>OU343224.1:363663950-363728239 GCA_910596185.1 Chrysanthemum makinoi
CCACAATCTGGAATAAGCTCTCAACAGATCTATCAACCAACTGGACCCTCCTAATATTTCTTTCCTGCCATGTAAAATAAACAGCAGCACCCAGTACAAGTCTTTGAATCACACTCCAAACTTTATTTCTAGCTGGGAGATTCACAATACTAGATATAATAGATGGCTAGCTATTACTTATACCCTCCATACATGCTAAAGGTTTTAATCTTTTAGAAAAAGGACAGTCAAAAAATAAATGGTTGTGTGATTCATCATTAGTTTTACATAAGACACATAACTGATCATGAATAGTAAACCATTTAGACAATCTATCTTTGGTTTTTAATCTCCTTTTAACAGCAACCCACAAGACAAAAGCATGCCTTAGTATACACTGGTTATACCAAACATGATCATGCCAGATAACATTAGGATAATCCACAGTGATAGCCTTCCAAACCTCATTAATACTGAACCTGGACTCTTTACTATTTTTATCAATCCAAACAGTTTTATCCTTGCAACCATGATCCAAACAAGGAATTGGAATATCAAGATTAAACTGACTAATCCAATTAGTAGGCCAAGACCAAGTATCTCCATGAAACATATCAGCAACACAAACATTATTATTGATTAAATTGACTAATCCATACAGTTTTATCAAGATTAAACTGACTAATCCAAACAGTTTTATCCTAACATTATTTTTTGCAGCCAATGACAATTCGCATTTAATGTGAAGACAATCTCGTTATTTCACAAAAGCAGATAAAAACAAATAATAAATAAATAAAATAATTAGCAAATATGACACAAAATTCAAGTTAGAAATACGTATCATGAATCATAATTTTGCAAATTTATTTTTCTTAAAATACATACGTCTATCAAACATTATTAAACTAGAAATTCATTTTTTTATTATTGGATATTGGGATACATAATAAAGATTTTAATAAACCCTGCTTTTTCAAACAACAATTTTAAAAGAGAAAAAAAACATGATTTCATAAATATTTTAACTAGCAATTGCGACTCGAAACAAAAACAAACCACGCAAAAATGTGAAAGAGAATATGTTAGCCTAGTCTTTGGCCTCTCATTTTATAACAACCTCCACCGGTGGCTATTTGGTCACGAGGCGATGTGGGATGTGGTGAAAAAATGAAACCAACATTATTTACAATTGTACACACACATCAAGTTTTTTATACACAATTTTTACCATTTTCAATGACAATTCATAGCTTTAACTTATTTTATCCATGCAATAACATTATGACTTAACCAAGTTTAAATATTAGACAGACTAGATAAAAGATATGTAGACACAAAATCCACATGACCTTTATACCATATACACAACCAGAAATCATAACCTAGATCCATGAATTAACGACTCAATCAAATTCAATTTGTATTTTTTTTTTGGGTAAAAGGGTTAATTCACCCCGGTAAAATATATTACGCCAAAAACATTGAAGTACAAAAGATGAGGGTGAATCCCTCATCACAGTCCCTTAGGACACTTACAGACTATCCTATAGGAATGCAACATCATTCCTATAACTTAAATATAAGCATGACGGACCACACTTATAACTAAACATCGACTACAACGATAAGCGAGAATAAGAATAAAAAGCACTTCAAGTAGAAATACTTGAATCTTGGTCATCATAGTAGTCCAAACTTCCGTCGTCAAATATACAATATCATGGTCCTCAAATTGAATTACATTTCACAAGTTTCACACAACGGTTGGTGAGAGACTCTAAAACCACGGATAGAGCAGCAAGCTCAAAACTTCGCTCAAAAGGTGTATGTTGTTGAGATGCCAAAGCGAACACCAATAAGAATAACCAACAAATACATATAAAAACAACGCACATCCACAATAGCAGCTCTTAATCATCAGTAACCACTCATAAAAGTGGCTTTAGCATCAACGAATATTACCATATGCAAAGAATCCGCCATAGACTAGCATTATGTCTAATGAACCCTAACTTCCATAGTGAGCAACTTCGTCTTTAATAATCTTCAATGCATAACCAACGAGTGCACCACCAACTTCCAATCGACCCACGCAGCCTCTATTATTATTATTGCAATGAAACGAATAATAATAACCAATATCACAGTGATACTCATGCAACCGGTCGAAACGTTATCTGCATTACCGGCAGCTCCACAAATCGAGAGGGTTAATCATGTTCAACATAATCAGAGTAACAAAACCCCCATGACAATACCCATCAATGGCGCAACCATCTAAGATAACACCGTAGCATTACGAAAATCCATAAACCGCGATGCGTGCCAAGCGGTCAAAATTAAATCACTCAACACGCCACTTGTGAATGGCGGGGCGTAATAAGCTTAAAAGCTGCCTAAGCGAATGCAATGAAGATCTGAGGAGTATAGTGTTTCCGGTCGTTATGTCCGTGAGCTATGCAATGGATTATCAAACGTAAAGTGATCGAGGAATTTGAACGAAAAAGAGATTTGAATGATATTATAACTACAGAAAAAGCCAACAAATTAAAACGGCTTAAATGCAAATTAAAGGAGATTAAAAAGATAAAATCTATTAAATAAACGCTATCACTATAATTAAAATGATGTTTTTGTTTTTATGTTTTTACAAAACTGAAATAAAACTACACGCGACGGATATAAAAACGTGAAACCTAAACAATATAAATCCTAAAAATATGAAAAATACATTTTTACAATCCTAATGATAAAAGAAAATTTATAGAAAAAAAAATTATTTTTATAACTAATTATCTAATTATTATTAATTAAAAACTATTTTAACTATTAAATAATAGCCTAAAATACAAGAAATTAGGAAATAAAGCTAGAAAATAAAATTAAGACTTAGAAAAATCTAAAATATCAAAATAGAATTTTCAAAACTATTTTTGTATTTTTCTGAATATTTTTCTATTTTCTAGGAATTTAAAACTATTAAAAACTAATTAAATTACTAAAAATTACAAAATAAACTATGAAAAATTTGGAAAATTACTTTTACTTTTATATTTATCTAAACCTAAGAAAATGAAAACTTATTTTTTGAATCTTTCTGAATTTTTGTATTAAATGCTATTTAAAAATGCTTAAAACTAATTTAAATTAAGAAAAATAGCAAATCAACTTAGAAAAATCTGAAATTTTCAGGAAAACTCTAAAATAATATTAGGAAGCTAGGAAAAATAGAAAAACATGGGGTTGTGTGTAGAAAAATGGAGCTGATGTGGAAGTGCTTATTGAAATAAGCACTTGAATAAGCAAATGGAATCCAAAGGCTACCAAACTGATACACAAGCTATAATAAGCTAAGAGAACTAAAATGGAACAAGTAACAACAAGCTACAACCTCTGATAAGCTGATTACACTGATTTGATGATATAAGCTTAAAAACAGTTATCAGGTGCTCACTTTGGGCATAAGCACAAGCCACACATTAAGCTAAAACTGAAAGCAAGCAATTGGAACTTGGAAAAGAACTGGGTGAGACCTTATAAACCAATTCCCAGACCTAAACAAGCTCTAATAAGCCCTGTGACAATCATGCAATATCTGAGAGAAACTCAGCATAGTCTGAGAGTTGGAGCAGGGCAGTTAGGGCCTAAACTAGGAGCAGCTTTGGAGCTTTTAGAAAATTTGCAAAATTCTACAAAAATAGCAATAATCAAGTAGACCAGTTGGACTTTTAAACAAAACAAGTTTCACTTAAATTGGCTTAAAGATGAGCCAATGAAAATTCACTCTCTATGGACTCAAAACAGGTTTTTGCCAATTTTGACTTTTTAAGCACTTATGAAAAGTTGACTTTGTTGAGATTTGATTGCAATTTAAGGACTGATGTTGATGTAATATGAAGGAACAAGCACAAAGCAAGCAATGTTTAAGACTTCTGAACACAAATCAAGATTTTGCAAATCCAAAACCACAACAGATTAAGCAGTGAGACAGATTTACCAAGATTTTGACTTTTGGAGTTGCAAGCACAGTTTTTATGACTGATATGAGCTCAAATGAGCTCAACAAGCATGAACTAACAGGTATCTACCACTGACTAAATTTCTAAGACAGTTTAACAGTCAATCCAAACACCCTCTTATACACTGATTTGCAATCAATATCAAAGCTAACTACTGATTCAACAAACATTAATAATCAAACTAAGTCTAATTAACCTAAATACTACTTTTTGAACAGAGTTTAACTACTGGTGACCACTTAAAACAGATTATGCAAAAGAATGATCTTGAACTTACAATCAGTCCCTAGCCACAATGGCTTGCAAACAGTGAGACCAGAACCACTAACCTATCAAATCCAACCCACTGAGCTCTAAACTAACCCATTTCCATCACTGCATCAACCCATTCCAATTCTGCATCATATTTGCCCCGTTTTGACTTTTGTGGACCAATGTCCAAAGGTGATTGAAACTTTAAAGTGAACTCACAAAAACAAACTGTGATAAGCTAGTTTGAACTTGTTTGAGCTTATAAATAAGCTTATTGAAGCTTATACAATAGATTTTAATTTGGAAAATTTCAACAGTTGAGACAAGATATTAAATGTAAACAAAAGCTTAAATTGAAACTTGATATGAGTTGCAATACACTGAAAAACCTTTCTTTAATACAATGGAGCTTGAAAATACAAGTACAAAGCTATTTAAGACTAAGAAAATGAAATTCGACATACATTGTTTTAAAATAAACTAACTACTCTTCTTGTTGCTTCCTCTTGCCTTTTTATTTGCTCCAAACTCTTTCTCTCACCTTTCTGAGTGGATCCCAGCAACAATATCAACCATTGGATGTGTTGGGATCATCTTAGCCGTTTGATGGCTTTGGCGCCAAAACTGGTACAAGCCAGTTGGGACAAGGGAGAGGGTGCATTAAATGTGATGGGTTGTTAGGTGAGGTGGGGGGAGACAAAGGGTGGAGTAGGTTGATATTGGTGGCTAGAGGAGGGGGTTGCGACAAAAATGTCGGGGAAGACAAGTTTATAGGGGGCGGGTTATTTTATTTTAAACGTTGGGTTTGGGTTTGGATTGGTTTCGGGTTTGGACCGGGTAATATGATTGGGCCAAGGGTTTTATATTGGTTTTGGGCTTAGGTAATAAAAAGGGTCCGTTTGGTTGTATATTAAACACAAGGACCATGTTTGCAATTCTACAAAACCAAAGGACCAATTCTGTAAATTATGAAGAGTAATCCAAGGACTAGTTTTGCCAACCTCCAATAGACCAAGGTCTAGTTTTGACACTTTTGAAAATTCCAAGGACTAAACATGACCATTTCTAAAATCCAGGGACCAAAACTGTAATTTCTCAAAACTTTTGGATTTTCCACCAAAGGACTAAATATGACAATTTATGATTACAAAAGGACCTTTGGTGACTTTTATTTTAAAATAAATGCCTAGGGACTGATTTTGCCATTTTCTGAAAGTCAGGGGACTGAAACTGCCAATTATGCAAACTTTGCTCGTTTTTCATCTGATTTTGAACATTTTGCATCTGAAACATATAAAATGCACTTTTGAGATATTTTCAGTGTTTTGATGCATTTCTGAGCATTTTTAGACGTTTTGCAGTTCCGATTTGACCAAAAATGATGAGTATTTACACACTCATCAATCCCCCACACTAAACTATTGCTAGTCCCTAGCAATCTTTTGAGAAAAACTTAATGGATTTGCATCTCTTTACCAAAAGCCATTACTTCTGGAGTAGCCAAATGTTTCAGTTCAAGCAAGAACCATGGTACACCGATAACCATGTGATTTTGAGCAAACCACCAGCTTCCAACGGATTTGATTTGTCTTTACCGGAAGCCGTTTGCTCTGGACTAGCCAACTCTTAGATAAATTATCAGTATTATCTTTGGTGAGTCGATTACCAATTATGGTTTTTCCACTTCCTTTACCACAAGCCATAACCTTGCGGGCTAGCCAACTCTTCACTTTTAGGATATGGTGAAATTAATACCATACAATTTTTTGCAAATTGCAAGCCGTCAACGGATTTGAGATATCTTTACCAAGAGCCGTTTGCTCCTGGATTAGCCAATCCTTTAGTTTATTAGACAAGGCGGACTGATAACCATAAGATGAGTTAGTGTAAAACACTTACTCCAAAAAAAAAATTTGGCCAAAAACGGGGGAATTAGGCGGTATAATTACGTGATAAAATTCGTGAGAATTCCCCCCCACACTTAGAAATGAATATTGCCCTCAATATTCAAAGTACCGGCGGTTATGCCGAAACAAAGAACGTAAAAGGGAAATACTACGGCCATTATTTAAAAGATTTTTTTTTTTTTAGAAGACTTATATACACAACATGTGGGGCAACCCCCTCACACTAGGGTGGTAGAAAATAGAAAGAAGTCAGAAATATGGGTGAAAACCCATATGGCATGCTACTGTTTTTGATTCCCGAGTCGCTAGCTTGACTCGATCCCCGCATTCATTGGTTCATGGGGAAAGTTTGTAAGTCCGGGACAACCATGGATGGAATGTCCTCTCCAAAGTAATGCTTCACTCGATGACCATTCACTTTAAAATTAGGACCATCGGGTTGAGATAACTCAATGGTACCATAAGGATAAACCTTAGCGATAGTAAATGGACCAGACCAACGGGACTTGAGCTTTCCCGAGAAAATCTTCAATCTTGAATTGAAAAGAAGGACTCGATCACCAACGTTGAAAACGCGGTTTTTGATTTTTGAGTCATGAATCTTCTTTGTCTTTTGTTTGTAGATCAAAGAGTTCTCGTAAGCTTGATCACGGAGTTCATTTAATTCATTCATTTGAACTTTCCGGTGATCACCAGCTGTCTGAATATCAAAGTTGGCATGCTTCAAGGCCCAGTATGCCTTGTGCTCGAGCTCAACCGGTAGATGACATGCCTTCCCGTACACCAGCTTGTATGGAGTGCACCCGATGGGTGTTTTGTAAGCTGTACGGAAGGCCCAGAGTGCGTCATCTAACTTATCTGACCAAGAGGCACGGTTTTCGCCAACCGTCCTCTCAAGAATTCTTTTTATCCCCCGGTTAGAAACTTCCACTTGCCCACTTGTTTGTGGGTGGTACGCAGTAGAGGTACGGTGAGTTACACCATACTTTTGCATGACTCTTTCAAATTGGTCATTGCAGAAATGCGTACCACGATCACTGATTATGGCTCGTGGAGTTCCAAACCTAGCAAATAGAGATTTCAAGAATTTCACCACAACTCGGGCATCGTTGGTGGGTAAAGCTTTAGCTTCCACCCATTTTGACAAGTAGTCAACGGCCACGAGTATGTATTTGTTACCACGGGAAGAAGGAAATGGCCCCATAAAGTCAATGCCCCAGATGTCAAAAATCTCACACACTTGAATGGCGTTTTGGGCATTTCATTCCTTTGTGAGATATTCCCGTGACGTTGACACGCGTCACAGGTTTTGACAAATTCATGGGCATCCTTATAGATCGTGGGCCAATAGAATCCGGAATCAAACACCTTCTTGGCGGTGTAGTTGGGGCTATGATGTCCCCCTAGGTCAGAATGGCAAGCTTTGAGAACGTCAATAGCTTCCTGACCATACACACATCGCCTGATGACTTGATCCGCGCAAATTTTAAACAAGTAGGGGTCGTCCCAGAAATAATGTTTCACATCTTTAAAGAATTTGTTTTTCTGTTGGGACGACATCCCTTTCACCAAAAAGTTACCCGCATGGTAATTTGCGAACTCAAGCAAACCATGGGGTAGAAGAGTCTCCACGAAAGAAACCATATTGAGTGTTTCGAGAGGAAATGTTTCATTAATTTCCTTTTTCTCGAACACATTTTGATGAGGGTTCTCTAATCGGGACAGATGATCAGCAGCCAGGTTCTCAGCTCTTTTTTTATCACGAATAATGATATCAAATTCTTGTAGGAGGAGAACCCAACGGAGCAATCTCGGCTTTGCATCTTGTTTTGCAAAGAGATATTTGAGTGCCGAGTGATCCGTATACACCACGCATTTGGTCCATATAAGATATGGCCGAAACTTCTCAAACGCATACACCACAGCTAATAATTCTTTTTCTGTAGTGGTGTAATGGGTCCAGCTTCATTCATAGTTTTGCTTGTGTAGTGGATTGGCTGAAAATGCTTAGTTTTGCGTTGCCCCAAGACTGCACCGATAGCAAAGTCACTTGCATCGCACATGAGCTCGAAGGGTAAATCCCAGTCGGGGCAACTAGAATGGGTGCTTCCGTAAGCTTTTTCTTAAGTGTTTCAAAAGCTTCGATGCACTCAGGAGAGAAGATAAAAGGAGCATCTTTTACGAGAAGATGGGTCATAGGCCGAGCGATTTTAGAGAAATCTTGAATAAATCTACGATAAAACCCGGCATGACCTAGAAAACTCCTAATACCTTTGACGGTAGTAGGATGAGGCGTTTTTAGCAATAACATCAACTTTTGCTCTATCTACCTCAATCCCGTTTTTGGAAATTTTATGGCCAAGGACTATGCCTTCTTTGACCATAAAGTGGCTCTTCTCCCAGTTTAGACATAGATTGGTGTCTTCACACCGTTTTAACATTTTGTCTAAATGGGAGAGACATGTATGAAACGAGTCCCCAATGACCGAGAAGTCATCCATAAACACCTCCATAGTTTCCCCGATCATGTCGTGGAAAAATGCCATCATACATCGTTGGAACGTGCCAGGAGCATTGCATAAGCCAAAAGGCATACGTCTGTAGGCAAACGTCCCGTATGGGCAGGTGAATGTGGTTTTTTCTTGATCCAGCGGATCAATGGGGATCTGAAAGTAACCCGAGAAACCATCAAGGAAACAATAGTACTTGTTCCCTGCTAATCTCTCAAGCATCTGGTCCATGAAGGGTAGAGGAAAATGGTCTTTACGGGTGGCTTCGTTTAACTTGCGATAGTCAATACACACACGCCATCCCGTAACCAATCGAGTTGGAATTAACTCGTTTTCTTCATTCGTGACAACAGTAATGCCACCCTTTTTTGGAACGCAATGAATTGGGCTAACCCAAGGACTATCGGAGATCGGGTAAATCAAACCGGCATCAAGAAGTTTGAGAACCTCTTGTTTGATAACCTCATGAATCTTAGGATTCACCCTTCTCTGATGTTGGACTGCTGGTTTGAAGTCATCCTCCATTAAGATTTTGTGGGTACAAAACTCAGGGTTGATACCCTTAATATCGGAGAGTTTCCAAGCAATTGCTTGTTTGTGTGACTTCAAGACCTTTATGAGAGCAGTTTTTCTCCTCCTCATTAAGTCTTTAGCAATTATGACGGGTAATTTATAATCACCCTCCAAGAATGCATATTCTAGTGAGAGGTAGGTCCTTAAGTTCAACCTCGGGAAATTCTTCAGTGGATGATTGTACTGATTTGATTTCCTCAATTGTGATCTCTTTCGGAGGGAGTGAAGGTAATGGATCTTCATTAAGCAATTGTTCAAGATAAAGAATATCCCCCTCCGAATCATACACACCATCAATTCCAGGCGGAATCGATTCATCAGTAACAAGAAATTCATCGATCTCTTCCAGAAGGAAGTCACCTCCCTCAAACGGAGTGAGAGAGGGGAAGAGTCGGCAATGATAGGTTGAGAAGATGTGGTGGAATCCCCACTCACAGAATTATGAAGATAACCAAGAAACTCTTGAGAGTACTCCTCGGAAGCAATATCAATTAAATCGACTCGATTAACTGATTCAGTATCATAATTTGAGGAGTACCTCGAAGTTTGATCGAGGTTAAAGGTAACAGCTTCATTACCCACACGTAAAGTGATTTCCTGCTCAAATACATCAATAAGAGCACGACCCCGTTCTCGTGAATCCTCGTCCAACAATGAGGAACTCGATGATCGGCATCGAAATCAACGACAACGAAGTCAGCTGGAAAATGGAACTTTCCTACTTTCACAAATACATCCTCGGCGATGCCAAGAGGACGCGAGATAGAACGATCTGCAAGCTCAAGAGTCATGCAGGTAGGAATAAGTTCCGGAAGAGAAAGTTTCTTCCACACTGAATACGGCATCAGATTGATGCTTGCACCAAGATCGGCAAGGGCAAAACATTCAATCATCCCAGGAAAAACACAAGGAAGAAGAAATTTTCCGGGGTCTCCTAGCTTCTCGGGAAGCTTCTTTAACAGAACAGCCGAGCAGTTCTCGTTCAAAGGAGTTTTAGCCATTTCAAACAGCTTTTCCTTGTTGCTCAACATGTGTTTCAGAGTAGATGCAAACTTGGGCATCAACATGATAGCATCCGCGAAGCTTATGTCAAAATGAAGCTCTTGGAAAATTTGAAAGAATTTTTCCATTTGATGACTAGCCTTTTCGCGGAGCTTTTGCTCATGTAAACGTGAGGGGTAAGGAATAGAAGTTTTGGATTTACGGTCAACAACTGGAGGTTCAAAAAAACTCGAGTTTGGTTTTCGGACAACCCTGAGGATGGACATTGCCGGCACTTCCGTATTAGTAGGAAGTTCCTTGTCCTTTGTCGCCTCAGGTTCGCTTTCCACTACCTTCGGAAGAGAGGAAGAAGAGGTAGTAGGAATAGCGGGTCCAGCATAAGAAGTACCACTTCTGGTTGTGATCGCCTTTGCATCGCCCCTCGGATTAGCGATCGTGTTGCTAGGTAAAGTACCTGCGCCCGAGGGTCGATCATTTAAAGACTTCTTAATGTCAGCAATCTGGCTAACCAACAACCGATTCATTTCTTCTTGGGATTTCATGAATTGTTTCAACAACTCATCGGATGATGGTCCAGTTGGAACAATGGCTTGATTTTGCACAGGAAAATTCTGGCCTCTATTGTTTGGATTAGGGCCTTGATTCTGAAAATTTCCTTGATTATTGCCATGAAAATACCCTTGGTTGAAATTTCCTAACCTGGTTTCTATTGAAATTTCCTTGGTGTTGGAAATTTTGATTCTGATTTTGAAAACCGTTGTTTTGACTAAAATTACCTTGGTTTTGAAAACCTTGGTTTGGTCTATTCTGATTTTGATTACGGTTTTGATTGAAACCGGGAGGTCCAGGGTAGTGGTTAGGACGGTGGTTCGGTTCTATAGGAGCACGATATTGGTTGCCTCCTTGATTAGAAAATCCGCCCACAGCATTGGCTTCAAAAGGGTTACCGTCGGTGGCCATACAATTGTAATAAGCATGGGGCCACCACAAGTAACAGACTTCCACTTTCTTAACTTCATCAGAGGTGAAGTTTGTGGAAAAGAGACTTTCTTTGGTTGGAGAGACCAAAGCTTGAATGGCTTCAGTGAGTTTATCAATCTTAGCATCGGTGCTAGATTGACTCACGGGCGATGAAGAAGAAGAAGGACCAACACTGACTTGGGAAACAACCGGCTTGCTTCGTGCAGTGCGGACTTTAGACTTGTTTTCGATTATCGCTAAAGCTTCTTTGACAGTTTTGCTCAGGAAATTTCCTCCCGCGGAGGAATTGAGAGAATCTTGATCAGATTGACTCACTCCATTGTAGAAAGTATCGAGTTGCATCAACTCGGAGAAAACCGTGGTGAGGACATTTGCGAAGCAATTCCTTGAAACGATCCCACGATTCACTGAAGGATTCATCAAACTTTTGAGTGAACTTGATGATTTCATTTTTAAGACTCGTGGTTTTGGAAGGTGGATAGAATTCATTCACAAATTTCTTCACCAGATCTTCCCATGTCTCAATAGACTGAGGGGGTTGTTTTTCAAGCCAAATCCGGGCTTGCCCCTCAAGAGAAAATGGAACGAAGAAGCTTAACAGCTTCGGTAGGGACATTCTTATACTTGATGGTAGATGCAATCTTGTTAAACCATCGAATATGAGCATGAGGATCATCTCGCTCAAAACCGTAGAATTGATTTGAGGTTACAAGATTCAGTAACCCGGTTTTGAGTTCAAAATTTTCAGCCACGATGGCTGGTACAACGATAGCATCTCCATACCCGCGATGGGTGCCGGAGAAGCTCACACATAGGGCGTTCTCCCACCATGGTAACGAAAGTAGTGTGAGCAGTCCGGATCTCGATCCGACCGATGGAGCGAAAGTCTACGGACACGCCTTCTTGGAATCTTGACAAGCTCACGAAATGGACTTACAGATCTAGAAGAGCGAGTGCGCATACACTAGAGTTAACTCTAAGAGACCTCCGAGTTAAGGAGAGAAATGGGAATTATGAAGACGTTTATAAAAATGGGGTGAGAAGAATCTTTATGGGTTTTATGTTTCTCAACGTATATATCACAACAAAATCAATTAAAACAAACTTGAGGCAAAACAACAGTGAACTTTACCAATAATCACAATATGAATGGCTTCTTTGAAAAAGGTACACCAATCACAAGGACACAAAGGCAAGTTTTAAATCTTTAGTTCGGGACCTTATTATGGTCGCACCCCATTAGGTAGTGCACTGCCTTGGTTTTGCGGTGGTAATCTTTTAAGTTGTTTATTATTAAAGAAACGACGAATCTTTTTGTATTTTTATTTTTGATACATATATAGAAACAAAAGGAAAAATATTTTTGTGTTTTATACGTTTTTGGCTGTTTTTGGGTTTTTGGATTTTTTATAAGAAAATATGGATATATAGATAGATATGGATGATATAAACAAATGAGTGAGTATCCAAACAACTAATCTGCTAAACGGAAGATAGATCAGCACAGCTCCCCGGCAGCGGCGCCAAAATTTTGATGCGTGCCAAACAGTTAAGCTAAATCACTCAAGCCTGCCACTTGTGAATGGCAGACCGTAATAAGCTTAAAACTGCCTAAGCACGAATGCAATGAAGATCTGAGGAGTATAGTGTTTCCCCGGGTCGTTATGTCCCAGCGAGCTATGCAATGGATAGTCAAACGTGTAGTGATCAAGAAATTTGAACGGGAAAAGAGATTTGAAGATGATATTATAACTACAGAAAAAGCCAACAAATTAAAACGGCTTAAATGCAAATTAAAGGAGATTAAAAAGATAAAATCTATTAAATAAACGCTATCACTATAATTAAAATGATGTTTTTGTTTTTATGTTTTTACAAAACTGAAATTAAAAACTACGCGACGTACAAATAAAAACGTGAAACTTAAACAATATAAATCCTAAAAATATGAAAAATACATTTTTACAATCCTAATGATAAAAGAAAATTTATAGAAAAAGAAAATTATTTTTATAACTAATTATCTAATTATTATTAATTAAAAACTATTTTTAACTATTAAATAATAGCCTAAAATACAAGAAATTAGGAAATAAAGCTAGAAAAATAAAATTAAGACTTAGAAAAATCTAAAATATCAAAATAGAATTTTCAAAACTATTTTTGTATTTTTCTGAATATTTTTCTATTTTCTAGGAATTTTAAACTATTAAAAACTAATTAAATTACTAAAAATTACAAAATAAACTATGAAAAATTTGGAAAATTACTTTTTTTACTTTTTATATTTATATAAACCTAAGAAAAATGAAAACTTATTTTTTTTGAATCTTTTCTGAATTTTTTGTATTAAATGCTATTTAAAAATGCTTAAAAACTAATTTAAATTAAGAAAAATAGCAAATCAACTTAGAAAAATCTGAAAATTTCAGGAAAACTCTAAAATAATATTAGGAAGCTAGGAAAAATAGAAAAACATGGGGTTGTGTGTAGAAAAATGGAGCTGATGTGGAAGTGCTTATTGAAATAAGCACTTGAATAAGCAAATGGAATCCAAAGGCTACCAAACTGATACACAAGCTATAATAAGCTAAGAGAACTAAAATGGAACAAGTAACAACAAGCTACAACCTCTGATAAGCTGATTACACTGATTTGATGATATAAGCTTAAAAACAGTTATCAGGTGCTCACTTTGGGCATAAGCACAAGCCACACATTAAGCTAAAACTGAAAGCAAGCAATTGGAACTTGGAAAAGAACTGGGTGAGACCTTATAAACCAATTCCCAGACCGAAACAAGCTCTAATAAGCCCTGTGACAATCATGCAATATCTGAGAAAAACTCAGCATAGTCTGAGAGTTGGAGCAGGGCAGTTAGGGCCTAAACTAGGAGCAGTTTTGGAGCTTTTAGAAAATTTGCAAAATTCTACAAAAATAGCAATAATCAAGTAGACCAGTTGGAGTTTTAAACAAAACAAGTTTCACTTAAATTGGCTTAAAGATGAGCCAATGAAAATTCACTCTCTATGGACTCAAAACAGGTTTTTGTCAATTTTGACTTTTTAAGCACTTATGAAAAGTTGACTTTGTTGAGATTTGATTGCAATTTAAGGACTGATGTTGATGTAATATGAAGGAACAAGCACAAAGCAAGCAATGTTTAAGACTTCTGAACACAAATCAAGATTTTGCAAATCCAAAACCACAACAGATTAAGCAGTGAGACAGATTTACCAAGATTTTGACTTTTGGAGTTGCAAGCACAGTTTTTATGACTGATATGAGCTCAAATGAGCTCAACAAGCATGAACTAACAGGTATCTACCACTGACTAAATTTCTAAGACAGTTTAACAGTCAATCCAAACACCCTCTTATACACTGATTTGCAATCAATATCAAAGCTAACTACTGATTCAACAAATATTAATAATCAAACTAAGTCTAATTAACCTAAATACTACTTTTTGAACAGAGTTTAACTACTGGTGACCACTTAAAACAGATTATGCAAAAGAATGATCTTGAACTTACAATCAGTCCCTAGCCACAATGGCTTGCAAACAGTGAGACCAGAACCACTAACCTATCAAATCCAACCCACTGAGCTCTAAACTAACCCATTTCCATCACTGCATCAACCCATTCCAATTCTGCATCATATTTGCCCCGTTTTGACTTTTGTGGACCAATGTCCAAAGGTGATTGAAACTTAAAAGTGAACTCACAAAAAAAAACTGTGATAAGCTAGTTTGAACTTGTTTGAGCTTATAAATAAGCTTATTGAAGCTTATACAACAGATTTTAATTTGGAAAATTTCAACAGTTGAGACAAGATATTAAATGTAAACAAAAGCTTAAATTGAAACTTGATATAAGTTGCAATACACTGAAAAACCTTTCTTTAATATAATGGAGCTTGAAAATACAAGTACAAAGCTATTTAAGACTAAGAAAATGAAATTCGACATACATTGTTTTAAAATAAACTAACTACTCTTCTTGTTGCTTCCTCTTGCCTTTTTATTTGCTCCAAACTCTTTCTCTCACCTTTCTGAGTGGATCCCAGCAACAATATCAACCATTGGATGTGTTGGGATCATCTTAGCCGTTTGATGGTTTTGGCGCCAAAACTGGTACAAGCCAGTTGGGACAAGGGAGAGGGTGCATTAAATGTGATGGGTTGTTAGGTGGGTGGGGGAGACAAAGGGTGGAGTAGTGTGGATATTGGTGGCTAGAGGAGGGGGGTTGCAGACAAAAATGTCGGGGAAGACAGGTTTATAGGGGGGCGGGTTATTTTATTTTAAATGTTGGGTTTGGGTTTGGATTGGTTTCGGGTTTGGACCGGGTAATATGATTGGGCCAAGGGTTTTATATTGGTTTTGGGCTTAGGTAATAAAAAGGGTCCGTTGTTTGTATATTAAACACAAGGACCTCTTTTGCAATTTCATAAAACCAAAGGACCAATTCTGTAAATTATGAAAAGTAGTCCAAGGACTAGTTTTGCCAACCTCCAATAGACCAAGGTCTAGTTTTGACACTTTTGAACATTCCAAGGACTAAACATGACCATTTCTAAAATCCAGGGACCAAAACTGTAATTTCTCAAAACTTTTGGATTTTCCACCAAAGGACTAAATATGACAATTTATGATTACAAAAGGACCTTTGGTGACTTTTCTTTTAAAATAAATGCCTAGGGACTGATTTTGCCATTTTCCGAAAGTCGGGGGACTGAAACTGCCAATTATGCAAACTTTGCTCGTTTTTCATCTGATTTTGAACATTTTGCATCTGAAACATATAAAATGCACTTTTGAGATATTTTCAGTGTTTTGATGCATTTCTGAGCATTTTTAGACGTTTTGCAGTTCCGATTTGACCAAAAATGATGAGTATTTACACACTCATCAACCCTCTCTTCAACCCACGTAAAATGATGCTCAACAAACACCAACAGTCATACAGGTAAAACAAACCCTAAAATAGGGAATCGTTTACCAAACCCAAGAACGGGACCACAGATCGAAGTAACAAAACCATAGGGTTTCGTATGAGCAATAGATTCCACCGATACATATCCCAAGATATAGCGATTTAGACACATGGATCCTCATGCACCACCAAAATCGAAACCCTAAAAGGGATCGCATGTAAACAGGTGCACATAAACCGAATACAAATCCCTGAAACCCTAAGATAAAAACGATCTTCTAATCCTAGTGTAGAAAAAAAAGATCGAATGAAAAGCTGGACGTTTAGGGTTTCATACAGCACGCCTCTATAAAAGCTAAAGAAGGCGGCCATAAAGAGGAGATTCCAATAATAATAAGAAGATAAATTGTTACCAGCCGCCCTTACACAAATACAAACACCAATAAACCGTATTGCATACCCATAAGAGGGCAGAGAGGACGGAATATAGGAGTTTTGGCCGGAATAATAATAAGAGCGACGGCTGGAATTCCTCTAGGGAGAGAGAAAAAATCAAATTCAATTTGTAAAATGAATGAGTTTTGTAAATATGAGTTCGTTTTACCTTTTCGAGTACCTCTTTTTAAAGAGATAGTGCTACATATAAAGAAAGGTCAAAACGTATAGAAAGTGCAAAAATTCCACTGGGTGCCATTTACATTTTTTCCTCACTCAACGCGTGTAAAGTTGCTCTTAATCCAGACGCGCACCTGCCCGATAGTTACATGCCAAAAGTATGCCTCTCGGGTGGGAGACGTTTTAACCTCACCGTTGTTGGGAGAACATTTTTGATTCTGTACACCATGACCTTCCACAAACCTCTCCTAACGCATATAGAAAGAAAGCTATGGCGGTACTCGTGAGCTTAAACACCATTTTGTTCTATACACGATGGAGCTGCACTCGGGTTCCCATACCAATCCGAAGATACAGCTCGTGCCTGTCTATGTAGTGGAAAAGACAACATTATCGACCGTGGCATCCAAGATGCATGACTACATTAACGCAATACGAATATCAGCTAAGTACTTTATCTATACTACATCAAAAACCAATAATTACTAGAAAGTTCATTTGGGGTAGAACTCAAATGACATCAAGGACAAAGACATAAACGTGTTACATTTGATACCAAAAGCATTATCGCTCGATCAAAGTTGTGAGCCAGATTGAAGCAGGAGAGGATTTTTTGTGTTTTCGTAGTGATACCAATCTTAGCCAGAAATCGAGCTTGAGAGTGCATTCGTACAAGCTAAATTGGATTAACAACAGATTCCACCAAGTAAGAATGGTTTGTCACAAAGAGCATGCAAACTAGCAGTAAATTACAAATTCGTAGTTTATTCTGTGTCTGCATATTAGGCATAAGCATTAAAAAGTACACAGTAAATAAGCAATAAATCATATGTTATTATGTTATTTTCTACAAAATTAGCAAGCTTATAACAGCCTCTTTTGTGTTTGCCTATGATTATAAACTAGTCATCTAAGATGTTAATTAGTTGGCGTTTAGTCATCCCATATCGAGCTATGAAGAAAACTAGCTTGAAGAAGTTGAGTTTAAATAGGAGGGGAAGGATACCATCGAATGCAGGCCCATTGATGTTTTCTTGGTGAGTTTAAAGCATGCATGTATATCTACGTGAGCTTATACTAAGCTTAGTAATGTAAATGCTTATGCTTTGTGCTTCCTAAGAAAGCTTATTTTTTGAATTTCAACTAGTTTACTAATTTTATAAAGCATAGTTGAATCAACATATCACGGGTTAAGATGGTGCAGATTGTGTGACCATATAAAGACCACCATGTGAAATGAGCATTTACAGCTAAGTATTTTGTAAGACATGATGTTGGTCTGCAAACTACGGAACATATGTTATGATGTTGAAGGAATGTTTTATCGTAACAATCTTATTCATAGAGTTAGTGATTTACATCATTATTCCCTCTTGTGCTATCGACGATCCAATCCTTTCATGTGACATGCATGTTTATTATTTGAAACATGGTCAGCTTTACATTACCTGTGATTATGTCACACATTCAACTCATGGTTACCAAAAGTAGGAGTTTAGTCCAGACGAGCACGAGCTCGACAAACGTCTGTAACAAAGTGAGGTGACAGTCTCAGCTTGGATGGAAAGAATAACGAATGTGGTAAAACCACCGTGTTACATTATTATTCCCTCTCGTGCTACCGACAAAATTAATCCGATCCTTTCATGTGACATGTTTTTGCCCATTACTAATAGCATATCAACATCCAAAGTTCAAAGTGTTACAAGAATCTCCAAGCAACAATTCAACAAATACCAAAGTCTAAGGACTTGCAGTGTAATTTAGTAAGTTTGTTACAAGTCAAAGTAGATTAGTCAAACTTGTAGTGTATAAATACATTTACCTGTATCTCATTTCAGTTTAACACTTTAATAATGAAACTTTGATTTCATAATTCTTTTCACTTTTTCTCTCAAATTCAGTTTATCCTTTTGATGTCGTCCACTGATTGTGGAAGTTTGATGTTTTGGTTGGCACTTTAATGTCTCTAGTTTTTGGTCAAATTTAGATTTACACAAAAGCATTGATCAGCTATCATATAACCATGGAAAATGCTAAACATTCCTACATTTTCGCCCAATGCCCAAATAGTCACAGGTAGAGTTTGCTATAAAATGGGAGTCCCAATAGATGACAAAAATATGATCTCGTGCTACCGTGGCATCCGAGAAGGCTACATTAACGCAATCCGAAGAGCTAAGTAGTTTATCTATACTACATCAAAAACCAATAACTCCTACATTAACTAACTGTGTAAAATCAATTGGCTTTTGGTCATCCCACATCGAGCTATGAAGAAAAGTAGCTACAAGATGTTGTGTTTAAATAGAAAGGGAATGATACCATCAATTTTAGGCTAGTTGATGTTTTCAAATGCCCCTTGTTAGAAAGGTTTTCAGCATGTATATTTATTTCTACCTAAGCTTATACTACTAAGCTTACTAATATAAATTCTTATGCTGAAAAACTTTTTGACCAGTGTCTTTTTTGAATCTCAATCAGCTTTACTAATAATATAAATAAATATGGTTTTGTTTTAGCCCTTTTGATTGACTTGCTTTAGTGTACATCTGGCTGGTGTCAGTTCGTACCGAAGGGGATTCTGGAGGGTTCATGTACAAAAAGTTATAGAACTATTTGCCTATTTGCATTACCTAAACACGCTAAAAAGTTTTAGCTAGCTTATGTTTGTAAATTAACCAAAAATTATACTCAACCCAAAGCCCTCTATATAATAATAATAATAAGCAAGCTATAAAAGCCTCTTAGACATCAACTTATTCAAACATTAAAATGAACTTATATATGTTTGCTAAGCTAACTTCCACAGATATAAAATTGTTGTCGTTAAGATGAGTCTGATTCAACATACTGTAATATAACTAACAACTATTGCCTCCGGTATCTTACCTTGCAACTCAACTCATCAATCCACATGGAACTTTGATGATCCAGAAGCCAAGGATGATCTTGTTTTCTCTCATTTTGTGATATATATCCGAGCTTCTCGGTTCTTTCTTTGAACCGCACCCACAAGGTTTAGGAGACATTAATGACCTTCACATAATGTTAAGAGCCTATCTAGTGTCACACTCTCCTACAACCTATAGTAACTCAAAATGCATGATTCTATAATCAGTTCACCAATATGTCGCTTACTAAACACATAGTTATTTGGCTAAACCACTTAATATACAACCAATAGCGCTAAAATCATAATTCTACAAATATTATAACAAATATGTAAATATTAGGTATAATAGATTAGAGTGCCCAAGCCGGCTTGTGGGTTTGGGTCCATTAGGGTTTATTGGTAGGTTTGATCTCTCCTATGTACTCTATAAATATTGGTGATTAATAAAGCTAAAGACACACCATTTCAATGTAAACATACAGTCTAACAGTAAACACATAATTCAGAACAAACTAATTAAACTCATAGTATAGTACTAAAAACAGAAGAAACCGCCACATAAGACCATTTTTCAAAATTCCTCCGCTCTTGCCTTATTCTCATTTCCCATTGCCTCCATTTCCTCAATACTTTCCCTCTTAACCGCCTTTACCTTCCTTCGAGAGGCTAGATTGAGCTTGTTTTGGATTGTTTTAAAAGGTCCAGCTGGTGTTTGGTACTTTGGTGTAAGGTACTATTGGTGGTTGAGAGTGACCGGAATGTTTTGTGCGGAGGAGTGTCGCCATTGATGATGCAGTAAAATGAAAACTTGCATGTTTTACGGATTTTTAATTAGAGTGTCGCATACCAATCATACTATACCGATGACATATATCCCTTCTAATCTATCCCAGAAAATATGGGTATGCATCATTCAAGAGACCAATACCATCAAGCATGTGGACCAAACCGGAATTCAAAAATATTCAAACAGAAAGTCAAGTCCTTTAGCAATAGTTATCGCTTGTAACTTAGAGTAAACTTCAAATTACATCCTTGTAGTTTACCCCATTTCGCACTATACATCTCTCTCGCAAAAGTTTTAACAGATACATCACTCGTTAGTAAAAGTTAAACTATATACATCCACGAGGACTAACGGTGAAAATTTTGTGTCGTTAACTTGGACACGTGATAGTTAAGTAAGGGTATTTCTGTCATGTTATGTTTCCTAGCTACTTCACCACTCTTATAATTTTGTTTAGGGGTGAGCAAAACCGAACTTAACCCGAATTGAAACCGAAAAACCGAGAAAACTGAGCCGACCGAACCGAAACCGAGAAAACTCGGCTCTAACTCGGTTTAGATTTTTAACGAGTTTCGGTTTCGGTTCGGGCCGGGTCGAGCTAAAAACCGAGATAAACCGAAACCGAACCGAACCGAGAAAAATCGAGTAATTTCGGTTCGATTTCGATTCGAGTTTTTTCCAAGTTTCAGTTTCGGGTTGTGTCGATTCGGGTCGGGTCGGGTCGGGTTTGACCCGATGCTCACCCCTAATTTTGTTAGTTGATTGGTAAACAAGAGGGTATTTATGTTATTTGATGTATTTTTAACTAACATCTACTAAATATTTAAATGTTTTTTCTCAGTTAATAAAAAACTACACACGATCAAATCTCTAACACACTCTCTTAGGGTGTGTTTGGTAGAGGGAAATAAGACCCAAGAAATGAAAATGATGGGATTTCATCTGTTTGGTAAGCTAGAGAAAACAAAAGCGAGAATTCAAATTCTCGAGAAAACATTTTACACGCAAGCCAATTCTTTAATCTATAGAGTGGAAAAGCAAGATAAAGGCAGAGAAAACAACTTTTTAATATTTTATTGTCTAAAAAGGAAGGGTATAAAATCTAAAACACGTGACTTGCACATTCTTTGAAGTTAAAACAAGATTTGAAAAAACACACACTCCAAAATTAAGCACTACTCCGTTGACTTTTGAATCTTCTCCATACATCCGTGTGATTGTTGTTGCTCAATATCATATGTTTATAAAACCAGGTTTATTTAATTTGTTAGGCCCTTCCATAATATATATTTTCAAGCTTTTTTTTTTGTTGTTGTTGTAAGATTCACCTTTTTAATAATGCGTTCCTTTTCTTTTTGAGCAAATGTATGAGATTTTGTTCACATGTTTTCTGAAATTATAAGTTATTGTTTTAGCTTCTTTTGTTTAATCTTTTTGTCTTAATTTAATCCAGTTTGATAATTGATATCCTGGTGTTTGATACCATCGTACTACTGAAACCAACCATTTGCTCTTTCTATGTTTTTCAAATAACTTGTTTTATTAATTTCTTTGGTTATTTTCTCTTTTGCAACCAAACAAGAGAATTGTTTCTTAAATTCTTTTGAGTTTTATTTCTCTGAATTTCTATTCTCTGTGTTATTTCTATTCTCTGAATTTCTCTCTACCAAACGTACCCTTACAGAAAATCATTAAATCATTCACACACTTGTTGAATCCTCATTCACTTTTTTTTTTTATCACAAACACACTTTCTTTCTCTTTATAATTTTTTAGGCCACCTCCCTCCCTAGTTAACACCACACGCCACCACATCAACACCGATCACCGCCCACCCACGGCCAACTGTCACCAGTAACGACGCTTTAGGGCACAACCCATCACTAACTACCACCGTACCAAGAACACAATATTCACCCTCCACTATCGTCACCAACCACATATCCGGAGTGACTATCGCAAACACCAACCATCAGATCTGCAGTACCAACACCACAAAATGATTTCTAGGTTTGTGAAAAAGAAAAAAATATGATTTTAGATATGTGATGTTGGATTGGGGATTTATATCTCAGATGTTGTTCATTATTGATGAGTTTTGGACTAGTGAAAAAGAAAGTGTATGGATTGTTTATTATATCTCAGATCTTGTTTAATTTATTGATGAGTTTTGTATTGAATTAGCAAAGTGTACGGATTATTTGAAATAATTATAAATTATGATGATAAAGAATGTGTATGAATTGTTTTTTTTTCATAGTTGAGATTTTTGTGTTTTTTTTCTTCATAAATTGGAAGTGTGTGTTTTTTTATTGGTGTCGTTGATTTGGGTTTTTGATTTATGTTTTTGATTTGGGTTTTTGATTTATGTTTGAGATTTTGATTTGTGTTTATGATTTGGGTTTGACTGAAAAAGGTATTAAAAGAGTGGTTAAGTAGCTGGAAAACATAAAATGACAGAAATACCCTTACTGAACTGGCACGTGTCCAAGTTAACGACACAAAATTTGCACTGTTCGTCCTCGTGGATGTATATAGTTTAACTTTTACTAACGGGGTGATGTATCTATTGAAAATTTTACGAGAGGGATGTATAGTGCGAAACTGGGTAAACCACATAGATGTATTTTGGAGTTTGCTCTATAAATTATGAACAAAGACTTTGTACACGGTAGTACAACCGATAGTGGCTCAAGATCATCATTCTACAATCACTTCACCAATATAACAAACTATAAACACAATTCATTACAAACTAACTAAACTCATAATAATAGAAACCCTAAAAACAACAACATACAAGCATTTCTCAGAACTCCTCATTCGCCACCTCCCTCTACACCGCCCTCCTCACCTTCAATCATCATCCTTTACTTCGTAATCTCTACGCACCGTTGATGACTTCGACTGAGCTTGTTTTGGATCATTTTAAATGGTCCAGCTGTTGAGGTAGTTGTTCCATTTATCTCAGTTATGAGCTGAACATTTGTAAAGTGACAAACTGACAAAAATTTACCTAAATCTGTTGTCCATTTTGTCTCGTAATCAAATTAGAAAAGGGATTTTCATCTCATTAATCTAAAACAACAATGTCTATATCTCTTGAACGTGTGATTTTTGTGTCTAGTTAATCTCTCAAATCATTTCGTTATTTGGCAACTTTCTAGAAATGAAAAGCAAAGTGACACGTGAATGACTCGTAACAATGTAATGTTACTTTGATAAGAAAAAAGTTTGAGTGTTACCTTTATTTATTAAATTGTCATTATCGACGATCACACAATCTTCTATATGACACATATACATGAGAATATAGTGATAGGACTTAGTTCATTAAGACTCATATGAACAATGATCGCAACAATAATAAGTAATTAGAGATCAATATGTTTGGAAGTGGTAATAAGGTTGGAAATGGTTTCACTGTTTGATAAACAAAAAGAATGTATGCTTTCATCCCACATAGCTCAAGCAAAAGAAATGTGACTAGCTTATATATTAAGGTGAGTGTTGTTTATATAAGTTTATACTAAGACACCATTATCGTGCATGGTATCTATAATGTATTGATTATAAAATATAAAGATCAATACATTAAAGAATCCTCATGATAATTTGTAAATGTCGTTGATTTTTTTGTGTTTATTTTTATTTGTAGATCATTTTATAAAAGTAAATTGCAAATATATTGTATGTGTTATGCAAATTTTGTGAGTAATGAGTTATGACACAATTATAAGTTGCATCGGAATGACAGAAAAGAAGAGTTATCATATAAGAAAAATGCATCATAATTTTTTTAATCTATAACATTGTCGAGGGTTGTAATTGATGGAAGAAGAAAAGGAAGTGATCGAGGGTCGAGTTTCGGCTCGTCTTACTACAGGTGGTGCTCCTTTGGGCAGGACAGTTGTCGGAGTTATTTTTTGTGGGGTAGACAATGGTTGGTACCAAAAGGCACCCGATATCGGAAATTCCCCAATATTTTTTAAAAAAAAAGGAAGTGATATCAAGGGTTTAATTTTGAAATTAATTAGGTTCAGAAAATTAGCTGGTAGAAGGTTCAAAACTGGTTGGCAGGATAGAAATGCGGGTTCAAAAGTTGTAGAAAATAGTTCGACGCGGTTGAGGGGGTTCGCAAGGGCATCAAAGGTCCAAAATAGTGAATTGAGTTTCTTCCAGTATTTCATGATGAAATTTAAAGATTGTTGAAGAACCAAGCTGTTGTATTCTAATTAAATGTGTTCATGGTTGCCACTTAAATTAAGGCAAATATATATCAACCTTTTGTGTCGAACATATTATGGAGGTCCTCGTGTGGTATGAAATGTTCAAATTTCACTTTTTTTTTTTTTTACTTGTTCTAGGAAGTTGTATATGCATTACATCTGACTTTGACCAGTTGAGGGTTTCTGAATTTTGATGCTCTAAAGTACGTAATCAAGTTTTAGCAAAATTTTAAACATATGTGATAGAGATATCTAATCTTTGCAAATATAAGAAGTCTAAATGTAGACTCGTCAATAAGTTAGACTCGATTAAAGGTGGTAAATGTGTATAATGTCTAAGTCCGAAAACAAAACCTACATTAGCATAATCTTAATGATCACATGGTTGCAACAATAATAAATTTGGACTTGAAATGATTCATATGTCCGGCAATGGTAATAACTAATAAGATTAGAGATGGCTACTACTTTTTTATAGACAAAAGAGAAAGGTATGCTTTCATCCCACATAGGTAAAGCAAAAGAAATGTTGCTAATTTATATATTGAGGTGATTGTTCTTTAACCAAGTTGATATCAATACATTGTTTATCGTTTCTGATAAATTTGTATATCTTGTTAACTTTTTGGTGTTTTCTTTATTTGTTCATAAATAATGTGTAGTGACACAATTATAAATTACATTGGAACGATATGAAAGAAAAGATTGAATAGGTTTTTAAATAAGAAAAATGCATCATTGTGTGTTTTCTTTTTGGAGTTTAGGAGAGGTTTTACCTAGGGTTCGAGTCTTGCAGAGACAAAAAATCAAGATTTTCCTCGTAGTGCGAAGCTGTGACCTCTAGGGGTTTCCTTTTGCAGGTCTCTCCTAGTTGTTCGGGTCTCGGGGCCTGCCTGTTTTGATGGTTTAACTCGAGGGTCGGATTTCAAGTGTGGTGCTTTTTAAAAAATAAATAAATAAAAATAAAATAAAATAAAATAACTCTTATCACAAGTTGAGATTAAAACACTCTTATCATGCCATAACTTAGAGTGTGATGATTAAAAATATATTACACTCATGTATATGAATGATAATTTGTACTAAGTCCTTGATTTTTTATTTATTTATTTATTTTTTTTTTATTTTTTTGTAGATCACCTAATATAGATTACCTTATTGTTAATGTTATGCTAATTCTTGTGAATAATGGGTAATGACACAATTATAAGTTGCATAGAATGGAAGAGTAAATGCATCATAATTTTTCAATCTAAAATAATAAACATTTTTAATTTGTATTCAACTTTCCTCGTATATATCAAGGTCGAGGGTTTGAGGTAACATTGTTACCGTAACAACAACCTTTAAATGAGGGTTGAAAACTACGTAGTAGTTGGCAGGAGGGTTCAAAAGTTGTAGATAAGAGTTTAGATGAGGGTTCAAAAGTTGTAGATAATTTCGTCAAAACAAGGAATGCAAAATCAAGGTTATACTGTGTTCATTTAATTGGCGAAGATTCATTAGGGGGAGCCCAAAAAAAATGACCAACTTATTGGGCTTCTTAACCTCCCACCTCATCAAACGTTACTTAAGATACTTCAAAGTCACATTAATGACCAGTATCGGTTAGGCTCGTGACTTTACAAGCCGAGTATTTTAATACTCGATCTTGACTGGAAACTCTACTCAAGTAGCTTGAGCTTAACTCGCTTTGGATCGAGTCGATTATGAGTATTTCATGAATCGATCTCGAGTACCTCAAGGTGTACGTGTGGTGTGAGAAACTTAACCGGTGCTCAAGTTTTGTCTAGCGTAAAGCAGTTCAAAGTTGGCCGGAAGAAAATATAATTGTAGTAACATACTAACATGTCTCCCTTTTATGCTAATGTCAATATATATGATCACTATTAAACTACTTATTAAGTAATGTACGTAGATACTTTTTAAAGCCTTTTTCATCGTCAATATTTAGTATTCATCAAAGTAATTTTGTTTCCATAGGTGTCTAATGTTATCTTTTGAGTAGTGGTTTATTTTCTTGTATAGAGAATAGGAAGTATTTTGTTATGTAAGTTTTCCGCCTATGTAACGGGCCGAGATATGGGATTCACCCATATCCTTTGTACTTAAACGTTTTTTGGAGTAATATATTTACGGGCTAATAACCTATTAAAGCATCATACTTGTCACAAATGTCAGTTTGACGTAGCGAACAAAAAATATACCTCTTTTAGACATTAAACTTGATATTGTTGTCTTCAATTGAGTGTTAGGACCATTTTACCCTTCCAAATTACATAAATGGTCCCTGTGGGTTTGGGAAAATTGCATCTATCGTCCCTAGGCTAAATTACAAAAATGGTCCATGACAATATTCAATAACCAAACACAAGAACCTCAGTCAAACAATTATAAAAAACCCAAAACCAAGCGCGCCTTTTACCCAATCAGTATTACTGTTTATCTCTTCCCCATTTAACCTGCAATTCCAGATGAAGACCGAAGCCTCAGCTCAGCTTATAAATACTCTCTTCTCCACGTTGATGAATTGGTCCATTTTTTATGCTTTTAGAAAAATGTTACCAGCTTTACTTTCTTGTTATTTACTGTTTTAATGTAGTATAGATTCAATTTCAGTTTGTAATTTCAATTTATTAAATGCAATTTAATTTTACTTTTTCTCAATCTCATTCAAAGCTTTAATTTGATATCAAATTCTGTATTGGTAGATTGTATTAGTGGTTTCTAATTCAATTTCTCAAGTGTTTCAAATCAGGAATGTGATTTCAAGGTTATTTTCAAAGCTGTTTGGTTTCTATTTTGCCATTTGATATCAGTTTTTCATGCCATGTAATTAAGTTCTATTGCTTCTTAGTTGCTCAATTTAGGTCTGCTAGTAGCCTTTGTTTAGCTTAACATCTGCGCATCAGTTACCTTATCAGTCCCTATCCTTCTTAGTTTTGATTTTTAATTTCTTTGTTTTTAATCCATTTTAATCCATGGTGGCAACGAAGGTGAGAAAAAAGGCGGTGGTGGCGGTAGTGGTGGTGAGAAAAAGGGTAAGGGTGGCGGCGGTGGTGGTAATGACGGTGAGGGGAAAGGTGGTGGTGGCGGATGCAATGAATGCAATTTATGTAATAGAGGGATCATTTATGTAATTTACCTTTTGGATAATGGATGCAATTTTTAAAAATTCAAGGATAAAATGGTCATCACAATTTTGTATTTTATCTTTAGGGCTTATAACCTATTAAAGCACTATACTTGTCAACAATGACAGTTCTGCGTAGCGAACTAAAAAAATAACTCTTTTAGACATTAATGTTGACATTTTGTCTTTCTTTTAAGTATAATGACCAAATTATGACCATTTTACCATTCAAAAATATTTCAAAAAAAAAAGAAATTGAAAAAAAATTCAGAAATTTCGAAAAAAAAGTATTTCGAAAAAAAAATTAAAAAAAAAATTTGGAAAAAAAATTTCGAAAAAAAAAGTATTTCGAAAAAAAATTAGAAAGGGTAAAATGGTCATAATACTTAAAGAAAGACAAAAAAGTCAACATTAATGTCTAAAAGAGTTATTTTTTTAGTTCGCTACGCAGAATTACCATTCTTGACAAGTATAGCGCTTTAAAAGGTTATTAACCCATATCATTATTACTCAATTGAAGACAACAATGTCAAGTTTAATGTCTAAAAGAGGTATTATTTTTATTCGCTACGTCGAACTGACATTTGTGACAAGTATGATGTTTTAATAGGTTATTAGTCCTTCATCACAGGAAAGATCAGTAGCAGAGCAGTCCCTTTGTTCAGCCAAGATTGAAGGGTCCGCTCCCCTCAAACAAACCATTTCACCATCCGTACGGTCACCTTCTGCCCATGCCCTATACAATGGCGTCCAACCATCATTTCACTTTACGTCCACATAAGCACCTGCACCCGCCAACACGTTAACACAAATCTTATACCCTTTACATACTTCCAAAAATAACAGACTCCTTCCTTCTCTAGTGAGCACATAGTGCGTGGTTAGACTAATACACAAAGGCAAGGTTGTAAAAATCGCTAGGCGCTAATGAGGTGGTCAGGTAGGGCCTAGCGATTAATCGGTTAGGCGGGGATTAATCGGATTGGAATTTTTATGCACAAAATTGTAATTTTAGATACTATACTATATTATATGTATGAGATAAACATAGTGCATCAAAGTTCAAATATTTTATATGTTCAAATATAAATATAATACATAATTTTTCAAAGTTCAAAGTCAAATATCGATATTAGTCGGTTTTTTGGACCATTTTAAAGGGATTTTTGACCGATTAATCAATCTGTTAATTGATTTTTAAGCGATTTTGTCTGATTAATCGGTTTTTTGACCAATTTTTAAGCGATCTTTGACCAACCAATTAAATAGGTCGATTATGATAAACAAAGCGCTTAGTGAACGATCAACGATTATGCGGGGATTAATCGGCCGCCTGGGCCGATTTTTACAACAGAGCACAAAGGTGTGTTACTTAAAAGTAGATGTGAGCAGTAGGCACAGCTCACCGCTCATCGCTCATCGCTCACTGCTTCTTAAAGAAGGATTGAAAAAATAAGCTTTCCTAAAAAATAACAAAGTCCACCGCACCAAACATAGCCAAGCATGACTCCAGAGTAAAGCTCGGTACCTCATTATATTTGTCATGAAAGCCATGATAACTTTGATTCCCACATAGATAAAAATATAGAAATGGTTATCACTTATATATCACATACTCTACTAACTCTTTGTATTTGGATCTTGTGTCATTCTTTCACATAATACGTTTAGCGGACCTCTTCTTAAGGGGTTTACTACTTTATATGTGGAAATTTGATATGAAATCTTGATTTTTTAATTTCATAATTGGTCTTTGTATTTGGATCTTGTGTCATGCTTTCACATAATACGCTTAGCGGACCTCTTCTTAAGGGGTTTACTACTTTATATGTGGAAATTTGATATGAAATCTTGATTTTTTAATTACATAATTGGTCCTTGTGGTTTGTCGGATCTTGCAGACAATGTCCCTGTGTTTTTTTTGACGGGTCATGTCCTCGTGGTATGCAAAAGTTACGGGTTTGGTCCTTTGACGGGTCATTCTTTCACATAATACGTTTAGCGGACCTCTTCTTAAGGGGTTTACTACTTTATATGTGGAAATTTGATATGAAATCTTGATTTTTTAATTTCATAATTGGTCTTTGTATTTGGATCTTGTGTCATGCTTTCACATAATACGCTTAGCGGACCTCTTCTTAAGGGGTTTACTACTTTATATGTGGAAATTTGATATGAAATCTTGATTTTTTAATTACATAATTGGTCCTTGTGGTTTGTCGGATCTTGCAGAAAATGTCCCTGTGTTTTTTTTGACGGGTCATGTCCTCGTGGTATGCAAAAGTTACGGGTTTGGTCCTTTGACGGGTCATGCTGTTAGTTGACCGTTAACTTGGCAAACCACAAGGACGATTTTAATAATAAAAAAAAAAAAAAAAAGAACATTTAAAAAAAAATTATTATACTTAAATTTGGGCTTATTTATAATGTGAGGGCTTAAAAAAATTTATTAAACAGTTTTTATACGTTTAAAAAAAATTTATACGCATTAAAAAAAGTTTTTTTTATACGCTTAAAAATTTGAGTTAATACTTGAAAACATATTTAATAAAAAAACGTATACAAACTTATAAAACAGACGAAAACGTATAAAAATGGATGAAAATATACAAAATCGTACAAAATACGCATTAAAAATTTAAACCCTCACGTTGTGAGGGCCTAATTTAAAAAAAAAATTATTTTAAAAAGTTTATTATACTTAAAAATAAAAAAAATAGGCCCTCACAATGTGAGGGTTTAAATTTTTAATGCGTATTTTGTACGATTTTTGTATATTTTTATACGTTTTTATACGTTTTCGCCTGTTTCATAAGTTTTTATACGTTTTTTTATTAAATATGTTTTTAAGTATTAACTAAAAATTTTAAGCGTATAAAAAAACTTTTTTTAATGCGTATAATTTTTTTTTAAACGTATAAAAACTGTTTAATAAAATTTTTTAAGTTTTAATAAATTTTTTTAAGCCCTCACATTATAAATAAGCCCAAATATAAGTATAATAAATATTTTTTTTAGATGTGTTTTTTTTTTTTTTTTTTTTTTACATAAATTGTCCTTGTGGTTGGCCAAGTTAACGGTCAACTAATAGCATGACCCGTCAAAGGACCAAACCCGTAACTTTTGCATACCACGAGGACATGACCCGTAAAAAAAACACAAGGACATTTTCTGCAAGATCCGACAAACCACAAGAACCAATTATGTAATTAACTCTTAACTTTATATATTTCGCTTTAATGAAAATGAGAAGTAAATTAAAATGCTTATAACGCTTAAATATCTTTGGTTCACCAAATTTAGATGGTTTGTTTTGTGCAGAGGCGGACCTATAGCTATACAAGGTGGTTAGACATGAAAACTGTTAAGAGGTAATATATGAGTTTTCATCAGGACCTACCTTAAAAATATAGAAGGAACCACCTTGAATCAAAATGGAACAAGAAAGAAAGAAGTAAAAAGACAAATAAATCGTTTTTTATGCAACTCGCCGGACATTGTTGTCGGAGGTGACTAACAAAGAAAATGGAGTTTGAAAGTTTAATACTTTACTCTTTTTAAAAGGGTGATATATGCATTCATATATACCCAAACATGCATTAAAAACATTGTACATTATGCATTCAACACTTGCACTTTGGGTATATATGAAATTAATCATGAAACTAGGATGATATATGAAATTAATCATTAATTTTTAATTGTATATATTATGAAATGGTCAATAACTGTAAAGTAGTAGTAGGGACCACATACATGTCAAAAAGACTAAAAGAAATTTATACGGTTTTGTAGTTTTCTACTTTTTTATAGACCAATGTATATTTCTTGTTAAAAGAAAGTTTTATACGTTTATCCGTGATGTAAAAAGACGAACTATTTATTTACAAAATTTTGCATTGAAAATCAATTGTAAAAACTCTAAACTGTTAAAAAAAATATGTTTAGTTAGATCCTACCCGATCTAATGTTGACCGGTTAACAATATTTGCGTGTTTTTTTTTTTTTTTTCGCCTTCCACCAAATTGGGAATCACCTTGCATTTCTCGCTGGGTCCGCCACTGATTTTGTGTATACGTAATTTGTAAGACATAGGAGGTGGTTGAGGTAACAACTAAGTTATTGCATTTTTAGTCGATCTAAATATAAAATAATAAATCCAACGAAGATTTGAAGATAGGTTGTGTGGCAATTTTAAAACGGTATATCATATATCTATAGGTACTTTTCCATTTAAAAAATCTTTGTATAAATAAATAAATAACAAGAGCTAAACAAATATAAGATAACAATTTTTTAATTGTAATTCATATATGACGTGTTTCTTTCTTTGCAATGTCGCATTTTATCATTTAAACTTTCAAGTTTTATAACCAAGGTTTTTAGTTATAAATTTACAATAAAAGGACTTCGAAGTATGTGCGATGGTATCAAAGAGATAAAGAACTTGTAAATGAAATTTTATTCAACACTCAAATACAATAGTAAGCACAGATTGCCTTTTTATCAATACACAATTATTACACAGAAAAAAAGATCAAACGATCTGATGATATACACAAATGATTTAGAGATAGTGATAAGAGTATAAGAGACAAGACTGCGACTGCGTGATTAAACCCTAGGAGGGGGACACCAATATATAGCCTTCAAAGATACCAAACAGCCCTTCAAGTCTTCACACTTTTGCATATGAAACCAAGGCTTTGTTCTTTAAGATAGATAGAATGAAATGGCCATAATAGGCCCCTGCAACGTAACCTGCAACACTTGACAAACACATAAGCACAAAGACAACAGATAAGCATTTGGGAAACAAATTATTAATGCTTATTTGAACATTCCCCCTTAATCTGTTCTCCAAACATGTCAAAAACTCCCCTTTTAAATCGAACCAACAAAGAACATATTTTTCTCATACACAAACTGAGAGCATGACTGGGGACACTACATAACCAAGAACCAAAACTATAGTATCGGTTTAGTCTCTCTTCATATCAAGAAACTCGACCATGAACCAAACTCAACTTTTGTACTAGTGATTCAAACCTAAGTTGTTACCTAAACAGCTTATTTCGTTGACCACATTGCTAAGATTAATGAATATTTAAATCATAAAACTAATTAAAACTATAAAAACCAAAAAGACAACTACAAACAAGCAATTTTCAAAAATCCTCATTCGCGACCTCCCTCTCCACCGCTCTTGCTTTCTTTGCAAGGCTTTAGCTTTCCTTCTCTCCTCACCTTCATTCATAACAATTTAACAATGTCTAATAAGTAACTGAATGCATGTGTGACAAAATTGTTCGTTCATCAACAATGTTTATATGTCTTGCATGAATGATTTTTGTCTAATTAATAACCCAATGTGTTTCGTTATTTGACAACTTTCTAGTTGGTGTTAATTAATTTAAATGAAAACAAAAAGGACACTTGAATGACTCGTAACAATGCTATGTTGTTATAATCGGAAATAAATTTACTATTTAGATTTTTAAAAGTGATTTATCAAGCATTCCTCATATAAACTACGTACTGATTATTTATTATAATGATTGCATAGTTGCAACAATGATCGCAACAATAATAAATTTGGACTTAAAAGGGGCCATGCGTCCGACAATAGTAATAACTAATAAGGCTAGCTAGAGATGGGTGATGCTTTTTTTTAAACAATAGAAAAAGATATGTTTTCATCCCACATAGGTCAAGCAAAAGAAATGTTGATAGTTTATATATTTAGGTGAGTGTTTCTTACCCAAGTTGGTATCAATACATTGTTATGGTCAAGGTATATATAGGGTTGTGACGACAACCGATACAAATATCTTGATCACAACTTTGTATAAGTATTTAACTTTTTTCTGTTTTTTTTGGGATAATAAAATGAAAATATAGCTAACTTGTCACATATTCGATTGTTATGTAACCAACTTTATTTTTTGATATTATAACAACAACGTTATAAATTCGGAACTTTTTGCATATTTGTGATCATGTTACCCATATTTTACTTTTAACACCATATTAACAACGAAAGGTAAAATGGTCATTGTATATGAACAAAAGACATACAAATGTCCAAATTAGAAAATTGAATACACACAAAAGTCTAATTTAAAACCTTTTGTGTTATATATATACTACAAACAAAATAGATAGCTACATAGAACTCGAAAAGATACATGTAAAGTTAAATATACTACATGACAAGAAACACTACGACAATACATAACCAGGAACCAAACCTGTATTATCATAACAATCTCAACTCAGTTTTAATTTAAAGGTGATTCAGTCACAAACTTGGCCATGAACCGCTCAGAACTTTTTTAATAGTGATTCAAACCTAACTTTATTTTTTACGTAAAATGCTTATTTCATTGACCACATATCTAACATCAATAACAGTTTTAGTCATAAAAATAATCAAAACTATAGAAACCAAAAAATCCACAAAAACCACGACACACAAGCAATTTCCGAAAATCCTCACTCGTGACCTCCCTATCCACTGCTCTCTCTTTCTTCACAAGGCTTTAGCTTTCCTCATCTCCTCACCTTCAATCATAACAATATAACAATGTCTAATTAGTAAGTGAATGCATGTTGGACAAAATAGGTCGTGTATCAACAATGTTTATATGTCTTGCACGTATGCTAATTAATAACCAAATTGGTCGTGTATCATAACAATATAACAATGTCTAATTTGTTCTTTCAGAAATGTGTGAATTCTCCAAGTCTTTTACATATGTGGATGCGATCGAAGAAATCTTGAAGCTAAGAACGCTCACTGAACTTTAATTGAGACTCATATGAAGTTCTAACAATGATCGCAACAATAATAAATTTAGAGATCAATATGTCCAGCAGTGGTAATAAGGTTGGACCTGGCTTCTAGTGTCTCATAAACAAGAAAGAATGTATGCTTTCATCCCACATTGGCCAAGCAAAAGAAATCTGGCTAACTTATATATTGAGGTGAGTGTTCTTTATACAAGTTAAGATTAAATAAGTTTTATCATCATTATATAAGGTGTGATGATTATAAGAATCATTATTATGTAAGGTGTGATAATTTGTACAAGTCGTTGACCTTTATGTGTTTTTTTATTTGTTGACCATTTTGTGTTTTTTTAATTTGCAGATCACTTTATTGTTACTATTATAGACTAGCAGGGTAACCGCGCATTGCAGCGGCGGTATCTTTTAACAAAAAATTTTGACGAACAATGTTTTAAAATTATGAATCATCTTGATAATAATTATACAAATATCGAGATCTCATGTTAAAATAACTTTCAAGCAACGACAAACTATTCTATTAAAAAACCGAATAAAGATTTATTATTTTCTCCTTCAACATGAAAATCATAGCTTGCTTAGGGCCCGTTTGGTTTGTAGTCGGGTTTAGGATTATGATTTGGATTTGGATTTAAATTTGGATTTAGTTTTAGATTTGGATTTGAGTTGTGTTAAAAGTTGTTTGGTTTATATGTTGTGATTAATTGGGGTTTATATTTATATTTATTTTTATATTAAAATAATATAGATTAATGGAAGGGTCCACGACAAGTACCTTATTTTATGGCTGTGAAGAAGTACAGTAACAAATAAAATAGATGAGAAAATAAAATTAAAAAAGAAGAAAGAAAGAGATAGTGATTATTGAATGTGTCAGAAAAGGATACTTAACTCATGATTTTTACGTATGCCCTCTGATGTGGGGTTGAGTCCCAATTTCAAACCTCATGTGATTCAACCAAACAAATAATTCCTACTTTGACTACTAACCCCTGGTCAAATACCTCCAAACAAACACTTCCTTAGATTGAATCATGTGATAAAATGGTTGTATTTTTTAGTGATGGGGTGATTTAAGATAAATATTAATTGTATGTGTTGAATTGATGTGTTTGTACTTTAAATAATTGTAAACATTGTTTTATTACTTATAATGCTTAAGTATTTATGAAAATCATAGAAATAATTAGGAGAGAAATGCTACAATGTATTATAGGTTGTATACATTATCATATTAGTGTTATAAAAGTAAATTGAAAATATATTGTATGTGTTATGCTAATTTCGTTATGGCACAATTATAAGTTGCATCGGAATGACATAAAGGAAGAGTTATTATATGAGAAAATGCATCATAATTTTCGATCTATGACGGTGTCGACTGTCGCAATGATAGAAGAAAAAAGCGAGTGATGACAATAATTTAATTTTGAAGTTAATAAGGTTCAAAAGTAGTTTAAATGAAGATAGAAAAGTAGCTGGTAGAGGGTTGAAAACTGATTTTTTTTTTTTCTTTTTTTTTGAACGAAGGGTTGAAAACTGATTGGCAGAGTTGAAATGAAGGTTCAGAAGTTGTAGATAAGAGTTCGAAGTTCACGTCTAGTTTTTGATCGCCTCGACAAGGGTCAATGGTCTAATTTCGACGTGTTGTGGGGTCTTAAAATTTATTCTTACAGAAAGTTAATAGATTATTGTTACAGAAAGTTAAATTTTTACAGTACTGCTGTACATCAAACATATGTAACCTTGGACCTTATATGTGACCCCCGGATGCAAGTTCCGATCAAATTGAATATATAAACCGGGTCCGAATAAAGGTTGACTCAAATTTGTATCAGGTATCAGGTGTCCCGTTAAACTTATTGGAGTATTTGATTTTTCTGTTGGAACCAAAAGTTAACTGATTTTATTAAGTGAAAATTTTCTAAATAGCAATAAATAAATAAATAAATAAGAATAAAAAAATGAAAGTATAGTCTTTATAGAGGAAAAAAAGATCTTAAAATAGATTTATTTAATGTCATTAATATTTTGACACGTGTTTCTTTTTTAAATTTAAAAATACTGTTGGTTGTTAGGATTTTTTTTGCACGCATTTAGGCTATTGTATTGTGCGACTAATAGTTTTCTTTTTTTAAAAATGAAATAAAAAAAATCTTCCTTATGAAAGACAAATTTAGTCTCACAAAATAACAAAAGTCGACCGTCACACAGAAAGTATTGCAAGGATACTTAAGAGGTGCATATGGTTTTAGGTTTTTTGTAATTGCTGTAAAATGATTATTTTCCTCTGAAACATGTAGGTGTGAAGGTGTTTTAAAGATCAACGACGCACTGACTGGACTTGAAGTTATTGAATATGAAGGGAACCAAATTAGGCTGTCTTTAAGAACATATATTGTTCGGACACCGACTTGCTTAAGCAGAATCATGAGTTGGCTATAGAGCTTTTGGATGGTACATTGGAACTAAGGAACGTTGAGGTATTTATGTTTGTGTTTGTTAAATGGTGAATTCCTTAGATATGCATGTATGCCAAGATCTTTCAACATCTATCGATGCAATTGAAGAAATTTTCAAGCAAAGAATGTGCATTCAAATCCAATCCAACAATAGCATCAATAACTAGAATGTTGTTACTTTCGTACTTTTAATTTGATCAATTTGATGTATTTTCATACAATTTCCATATCTTTAGACGAAGCTAATGTAAGAAGGTATAATGTGGAATAATGTTTATTATTGATCGATTGAATTAATGATTTACATGGGACAAATATATATAGCACACAACATGTGCTGGACAGCTACCACACAGCTGTACATGTGCACTTTACAGCAAATGTACTGCTAACACTCCCCCGTAGTCTGAGAGGCGAAATCTCGAAAGCTCGGACTGAAGTAGGAAACTAGAGAATAAAAGAAAAATAAAACATGTGCAAAACAGGATAAACCAAAGTATCCTGACCAAATAGGATAAACCAAAGTATCCCTTACAACTCAAACAAATATGAGACAACAAAAGTTGGTTCTAAAACTTCAACCCCCAAAGAACCTTCCAAACAAACGGGGCGTGTTTTTCCTAAAAAAACATAAAGATCCACTTTTTTTTTTTAGAAGATAGAGAATGGAGGTGAGGAAAGTGTCTGATGAAGATGAGCAGATGAGAAGGCAGCGTAGCAGGTGAGAAGAAGGAGAGGCATCAGAAAGACTTTTTTTATTATTATTTTTTTTTAACAGTCGTCTCGGGAATTGATACCCTGGATTCGACACCAACAAACGTCGTCTCGGGAATTGATACCCTGGATTCGACACCAACGACAACAAACGTCGTCTCGGGAATTGATACCCTGGATTCGACATAAACAAAAGTCGTCTTGGTAATTGATACCCTGGATTCGACACCAACAAAAGTCGTCTCGGGAATTGATACCCTGGATTCGACATAAAAACAACATTTATTTTTTATTTTTTTTTAAGTTCACTTCACACGCAAACGTGAACAAAGTTTTCACACACCGTACCCACTTTAAATTATTCTGTCTCCCAATCACACCACTCTCACTATATACTTTTTTTTTTAACTAAAACAAATATATAACCCATAACTTGGTCCCTTTATGCTTCCCTTTTGCAGCCATCAACGAATACCCCTCATTAATATAAGAGTAAATTACACGGATGGTCCCTAAGATTTGTCCAAAGTTTCACTCACAGTCCCTGAAAGTTTAAAGTTGCATGGATAGTCCCTATCTCTGAAAAGAATAACACCTGTGGTCCCTTATTTAACTGGCGTTAAGTAAGCTCCGTTATAATTTACATTTTTAGCCCTTTTGGTTGAAGGTCGTTACCTTGTCAGTCCATTATCATAACGGTCGTTTATAAGTTAAAGTTTTTCGACATTTAAACGGTACGTTTACATTATTCTTACGTTTTTACGTTTTTTTAACGTTTTCGCACCGGTTTTTATACGTTTTCGCCCGTTTGCTTACATTTTTTTACATTTTGGTCCGTTTTTATACGTTTTCGTCCGTTTTCTTCGTTTTTAACGTTTTCGTCATAAATTTTTTTGACATAAAATTTCAAAAAAAAAATTTTGAAAAATTTTTCGACATAAAAATTTTGAAAAATTTTTACTCCAATTTTTTTCCGAAATTCTTTTTCAAAATTTTTTTTTCCAATTTTTTTTTAGGATTTTTTTTCCAATTTTTTTTTTCGAAATTCTTTTTCATCCGTTTTTTTCAAATTTTGAAAAAGAATTTGGAAAATAAAATTTTGAAAAAGACTTTCGAAAAAAATAACTGGAAAAAAAAATTTCGAAAAAAAATTGAAAAAAAAATTCTGAAAAGGAATTTCGAAAAAAAATTGGAAAAAAAATTTTTGAAAAAGAATTTCAAAAAAAATTTTGGAAAAAAATTCTGAACAAGAATTTCGAAAAGAATTTCGAAAAAAAAAATTTATTTTTGAAATTTTATGTCAAAAAATTTTTATGTCGAAAACGTTAAATGAGAGAAGAAAACATATAAAAACGGGCCAAAATGTAAAAATGTAGCAAAGGCGAAAACGATAAAAATGGGATGAAAACATAATAAAGCCAATGAAAACGTAAAAAATGTATAAAAACGGACCAAAATGTAAAAAAAATGTAAGCAAACGTATAAAAAATAGATGAAAACGTAAAAAATGGACGAAAACGTATAAAAAAACGGAATTGGAGTAAAAATTGGAGTAAAAGTTTTTCAAATTTATGTCAAAAAAATTTTTCGGAAAAAAATTGAAAAAGAATTTCGGAAAAAAATTGGAGTAAAAACTTTTCAAAATTTTTATGTCGAAAAATTTTTTCAATTTTTTTTTTTTTGAAATTTTATTTCAAAAAAATTTTATGACGAAAACGTTAAAAAACAGAAGAAAACGTAGAAAACGGACGAAAACGTATAAAAACGGACCAAAATGTAAAAAAATGTAAGCAAACGGGCGAAAACGTATAAAAACGGATGAAAACGTATAAAAAACGGACGAAAACGTAAGAAAATGTATAAAAACCTACCTAATGTCGAAAAACTTTAACTTATAAACGACCGTTATGATAATGGACTGACAAGGTAACGACCGTCAAAAAATAACTGGAAAATAAAAAGAATTTATACGTTGTCGAAAAACTTTAACTCATCCGTTTTTTTCAAATTTTGAAAAAGAATTTGGAAAATAAAATTTTGAAAAAGACTTTCGAAAAAAATAACTGGAAAAAAATTTTCGAAAAAAAATTGAAAAACAAATTCTGAAAAGGAATTTCGAAAAAAAATTGGAAAAAAAATTTTTGAAAAAGAATTTCAAAAAAAATTTTGGAAAAAAATTCTGAACAAGAATTTCGAAAAGAATTTCGAAAAAAAAATTTATTTTTGAAATTTTATGTCAAAAAATTTTTATGTCGAAAACGTTAAAAGAGAGAAGAAAACATATAAAAACGGGCCAAAATGTAAAAATGTAAGCAAACGGGCTAAAACGTAAAAAAAAAATTGGATGAAAACATAAAAAAGCCAATGAAAACGTAAAAAAGCGGACGAAAACGTATAAAAACGGACCAAAATGTAAAAAAATGTAAGCAAACGTATAAAAAATAGATGAAAACGTAAAAAATGGCGAAAAACTTATAAAAACGGACGAAATTTTTCGGAAAAAAATTGAGTAAAAATTTTCAAATTTATGTCAAAAAATTTTCGAAAAAAAATTGAAAAAATTTCGAAAAAAATTGAGTAAAAATTTTCAAAATTTTTTTGTCGAAAAATTTTTCAATTTTTTTTTTTTGAAATTTTATGTCAAAAAAATTTTATGACGAAAACGTTAAAAAACAGAATAAAACGTAGAAAACGTATAAAAACGGACCAAAATGTAAAAAAATGTAAGCAAACGGGCGAAAACGTATAAAAAACGGATGAAAACGTTTAAAAAACAGGCGAAAACGTAAAAAAACGTAAGAAAATGTATAAAAACGTACCTAATGTCGAAAAACTTTAACTTATAAACGACCGTTATGATAATGGACTGACAAGGTAACGACCTTCAACCAAAAGGGCTAAAAATGTAAATTATAACGGAGCTTACTTAACGCCAGTTAAATAAGGGACCACAGGTGTTATTCTTTTCAGAGATAGAGACTATCCATGCAACTTTAAACTTTCAGGGACTGTGAGTGAAACTTTGAACGGGACCATCCGTGTAATTTACTCTTAATATAATAAGGGGTCATGCTTGGTAGTAAGATTAATACACAATTGTCAAGTCCAACACCAAAATGTCACCACTTTACTGAAAAGAGCGCCACTGTAGTAATCGTTTGGATCGCTTTTTCAGATGCTCCCAAGACAGAAGATCATCCTCACAAACCCGTCCGATCATAACTTAACACTAGCAACTACGAAGTCAAGGTAACTCGTTATTAACTTTTTCCGATCTACTTTTTCAGATCTACTTTCTCGGATCTACTTTTTCCCCAATATACTTTTTCCGATCTCTTAGATGACGAAGATGAAGCAGGATGATAAGGCCGTTTGAGTTGCCTGAGATGGCATGAAACCGCCGCCTGAGAAGGCGGCTGCGCCGTCGAAATCGCCGCCGTACATTTTCTTTTGATTTGTTTTGGGAAATGAAAAGTGTTTTGATTTGATTCGACCACTGGCATGGGCACGACTACTGCTAGTCTTAGTGCTGGTGGTGGGTTAGAGAAGGAAATTGGTGGTGGAAATGGTAGGTGGCCAAGGTAAGAAACTTTAACACTTTTGGAAGACAGATCAAGAAAAGAAAAAAAAAGGTTAGGATTTAAAGAGAGCCCTCCGAACCTCCGGCGAGTAGCCGGCGGCCGGAGGCGGCAGCGGAAGATCGAGTTTAGATGTAGGGTTAGGTACGCTCTGAAACCATGTAAGAAGGTATAATGTGAAATAATGTTTATTATTGATTGATTGAATTAATGATTTACATGGGACAAATATATATAGCACAAAACATGTGCTGGACAGCTAACACAGCTGTATATGTGCACTTTACAGCAAATGTACTGCTAACAGCTAAGATGTAGTTGGATCTTCGTTCTTCTATCTTCTACCTAAATCGAAACAAACGAGCCAACTTTTTTTTTGGATCCAACAGACCTTGTAAAGGTTCTTTCTGTGGCATGACATTGTAAAATCATATATTTGTTTGTTCCCATATAACTTACTTTTTACAAACATCCTGCTATAAATCACTCTTTCTGAAGTTGTAAATTATAAAGTGTTACCGGTATGCGCGATGACGAGAGTGGTTTACATAGGGCTGAGCAAAACAGACCGAAAACCAAACCGAACCAAAAAAACCGAATCGAACCGAAAAATCGAGCCGAATCGGTCCAATCGAAACTGAACCAACCATATTCGGTCCGGTTTGCGTTTTTATATATTTAAGGTTTTCGGTTTCGGTTCAACTTGGTTCGGTTCGGTTCAAACCAAAGAGAGAAAAACATGCCTAATCCGTCTAAGCCGAACATAACTAAACCGATAAAAATGGATAAAAAGAGCAATATCATGGGATGACACCTTAATTGATCCATGGCCGTTCTACTTCAGAAAAAGTACTTCCATTTGATCTATATTTTCTTATACTAGCTTATTGACCCGCCCGATGGATAGACGAGTTTCATATGTTAATTATACAAAAAAATCTTCATGATAACTATACATATAAATATTATTACAAATGAATTTTACTTTATTATTGTATATTCAAACAAAAAACTGTACGTATAAAAAACTGAAACCACTAAACTCTTCAACCAATAAAACTCTCATCATGTAATAAAATGTTGGGTGAAAGCTAAAGATACACAATATAAAAAAGTTAAAAAGTTTTTTTTAACGAGCGTTATCAAAATAGGAGTATATGCGCGAATTTGGTCCAGTTTGGGGGACCAACGGTGTAACTTTTAATTAATGATGACCTGGTAACCTGCTGCTAACCGGTCATATTAGCTAGATCGAAAATTATTTGAAAATTTATTGCGTATCTTTGACAATTTACAAAGTACATTGCGTAGACATGTTTATATGAAAAAATATGTTTATTGACCGGTTAATGAAGACTGTTTCAATCCAAACTTCTAATTAATAGTCACTGAATAGATGCTCATTGTCCGCGAAAGAGTTAATCGGCCCCCAAAATGATTAATAAGATATAACTTTTGGTTCATAATTACTCAACAATGACTAAAGTATTTGATGTACATGAGTTAAAAGGGTCATGAAACCATTTATAAATACCAATAGACACAGCTAAAATGGAAGAAAACATGTTCTTTTCCCCCAAATTGAAACAACCATAAAATATAAAAAAATGACACTCGAAGTTAGTCTTTATTCGGGAGGTATAGATTTCTGGTGGAGTAACAATAAAATAAGAGTATAGAACCAACTCTTTCAGCAATACGTTAATACTAGACTGGGAGGACATTATGAGGTATCATCTGTTGGAAATGTATATATATTTATAAATACGTAAATGTCCGGATTCGAACTCGTGACCACGGGATTGCACACATTACGAATGAGAATTAAAGTTAATAATTAATGTTAATTGATTACGATTAATTATTATACAAAACTCGACTAACGATCATTAAGTATTTAACGGAAAATAACTAACGACCGTTAAATGTAAAGAGAAGGACTAGGAGTGAAAAATCTTAATATGGAAAAGATATGGGTATCCTTTGGGGGCTTAGTATGGCCGGCCATAGGGGTGTTTTATACAACCAAAACCCTAACTTGTTCCCGAATATTTTGTACACTATATATACAAAGGCTAAGGTTAATGGTTTTCATAGCTTTTGTGCACACACATTAACCTAAAGTTTTTCTTGTCTTTCTCTTGCAAATTTCAGCCAAGCCTTTTCATAAGGTGTTTGGTTTCGTTTTTCTAAAACAAGGTTTCGTAGATCTAGCAATCTTTTAATTCGTTTGTTAATTCGTGTGTACAAGAACGTGGTAGTAAGACACTATTCTTACACCAATTGGTTTGAGTTATAAAACGGTAAGGGATAACTCGTTAAACCACATTGTCACATTTGTTGAAGAGATCTACTGAATTGCAAGAGGTACGTTACGCATACTTTCAGTTAATTATTTATTTGTTATGATCTTTAGTCTTCCGCTGTGTACTCTGTGGTGTCTACATGGTTTTATTGTATTCATGTATCTTAAACTGAACAGTGGCATCACGAGCCTTGTATAACAAGTAATTAATTACTGAAACACATAAATTAAATAAACATGATTGTGTTATTATTTGTATGCGTAGATCTAGGGTTTGCAAAACCTAAACCCTAATTTTAGGGGGGGGGGGCTTTTTTTTGTGCCCTAATTAGGGTTTTGTAAACTTAAAGTTTTAATTGGATTAGAAACCCTAAGATGCATGCAATTTTATGTGTATTGCGTAACTCTGTTTTATTGCATTAATTGTTAAGTGTAATTTTATGTCCATGATAATTACATGCATGTTTTATCATGGATCTGCTTTTATTGTATGTTTTACTTGATTAAGTTATATACACTAAATATTATGATAGATCTAAAATTGGGGAAGACCTCAATAATTATTAATTTAATCAATTATGTGCTATGTGGTATGTGTTTAATTTTGATTTACGCAATCGATGAATCGATGCATGTGGCTCACCTTGTACATTATGTCAAACGGGTGAAAGTCTTAATTAAACATATGCATATTGACAGATCTAGAATTGATTATTAATAGGATTTATCAAAAGGTTTGCATGTGGCTATTTGATATGCATGACTTATTTTTTTTTTGTTATGCATTCATTGTTTATATGTTTATTTTTTAAATACTTGCTTGTTTGTTATGTGTAACAAGGGTATTTTCATAAGAAAAATAAACTGGCCTAAACAATGGTGAAACATGTAATTTTTAAGAATAGTAATCATAATCGTTTAATTGATTGATTTTCATGCACAACATAGCTAGAACGGCTCACCCATTATTGAAAAACTTTGTGCGTCTTAATGGAGCTACCAAGTATTCCTATGTATGTGCATAAAATCTTAAGGGTGAATTGACCTAAATTCTACGCGCACTTTTGTGGTAATTATCCGAATAACTTGGGTCTTTTGACTCGTGCAGTAGTAGGATATAGTGGTAATTAAAGGTAATTCTTTAATTGGTTATCCAATACCTCAATTAAAGTTTGATGATGAAAAGCTTATACATTAAAACAAAATATAAAAATGTTTTAATAAAACCTATGTTACAAAGATGAATGCATGACATCTTTGTACATATTTGATTTGACATCAAAAATTATTACCCTTTAATTTAAGTTATATGCCATCCAGCGAAACGGAAACACCTAAGATTACCTTTTATTTGCGTGAGAACGTGAATTAGATCGTAATCAAAGGGTAAAATGTCCACGTGACGTGAGAACGGGCATGGACGATTTTGCAGTTTCTTAAGTTGGACAACTTAATTGAGTTAGGCGGTGAGAACTGGCAACTCAAGGCATAAGATAGGATAAAACATGTTTATATGGCGATTGAAATTGGCTATATGTAAATCACATAAATCTAGGAATTGCAATTGATATTGGCAATTGAGCAAAAGCTCTACCACTTTGTATAAGGTTCATTACTAGCAGATCAACTGACGTGATGAGATTATGACAATTTGGATCCTAGTTTTCAATAATAATTAATTGGTTATATGAATATGAACCTTGGGTATTTAATTGTTTATTGAAAAGGAAAATTATCAAAATACTAATTATGGTTTTTTGAACTTTTCTGTAGATGGCTCATCAACCTGAAAACACTATGAGCTTAATGAGTTCTGCTTTCAAAGATATGATTGGAAGAGACAAGCTGACTGACCCTAATTTCAATGATTGGCATCGTGCACTTAGGATCATCCTTCGTGTTGCCAAAAGACTTGATATTTTGACTACACCTTTGCCTGATGCTCCTCTCAACACGGCAACTGCTCTTGAATTAGAGGCATATCGTGTTGAATATGAGAAGCACAATGATGTGGCGTGTCTAATGCTTTCGGGGATGTCTGCTCAATTGCAAAAACAATTTGAGCACTATCCGCCTATGAGCATGCTAGATGAACTCAAACGTATGTTTGAGAAGCCACCAGCAGTTGAACTGTATGAACTAATTGAAAAGGTTCACAGCTGCAAGCAGGAGGTTGGAAAATCTGTATCCGACCACGTCCTTGAGATGAAACATCACTTGGACCAATTGTAGAAGCTCGGCTGTGGTTACTCGAATGATGTATGTGTCGGCCTTATCAATCACTCGCTTAATCAGGAACGATTTGGTGATTTTGTCCGAAATTTTAACATGCATTGCACAGGGAAGACAGTGAATGAGTTACATGCAATGCTTGTAGACTTCGAGAAGAGATTGCCAAAGAAGGCTCCTACACCTGCTGTACTAGCAATACAGGGTGGTAGGGTGAATAAGCCAAAGCCGCAAGCAGATAAGAAAGGGAAAGGAAAAGGAAAGGGGACACAGCATCCCACCAGCTCCTAAGAGGAACTCTGCAAAGAAAAAGGAAAATCCTAAGAAGGATTTAACTTGCCACCACTGCAACTCACCAGGCTACTGAAAGCGGAACTGTCCAGTTTATCTGAATGAGTGCCTTCAGAATAAAAATAAGATGGTGCCTAGCTCATCAGGTATTTTTATGTTTGAATTATTTTCTTTTTCTCATAAGCAAAATTCCTGGATATATGATACAGGATGTGGTACTCACATCTGTACTACATCGCAGGGACTTAGAGGAGCAAGGAAGCTGACCTGTGGAGAGAGATACCTGTACGTTGGCAATGGAAAGCGTGCAGTTGTCGAAGCCATAGGGACTTTTGATTTAGTGTTGCCTTCGGGCTTAATTTTAGAACTAAATAATTGTCATTTTGCACCCTCCATTGTTAGGGGTGTTATTTCAGTTTCTTTGTTAAAAGATATTGGTTTTGTGCACACTTTTACTAGTTATGGAATTTCAGTTTCATTAAATAATGTTTTTTACTTTAATGCAATTCCTATGCTTGGTGTGTTTGAAATTGATATGGATGGTTGTGTTTCCAATGAAAATAATTCGTTGTATAGCATTAGCAATAAGAAGAGCAAGTTGAACTGTGACTCTTCTTATCTTTGGCATTGTCGCCTTGCCCATATAGGCAAGAAACGCATGGAAAAGCTGCAGCACGATGGGCTTTTACAAACGGTCAATGATGAATCATTTGACAAATGCGAGTCTTGCATAGATGGGAAGATGACAAGGAAACCTTTTTCACCACAAGTGGAAAGGGCTTCTGATCTACTTGGATTAATACACACTGATGTGTGTGGTCCACTTAGACATGTGTCAAAATGTGGTGCTTCCTACTTCTTAACCTTTACGGATGATTTCAGTCGTTATGGTTATGTTTATTTACTTAAACATAAACATGAAGTCTTTGAAACATTTAAGGTTTTCAAAAGTGAAGTAGAAGTACAACTCGGTAAGAAGATTAAAGCTCTTCGATCCGATAGAGGTGGTGAGTATATAAGTCAAGAGTTCAAAGATTACTTAGCTGAGTGTAGAATTATCCAGCAACTCACATCTCCTTGTACTCCACAACAAAATGGTGTATCTGAAAGGAGAAATCGTACTTTACTTGACATGGTATGATCAATGTTTGAACTTACGACTCTTCCTTTTACTTTTTGGGATTATGCCCTTGAAACTGCTATTCGCATTTTGAATATGGTTCCAACGAAGAAGGTTGTTAAAACTCCATATGAAATATGGACAGGAAAGGCTCCCAACTTTTCTTACTTAAAGGTATGGGGATGTGAGGCGTTTGTTAAACGTGACTCACCGATAAGCTCCAAACCGTGACTGTTTATGGTATCTTTGTAGGATATCCTAAGGAAACTATGGGTTACTACTTTTACTACCCAGCTGAGAACAAAGTCATAGTGGCTAGGTATGGAGATTTCCTTGAAAGGAATCTCATATCTCAAGAACTCAGTGGGAGGGTATATGATCTGGAATATGATCAAGAAGATACAACACCTTCTGAAAATACTAGCCAACTTCAAGAAGAGCCTGAAAGCTTAGGCGCTCCTCCTGAAGTTGTTCCCATTCGCAGGTCTAAAAGGAGTATACGTGCACCTGATCGTCTATGTCTTAACGTAGAGGTGGAGGAAAATATGGTTGGGGATCTTAATGAACCTGCTAACTATAAGGCTGCCATGGCTGATCCTGAAAAGGATAAATGGCAGATTGCTATGAATGGGGAAATGCAATCCATGAAAAATAATGATGTCTGGATTGAAGTTGACCTTCCTCCCAATGCTAAAGTCGTTGGAAGTAAGTGGATCTTCAAAAAGAAAACTGACATGGATGGCAATGTACACACCTACAAGGCTCGTCTAGTGGCTAAAGGTTTTACTCAAACCTATGGCATTGATTACGAGGAGACATTTTCTCCTGTAACGGACATAAGAGCTATTAGGATTCTCATAGCTATAGTTGCACACTATGACTATGAGATTTGGTAAATGGATGTCAAAAACCGATTTTCTGAATGGCCGTCTAGATGAAGACATCTATATGGCACAGCCGGAGGGGTTTGTGAATCCATTATTTCCTAACCGTGTATGCAAGCTTAAGAGGTCCATTTATGGACTGAAGCAAGCATCAAGGCAATGGAATAAAAGATTCGATGGAGAAATCAAAGGTTTTGGATTTACTCAGAATCTTGATGAGCCTTGTGTATATCACAAAGCTAGTGGGAGTCATGTTACTTTCCTTATTCTATATGTCGATGACATATTAATCATGGGAAATCATATACCAAGTCTAAATGAGGTGAAAGCCTATCTTGGTAAATGTTTTTCGATGAAAGACTTAGGGGAAGGAGCATACATACTCGGAATCAAGATCTACAGGGATAGAACAAGGCGGCTAATTGGTTTAAGCCAAAGTGCTTATATTGACAAAATATTGAAGAGATTCAATATGCAAAATTCCAAGAAGGGATTTTTGCCAATGTAAGTAAATCATGGTTTGAGCAGCCAAGGCTGTGCTTCAACACCTGCAGAGGTGGCGCGTATGAAGAAAGTTCCTTATGCTTCGGCTGTAGGATCTATCATGTATGCGGTACGATGCACAAGGCCGGATGTGGTGTTTGCTCAAAACTTGACCAGTCGGTATCAACAGAATCCGGGTGAAATTCACTAGACTGCTGTTAAGCATATTCTCAAGTACCTTAGGGCTACAAGAGATATGTTCATAGTGTATGGGGGAATCCAGAAGCAGAACTGTTTGTTACAGGTTACTGCGATGCATCCTGGAAGTGTGACAAAGATGATACGAAGTCTCAGACGGGTTACATATTTGTCATCAATGGAGGAGCTGTGGATTGGAAGAGTAAGAAACATACAACACTTGTGATGTCTGCTACAGAAAGTGAGTACATAGCGGCGTCTGAGGCTGCCATGGAAGCTTTTTGGATAAGGAAGTTTGTTTCGGGGTTTGGTGTTATGCCGTCGATTGAAAATCCTATTAAAGTATATTGTGACAATTTTGCTGCAATAACTTTTGCCCATGAACCTAGAGTCATGAAGGGCACCAGACACTATCCTAGATAATATCACTATGTTCGAGAACAAGTCGAGATAGGTGAAATTGAGTTGCTCAAAGTTCACACAGATGATAACTTAGCAGATCCTTTAACGAAGGCATTACCTGGTGAAAAACTTAATCATTTGTCTGATAAGTTTGAACTTCGTTTAGCTAGTAGTTTCATGCACATTTGTGACAAAGTATTTTAGATAAAAGGATATTGTAAACATTATTATTGAAATGAAATAAAGTATTTTGTTATGTTTATTATTCATTTATTATGATGTTATCCTATATTTGCATGTTTAAATCCTTGAATAACTTAAGTTATTCTAAATAGTCCGTTGTCAATCAATAACATGGAAATGATATTGAATTAAGACAAATCTGAGTATTAGTTAGAGTATACTTAAAAGTATATTGATGTGTAGCATGACTAATTTCAGATGATATTCAATGAATTGAGTATATGACTTATCCTACCCGCATGATAATACTTTATGGATCTTTGTCATTAAGTATATCATGAATATTTATCCTCTGACTTGAGATACCAGAGATATGTCATGGATGTAGTGCATTTTTGTGAAGTAATCTAACGCTATACGTAACTGTCATTAAGTATATCATGATTTCTGCTTGTAGTCAAAACGGGATTTGTTTCCTTCAAATTTATTTTGAAGTATAATGTTGTTGGGCCCCTCGTAGGGTTGTTAAGATGTTTGCATGGCCATGCCCAAGGTCTTCTGGAATATGTTCAGAAGAATTGGTAATCTTGATCAATCACATAAAGCGATCGAGAAACAGAATAGTTAATTAAGAAATGAGTGAGATTCATATTCTTATTAACATGGTATTAGAAACAAAAGGATGAATATGATGATGAATCATCGAAACTTGGTTTTTCTCCAGAAAACCATACATGAGTTGTACCGGGGGCATTGGCGTGTTGCTAGACGCTAACCAATGCCATTTCACGTTTTGTAAACATATCCAAGTGGGAGCTGTTGGAAATGTATATATATTTATAAATACGTAAATGTCCGGATTCAAACTCGTGACCACGGGATTGCACACATTACGAATGAGAATTAAAGTTAATAATTAATGTTAATTGATTACGATTAATTATTATACAAAACTCGACTAACGATCGATAAGTATTTAACGGAAAATAACTAACGACCGTTAAATGTAAAGAGAAGGACTAGGAGTGAAAAATCTTAATATGGAAAAGATATGGGTATCCTTTGGGGGCTTAGTATGGCCGGCCATAGGGGTGTTTTATACAACCAAAACCCTAACTTGTTCCCAAAGATTTTGTACACTATATATACAAAGGCTAAGGTTAATGGTTTTCATAGCTTTTGTGCACACACATTAACCTAAAGTTTTTCTTGTCTTTCTCTTGCAAATTTCAGCCAAGCCTTTTCATAAGGTGTTTGGTTTTGTTTTTCTAAAACAAGGTTTTGTAGATCTAGCAATCTTTTATTTCATTTGTTAATTCGTGTGTACAAGAACGTGGTAGTAAGACACTATTCTTACACCAATTGGTTTGAGTTATAAAATGGTAAGGGATAACTCGTTAAACCACTTTTGTTGAAGAGATCTACTGAATTGCAAGAGGTACGTTACACATACTTTCAGTTAATTATTTATTTGTTATGATCTTTAGTCTTCCGTTGTGTACTCTGTGGTGTCTACATGGTTTTATTGTATTCATGTATCTTAAACTCAACATCATCTTCTCTAGATATTTTGGAGGAGCTAAACCACTCTTAGTCTACATCTCATAAGAAAGATTAGAGAACATCCAATAACTTCTAGAACGGTCCTCTGAAGAAGCTAGGGTAACGAAGGTTATGCTAGGTCATGAGGTAATTGCGAATTTAAGGAGCATAATCTTCTCCGGAGTTTGACAGATAGGCGCTAACAACCATTATACGACATAGTATGGTAGGACAATGCTAGGCCCACAACGGTCGTTGAACACTTTACGACAACCCGTGCCCCAGAAGCTATAGCTCATGCCCAACAACGATTCTCTCGTTTCACCAAGATGACATCCTTGTCTCTACAATCCCCGTGTCGCGAAGCATGGGTCGAGTAGTGTAAAGAGAGTCGTTCACAACGAAGGACAACACATGATTTCACACACTCCACTGCTTACTACTTTCTCACTAAAATTAAAACTCATAAAAAATAAATACTTATTCTCACACTAAAGCTTGGTATCGAATTCAAAACTCGGGATGAGCTAATGGTGCATTGTCTTAATTGCAGTTAAGGTAAAAGCCTAAGACTCCGGAGGACCGAAGCTAGAGTATACTTACAAAAAATTGCTTCAACATGCATACATAAACTGAAAGGTTAAGTTAAATTGTTGTCTCAAATTCTAAGCTTCGTTGGTGTTAATTTATTGCGGTAACTATTATAAAGTGACTAGACGAGTACCCGCGCCTAGCGGCAGCGGTGTCTAGTTTTTTGTAAAATTCCGACGACCAATAAGTTTCTTTCAACAAACTGTATTTGTAGCGTTAGAGAATCATTTTCGAATAACTATAATTCAGATGCGTGGTTGCATAGCGGCAGAAATATACAGTTTTCAAGAAAATTATGTGAAGTCGATATAAGTGCGGGAGTATATTTCTAATAGGATTATTTTAAGTTATTAAGATTTTAGTAATAATAGATTCAACAATTACAAAAAGCAACGGTATTATGTAGTTGGCAATATTATATTGTAGTTTAGAGGTATAGCCGTATAGCCAACGTGTGTGACCATCTTTTCTTGTTTTGTCAGTAATTTAGGCAGTGATAACTATTTTTTTTTACATGTGTAGCGTTTTTCATTTGGTATGTGTCTTTTAAACTTGTAACCTTACAAATTTAATATCACCATTATAAGATTATCTTGTACTATCAATTTGCATAGATATTTAAGCATTGTTCAAAGCTATTTGTTTGGGGTACAAATAATTATCGCTAAAGATAACATAACTATTAAAATTTTGTGATTCTAATAAACTTACATAACATTATTTACATACCGGCTATACAATATATGTTAACTTTTAAAAGAAAATTCATATATGCTAGTCCCTTAAGTGGTGCAAGACCAGCACTTTTCAAAATAATATTATACAAATAACAAAGTACATGTGTAAATAACAAAAAACTGCAATTACTTGGTCTCTCATTTTTTCAAATTTTCACGGGTTCCACAACTACTTTATCATTTCTCATATAATTTTATCAAATTTGAAACCTGGTTCGACCCGGGTAGTTCAACCGGTTGAACCGTTCCGGTCAAAAAACATGCCGATTTAAATCGAGTCAACCCGACAGGTTGGGTCGAAAACAAGTCAAATTAAATCAGGTCAACCCGTCGGGTTTGAAGCATCCCGGGTCAACACAGTTTTCGATGTGTGTTAATAGTTTTCTTTTGAAATATATGTCTTTAACATTTCCACTTTTAGTTACTTTTTGGTTTTACCTTCATATATATAGTATATAGCAAGGTACCCCACGCATTTCGGCGGCGGATACCCTGTGACGATTAACCGGAGAAATAGATCTCGATGAGACCTGATTCACCAGTTTGAATCGATTTCAACGGGTCCTCTCTAGTTCGTTTCAGATGGCTTTAATTGGTTAGCCGAACAGGTGGCGACACCGGTTCCCGGTTGAACACGTTGGTCCGGTCCGGTCCGGTTTTCAAAGCTATGTGTAACATCAACTTGTTAGCTTGTATGAAGTTTTGTGTGTTTTATTAATTTGTATAATGTGTATAATAACATGTACTTTATATTTTAGGGTGTTTTAAAAATAACATTAGTTAGTGTGTTTAATGTGAAGTCCCAAACCTTGGATCTAGAACACTTTGCTTGTAAATGTGTTAGTTGCCTTGAATGGTTCCAAAACAACAATGAGAAACTTTGTTGTAGATGCACACAAGTATGCGGAAGCTACTTGAATGCACTTAGAAGATTAATGTAAGAAAAAGTATAACACCAACAGCTTCAATATTATTAAGAAATAATACGAGTACTCTCCTAGTACTAGGGTTTACAACCTTGAAGCTTTTCTTAGGACGGCTAGAGAATAGGTATTGTGATGTATATGTTTAACCTAGCTAGGATCTCCTTTTATACACTAAGGATATCCCTTATACAGATAACTAAGCATTAAGTATATCATATCTTCTATTGGAATAGAAGATATGCTGTTACAAAGCATACGCGACATTCCTTACTTAGAATAGTACAAACTTAATACTATCAGTACTAACATTTCCACTATCAGTACTAACATTTCCACTATCAGTACTAACTACTTAATACTTATAAAATAACACTATCAGTACTAACTTTACTACTATAAGTTAGGGGTGGCAATTTCTGACCCGACACGAAACCCAACCTGAAACCGACACGAAAATTAACAGGTTCGGGTTATGCTAAATAGATTTCGGGTCAGGTTTGGGTCGACCTATCTAACCCGTTTATTAAACAGTTCAGGTTTGGGTTGAGAATAAAATAAGCGGGTCGACCCGCCAACCATTTTAAGATTTTTTTTCATAAACTCAAAATTATTTATATTTTATTATGCGGGTTAAATGTGTTAAACAGATCAACCCAACAACCTGTTTAACTCGTGTAATGTGCCAACTTTTGTGTATAAAAAGGGTTAAATGGGTCAACCCGAAACCCGTTGAACCGATTCAACCCGTTTAACATATTCAACCCGTGTGACCTATTTAACCCGCCAACCCAAATATATATACGGGTTTAATGGGTTACGTTCGGGTTACGTCTAAACAGGTTAAGCTTGACATAGATGACCTAATGATTTAAATGGGTCAGGTTTGGGTTGAGATTTTCTGACCCACCAACCTGACAACCCGAACCCGCCAACCCGAACCCGACCTGAATTGCCACCGCTACTATAAGTATTAACTCCCAAAAATGAATTTCCCAACAATCCTCCCCTAAACTTGTGATTGGGTTTCAAAATCACAAGTTTCTTTAGTCTTTGAGGATTCTTTCAAACTCACTTTCCTCTGCTAGGTCTTCCAACTTGGTCAAAGATCTTTATCAGCAACTCCTTAGCCATGTCTTCTGCATTACCCATCCTTATCCCAGCTGTTAGTATTTGTAGAAGAGTTCATAATGCAAGTGGGTAAGTTCTTTCAACCAGCATGTAGATATCAGTCCCATTGCATGTAGTGACCAAGTGCAGTACACAAGAATCAATCAGTGTCCAGCTAAGAGCTTCATCACCAGGTTGAAACTTCCATTGCTCTCCTACTGGATCAGGTTCAAAGATATTTTGAAGCTCAAAAAGTAACTCCAGATCTTTATCATTATCTGGATCTCTATTCTTAAACCTTTCCTTGACTAACTCCCATAGCTTGAGTAGATCCTCCCTGTCAATGAATGCAAATAAATCTACCAAGTATAGATAGGCACTTGTTCTTCCACCAGCTATGTGTATCCTCCAGTGTCTCTTTCCATCTTCAATGTAGATATCCCAATTGATGATTGGGTATCTGGTATTGATGGGCTCTAAGTATAGTGCTTCTTCTGGGCTTTAATCAACATCATCTGATTTAGTTCCTCTTCAGTGAGTCCACCTTCATCTTTAGATGCTTTCATCTTTTGGGTGCAGTTGAGGAAGCTCCTTCTTCTGATGGTCTTTTGTAACTTCCTATGGGGAGTGGCCCTCTAACTGTATCATCTTCTTGCATAGGTCTAAAGTTGAGAATGCTTCTTTGAATTCTATCAACAATCCTTTGAAGTATCTCCCAAGATAGTTGATTGAGCTATTTCAATGTTCTTATGTCTTCACCTTGATACCTGATATACTTACAGAGATACATCTTATGCTGGCTTTTGTTTGGAGGTCTTGAGGCCTTTTCAATTTCCCTTTGATGTCTGAACTGGCTCTGTCTTCTAGCCAAAATCTCACTAAACAATTGAGCTGCTTCATTGATACTCGTACCCTGTTCTTGTTGCAACTTCTGTTGTACCTCCTGAGTAGCTTCCACTTTGGCTCTCCTGTCATCCCATGTTTTCCAGTCTACATCTAATTTAGCCATCTTATTCTTTTCTTTCTCTTCAGCCTCTTTTTGCAAGTCTTGCTCATCCCATTCAGCTGCAAGCTTCCGTGCTGCTTCTTCATTCATCCTTTCAATCTCAGATTTAGAAAGCTTTTTCTTCTTTGGTTCTTCTTCCAGGATGCCCTTGCCTTTATCTTTGGAATCTATCTTTGGAGCTGAGGAGGTTGGTGATGGTGGAGCACCTCCTTCATTGATAGTGACTCCCTTTTCCTTAGGCTTGGTTACTGCTGACTTGGTTTTCTTTCTTAGATACAGAACATGAGGCTTCTTGTAAGTTGGAGAGATAGGGACTGATTTCTTCAAGCTTTGAAGTCCCAAGACTACATGTTTCTCTCTATCTTCTTCATCATTGTCTTTATGAGGAGTGGTAGTGATGATAGTGGCCTCTGATGTTGTTGCTTGTTGTAGTTCAGCAGCTACTTGGATGATTGGACTTAGTACTGATTGCAGAACACCAGGAGTACTAACTATAGTACTATCAGTACTAACTACAACACTAACAGTACTGATTGGGATAGTACTGATAGCGCATGTAGAAGTACTAAGTACTTCTTCTGCATGTTTGGTGATCTGAACTTCTTCTTCTTCATCAACAAAAGGGCTATGAAAATCTTGACCACCTTGCCACTGACCAAATTCTCTTCTACCTTGAATGTCAGAACTCCTCCCCTGTTTGGAAGAAACCTCTGTGGATGTGCTAGAAACTCTGAACTTGGCCTTCCTTTTGAGTGATGTGGTGACTGGAGATGCTTCTGCAGTTGGCTTGGAGAGAAGCTTGACTTGATGCTCTAGCGTTTTCATCTTAAGGATCATCCTGGTATGAACTTTTGCAGCAGCTTTCTTAGTTTCATCCAAAGCAATCTCCACCCCGTTCACCTTTTGAGAAAGAAATTTGTACAAAGCCGTCATATTCTCAAGTGTCAAGCTGCCCTCACCACTTCCAGTTGTGTGACCTTCTGAGAGAGGTGGGTCACTGGGAAATTGAGATGCACTCCCAGGCCTAGCCTGAGCAGATACACCCCCTTTTTAGCCTTTTCCTGGGTCCACCCTGTGAGGAGTGCTCACTAGGTGTTGGCATGGATTGGGTCTTATTTATGTTACCACTATCCTCACCAGCTTCTAAGCCTGGTTGAGTAGTGGCAGCCCTCACCATTCTATCCCCTCCATCACCTGAGATAGGCTCATCTGCTTCAATGATAGGAGGAGAATGGGTCTGAGCTATCCTACTCTCATGTCTGGATTGCCTACTTGTTGATGAAAGAGGTTGATTGGGAGAGTTTTCAGTATCCGTGGGTGTGTGTTGGGAGCCACTTGTGCTTGATGGTCCTTCACCCTCTGCAATAAGCATGTTAGCAAACAAAGGCACTACAACCCCATTATAGCCTACCACAACCCTTAAAATATTTGAAAACACTTTGGCTGTGAGTAGTTTTGAAGGATAAATATTTCTGTGAGGCTGTAGGTTTTGTTTCTGAAGATCCAAAAATATTTGTATAAACCTGGGATACATCAGAAACTTGGTTTTGCTGACTGCATTTTTAAGTATACCCTCAAAGATATAGTTTGAAAAATTGAACACCCTGCCTGTTGCAAGGCAGATCAAGGCTGTGGCTATGTTTGTGGGAAATGCATCCCAGCCAGTCCTTTTGTGACTCAAGCAGTGTAGGAGGGTATGGATTAGAAATCTTCACTGTGGGGAAAACTGACTTTTGTGAAAATTGAAAGTGTCATCATGTCTATACCCCATCAATGAGAGTTGTTCAAAAATTTCAGTGCCTGACAAAGTGTTAATACCTTCAGCATCCCTAAGATGAAGATGTTCCTTTTGGAGATGCTTTAGTAATAACAATTTGTATGTCGTACACTGTACCAATTAACTGATGTACCCCTTCCTCAGTTGTTGAGGCAATTGCAGTTTGCCAAAACTTCCTGACAGGGGTACATAAGATAGTAGGGTTTAAGAGTAAAGCAAATCTGATGCTGCTTCTGTTTAGAAAAGCTACTATCTCAGTAAATTCATCATGACCTTCTGGCAATTCCAAGCACGCCACCATGTTGTGCTTATCGACAAAATCAAGATGAGCCATGAATGATTAGAATAACGGTTAGTAAGGTGAGATTTAATCGCAAAAGCCTTTATTGAATTTTGGTGAAAGCAATTGGAAAGTTATGCAATTTATAGAGATTTGGAAAATTTTGGTTGAAACCGCCTTATTAATATTTATGGTAATAAGTGAAGAGAAACCAATTAGGAAACCCTTTTATAAGGAAACAGGCGGTAACAACTCTACTTGCAAAAGTAATCATTGCATAACAGACTTTTGGAATAAGTACTAACGGCTAGTTCATCAGTACTAACTTATAACCATCAGTATTAACTTTACCCATCAGTATTATCTCATAGTTTGGAAATTATAATACTGAAACCCCAATTTTGAAGGGATTAAGTGTGATGACAGACACTTAATCAAGGTCGGCCTTACAGGGCCTCTGGTTTGGTGAAAACCAATGGTTTCAGTGCTTAGCACTGCCTGTGATGGATAGTCCCATTAAAAGGGCCTTCCTGACAGGGTTTCCAGCTCGTGGAAGGTGTTGCCTCCAACACAAGTGTCGGATTCACGTTTGCTCGCTGTTCTCTAAGCCAGATGCCCTTGGGCTAGTCACACTATCTGTAAACAGATAGAAAGGCAAAGAGTGGGTTAGTGCAGAATGAATCTGACTAACTGAAACCATCAATTCATGTTCATTAATATCACAAGATGCCACAAAATGCTTTGGCATCACACAATCCATAGTTACAGCAAGGTCCATCATGTGGTGGCTTCAGAATGAGCATGAGAAAGAGAACCACATGTGCTGTAACATTGAGTCACCAAACCATATACATATTGCTTGTGTTATGCCTGAAAAGTTAGTCCAAAACCAAGAAAATACACTCCAAGACATTTTTTTGCAAATCCGTATTAACATTACACAATCAGTATTAACCAGATAACAATCAGTACTAAGAACCATTTCACAAAACTTTACAAAATGGAGAGAGATAAGACATATTATGGATGAAGCATTCCAATACTTGTGACCAAATACTGAAACCTTCCCAAGTCAAAAGCTTTGGTTAAAAGATCTGCAACATTAAACTCAGTATCAATTCTTTCAACCTGAATGAGTTTCTTTTCATTACAGTCTCTTATAAAATGATGTCTTATCTCTATATGTTTAGTTTTAGAATGAAAAACTAGATTTTTTTATAATGCATATAGTACTGTTGTTATCAATATAAATGACAGTGCCCATGAAATTATACCCATTATCAAGCATCTGATTCTGAATCTAGAGAACTTGACCACAACAACTTGCAACAGCTACATACTCAGCTCAGTTGTAGAGTTTTCCACAATGCTCTACTTCTTGCACTGACATGAGATCAACCTATCACCAAAAAACTGACATCCTCCTATGGTTTACTTCCTATCAAGACTAGCCCAAGCATAATCACTGTAAGAGTAAGCTACCAGATCAAAGGGAGGGTCCTTAGGGTACCAAAGGCCTAGTTAAGCGTGGCCTTTTAGATATCTAAAGATTCTTTTAACTGCATGCAAGTGAGAAAGCTTTGGAGAGACTTGGAACCTTGCACATGCACATACAACAAACATAATGTCTGGTCTGGAGGCAGTCAAATACATCAAGGATCCAATCATGGACCTCTAGATATGCTGATCTACTTCTTCACCATCAACATCTGGAAGTAATGGCTTATTATGCTCCATAGGAGTACTTGCAATCTTTGTGTTGTCATAGCCAAACTTCACCAAAATCTCCTTTACATATTTATCTTGGCTGATAAATATGCCATATGTCTTCTGCTTGACCTGTAGCCCAAGAAAGAAGGTGATTTTTCCCATAGAACTCATCTGAAACCTATCATGCATCAACTTTTCAAATTCTCTGCATAGATCCTGCTTTGTTGAGCCAAAAATAATGTCATCTACATAGATCTGAACCAACAGGATATCATTCTTCACATTCTTGAAAAATAGAGTCTGATCAATCTTCCCTCTTCTGAAGCCATTGCCCAAAAGATACTTGGCCACGGTTTCATACCAAGCTCTTGGGGCCTGATGCAGACCATAGAGTGCCTTTTGAACCCAGTATACTTTGTCTAGAAAGTTAGGATCTTCAAATCCTGGAGGTTAACAGACATACACTTCCTCCTTAATCTTTTCATAGAGTAAAGCACTCTTCACATCCATCTGGTATACTGTGAAGTCTTTGTATGATGAAAAGGCCAACAATAATCTAATAGCTTCAATCCTTGCCACAGGAGCAAAGACCTCTTCATAATCTATCCCTTCCTGTTGTGTATACCCTTGAGCTACCAGTCTAGCCTTGTTCCTTATTACCACAACCCTTTCATCCTTCTTGTTTCTGAAAACCCATTTGGTGCCAATAGCTCTCTTTCCACCAGGAAGATCCACAAGAACCCATACATTCTGAAGTTTGAACTGGAGAAGCTCTTCTTGCATTGCTTCTACCCATGCTTCATCTTGAAGGGCTTTGTAGACTTTCTTTGGTTCTGATTGGGAAACAAAATAGGCAAAGAGACATGTCTGTGAGGCACCATGATTTCTTTCTTCATAGATGGCACTAAAGAATCCTGTCTCACTATGCTGAAATTTAGATCTTGTAGTTCTTTCAGCATTGACATCCCCAATAACATTTTCCAAGGGATGATCCTGATTGATTCTTCTGTGCGGTGTAGCAGGAACAACATAAGATGAAGCTATACTTGTAAAGTCAATCTCATCAGCTTCACCATAGGGATCAGGAACCTCTGTATTGACTGATGGAATGGAATGAGGACCATTAGTACTAACTTCTGGCTCATCAGTACTAACACGTGGCTTTTCAGTATTAAACACATTAGTAATAATCACCTGAGGTTCTACCACTGTGTCATCTGTATTGGTTGCATCTCTGTCAGCATTTGCATCATTGGTCATTGGAGGCTGATCATCATCTTTGTTCACCTCCCCTGAAGAAGTGCTTCCAACTGAGTTGTCATTCCAAATGGGCAATAGGATGCAGTCATCATCATCATCAGTATCTGCGTCAGGACCTTGCTTTTCTTATGCAATCATGTTAGAATCCACAAAAACAGACAGATAGTTCATAGATTCTGTTAGCATATCAATATCAAAAAGCCATGTTGGTCTTTGCCCCTCAACACTAGGTTTGTCCTCAAGAAACTCTATGTGTAGATTCTCCTCTATCCTTCTTGTTCTAGAATAATAAACCCTAAAGGCTTTACTATTCAATGAGTAGCCAACCATATATCCACTATCATATTTTCCATCAAACTTACCTAAGTGGTCAATGGTATTGAGAATAGAGACATGACACCGAAAAGTTTTAAGAAAGTCTAGGGTAGGCTTTCTACCTAAAAATAGCTCATGGGGAGTCTTGCCATGAGGCTTTACAATCAGTACCCTGTTCTGAACATAACAAGTAGTATTAACTGCCTCAGCCCAAAATGTTGTGGGTAACTTGGAATCTGCTAACATGGTCCTAGCAGCCTCAATCAATGTCCTATTTCTCCATTCGGTAACCCCATTTTGCTGAGGAGTTCTAGTCACACTGTATTCTCTTTTAATACCCTTAAGTTGACAGAAATCATTCATCACTTGGTTTTTAAACTCTGTCCCATTATCACACCTAATGATTTTAAATTTCTTATCAGCTAGGTTCTCTACAGCAATTATGTAAGACTTAAGGATTTCACTAGTCTCATCCTTAGTGTTCAAAAAGAAAATCCAAGTAAATCTGCTAAAATCATCAGTCACAACCAAACAATACTTCTTAAATTCAGGCTGCTAACATTTGTGGGCCCAAATAAGTCCATGTGTAGCATATAGAGTGGTTGGGTGATAGAGTTAAAAACCTTGGGCTTACAAGAGGCTCTATGCTGCTTCCCTTTTAGGCATGCAATACAGGTCTGTTTATTTTCAAATCTTTTTGAAGGTAAACCTCTTACAAGGTTTTTTTTAGCTAAAAGATATATTACCTTAAAGTTCACATGACCTAGCCTTCTATGCCATAACATAGATTCATCCAATGAAGCTGTAGCAACTAAACATGTAAGATTGTCTTTGGGCACTATGTTTTTCATATTGACACTGTACAAATTGCTTTTCCTAGGGAACCTAAGTAGTACCTGATCATCACTAGGCAACTTAAAGTTAGGAGATAAAACTAAGCAATCAGTATCTGTGAACATAACAAAATTCTTCTTGTCACACATTTGTGACACACTGAACAAGTTGTATTTGAGTTCTTTCACATAGTACACATCTTCAAAGTCCAAATTACCAGTCTTGATTGTGCCTTTACTAGTAATTCTTCCACCAATTCCTCCTCCAAAAGAAACATATCCTCCATTCAAATCAGTGAAGTCTGAAAGATAGGATAGATTTTCAGTCATGTGCCTGGAACACCCACTGTCTGAATAGCCAAGATCATTATTATTGTTGGAATGTTCCTGCACATAAAATAAAGGGAATTAGTTCCTTTTGGGGACCCAAGCCATCACTGACTTGGATCTGCCTCGTGCATCAATGTAATCATATTTCTTGAGAGTAACTGATGCACTGTTGGGTTGAGTGGTCTTTCTTACCCAACAAGCTGAGGGTTTAACAACATTGCCCTTGATTCCCTTTGTAGCATTCACTTTAGAGCCAGCAGGTTTCATTATAGGCTTAAAAGTATTAACTTTTGGCTTATCAGTATAAAGTCTTGGCTCATAAGTATTAACCATTTTCTTGTAAAATTTGATTTGTTCAACATAAGATTTAAAGGTTTGTGCTGATTTAAAGGACATTGGTGAATTAGATTATGATTTTGAAAAGTTTCCTTTGGGTCTTTCACCAAATACTATGGGTTGTGGTCTAGCAGTATTAACTGGACTTGCATAATTAAAAGATTTTATGCCAGTTTTAAGAAGAACTGCTCTTGGGGTCATGATGGGTTGAGGTCTCATAGGGTGTCTGCAATGAGCCTGCAGATGAGAAAAACTACCACACACAAAGCAAGGTTTATTATACATGACAAATTCATCTCCTAGTTGCTCAGATTTTTGCTGGTTCCAGTTTCTTTTGTTACCTCTAGGAGTTGATGACCTGTTTCTATACATCTCAGCATATTTTACTGGCTTCCTAACAGGTTTGTCATTTGGTCTTACAGGTTTAGTGGCCTGTTCTTTCTTTTGTTCACTGGACTCTACATCTGCCTTTTTGTTTTCAGCCACACACACCTCAGGTAAGGAAGTGTCACTGGCACTTTCAAATACTTCATCAGATTTTACAGGTAAAGTACTTTTGATTGTAGGGCCTCGGACAAATGTGGGTTCCTTAAACTCTTCTAATCCAGTGTGTGCAAGGTCTATAATAGGAGGTGAATGAACACCTCTGAATGGGTGTGGTACTGATTTATTACCCATGCCTGATTTGGCTTTGCCAATTAGTGCTTTTTCAAGATATTTATCAACTCTCTCAGAGTTATAATATTGTGTGTCTTGAAGAGTCTCAATACTTACTTCTATGTTATCTTTAGCTTGCATGACTTTCTCTAGTTCTTCTTTTAACACACTTATGGTAGTATCTTTAAACGAAATTTCCCTATTAATCACAGCAGTTGCATCTGTATACAGAGACTCATTTTCCTTATAATGCTTAACTTGTTTTTCTAAGACTGCTAAACCTCTCTTATGATTTGTTAAGTTATACTCCCTCCGTCCCAAATTATAAGTCAACTTTGACTTTTTCAAAGTCTTTTTATATCAACTTTGACCTTAATTATTTTTTTTAGTGTTATATAATACTTGATGCAAAATATATAAATGGACTTGTGTTTTAAATACTTTTTCGTTAATATACTTTTCATCAAGTATTATATAACACGAAAAAAAATAATTAAGGTCAAAGTAGAAAAGAAAAGATTTTGAAAAAGTCAAAATGGACTTATAATTTGGGACGGAGGGAGTAGCTAGTTTTAGCAAGTTCTTCAGACACATTATCAAACATGGTTTTTAGCTCTAAATATTTGCTTAATGGAATACATGTATCTGAACAATTTAGTACCTCAGATACCAAAGCCATGTTGATTGGACTTTCTTCTTCATCAGCCATGAAGCTCCAATCATATCCAGCACCATCAACAGCCACCATTGCTTTTGAAGAAGAGTTGTCAGCATCACTGTGCTTCCCTTTGCTTCTAGGGCTTCTGCATTCTCTGGCAAAATGCCCAAGCTTGCCACAGTTGTAGCATTCAACCTTTCCCTTGTCAAACCCAGCAGTATCTCCATCATTGATCTTAATCTGCCTTCCAGTTTTCTTCATGAACCTTCTTGCCCTCATACTGATCAGGGCAATGTTCCATTTGATGTCCATCTCTTCCATGTCATCTTCATGGATTTGTCTCAGATCTTCATGAGTTATCTGAGATCCTTGACTCTGTTCTGTTATGAAAGCATAAATGGTACCTTCATTGATTCCTGCTGCAGTGGTTACAGAGCCATCAGTATTAACATTAGTACTAGGAGTACTAACATCAAAACTGTCCATATCATTGCTAGTGACATGGTGAGCCACAAAGGCTATGTTTTGTGACCCAGAACTGGAAGATGCAGATGCTTTTCTCTTCATGTCTTGTTCAATCACCTTAAAGCTATTGAACAGATTGTCCAACTTTATAGTTTCAAAATCTGGGTTGTTCTTCCATATAATGACATGAGTGTCCCATTTTGGTGATGGAAGACTTCTAACAACCCGAGGTGACATCTTCCTTGGAGAGCTCCACATCCAATACTGCCAATTGACT
>OU343224.1:363728339-363843110 GCA_910596185.1 Chrysanthemum makinoi
AATGAGATTGACTTTACAAGTATAGCTTCATCTTATGTTGTTCACACAACGCATTTAAGAATCAATCAGATCATCCCTTGGAAAATGTTATTGGGGATGTCAATGCTTAAAGAACTACAAGATCTAAATTTCAGATAGTGAGACAGATTCTTTAGTGCCATCTATGAAGAAAGAAATCATGGTGCCTCACAGACATGTCTCTTTGCCTATTTTGTTTCCCAAGCGTAACCAAAGAAAGTCTACAAAGCCCTTGAAGATGAAGCATGGTGTAGCAATGCAAGAAGAGCTTCTCCGGCTCAAACTTGCATGTATGGGTTCTTGTGGATCTTCCATGGAAAGAGAGCTATTGGCACCAAATGGGTTTTCGTAAACAAGAAGGATGAAAGGGGTGTGGTAATAAGGAACAAGGCTAGACTGGTAGCTCAAGGGTATACACAACAGGAAGGGATAGATTATGAAGAGGTCTTTGCTCTCGTGGCAAGGATTGAAGCTATTAGATTATTCTTGGCCTTTCTTCATCATACAAAGACTTCACAAGATACCGATGGATGTGAAGAGTGCTTTACTCTATGAAAAGATTGAGGAGGAAGTGTATGTCTCATAACCTCCGTGATTTGAAGATCCTAACTTTCCGCACAAAGTATACTGGGTTCAAAAGGCACTCTATGGTCTCGCATCAGCCCCAAGAGCTTGGTATGACACCTTGGCCAAGTATCTTTTGGGCAATGGCTTCGTAGAGGAAGATTGATCACTCTATTTTTCAAGAATGTGAAGAATGATATCCTGTTGGTTCGCATCTATGTAGATGACATTATTTTTGGCTCAACAAAGGTGATCTATGCAGAGAATTTGAAAAGTTGATGCATGATAGGTTTCAGATGAGTTCTATGGGAAAAATCACCTTCTTCTTCTACAGGTCAAGCAGAAGACATATGGCATATTTATCAGCCAAGATAAATATGTCAAGGAGATTTTGGTGAAGTTTGGCTATGACAACACAAAGATTGCAAGTACTCCTATGGAGCATAATAAGCCATTACTTCCGGATGCCGATGGTGAAGAAGTAGATCAAGATCTCTAGAGGTCCATGATGGATCCTTGATGTATTTGACCGCCCGCACTGCATACATTATGTTTGTTGTATGTGCATGTGCAAGGTTCCAAGTCTCCAAAGCTTCTCACTTGCATGCGCTAAAAGAATCTTTAGATATCTAAAAGGCCACGCTTAACTAGGCCTTTGGTACCCTAAGGACCCTCCCTTTGATCTAGTAGCTTACTCTTACAGTGATTATGCTTGGGCTAGTCTTGATAGGAAGTAAACCATAGGAGGATGTCAGTTTTTTGGTGATAGGTTGATCTCATGTCACTGCAAGAAGCAGAGCATTGTGGAAAACTCTACAACCGAAATGAGTATGTAGTCTTTGCAAGTTGTTGTGGTCAAGTTCTCTAGATTCTAATCGATGCTTGATAATGGGTATAATTTCATGGGCATCGTCATTTATATTGATAACAACAGTACTATATGCATTATAAAAATCTAGTTTTTCATTCTAAAACTAAACATATAGAGATAAGACATCATTTTATAAGAGATCAGAATGAAAAGAAACTCATTCAGTTGAAAGAATTGATATCGAAGTTTAATGTTGCGATCTTTTAACCAAAGCTTTTGACTTGGGAAGGTTTCAGTATTTGGTCACAAGTATTGGAATGCTTCATCCATAATATGTCTTATCTCTCTCCATTTTGTAAAGTTTTGTGAAATGGTTCTTAGTAATCGATTGTTATCCGTTAATAATGATTGTGTAATGTTAATACGGATTTGCAAAAAAATGTCTTGGAGTGTATTTTCTTGGTTTTGGACTAACTTTTCAGGCATAACACAAGCAATATGTATATGGTTTGGTGACTCAATGTTACAAAGACATGTGGTTCTCTTTCTCATGCTCATTCTGAAGCCACCACATGATGGACCTTGTTGTAACTATGGATTGTGTGATGCCAAAGCATTTTGTGGCATCTTGTGATATTAATGAACATGAATTGATGGTTTCGAGTAGTCGATTCATTCGCACTAACCCACTCTTTTGCCTTTCTATCCGCTTACGATAGTGTGACTAGCCCGGGCATCCGGCTTAGAGAACAACGAGCAAACGTGAATCCAACACTTGTGTTGGAGGCAACACCGCCACGAGCCGGAAACCTCGCCGAAGGCCCTTTTAATGGGACTATCCATCACAAGGCAGTTCTAAGATCAAAACCATTGGTTTTCACCAAACCAGAGGCCTCAGAGGCCGACCTTGATTAAGTGTCTGTCATCACACTTAATCCCTTCAAAATTGGAGTTTCAGTATTATAATTTCCAAACTATGAGATAATACTGATGGGTAAAGTTAATACTGATGGTTATAAGTTAGTACTGATGAACTAGCCGTTAGTACTTATTCCAAAAGTCTGTTATGCAATGATTACTTTTGCAAGTAGAGTTGTTACCGCCTGTTTCCTTATAAAAGGGTTTCCTAATTGGTTTCTCTTCACTTATTACCATAAATATTAATAAGGCGGTTTCAACCAAAATTTTCCAAATCTCTATAAATTGCATAACTTTCCAATTGCTTTCACCAAAATTCAATAAAGGCTTTTGCGATTAAATCTCACCTTACTAACCGTTATTCTAATCATTCATGGCTCATCTTGATTTTGTCGATAAGCACAACATGGTGGCGTGCTTGGAATTGCCAGAAGGTCATGATGAATTTAATCGAGATAGTAGCTTTTCTAAACGTAGCAAAGATCGATTTGCTTTACTCTTAAACCCTACTATCTTATGTACCGTCGTGAAGTTTTGGCAAACCGCAATTGCCTCAACAACCGAGGAAGGGGTACATCGCTTAATTGTACAGTTATACGGCATACAAATTGTTATTACTAAAGCATCTCTAAAAGGAACATCTTCATCTTAGGGATGCTGAAGGTATTAACACTTTGCCGTGCACCTAAATTTTGAACAACTCTCATTGATGGGGAATAGACATGATGACACTTTCAATTTTCACAAAAGTCAGCTTTTCCCCACGTGAAGATTTCTAATCCATACCCTCCTACACCGCTTGAGTCACAAAAGGAATGGCCGGGATGCTTTTCCCACAAACATAGCCACGACCTTGATGCCTTTGCAACAGGTGTGGTGTTCAATTTTCAAACTATATCTTTGAGGGTATGCTTAAAAATGTCAAGCAAAACCAAGTTTCGATGTATCCCAGTTTATACATTTTTGGATCTTCAAACAAAACCTACACCCTCACGAAATATTTATCCTTCAAAACTACTCACAGCCAAAGTGTTTTCAAATATTTTAAGGGTTGTGGTAGGCTATAATGGGGTTGTAGTGCCTTTGTTTGCTAACATGCTTATTGCAGAGGGTGAAGGACCATCAAGCACAAGTGGCTCCCAACACACACCCACGGATACTGAAAACTCTCCCAATCAACCTCTTTCATCAACAAGTAGGCAATCCGCATATGAGAGTGGGACAGCTCAGACCCATCCTCCTCCTATCATTGAAGGCATGAGCCTATCTCGTGATGGAGGGATAGAATGGTGAGGGCTACCACTACTCAACCAGGCTTAGAAGCTGGTGAGGATAGTGGTAACATAAATAAGACCCAATCCATGCCAACACCTAGTGAGCACTCCTCACAAGGTGGACCAGGAAAAGGCTAAAGCGGGGGTGTATATGCCTCCCGGGGCTAGGCACGGGGTGCATCTCAATTCGGTGACCCACCTCTCGGAAGGTCACTGCAACCAAGTGGTGAGGCGGTGGCACTTGAGAATATGCGGCTTTGTACAAATTTCTTTCTCAAAAGGTGAACGGGGTGGAGATTGCTTTGGATGAAACTAAGAAAGCTGCTGCAAAAGTTCATACCAGGATGATCCTTAAGATGAAAACGCTAGAGCATCAAGTCAAGCTTCTCTCAAGCCAAGCTGCGAAGCATCTCCAGTCACCACATCACTCAAAAGGAAGGCCAAGTTAAGAGTTTCTAGCACATCCACGAGAGGTTTCTTCCAAGCGGGGAGGAGTTGACATTCAAGGTAGAAGAGAATTTGGTCGTAGGAAGGTGGTCAAGATTTTTATAGCCCTTTTGTTGATGAAGAAGAAGAAGTTCAGATCACCAAACATGCAGAAGAAGTACTTAGTACTTCTACATTAGCTATCGATTACTATCCCAATGATCTTTATTGTTAGTTTAGTTATCTTGATAGTACTATAGTTAGTACTCTGGTGTTCTTGTCCGATTACTAAGTCCAATCATCCAAGTAGCTGCTGAACTACAACAAGCAACAACATCAGAGGCCACTATCATCACTACCACTCCTCATGAAGACAATGATGAAGAAGATAGAGAGAAACATGTAGTCTTGGGACTTCAAAGCTTGAAGAAATCAGTCCCTATCTCTCCAACTTACAAGAAGCCTCATGTTCTGTATCTAAGAAAGAAAACCAAGTCAGCAGTAACCAAGCCTAAGGAAAAGGGAGTCACTATCAATGAAGGAGGTGCTCCACCATCACCAACCTCCTCAGCTCCAAAGATAGATTCCAAAGATAAAGGCAAGGGCATCCTGGAAGAAGAACCAAAGAAGAAAAAGCTTTCTAAATCTGAGATTGAAAGGATGAATGAAGCGGCCGCGAAGCTTGCAGTGAATGGGATGAGCAAAGACAAAATTTGAGAAGAGAAAAGAATAAGATGGGTAAATTAGATGTAGACTGGAAAACATGGGATGACAGGGGAGGCAAAGTGGAAGCTACTCAGAGGTACAACGAAGTTGCAACAAGAACAGTCACGAGTATCAATGAAGCGCTCAATTGTTTAGTGAGATTTTGGCTAGAAGACGAGCCGGTTCAGGACATCAAAGGGAAATTGAAAAGGCCTCAAGACCTCCAAACAAAAGCCAGCATAAGATGTATCTCTGTAAGTATATCAGGTATCAAGGTGAAGACATAAGAACATTGAAATAGCTCAATCAACTATCTTGGGAGATACTTCAAAGGATTGTTGATAGAATTCAAAGAAGCATTCTCAACTTAGGACCTATGCAAGAAGATGATACAGGTTAGAGGGCCACTCCCCATAGGAAGTTACAAAGACCATCGAAGAAGGAGCTTCCTCAATCTGCACCCAAAAGACTGAAAGCATCTAAAGATGAAGGTGGACTCGAAGAGGAACTAAATCGAGATGATGTTGATTAAAGCCTGAAGAAGCACTATACTTAGAGCCCATCAATACGGATACCCAATCATCAATTGGGATATCTACATTGAAGATGGAAAGAGACACTGGAGGATACACATAGTTGGTGGAAGGACAAGTGCCTATCTATACTTGGTAGATTTATTTGCATTCATTGACAGGGAGGATCTACTCAAGCTATGGGAGTTAGTCAAGGAAAGGTTTAAGAATAGAGATCCAGATAATGATAAAGATCTGGAGTTACTTTTTGAGCTTCAAAATATCTTTGAACTTTGATCCAGAGGAGAGCAATGGAAGTTTCAACCTGGTGATGAAGCTCTTAGTTGGACACCGATTGATTCTTGTACTGCACTTGGTCACTACATGCAATGGGATGATATCTACATCTTGGTTGAAAGAACTTACCCACTTGCATTATGAACTCTTCTACAAATACTAACAATTGGGATAAGGATGGGTATCACGAAGACATGGCTAAGGAGTTGCTGATAAAGATCTTTGACCAAGCTGGAAGACCTAGCAGAGGAAAGTGAGTTTGAAAGAATCCTCAAAGACTAAAGAAACTTGTGATTTTGAAACCCAATCACAAGTTTAGGGGAGGATTGTTGGGAAATTCATTTTTGGGAGTTAATACTTATAGTAGCGGTGGCAATTCAGGTCGGGTTTGGGTTGGCGGGTTCGGGTTGTCAGGTTGGTGGGTCAGAAAATCTCAACCCAAACCTGACCCATTTAAATCATTAGGTCATCTATGTCAAGCTTAACCTCTTTAGACATAACCCGAACGTAACCCATTAAACCCGTATATATATTTGGGTTGGCGGGTTAAATAGGTCACACGGGTTGAATATGTTAAACGGGTTGAATCGGTTCAACGGGTTTCGGGTTGACCCATTTAACCCTTTTTATACACAAAAGTTGGCACATTACACGAGTTAAACATGTTGTTGGATTGATCTGTTTAACACATTTAACCCGCATAATAAAATATAAATAATTTTGAGTTTATGAAAAAAAATCTTAAAATGGTTGGCGGGTCGACCCGCTTATTTTATTCTCAACCCAAACCTGAAGCTGTTAAACGGGTTAGATAGGTCGACCAAACCTGACCCGAAATCTATTTAGCATAACCGAACCTGTTAATTTTCGTGTTTTCGGTTTGAGGTTGGGTTTCGTGTCGGGTCGAAATTGCCACCTAACTTATAGTAGTAAAGTTAGTACTTGATAGTGTTATTTTATAAGTATTAAGTAGTTAGTAATGTGATAGTGGAAATGTTAGTACTGATAGTATTAAGTTTGTACTATTCTAAGTAAGGAATATGCATATGCTTTTTGTAACGATATCTTCTATTCCAATAGAAGATATGATATACTTAATGCTTAGTTATCTGTATAAGGGATATCCTTAGTGTATAAAAGGAGATCCTAGCTAGGTTAAACATATACATCGCAATACCTATTCTCTAGCCGTCCTAAGAAAAGCTTCAAGGTTGTAAACCCTAGTACTAGGAGAGTACTCGTATTATTTCTTAATAATATTGAAGTTGTTGGTGTTATACTTTTTCTTACATTAATCTTCTAAGTGCATTCAAGTAGCTTCCGCATACTTGTGTGCATCTACAACAAAGTTTCTCATTGTTGTTTTGGAATTATTCAAGGCAACTAACACATTTACAAGCAAAGTGTTCTAGATCCAAGGTTTGGGACTTCACATTAAACACACTAACTAATGTTATTTTTAAAACACCCTAAAATATAAAGTACATGTTATTATACACATTATACAAATTAATAAAACACACAAAACTTCATACAAGCTAACAAGTTGATGTTACACATAACTTTGAAAACCGGACCGGACCGGACCAACGTGTTCAACCGGGAACCGGTGTCGCCACCTGTTCGGCTAACCAATTAAAGCTATCTGAAACGAACTAGAGAGGACCCGTTGAAATCGATTCAAACTGGTGAATCAGGTCTCATCGAGATCTATTTCTCCGGTTAATCGTCACAGGGTATCCGCCGCCGAAATGCGTGGGGTACCTTGCTATATACTATATATATATAAAGGTAAAACCAAAAAGTAACTAAAAGTGGAAATGTTAAAGACATATATTTCAAAAGAAAACTATTAACACACATCAAAAACCGTGTTGACCCGGGACGCTTCAAACCCGACGGGTTGACCTGATTTAATTTGACTTGTTTTCGACCCAACCTGTCGGGTTGACTCGGTTTAAATCGGCATGTTTTTTGACCGGAACGGTTCAACCGGTTGAACTACCCGGGTCGAACCAGGTTTCAAATTTGATAAAATTATATGAGAAATGATAAAGTAGTTGTGGAACCCGTGAAAATTTGAAAAAATGAGAGACCAAGTAATTGCAGTTTTTTGTTATTTACACATGTACTTTTTTATTTGTATAATATTATTTTGAAAAGTGTTGGTCTTGCACGACTTAAGGGACTAGCATATATGAATTTTCTTTTAAAAGTTAATATATATTGTATAGCCGGTATGTAAATAATGTTATGTAAGTTTATTAGAATCACAAAATTTTAATAGTTATGTTATCTTTAGCGATAATTATTTGTACCCCAAACAAATAGCTTTGAACAATGCTTAAATATCTATGCAAATTGATAGTACAAGATAATCTTATAATGGTGATATTAAATTTGTAAGGTTACAAGTTTAAAAGACACATACCAAATGAAAAACGCTACACATGTAAAAAATAGTTATCACTTTGCCTAAATTACTTGACAAAACAAGAAAAGATGGTCACACACGTTGGCTATACGGCTATACCTCTAAACTACAATATAATATTGCCAACTACATAATACCGTTGCTTTTGTAATTGTTGAATCTATTATTACTAAAATCTTAACAATCCTATTAGAAATATACTCCCGCACTTAGATCGACTCCACATAATTTTCTTGAAAATCGTATATTTCTGCCGCTATGCAACCACGCATCTGAATTATAGTTATTCGAAAATGATTCTCTAACGCTACAAATACAGTTTGTTGAAAGAAACTTATTGGTCGTCGGAATTTTACAAAAAACTAGACACCGCTGCCGCTAGGCGCGGGTACTCGTCTAGTCACTTTATAATAGTTACCGCAATAAATTAACACCAACGAAGCTTAGAATTTGAGACAACAATTTAACTTAACCTTTCAGTTTATGTATGCATGTTGAAGCAATTTTTTGTAAGTATACTCTAGCTTCGGTCCTCCGGAGTCTTAGGCTTTTACCTTAACTGCAATTAAGACAATGCACCATTAGCTCATCCCGAGTTTTGAATTCGATACCAAGCTTTAGTGTGAGAATAAGTATTTATTTTTTATGAGTTTTAATTTTAGTGAGAAAGTAGTAAGCAGTGGAGTGTGTGAAATCATGTGTTGTCCTTCGTTGTGAACGACTCTCTTTACACGACCCATGCTTCGCGACACGGGGATTGTAGAGACAAGGATGTCATCTTGGTGAAACGAGAGAATCGTTGTTGGGCATGAGCTATAGCTTCTGGGGCACGGGTTGTCGTAAAGTGTTCAACGACCGTTGTGGGCCTAGCATTGTCCTACCATACTATGTCGTATAATGGTTGTTAGCGCCTATCTGTCAAACTCCGGAGAAGATTATGCTCCTTAAATTCGCAATTACCTCATGACCTAGCATAACCTTCGTTACCCTAGCTTCTTCAGAGGACCGTTCTAGAAGTTATTGGATGTTCTCTAATCTTTCTTATGAGATGTAGACTAAGAGTGGTTTAGCTCCTCCAAAATATCTAGAGAAGATGATGTTGAGTTTAAGATACATGAATACAATAAAACCATGTAGACACCACAGAGTACACAATGGAAGACTAAAGATCATAACAAATAAATAACTAACTGAAAGTATGTTATGTTACGCATACCTCTTGCAATTCAGTAGATCTCTTCAACAAATGTGACAAAGTGGTTTAACGAGTTATCCCTTACCATTTTATAACTCAAACCAATTGGTGTAAGAATAGTGTCTTACTACCGCGTTCTTATGCATACGAATTAACAAACGAATTAAAAGATTGCTAGATCTACAAAACCTTGTTTTAGAAAAACGAAACCAAACACCTTATGAAAAGGCTTGGCCGAAATTTGCTACAGAAAGACAAGAAAAACTTTAGGTTAATGTGTGTGCACAAAAGCTATGAAAACCATTAACCCTAGCCTTTGTATATATAGTGTACAAAATCTTTGGGAACAAGTTAGGGTTTTGGTTGTGTAAAACACCCCTGATAAAATGTGATCTGTGTCAGTTATGACATTCTGATTTGACCTAAGATAGTTTGACACCCGAGCCAAATATTTCACTAGTCATGGGGGTTCCATGTCCGTATCATTGATGCACTCCGATATGACTCTAGGGCATAGAGTGATGTTCGCCACGTTCCTGGATGATGGAGCATATTTTGTATATGTAGGAAGGAGCGTATGGATGCATCCTAGATCTGTTATCTGTTATCGGTTATATGTTTATCGATGATTGATGATGCGTGCATGCCGTCCTTCATAACTTCGGTAGGTCTCCCTACAAATGTTGCCTTACGAGAAATGTTGCCTTACGAGAAATGTTTCCTTGTGAGAATATGATTATGATCGATATTTGTTTCGGGCTCGTGGTAGTTAACTATAAACTTTATTTGAAAATTCTGATGTATACTTTGAAAATGATTATGATTTTGCTATCTTTCGTTTATTATATTTATATTCGTTATCGTTTAGTATTCGCTTTGCTTTTATATCACTGTCCTTTGAGCTTTTGAAGCTCAGACGCATTTCTTTTCTTCCGCGGCAGGTATCTAAGCATTGGAAGCTGGGTTTTGCTTTGGGATGAGTGCATGAGTGGACTTACCTTAGAGATTTATTTAGCTTTGATCTTTTGATGCCATTTAAGACTTATTGTTTCAGATATTTTGTTGGAGTTATTTTTCCGCTAGGACCTATGTATTGAAGTCGTGTTGACTTGAATTATTTCCGCATTTATGTTAAGATTTCTTTTGGATGTTTATGTTTGCTTTGATATGACACCATTACTTGTGATTCCTTTACCCTTGTCGGGTCGTACAATTTATGGCATAAGAGCCTGGTTTCGACTTTAATTTTGTAGTCGGGACTCGTGACATATGGACCCTAAGGTTTGAGACCCTTAGAGCTTAGGCTTTGACCTGTGAGGATTGGGTAGACTTTAGGTTTTCTTCTGCGAACTTCCATTTCGTATCTCACCTTTGTTCATTTTGCTAATCGTTTGAATATCGTTCAGATGGTTCAAACTCGTCATTACTATGATGTGATGGAGACGATGATATTCCGGCTTGGATGCTTTTGACAATGCGCTCAACACTCTTTCCCTGGTCTTACTACACTTGAGGTGATGACACGGTGATCAACAACATTGGAATCAGAATGGTGCTTCGGGTGTAGTGGAGGAAATCAACCGCCCGGCATTCACACTTGGCTCGAGCGTTTGGTAAGCTCAAGCCTCTTTCGTTAACCTTGCTGCTACTCCCACTGAGGCCCAGGACTGGATCACTTATATTGAGAAGCTGTTTGAAGTATTGGGTTGTGGAGATGAATTTAAGACCCGTTTGGCTGCATTTAAATTGGAGGGTGATGCTTTGAACTGGTGGAAGGCACTCAAACAGGCAAGAGGAGGAGATGCTTTTGCTATTACTTGTACTTGGGCTGAGTTTCGGACTATCTTCTATAACCGTTACTTCCCGATCTTGAACATCAAAGGTATGAGAGGGATTATCAAGGAATCTACCAGTTTGATAATGAGAACTCCAATGAGTACATGGGTAGGTTTATGAGACTGGTAAGTTTTGTGGGAACAAATGCTGGAGATGGTAGGCGTCAGGCTAAGCACTTCAAGTGGGGATTGAAGAAGTGGGTGTTGGACCGACTGATTAACACTGAGTATGAGGATGTGTCGGCCTGCAATGACGCAGCTCGTAACATTGAGATCTTTCATGAGGGTTTGGGTTCCAACAAGCGTAATCGCGATGGTGATCGGATTCAAGGTAGGGCGCAAAGTAATGATTATAAGGGAAACTCGGCGGAGTTATGATTCGAGTCAAGTGGATAGGAGTTATGATCAGGGTCAGTTAGGAAGGAATGTGGACTCTAAATACTCGAGGCTGAGGGGTCGAGGATAGCTGAGCTGCGTAAGAATGGAAATGATCGCCGAATCAAGGTAACAATAACCAGGCGTTACAACAAGGATCAGTAGGCTCGAGGATCAAATCAGGTCGGTTCAGGATCTTCGTCACAAAGACAGTGAAGTTTTGCCTCCCGCACCTATCTGTACTACTTGTGGAAAGGCTCATCCGGGACCGTGTTTTAAGGCCACTGGTGAATGTTTCTCTTGTGGTTCCACTACTCACAAGATCAAGGATTGCCCTAAGAAGAACCGGTGATTCCTGGAAACTACATCAAGCCGCCACCTACTACTGGACGTGTTTATGCTACTACTCGGAATCAAGCGGAGCGCGCCGAGTACCATTACGGGCACTCTTTACATTGATGATTTTTCTGTCTTCGCTTTATTTGATACCGGTGCCACACACTCCATTATATCAGTCACATTTGCTAAGAAACTTAATATGAAGCCCAAACCGCTAACGAATCACTTATCGATTTCTACGCCTATGAAAAACCACATGATCATTGATCATAAATACGTTAAGTGCCCTCTTCGTTTTGATGATCGTATTCGCTTTGCAAATCTGTATCCTCTCGATATGGTCGACTTTGATATCATTCTAGGCATGGATTGGTTGGCTTATCATAGAGCTTCAATTGACTGCTATGCTAGAACAGTGATCTTTGGAGACGTAAAACATCCTGAATTTGTTTATTATGGTTCTCAACCTCTCAAATCTGTTAAGCTCATTTCTGCTATGAAGGCACGGGCCATGATTGCTCATGGGTGCCAAGGTTTTATGGCATCTGGAAGGACACATCTTTGGAGAGTCCTAACATTGAAAACCTACGTGGTTTTGCGAATTCACCGACGTTTTTTCCGATGAACTTCCCGGTATTCCCCGGCTAGAAAGTTGAGTTTAGCATTGAGTTAATTCCGTGCTAAACCGATTTGAAGGCTCCGTATCGCATGGCACCTCGTAGAACTGAAAGAGTTGAAGGAGCAGCTGCAAGATGATAGAGAATGGATTTATTCGACCGGTGTTTCTCCATGGGGTGCACCTGTCTTGTTTGTGAAGAAGAAGGATGGAAGTATGCGCCTATGTATCGACTACCGTGAACTCAACCGTATTACTATTCTAAGTTATCCTCTTCCGCGTATTGATGATTTGTTTGACCAACTGCAAGGAGCGGTTCTTTCTAAGATTGATCGAGATCGGTTATCATCACTACGTGTGAGGGAGTAAGATGTTCCTAAGACAGCGTTTCGTACCAGATATGGTCATTATGAATTTCTCGTTATGCCTTTTGGTTTGACAAATGCGCCTGCTGTGTTTATGGACCGAATGAATCGTGTTTTCCATGAGTTTCTCGACAAGTTTGTTATTGTTTTCATCGACGACATTTTGGTTTACTCCAAGTCTGAAGAAGAGCATGAACAACATCTCTGGATAGTTTTGGAGATTCGGGAAGAAGAAGTTGTACGCCAAATTTTCGAAGTGCTAGTTTTGATTAAAACAAGTCGCTTTCCTTGGTCATATTGTATCTGCTGATGGTATCACCATGGATCCGTCTAAGGTTGAGGCTATCACTACATGGCCAAGACCTACGCATGATGATCGAGGTTAGGAGTTTTCTAGGACTTGCTGGTTACTACCGACGTTTTGTAGAAGGTTTCTCTCGATTAGCTTTGCCCTAACCCAGATGAGAAAAGGAGAAAAGTTTGCATGGACGGATGAACGAGAAGAGAGTTTTGAGGAGTTGAAACGGAGATTGGTGTCCGCTCCTATTTTGACTCTTCCATCTGGTTCTTGAGGATTTCAAATTTATAGTGATGCATCTAAGAAAGGATTAGGCTGTGTTTTGATGCAACATGGAAAGGTAATAGCTTACGCTTCAAGACAACTGAACCGTGAGGAGAATTACCTAACTCATGACCTTGAGTTAGCTCTTTGTGGTGTTCGCATGATGAAGATCCGGAGACATTACTTGTATGGAGAGACGTGTGATATTTTCACCGACCATAAGAGTCTCAAGTATATTTTCACTCAGAAAGAACTTAACATGAGACAAAGAAGATGGTTAGAACTTCTTAAGGATTATGACACCAACATTCAGTACCATCCTGGTAAGGCTAATGTGGTTCTGACGCCTTAGTCGAGAAAATCAGAGCATTCTTGCAAGTATTAAGATTGAACCTAGGATTATTCGTGACTTAGAACGTTTGGATGTTGAGTTGTGTTATGCGAGGTTTTGATGGATACTGGGCTAGTATGAAGGTGGAGTCGAACCTTATACTGCAAATTAAGGGCTTCGAAGATGACGGCGAGCTGTGGGTCGTAGCGCAAAATGTTGAAGAAGGTAAGCAGACGGAGTTTAAGGTTGATAATGACGGAATTGTATGGTATGAAGATAGGCTCTGTGTTCCCAATGATTCGGTACTTTGCCGAAAAAGTTATGACGAAGCTCATAGTTCTCCTTTCACTATACATCCTGGTTCTACCAAGATGTATAGGGATTTGAACAGTACTTCTTGGAATGGCATGAAGTAAGATGTGGCGACGTTTGTATCGAAGTGTATGATTTGTCAGCAGGTTAAGATTGAACATCAAAGGGCTAGTGGATTTTATTTGCAACCATTGGATATTTCGACATGGAAGTGGGATAAGATATCTATGGATTTTGTGACTGGACTACCTCTTACTCGGAAGAAGCATGATGCGATTTGGGTAGTTGTTGATCGATTAACCAAATCTGCTCATTTCTTACCAATTAGAAAGGATTATGGTATTGGTAGATTGGCGGAAATTTTCAGCAAGAGATAGTTAGGCTTCATGGTACTCCGGCATCTATTGTGTCCGACAGAGATCCGCGCTTTTACTTCCGTTTCTGGAAAGGTTTGCAAAAGCTTGGGGTACTCGACAATTTCATACGGCATTTCATCCTCAAACAGATGGTCAGTGAGAGAGGACTATTCAGACCTTAGAGGACATGCTAAGGGCTTGTGCTTTGAATGGATTGGCAACCGCTGGGATGAATATTTGTGTCTAGTAGAGTTTGCATACAACAACAATTGGCATGCTAGCATTAAGGCAGCACCGTTTGAACTTCTTTATGGGAGGAAATGTAGATCACCTACTTGTTGGGATGAATTAGGTGAACGTTTAATTGAAGGTCCGGAAATGATTGAGATCAATGTAAGAGAAAGTAGCTATTGCTAGAGAAAAGCTGATGGAGGCTAGGTCTCGTCAGAAAAGTTATGCCGACAAGCATCGTCGTGATTTAGAATTTCGGGTTGGAGATCGTGTATTTTTGAAAGTTTCGTTTAGGGGTGTGAAACGTTTTGGAATCAAGGGCAAGCTCAGTCCTCGATTCATCGGTCCGTTTGAAATTCTGGAACGTATAGGAAGTTTCAGTATCGATTAGCACTTCCGCCCCAGTTATCGCATGTTCATGATGTTTTCCATGTATCTCTCCTAAGGGGATACAATTATCATCCGTTACACGTTGCTTCTTATCCGTTTGATCAAATTCAGTCCGATATGTCTTTATCTGAAGAACAGGAAGCTATTTTAGAAAGGCAAGAAAGAGTCATGAGAAACAAAGTCATTCCGTTAAGTTAAGTTCTTTGGAAAAATCACCGGGCGTGAGGCTACCGGAAGACCAAGAGTCGATGCGAGCTAGTTATCCTCATTTCTTTGAATAGTTTGGTATGTTCTCATTTCGTTTCGTTTCAATTTTCGAGGACGAAAATTCTTCTTTAGAGGGAAGAGTTGTAAAACACGAAAATCTAGAACATGAATAAAGACTAAAATACCCTTGGAATCAAAATTTATAAAATATGTAAAACACGTTTATAATCATTTAACGAAATTAAAACTTAACTCATGAATAATTAAAACTTAATTAATATTACGTGATCGATTTTTTACGACGAAGATTTAAACGTCTCGCTAAAGTATTGGGCGATTGGTTGGACCATGTTTTCGTTATTGGGAAACCACTTGGGCTCTTTTCTTCGTCAGAGAGCCAAGAGAGCCCAAGGTGGGCGTTTGTTTTGTTTTGGTTGGACCCAAGAGGCCGAAGCCCACACCACTTCAAGCCTTAAACCTAAAATGTTACCACTTATAAATATAACTCATTAACTCTAAATTGAAACCCTAGTTTTGTTGTTTCTTTTCTTTGCTCTCATTCGGCCGAACCTAATTCCCCTTGGTGTCGAGACTTTTGCTTCAACAAGCTAAGGTATAAATGTTTTCGTCTTTCTTTCGTTACACCTTACGTTAACCTTTATTGTATCATGTTGTTTTAGTCGACTTGTGTTTCTTTTCCTTGTGTCGAGCCGTATGAAACCAAACAGAACAAACCATACCATTTGAACCTTATAAGTATTAAAGAGCTTATTATGTAATACGTAATATTTGAATCGGATCATAGATATATGTTGAGCATAGAACCGAACCACATGCATGTGAACCGAACCATGTGTATAATTCGCCCAAGGTGTAAAACATGGTAACTTGAATATGTAAAGTACTTAGATGAGCTAGGACTTGTGTAAAGTGTTGTAGCCGAAACATATATATTAGAACCGAACCATATAAAAGTTTTGAACAAGTATAAAGCAGTAAGAGATCATGTGAAACCTAAACCCTAAGTGAAGTGTGAACCGAATAATGCAAGCCGAACCTTATATGGATTGTGAACCTTGTACCACACGTGTGTTTTATAAGTAAAGTGAGCTTGTAGATATGTAAACGTTATGCGTGGTCATATCTAGTCGAAGCTATGGTGCGTGTGTGTGTTAATGTGTATATAATCTGGATAATAAGTAATTTGGTTGTCACATAAAATCATAAACGTGCATGGGAATAAAAGTTGAAGTATAACATGTATATAAGTAACGTATGGTTAAGACATGAAGGTGTTAGGTTAAGTACCAAGTCATTAAAAGAAGTAACATGAAAAGTAAATGCATTTTAATGTGATATTAAAAGAAGGAGAAAACCCTAGAACATAATGAGAGTCGATTAGGGTTTGAAGCTAAGAGTATTAATTCGTTATTTCATGTGTGAGTTATGACGTTTAAACTATTTTCACATTTAACCCTAAACTTTAATAAATGACATAATGAACCCTAATCTCGTATTAATTATAAAACACTGAAGTCTCATTTAATCATAAAATCCTAAAGTATGAAGATCACTGAATACACTAAGTATAAATACCAAATGTTAAAAGATCATTTCGACGATTATGGAATCATAAATAACATGGACGACCGTTAATGTATATAGGTTCTGAGAAGAAGGAGTAATCCTTTGCTTTCCGTATTTACGCTTCGATCATTTGCTTTGAGATAAGGTACAGATATTCTGACCTTTTCAGTAAAGGTTCCTTTTAACGTTTTATTTCGTTAGCTTTTCTATTAGGGATTCCTAAGCCTTTGCTATGAACCCCATTCTGTTTGTTTGGTATTTATCGAACTCGATTTCTGAATTATGAAATATCGATTTTGAACTATATGATATGAAAACTCGATTTCGAATTATGAAACTCGATTTTGAAAATATGAATAACCTTCGATAAAATGTGATCTTGTCGGTGATGACATTCGATTTGACCTAAGATAGTTTGACACACGAGCCAAATATTTCACTAGTCATGGGGTTCCATGTCCGTATCGATGATGCACCGATTCTCGATATGACTCTAGGGCGATAGAGTGATGTTACGCCACGTTCTGGATGGTGGAGCATATTTTGTATATGTAGGAAGGAGCGTATGGATGCATCCTAGATCCGTTATCATTATCCGCTTATATGTTATCGATGATTGATGCTTTGTGCATGCACGTCCTTCATAACTCTGGTAGGTCTCCCCTACAAATGTTGCCTTACGAGAAATGTTGCCTTACGAAAAATGTTGCCTTGTGAGAATATGATTATGATCGATATTTGTTTTCGGGCTCGTGGTAGTTAACTATAAACTTTATTTGAAAATTCTGATGTATACTTTGAAAATGATTATGATTTTGCTATCTTTCGTTTATTATATTTCATATTCGATTTCGTTTAGTATTCGCTGCTTTTATATCATTCAGGCTTTTGAAGCTCAGCCGCATTTCTTTTCTTCCGCGGCAGGTATCTAAGCATTGGAAGTTGGGTTTTGCTTTGGGATGAGTGCATGAGTGGACTTACCTTAGAGATTTATTTAGCTTTGATCTTTTGATGCCATTTAAGACTTATTGTTTCAAATATTTTGTTGGAGTTATTTTTCCGCTGGGACCTATGTATTGAAGTCGTGTTGACTTGAATTATTTCCGCATTTATGTTAAGATTTCTTTTGGATGTTTATGTTTGCTTTGATATGACACCATTACTTGTGATTCCTTTACCCTTGTCGGGTCGGGGCGTTACAAAATCTTTATTCGGTTTTTTAATAGAATAGTTTGTCGTTGCTTGAAAGTTATTTTAACATGAGATCTCGATATTTGTATAATTATTATCAAGATGATTCATAATTTTAAAACATTGTTCGTCAAAATTTTTTGTTAAAAGATACCGCCGTTGCAATGCGCGGTTACCCTGCTAGTCTATAATAGTAACAATAAAGTGATCACGCAAATTAAAAACACAAAATGGTCAACAAATAAAAAAACACATAAAGGTCAACGACTTGTACAAATTATCACACCTTACATAATAATGATTCTTATAATCATCACACCTTATATAATGATGATAAAACTTATTTAATCTTAACTTGTATAAAGAACACGTACCTCAATATATAACTTAGTCAGATTTCTTTTACTTGGCCTATGTGGGATGAAAGCATACATTCTTTCTTGTTTATGAGACACTAGAAGCCATGTCCAACCTTATTACCATTGCCGGACATATTGATCTCTAAATTTATTATTGTTGCGATCATTGTTAGAACTTCATATGAGTCTCAATTAAAGTTCAAAGTGGCGTTCTTAGCTTCAAGATTTCTTGATCGCATCCACATATGTAAAAGACTTGGAGAATTCACCCTTTTTTTAAAGAACAAATTAGACATTGTTATAGTGTTATGATACACGACCAATTTGGTTATTAATTAGCATACGTTCAAGACATATAAACATTGTTGATACACGACCTATTTTGTCCAACATGCATTCACTTACTAATTAGACATTGTTATATTGTTATGATTGAAGGTGAGGAGATGAGGAAAGCTAAAGCCTTGTGAAGAAAGAGAGAGCAGTGGATAGGGAGGTCACGAGTGAGGATTTTCGGAAATTACTTGTGTGTCGTGGTTTTTGTGGATTTTTTGGTTTCTATAGTTTTGATTATTTTTATGACTAAAACTGTTATTGATGTTAGATATGTGGTCAATGAAATAAGCATTTTACGTAAAAAATAAAGTTAGGTTTGAATCACTATTAAAAAAGTTCTGAGCGGTTCATGGCCAAGTTTGTGACTGAATCACCTTTAAATTAAGGGTTATGGTACACAAAAGTCACTAAAGTTTCCAAAAAATTTGTCCTAAGTTACTATAGTTTATTTTGGTCATCCAGGTTACCCATGTTATTGTGACCGGTTCTTTAGGTTACCACGTTGTATACTACTTATGATTACCGGTTACAATTGGAAAACTTAGTAATATTTTTTTTTTGGGTAAAGGGGAGTAATCCTGCACCCTGGTAAATAAATTAACCAAAAATACGTTTAAGTACAATGGATATGAGTGAAATCCCATATCTCAGCCCGTTACATAGGCATAAAGCTTACATAACAGGATACTACCTATTTTCTAAACAAGAAAACAATCAAAACAAACCACTACTCAAATGATAACAAAAACAAATTACTTCCTAGGTCCTTGAAGCTTAGTGCCATACATGGCATTAAAGGCATCAAATTCCGGAAGATCGAAAACCACCTTAGCATAGTCATCATAGTCATAGTCATCATAGTCATCTTCATACTCTTGGCCACCTCCGAATAAATTAGCTGACTCATCAAATGGGTTAGCAATCACCTCATCTTCAGAATCAGACACCACGATATCTCCCACTTTAGAAAACGGGTTAACTCTCTTAGTAGAACGGTAATAGAAGAATCACTAGTTTTAGGAGCCACACCCGACTTCATCTCTTTCAAATCACTCACAAGGGGTTCCGTGATCGGTACATACTGTCTTAGTAGACTTATCTTTATTAGCTTCCTTTATACGACCAGAATCCACATCCTTGTTGGTGTCATTTTGAGGAGTACCAGAAACATCCGTAGATTCCATATTAAGAGCATCAAACTGGTTAGATGTAGAGATCTTAGTTCCACTCGAACTAGCCACATCAGAAGCATTCTTCTTAGTGACTTCCACTTTCTTGATTCAGGGAGGAGCCTTTTTGGGTTGATATTGAAACTGCTTACCCACAACAGGTTTAGTAAACCGTCCTTGACCCGGAATAGTAGAACCACCTTGCTTTCCCTTCTTCTTATTATTGACCGTCTTGAAACCATCATTAACACGCATAGTAGGCTGAGCAGTAGGTTCAACAACTTTCGGACATTCAACAAGAGTATGACCAAAAATCTTACATTTATCACAATGAGGTGGTTTCCACTTGTATTCAACCCGTATCTTCTCAATAGTCGAACCCGATCCATCAAGTAACGGTATCTCAACAGTAAGGCTGTCCCTAAGCACCTCATCCGACTTTACTTCAATCATGCATCTTGCAAAACTACTACGGCCCCACGAGTCCTTGCACATTTGGCTAGTAAAGGCATCTAACCTTTTAGGCGTGCCTATCAATGTGGCAAGGAGACTAAGGCCATCATCAGAAAATATAGCCAGAGGAACATCATGGAATTTAACCCACACCGGGATGTTGGTCAAATCCTCTTTAAGCAAGTTGGTGTTCAAGGTCCATGGTTTAAGAATAATCGGAACATTTCTAATCAACCACGGACCGTTTTCAAGCACATCGTCAACACCTTTCTTCGAATTGAACTTAAAGAAGAAGAACCCCTTTGCATTCATCATTACCTTTTGTATACCAAACTTAGCCCACGCATTGCGTACAAAGTAATCAACAACAGGAAAAGCAAGGCGTTGACCAAGGAAATACCCATATAAAGTATTCTCAAACCTAGTGTTCACCTCTTCAACCACTTTCATCGGGACAGAAAGATCCACACCATTAGCTTTCTTATTACACTCCAACCTCCGAAAGTTTGACGTGTGTTTCTTAGGTTCAGTAGAAGTAACACCAGCATACGATGCAGAAGGTTGTTTCAAAGCATGCACACCATCCTTCTCAATACCAATATCCCCATGTGTATTCGTATGAACATTAGAAGCCTTAGGAACACTCGTATCATGAGGAGGTTTCGAATAATAGCCAATAGCATTAAGCATCTCCTCTAGCTCCTTCTGTGACTGCGGCACTTTAAGATGCTCAAATGTATTAGCCCCAGTAGAATTAGTAGCATCCACTTTGTCCTCGGCTGGTTTTAATGGTTGCCCATCGTCACCTTACAAGAACAAGTTTCCCCTCAAAAATTTGTTTTTCAATAGCACGAATTTTCAATAAAGTATCATGACCCTCAGTGTCGTCATGAGTAGAGTGCATCATAACTAGGGCTCGTACCAGTATTCTTAGACATAGCAGCTCAATCACGAATCAGGTAGATCATAAGGTGGTTGGGACGAGCATTACTACGATTCATGCGCATAATCAGACGAAAGTGTACCAACTAATCGTTCGGACTCATGTGACCCTCCTTCGACATCAAAGAAACTCTTAACCTCAATTCAATCGACCACAAGCGAACAAACCGAAGATAGCGTCACTCTTCAAGAAACGGATAAAACCCTAGTTAAAGACTAGGGTTTATAAGCATGAACGGATCACAGCAATTACATGATAAACCAGATCGCAGTAATAGTAATAGATAAGAATATGAAACCAAACCGATTAGACAAAACCCTAAAAAAGCAGTTAAAGTAAACCCTAAGAGAAGAACACTAAACAGCCGATTAATCCAATTCCAATACCAGACACCGGAACCAGAATATCAGTTGATTAGAGGACCTGAATTGCGATTAGGGTATAGGTCGCCACATAGCAATCGTTTTTAGGGTTAAAACTTAGTAATATTTTACAATTAAAAACACAAAGTGGGTTATTATAATAAAATGGTGTGCAACATACTTGCTTTCTTCCCCATCTTCCCAATACAAGTCCAAAGTTAGCATTCCTTTGTTTCGTCTTCCTTTACCATCTCCCAATGAGAGGCATGCCTCAAAAATTGATATTGAAGTATCATAGATCATAAGTCATTTTCACTTTCTCGTTTTACCAGGGTGGTGTCACAAAGGGACCTTGGAGAAGAGCATGATAAGGAGATGAGCCAAGAAGATCCTACTCCTTGATCAATGATAAGAAAGAAGGTTTAACCTTACTATTCTTTTCCTCTTTTGTCTACTTGGTCGACCGAAGGGTACCATACCCAACAAAATTGTTATCACAAGTAAAAGAGTAAAACTAGGGTGGTTTTGGTCTGATTGGTTGAATCTGGTGTTGGCTTCCAAGTATTACTTTGGCTTGTTCATCCTTTTCAATCGATCCATTTGCTCATTTTTGTAAGAAACCTTTAATTGTTTTTAATTTTTGTATTCAGCTATTGATAATTAACTGAAGTTGTGTTATGATTCTTGATTGGAAATCGTTATTTCTTTTTATTACGTACCGATCGAGGTGATGAATGGTTGTGTTTTCGATTAATTGTGGTTGTTGTTGTAATCGTGTGGCAAAAAAAAAGAAAAAGAAAAAGATAACGAGAAGTGTGGAAGAAATGGGTTTGTGGAAGAAAGGGGTTTGTGGAAGAAAGGGTTTGAGGAAAGTGGAAATCCAACGTGGCCGAGGTGGAGAAGTATGTCTGCCCATGTGGCATATGAGACGGGCTAGTAGCCGGTTGCCACTCCACTCAATGACCTGAGCGTAGTACTTTTAAACGTATAGAGACCTAATTAACAAACCCGATAACATGGGTAACCTGGATGACCAAAATGAAACTATAGTAACTTAGGACAAATTTTTTGAAAACTTTAGTGACTTTTGTGTACCATAACCCTTAAATTAAAACTGAGTTGAGATTGTTATGATAATACAGGTTTGGTTCCTGGTTATGTATTGTCGTAGTGTTTCTTGTCATGTAGTATATTTAACTTTACATGTATCTTTTCGAGTTCTATGTAGCTATCTATTTTGTTTGTAGTATATATATAACACAAAAGGTTTTAAATTAGACTTTTGTGTGTATTCAATTTTCTAATTTGGACATTTGTATGTCTTTTGTTCATATACAATGACCATTTTACCTTTCGTTGTTAATATGGTGTTAAAAGTAAAATATGGGTAACATGATCACAAATATGCAAAAAGTTCCGAATTTATAACGTTGTTGTTATAATATCAAAAAATAAAGTTGGTTACATAACAATCGAATATGTGACAAGTTAGCTATATTTTCATTTTATTATCCCAAAAAAGCAGAAAAAGTTAAATACTTATACAAAGTTGTGATCAAGGTATGCGTGTGTGTTGTGGTCACAACACCATATATACCTTGACCATAACAATGTATTGATACCAACTTGGGTAAGAAACACTCACCTAAATATATAAACTATCAACATTTCTTTTGCTTGACCTATGTGGGACGAAAACATATCTTTTTCTATAGTTTAAAAAAAAGCATCACCCATCTCTAGCTAGCCTTATTAGTTATTACTATTGTCGGACGCATGGCCCCTTTTAAGTCCAAATTTATTATTGTTGCGATCATTGTTGCAACTATGCAATCATTATAATAAATAATCAGTACGTAGTTTATATGAGGAATGCTTGATAAATCACTTTTAAAAATCTAAATAGTAAATTTATTTCCGATTATAACAACATAGCATTGTTACGAGTCATTCAAGTGTCCTTTTTGTTTTCATTTAAATTAACACCAACTAGAAAGTTGTCAAATAATGAAACACATTGGGTTATTAATTAGACAAAAATCATTCATGCAAGACATAAACATTGTTGATGAACGAACAATTTTGTCACACATGCATTCAGTTACTTATTAGACATTGTTAAATTGTTATGAATGAAGGTGAGGAGAGAAGGAAAGCTAAAGCCTTGCAAAGAAAGCAAGAGCGGTGGAGAGGGAGGTCGCGAATGAGGATTTTTGAAAATTGCTTGTTTGTAGTTGTCTTTTTGGTTTTTATAGTTTTAATTAGTTTTATGATTTAAATATTCATTAATCTTAGCAATGTGGTCAACGAAATAAGTTGTTTAGGTAACAAATTAGGTTTGAATCACTAGTACAAAAGTTGAGTTCGGTTCATGGTCGAGTTTCTTGATATGAAGAGAGACTAAACCGATACTATAGTTTTGGTTCTTGGTTATGTAGTGTCCCCAGTCATGCTCTCAGTTTGTGTATGAGAAAAATATGTTCTTTGTTGGTTCGATTTAAAAGGGGAGTTTTTGACATGTTTGGAGAACAGATTAAGGGGGAATGTTCAAATAAGCAATAATAATTTGTTTCCCAAATGCTTATCAGTTGTCTTTGTGCTTATGTGTTTGTCAAGTGTTGCAGGTTACGTTGCAGGGGCCTATTATGGCCATTTCATTCTATCTATCTTAAAGAACAAAGCCTTGGTTTCATATGCAAAAGTGTGAAGACTTGAAGGGCTGTTTGGTATCTTTGAAGGCTATATATTGGTGTCCCCCTCCTAGGGTTTAATCACGCAGATGCAGTCTTGTCTCTTATACTCTTATCACTATCTCTAAATCATTTGTGTATATCAGATCGTTTGATCTTTTTTTCTGTGTAATAATTGTGTATTGATAAAAAGGCAATCTGTGCCTACTATTGTATTTGAGTGTTGAATAAAATTTCATTTACAAGTTCTTTATCTCTTTGATACCATCGCACATACTTCGAAGTCCTTTTATTGTAAATTTATAACTAAAAACCTTGGTTATAAAACTTGAAAGTTTAAATGATAAAATGCGACATTGCAAAGAAAGAAACACGTCATATATGAATTACAATTAAAAAATTGTTATCTTATATTTGTTTAGCTCTTGTTATTTATTTATTTATACAAAGATTTTTAAAATGGAAAAGTACCTATAGATATATGATATACCGTTTTAAAATTGCCACACAACCTATCTTCAAATCTTCGTTGGATTTATTATTTTATATTTAGATCGACTAAAAATGCAATAACTTAGTTGTTACCTCAACCACCTCCTATGTCTACAAATTACGTATACACAAAATCATGGCCGATGTGAGAAATGCAAGGTGATTCCCAATTTGGTGGAAGGCGCAAAAAAAAAAAAATGTTAACCGGTCAACATTTGATCGGGTAGGATCTAACTAAACATATTTTTTTTTAACAGTTTAGAGTTTTTACAATTGATTTCCAATGCAAAATTTTGTAAATAAATAGTTCGTCTTTTTACATCACGGATAAACGTATAAAACTTTCTTTTTAACAAGAAATATACATTGGTCTATAAAAAAGTAGAAAACTACAAAACCGTATAAATTTCTTTTAGTCTTTTAGACATGTATGTGGTCCCTACTACTACTTTACAGTTATTGACCATTTCATAAGATATACAATTAAAAATTAAGGATTAATTTCATATATCACCCTAGTTTCATGATTAATTTCATATATACCCAAAGTGCAAGTGTTGAATGCATAATGTACGATGTTTTTAATGCATGTTTGAGTATATATGAATGCATATATCACCCTTTTAAAAAGAGTAAAGTATTAAACTTTCAAACTCCATTTTCTTTGTTAGCCACCTCCGACCACAATGTCCGGCGAGTTGCATAAAAAACGATTTCTGTGTCCTTTTACTTCTTTCTTTCTTGTTCCATTTTGATTCAAGGTGGTTCCTTCTATATTTTTAAGGTAGGTCCTGATAAAAACTCATATATTACCTCTTAACAGTTTTCATGTCTAACCACCTTGTATAGCTATAGGTCCACCTCTGCACAAAATAAACCATCTAAATTTTGTGAACCAAAGATATTTAAGCGTTATAAGCATTTTAATTTACTTCTCATTTTCATTAAAGCGAAATATATAAAGTTAAGAATTAATTACATAATTGGTTCTTGTGGTTTGTCGGATCTTGCAGAAAATGTCCTTGTGTTTTTTTTACGGGTCATGTCCTCGTGGTATGCAAAAGTTACGGGTTTTGTCCTTTGACGGGTCATGCTGTTAGTTGACCGTTAACTTGGCAAACCACAAGGACAATTTATGTAAAAATAAAAATAAAAAACACATTTAAAAAAAATATTTATTATACTTATATTTGGGCTTATTTATAATGTGAGGGCTTAAAAGAATTTATTAAAACTTTAAAAAAAATTATTAAACAGTTTTTATACGTTTAAAAAAAATTATACGCATTAAAAAAAGTTTTTTTTATACGCTTAAAATTTTTAGTTAATACTTAAAAACATATTTAATAAAAAAGCATTATAAAACTTATGAAAGCAGTAGCATTGTAAAAATAGATAAAAATATACAAAAATCGTACAAAATACGCATTAAAAATTTAAACCCTCACGATGAGCGGTGAGCTGTGCCTACTGCTCACAGCTACTTTTAAGTAACACACCTTTGTGCTCTGTTGTAAAAATCGGCCCAGGCGGCCGATTAATCCCCGCATAATCGTTGATCGTTCACTAAGCGCTTTGTTTATCATAATCGGCCTATTTAATCGGTTGGTCAAAGATCGCTTAAAAATTGGTCAAAAAACCGATTAATCGGACAAAATCGCTTAAAAATCAATTATGATTGATTAATGGTCAAAAATCGCTATAAAATGGTCCAAAAACCGACTATATTCGATGTTTGACTTTGAACTTTGAAGAATTATGTATTATATTTATATTTGAACATATAAAATATTTGAACTTTGATGCACTATGTTTATCTCATACATATAATATAGTATAGTATCTAAAATTACAATTTTGTGCATAAAAATTCCAATCCGATTAATCCCGCTAACCGATTAATAAACGCTAGGCCCTACGACCACCTCACTAAGTAGCCTACGATTTTTACAACCTTGCCTTTGTGTATTAGTCTAACCACGCACTATGTGCTCACTAGAGAAGGAAGGAGTCAATTATTTTTGGAAGTATGTAAAGGGTATAAGATTTGTGTTAACGTGTTGGCGGGTGCAGGTGCTTATGTGGACGTAAAGTGAAATGATGGTTGGACGCCATTGTATAGGGCATGGGCAGAAGGTGACCGTACGGATGGTGAAATGGTTTGTTTGAGGGGAGCGGACCCTTCAATCTTGGCTGAACAAAGGGACTGCTCTGCTACTGATCTTGCCTGTGATGAAGGACTTGTAAGTAGATTACAAACAAGTATTACTATTGAGACTGAAAAGTTAGACTTAAATCACCCGCTACTGATCTTTCCCGCGGTTAAATATATCTATATTTATGTTGTAGGCTAAATCATGAACTCGTTTCTATCATATCAGATGTAAATCACCCTTCTCCTAAAATTTGTTATACTAAAAAATTGGCATAACAATCAAATATTGATCCATCAACCCAATACACTCATGATACTAAGCAATTATGATAACCCCCTGCTAACCATTTTAGCGTGTTTATATAGAGGGCTTTGAGTTATATAATTTTTTGGTTAATTTACAAACACGAGCTAGCTAAAACATTTTAGCTTGTTTAGCTAATGCAAATAGGCAAATAGTTATATAGCTTTTAAAGTACAAGAAAAATATTATGAATTCAAACATATCGATATGGCTTATAAATGTTCTGTGAAATAGCTGGATTCCTTTAAGAAATTTTGACTATAATATGATAGGATATAAGTGATAGATTGTTATTTGATGTAAACCATCATATATAGTAAGGAAAAGTCGCAATAAAAATCTGTCCAATGTGCTTATGAAGACTAGTTTCACGCTTTAAAATAAAGCAATCTTAAAAAAAAAATCGGTTAACAGCTCATACAAATTTATTGCCATGGTGAAGGCCTAGATTGTGTTCACAATCACACCTAATGACAATACAATAAGGGTGCGTTTGGTTCGCAGAATGTTTTTTAAGGAATTGTAATCTTTGGAAGGAATTGTAATTTGAATGAATTGTAATTTAAAGAATTGGAATGTGTTGTAATTTTAATGTGTTGGAATTGTAATTGATAGAATCTGTCATTACGTTTGGTTGACTTGCAACGTAATCTAATTCAGAAAACATTAATAATAATAATAATAATAATAATAATAATAATAATAGTAATAATAATATAACAATATTAAATAATAAATATAATAATAATAATAATAATAAAATAATAATAATAATAATAATGAAAGTGATGTTTTTATAAAATAAAAAAAAAAAGAAAAAGAAAAAAACAATAATAATAATAATAATAATAATAAAATAATTATATAATAATAATAATAATAATAATAAATAATATTATTTAATAATAATAATAATAATAATATAATATAATATAACATAATATAATAATATTAATAATAATAGTAAATAACAATAATAATAAATAATAGATAATAATAATAATAATAAAATTATTAAATAATAAATATAATATTAATAATAATATTGATACAATTATAATATTATAATAATAAATAATAATAATAATAATAATAATAATAATAATAATAATAATAATAATAATAATAATATATATTATTAATAAAAATAATAATAATAAAAATAGTAGTAAATAATAATAATATTAATAATAAATATATAAATTATAATAATAATAATATTGATATAATAATAATAATAATAATAATAGTAATAATAAATAATATTATTTAATAATAACAATAATAATAATAATAGTATTTAAAATAATAATAATAATAATATAATAGTAATAATAAAAATAATAATTGTAAATAATAATAATATTAAATAATAAATATAAAAATAATAATAATAATAATTTTGATACAATTATAATAATATAATAATAATAATAATTAGTAAAATAATAATAATAATAATAATAATAATAATGATAATAATAATAGCAATAATAAATAATATTATTTAATAATAATAATAATAATAGTAATAATAATAATACTTTTTAAATAAAATAGTAAATAAAAATCATAAATTTAATATAAAATAATTATTAAAAAAAAATATTTATTTAGATATTTATATATAATATAAAAATAATTATTATTTATTTTTTAAATTAAATAATATAATAGTAATAACGATTAAAGATAAATACTGATATTTAACTCATAAAATCAATTACAACGTAATTCAACACATTCCATCAAGTTTGCTATGTAATCTGAATTACATCACTTGACGTAATTGGTTGTAATTCAATTATATTACGTTGCAAACCAAACACCTGATGTAATGTAATCTGAACTACAATTCAATCCATCCTGCCAACCAAACAGGATTGTAATGTAATTCAGATTACAATTACAACAGATTACATCGAATTCCTTTGAACCAAACGGCCCCTAATAGTGTAATAATAACAACTCTCGTAAGGAATACTCACCTAAATATATAAATTAGTAACCTTCTTTCGACCTATGTGGGATGAAAGCATATTTTTTTCTTTTGCTTATAAAAAAGTAGCAACCATCTTTAGCTAGCCTTATTAGTTATTACCATTGTTGGACACACGGCTCCTTTTAAGTCCAAATTTATTATTGTTATGATCATTGTTGCAACTGTATGCGATTATTATAATAAATAATCAGTAGTCTTTTGGGTAAAAAGTTAAAGACCCGATAAATATAGGGCTAATAACCTATTAAAGCATCATACTTATCACAAATGTCAGTTCGACGTAGCGAATAAAAATAATACCTTTTTTAGACATTAAACTTGACATTGTTGTCTTCAATTGAGTAATAAAGATATGGGTTAATAACCTTTTAAAACACTATAGTTGTCAAGAATGGTAATTCTGCGTAGCGAACTAAAAAAATAACTCTTTTAGACATTAATGTTGACTTTTTTGTCTTTCTTTAAGTATTATGACCATTTTACCCTTTCTAAATTTTTTTCGAAATTTTTTTTCCAAAATTTTTTTTTGAATTTTTTATTTCGAAATACTTTTTTTTCGAAATTTCTGATTTTTTTTTCGAATTTCTTTTTTTTTTGAAATATTTTTCGAAGGGTAAAATGGTCATAATTTGGTCATAATACTTAAAGAAAGACAAAAATGTCAACATTAATGTCTAAAAGAGTTATTTTTTTAGTTCGCTACGCAGAACTGCCATTGTTGACAAGTATAGTGCTTTAATAGGTTATAAGCCCTAAAGATAAAATACAAAATTGTGATGACCATTTTATCCTTGAATTTTTAAAAATTGCATCCATTATCCAAAAGGTAAATTACATAAATGATCCCTCTATTACATAAATTGCATTCATTGCATCCGCCACCACCACCTTTCCCCTCACCGTCATTACCACCACCATAGCCACCCACTTACCCTTTTTCTCACCACCACTACCGCCACCACCGCCTTTTTTCTCACCTTCGTTGCCACCATGGATTAAAATGGATTAAAAACAAAGAAATTAAAAATCAAAACTAAGAAGGATAGGGACTGATAAGGTAACTGATGCGCAGATGTTAAGCTAAACAAAGGCTACTAGCAGACCTAAATTGAGCAACTAAGAAGCAATAGAACTTAATTACATGGCATGAAAAACTGATATCAAATGGCAAAATAGAAACCAAACACTTTGAAAATAGCCTTGAAATCACATTCCTGATTTGAAACACTTGAGAAATTGAATTAGAAACCACTAATACAATCTACCAATACAGAATTTGATATCAAATTAAAGCTTTGAATGAGATTGAGAAAAAGTAAAATTAAATTGCATTTAATAAATTGAAATTACAAACTGAAATTGAATCTATACTACATTAAAACATGAAAAATAACAAGAAAGTAAAGCTGGTAACATTTTTCTAAAAGCATAAAAAATGAACCAATTCTTCAACGTGGAGAAGAGAGTATTTATAAGCTGAAATTTGTCGTGAGGCTTCGGTCTTCATCCGAATTGCAGGTTAAATGGGGAAGAGATAAACAGTAATACTGATTGGGTAAAAGGCGCGCTTGGTTTTGGGTTTTTTATAATTGTTTGACTGAGGTTCTTGTGTTTGGTTATTGAATATTGTCATGGACCATTTTTGTAATTTAGCCTAGGGACGATGGATGCAATTTTCGCAAACCCACAAGGACCATTTATGTAATTTGGAAGGGTAAAATGGTCCTAACACTCAATTGAAGACAACAGTGTCAAGTTTAATGTCTAAAAGAGGTATATTTTTTGTTCGCTACGTCGAACTGACATTTGTGACAAGTATGATGCTTTAATAGGTTATTAGCCTGTAAATATATTACTCCAAAAAACGTTTAAGTACAAAGGATATGGGTGAATCCCATATCTCGGCCCGTTACATAGGCGAAAAAACTTACATAACAAAATACTTCATATTCTCTATACAAGAAAATAAACCACTAGTCAAAAGATAACATTAGACACCTATGGAAACAAAATTACTTCCTAACAAGGCCTTGGAGCTTGATACAATACGTGTCATAATAAGTATCCAAATTCCCTGGAAGATCGTAGACATGATCCGCATAGTCATCATAATCATCTTCACTATCATGACCACCACCAAATAGGTTCATTGACTCATCAAAAGTGTTCACAATCTCCTCTTCATCACTATCGGAGTCATTAATCTCTCCCACCTTAGTGAATGGGTTAACCCACTTAGTAGAAAAAGTAGACGGAAAATCCTTTTTATTACCTGGATAATCAACCTTTTTAAATAAATAATCAGTAGTTTATATGAGGGATGCTTGATAATTCACTTTTAAAAAGTTAAAGAGTAAAATTTATTTCTGATTAGAACAACATAACGTTTTTGCGAGTCATGCAAGGGTCATTTTGCTTTTCATTTATATTAACACCAACTAGAAAATTGTCATATAACGAAGCACATTGAGATATTAATTATCAGACATAAATCATACGTGCAAGACATATAAACATTGTTGATATTGTTATGAATATGATTGAAGGTGAGGAGAAGAGTTCTATTTTTCTTTTTTCTTTCTTGAAAAGACCGGCATGTATAAATCTTAGAGTTTGCTTGACAAGATATTATAAAATTAAGTTAGCTATGTAAAATAAAAACATGACAACAAATCAACTAGCATAATATAAATCTTTGGTCGCCAGTTATGGTCCTTTACTCACATGCTAATTTGCTATCAACTCTCTCGACTTTAATTTTTTGTGGATGATGGGTAACTTTAATCGTGAAAGGCCCAATGTCCATTTACTTACCAACATAAAGTATGATGAATACTAAATATTTACGATGAAAAAGGCTTTAAAAAGTATCTACGTACATTACTTAATAAGTAGTTTAATAGTGATCATATATATTGACATTAGCATAAAAGGGAGACATGTTAGTATGTTACTACAATTATATTTTCTTCCGGCCAACTTTGAAGTGCTTTACGCTAGACAAAACTTGAGCACCGGTTAAGTTTCTCACACCACACGTACACCTTGAGGTACTCGAGATCGATTCAAAAAATACTCATAATCGACTCGATCCAAAGCGAGTTGAGCTCAAGCTACTTGAGTAGAGTTTCCAGTCAAGATCGAGTATTAAAATAATCGGCTTGTAAAGTCACGAGCCTAACCGATACCGGTCATTAATGTGACTTTGAAGTATCTTAAGTAACGTTTGATGAGGTGGGAGGTTAAGAAGCCCAATAAGTTGGTCATTTTTTGGGCTCCCCCTTATGAATCTTCGCCAATTAAAAGAACACAGTATATCCTTGATTTTGAAATTATCTACAACTTTTGAACCCTCATCTAAACTCTTATCTACAACTTTTGAACCCTCCTGCCAACTACTACGTAGTTTTCAACCCTCATTTAAAGGTTGTTGTTACGGTAACAATGTTACCTCAAACCCTCGACCTTGATATATACGATGAAAGTTGAATACAAATTAAAAATTTTAATTATTTTAGATTGAAAAATTATGATGCATTTACTCTTTCCATTCTATGCAACTTATAATTGTGTCATTGCCCATTATTCACAAGAATTAGCATAATAAGGTAATCTATATTAGGTGATCTACAAAAAAAAAAAAAAAAAAAAAGTCAAGGACTTAGTACAAATTATCATCATTCATATACATGAGTGTAATATATTTTTAATCATCACACTCTAAGTTATGGCATGATAAGAGTGTTTTAATCTCGACTTGTGATAAGAGTTATTTTATTTTATTTTATTTTTATTTATTTATTTTTTAAAAGGCACCACACTTGAAATCCGACCCTCGAGTTAAACCATCTAAACAGGCAGGCCCCGAGACCCGAACCACTAGGAGAGACCCGCAAAAGGAAACCCCTAGAGGTCACAGCTTCGCACTACGAGGAAAATCTTGATTTTTTGTCTCTGCAAGACTCGAACCCTAGGTAAAACCTCTCCTAAACTCCAAAAAGAAAACACACAATGATGCATTTTGCTTATTTAAAAACCTATTCAATCTTTTCTTTTATATCGTTCCAATGTAATTTATAATTGTGTCACTACACATTATTTATGAACAAATAAAGAAAACACCAAAAAGTTAACAAGATATACAAATTTATCGGAAACGATAAACAATGTATTGATATGAACTTGGTTAAAGAACAATCACCTCAATATATAAATTAGCAACATTTCTTTTGCTTTACCTATGTGGGATGAAAGCATACCTTTCTCTTTTGTCTATAAAAAAGTAGTAGCCATCTCTAATCTTATTAGTTATTACCATTGCCGGACATATGAATCATTTCAAGTCCAAATTTATTATTGTTGCAACCATGTGATCATTAAGATTATGCTAATGTAGGTTTTGTTTTCGGACTTAGACATTATACACATTTACCACCTTTAATCGAGTCTAACTTATTGACGAGTCTACATTTAGACTTCTTATATTTGCAAAGATTAGATATCTCTATCACATATGTTTAAAATTTTGCTAAAACTTGATTACGTACTTTGGAGCATCAAAATTGAGAAACCCTCAACTGGTCAAAGTCAGATGTAGTGCATATACAACTTCCTAGAACAAGTCCAATTAGTAAAAAAAAAGTGAAATTTGAACATTTCATACCACACGAGGACCTCCATAATATGTTCGACACAAAAGGTTGATATATATTTGCCTTAATTTAAGTGGCAACCATGAACACATTTAATTAGAATACAACAGCTTGGTTCTTCAACAATCTTTAAATTTCATCATGAAATACTGGAAGAAACTCAATTCACTATTTTGGACCTTTGATGCCCTTGCGAACCCCCTCTCAACCCGCGTTCGAACTATTTTCTACAACTTTTGAACCCGCATTTCTATCCTGCCAACCAGTTTTGAACCTTCTACCAGCTAATTTTTTACCCTCATTAAAACCATTCTGAACCTTATTAATTTCAAAATTAAACCCTTGATATCACTTCCTTTTTTTTTAAAAAAAATATTGGCCGGAATTTCCGATATCGGGTGCCTTTTGGTACCAACCATTGTCTACCCCACAAAAAATAACTCCGACAACTCTCCTGCCCAAAGGAGCACCACCTGTAGTAAGACGAGCCGAAACTCGACCCTCGATCACTTCCTTTTCTTCTTCCATCAATTCCAACCCTCGACAATGTTATAGATTAAAAAATTATGATGCATTTTTCTTATATGATAACTCTTCTTTTCTGTCATTCCGATGCAGCTTATAATTGTGTCATAACTCATTACTCACAAAATTTGCATAACACATACAATATATTTGCAATTTACTTTTATAAAATGATCTACAAATAAAAATAAACACAAAAAAATCAACGACATTTACAAATTATCAAGAGGATTCTTTAATGTATTGATTTTTATATTTTATAATCAATACATTATAGATACCATGCACGATAATGGTGTCTTAGTATCAACTTATATAAACGACATTTACACAAAAAAATCAACGACATTTACAAATTATCAAGAGGATTCTTTAATGTATTGATTTTTATATTTTATAATCAATACATTATAGATACCATGCACGATAATGATGTCTTAGTATCAACTTATATAAACAACACTCACCTCAATATATAAGCTAGTCACATTTCTTTTGCTTGAGCTATGTGGGATGAAAGCATACATTCTTTTTGTTTATCAAACAGTGAAACCATTTCCAACCTTATTACCACTTCCAAACATATTGATCTCTAATTACTTATTATTGTTGCGATCATTGTTCATATGAGTCTTAATGAACTAAGTCCTATCACTATATTCTCATGTATATGTGTCATATAGAATATTGTGTGATCGCCGATAATGACAATTTAATAAATAAAGGTAACAGTCAAACTTTTTTCTTATCAAAGCAACATTACATTGTTAAGAGTCATTCACGTGTCACTTTGCTTTTCATTTCTAGAAAGTTGCCAAATAACGAAATGATTTGAGATATTAACTAGACACAAAAATCACACGTTCAAGAGATATAGACATTGTTATTTAAGATTAATGAGATGAAAAGCCCTTCTCTAATTTGGTTACGAGACAAAATGGACAACAGATTTAGGTAAATTTTTGTCAGTTTGTCACTTTACAAATGTTCAGCTCATAACTGAGATAAATTGAACAACTACCTCAACAGCCGGACCTTTTAAAACGATCCAAAACAAGCTCAGTCGAAGTCATCAACGGTGCGTAGAGATTACGAAGTAAAGGATGATGATTGAAGGTGAGGAGGGCGGTGTAGAGGGAGGTGGCGAATGAGGAGTTCTGAGAAATGCTTGTATGTTGTTGTTTTTAGGGTTTCTATTATTATGAGTTTAGTTAGTTTGTAATGAATTGTGTTTATAGTTTGTTATATTGGTGAAGTGATTGTAGAATGATGATCTTGAGCCACTATCGGTTGTACTACCGTGTACAAAGTCTTTGTTCATAATTTATAGAGTAAACTCCAAAATACATCTATGTGGTTTACCCAGCACTATACATCCCTCTCGTAAAATTTTCAATAGATACATCACCCCGTTAGTAAAAGTTAAACTATATACATCCACGAGGACGAACAGTGCAAATTTTGTGTCGTTAACTTGGACACGTGGCAGTTCAGTAAGGGTATTTCTGTCATTTTATGTTTCCGAGCTACTTAACCACTCTTTTAATACCTTTTTCAGTCAAACCCAAATCATAAACACAAATCAAAATCTCAAACATAAATCAAAAACCCAAATCAAAAACATAAATCAAAAACCCAAATCAACGACACCAATAAAAAAACACACACTTCCAATTTATGAAGAAAAAAAACACAAAAATCTCAACTATGAAAAAAAAACAATTCATACACATTCTTTATCATCATAATTTATAATTATTTCAAATAATCCGTACACTTTGCTAATTCAATACAAAACTCATCAATAAATTAAACAAGATCTGAGATATAATAAACAATCCATACACTTTCTTTTTCACTAGTCCAAAACTCATCAATAATGAACAACATCTGAGATATAAATCCCCAATCCAACATCACATATCTAAAATCATATTTTTTTCTTTTTCACAAACCTAGAAATCATTTTGTGGTGTTGGTACTGCAGATCTGATGGTTGGTGTTTGCGATAGTCACTCCGGATATGTGGTTGGTGACGATAGTGGAGGGTGAATATTGTGTTCTTGGTACGGTGGTAGTTAGTGATGGGTTGTGCCCTAAAGCGTCGTTACTGGTGACAGTTGGCCGTGGGTGGGCGGTGATCGGTGTTGATGTGGTGGCGTGTGGTGTTAACTAGGGAGGGAGGTGGCCTAAAAAATTATAAAGAGAAAGAAAGTGTGTTTGTGATAAAAAAAAAGTGAATGAGGATTCAACAAGTGTGTGAATGATTTAATGATTTTCTGTAAGGGTACGTTTGGTAGAGAGAAATTCAGAGAATAGAAATAACACAGAGAATAGAAATTCAGAGAAATAAAACTCAAAAGAATTTAAGAAACAATTCTCTTGTTTGGTTACAAAAGAGAAAATAACCAAAGAAATTAATAAAACAAGTTATTTGAAAAACATACAAAGAGCAAATGGTTGGTTTCAGTAGTACGATGGTATCAAACACCAGGATATCAATTATCAAACTGGATTAAATTAAGACAAAAGATTAAACAAAAGAAGCTAAAACAATAACTTATAATTTCAGAAAACCTGTGAACAAAATCTCATACATTTGCTCAAAAAGAAAAGGAACGCATTATTAAAAAGGTGAATCTTACAACAACAACAACAACAAAAAGCTTGAAAATATATATTATGGAAGGGCCTAACAAATTAAATAAACCTGGTTTTATAAACATATGATATTGAGCAACAACAATCACACGGATGTATGGAGAAAATTCAAAAGTCAATGGAGTAGTGCTTAATTTTGGAGTGTGTGTTTTTTCAGATCTTGTTTTAACTTCAAAGAATGTGCAAGTCACGTGTTTTAGATTTTATACCTTTCCTTTTTAGACTATAAAATATTAAAAAGTTGTTTTCTCTGCCTTTATCTTGCTTTTCCACTCTATAGATTAAAGAATTGGCTTGCGTGTAAAATGTTTTCTCGAGAATTTGGAATTCTCCGCTTTTTGTTTTCTCTAGCTTACCAAACAGATGAAATCCCATCATTTTCATTTCTTGGGTCTTATTTCCCTCTACCAAACACACCCTAAGAGAGTGTGTTAGAGATTTGATCGTGTGTAGTTTTTTATTAACTGAGAAAAAACATTTAAATATTTAGTAGATGTTAGTTAAAAATACATCAAATAACATAAATACCCTCTTGTTTACCAATCAACTAACAAAATTAGGGGTGAGCATCGGGTCAAACCCGACCCGAGCCGACCCGAATCGACACAACCCGAAACTGAAACTTGGAAAAAACTCGAATCGAAATCGAACCGAAATTACTCGATTTTTCTCGGTTTTGTTTTCGGTTCGGTTCGGTTTCGGTTTATCTCGGTTTTAGCTCGACCCGCCCGAACCAACCGAAACTCGTTAAAAATCTAAACCGAGTTAGAGCCGAGTTTTCTCGGTTTCGGTTCGGTCGGCTCAGTTTTCTCGGTTTTTCGGTTTCAATTCGGGTTAAGTTCGGTTTTGCTCACCCCTAAACAAAATTATAAGAGTGGGGAAGTAGCTGGGAAACATAAAATGACAGAAATACCCTTACTTAACTGTCACGTGTCCATGTTAACGACACAAAATTTGCACCGTTCGTCCTCGTGGATGTATATAGTTTAACTTTTACTAACGAGTGATGTATCTGTTAAAACTTTTGCGAGAGAGATGTATAGTGCGAAATGGGGTAAACTACAAGGATGTAATTTGAAGTTTACTCTAAGTTACAAGCGATAACTATTGCTAAAGGACTTGACTTTCTGTTTGAATATTTTTGAATTCCGGTTTGGTCCACATGCTTGATGGTATTGGTCTCTTGAATGATGCATACCCATATTTTCTGGGATAGATTAGAAGGGATATATGTCATCGGTATAGTATGATTGGTATGCGACACTCTAATTAAAAATCCGTAAAACATGCAAGTTTTCATTTTACTGCATCATCAATGGCGACACTCCTCCGCACAAAACATTCCGGTCACTCTCAACCACCAATAGTACCTTACACCAAAGTACCAAACACCAGCTGGACCTTTTAAAACAATCCAAAACAAGCTCAATCTAGCCTCTCGAAGGAAGGTAAAGGCGGTTAAGAGGGAAAGTATTGAGGAAATGGAGGCAATGGGAAATGAGAATAAGGCAAGAGCGGAGGAATTTTGAAAAATGGTCTTATGTGGCGGTTTCTTCTGTTTTTAGTACTATACTATGAGTTTAATTAGTTTGTTCTGAATTATGTGTTTACTGTTAGACTGTATGTTTACATTGAAATGGTGTGTCTTTAGCTTTATTAATCACCAATATTTATAGAGTACATAGGAGAGATCAAACCTACCAATAAACCCTAATGGACCCAAACCCACAAGCCGGGCTTGGGCCACTCTAATCTATTATACCTAATATTTACATATTTGTTATAATATTTGTAGAATTATGATTTTCAGCCGCTATTGGTTGTATATTAAGTGGTTTAGCCAAATAACTATGTGTTTAGTAAGCGACATATTGGTGAACTGATTATAGAATCATGCATTTTGAGTTACTATAGGTTGTAGGAGAGTGTGACACTAGATAGGCTCTTAACATTATGTGAAGGTCATTAATGTCTCCTAAACCTTGTGGGTGCGGTTCAAAGAAAGAACCGAGAAGCTCGGATATATATCACAAAATGAGAGAAAACAAGATCATCCTTGGCTTCTGGATCATCAAAGTTCCATGTGGATTGATGAGTTGAGTTGCAAGGTAAGATACCGGAGGCAATAGTTGTTAGTTATATTACAGTATGTTGAATCAGACTCATCTTAACGACAACAATTTTATATCTGTGGAAGTTAGCTTAGCAAACATATATAAGTTCATTTTAATGTTTGAATAAGTTGATGTCTAAGAGGCTTTTATAGCTTGCTTATTATTATTATTATATAGAGGGCTTTGGGTTGAGTATAATTTTTGGTTAATTTACAAACATAAGCTAGCTAAAACTTTTTAGCGTGTTTAGGTAATGCAAATAGGCAAATAGTTCTATAACTTTTTGTACATGAACCCTCCAGAATCCCCTTCGGTACGAACTGACACCAGCCAGATGTACACTAAAGCAAGTCAATCAAAAGGGCTAAAACAAAACCATATTTATTTATATTATTAGTAAAGCTGATTGAGATTCAAAAAAGACCCTGGTCAAAAAGTTTTTCAGCATAAGAATTTATATTAGTAAGCTTAGTATAAGCTTAGGTAGAAATAAATATACATGCTGAAAACCTTTCTAACAAGAGGCATTTGAAAACATCAACTAGCCTAAAATTGATGGTATCATTCCCTTTCTATTTAAACACAACATCTTGCAGCTACTTTTCTTCATAGCTCGATGTGGGATGACCAAAAGCCAATTGATTTTACACAGTTAGTTAATGTAGGAGTTATTGGTTTTTGATGTAGTATAGATAAACTACTTAGCTCTTCGGATTGCGTTAATGTAGCCTTCTCGGATGCCACGGTAGCACGAGATCATATTTTTGTCATCTATTGGGACTCCCATTTTATAGCAAACTCTACCTGTGACTATTTGGGCATTGGCCGAAAATGTAGGAAGGTTTAGCATTTTCCATGGTTATATGATAGCTGATCAATGCTTTTGTGTAAATCTAAATTTGACCAAATAATAGAGACATTAAAGTGCACACAACCAAAACATAACGAAGCAACACAAAATCCAAAACATCAAACTTCCAGAATCAGTGGACGACATCAAAAGGATTAGCGATCCAAATCGTCAACCAGTTAACAACAATGACCATGTTTCAAATAATAAACATGGATGCCACATGAAAGGATTGGATCGTCGATAACACAAGAGGGAATAATGATGTAAATCAAAAAATCTATGAATAAGATTGTTACGATAAAACATTCCTTGAACATCATAACGTATGTTCTGTAGTTTGCTAACATCACGTGTCTTACAAAATACTTAGCTGTAAATGCTCATTTCACATGGTGGTCTTGATATGGTCACACAATCTGCACCATCTTAACCCGTGATATGTTGATTCAACTATGCTTTAGCTTTAGGTGTTTATCATACGTTAGATTTAGAAAAACTTATTTATAAAATTAGTAAACTAGATGAAATTCAAAAAATAACCTTTCTTAGGAAGCACAAAGCATAAGCATTTACATTACTAAGCTTAGTATAAGCTAACGTAGAAATACATGCATGCTTTAAACTCACTAAGTAAGGACATTTGAAAACATCAACCGGCCTGCATTTGATGGTATCCTTCCCCTCCTATTTAAACTCAACTTCTTCAAGCTAGTTTTCTACTTTTCTTCATAGCGCGATGTGGGATGACTAAACACCAATTGATTTTGGACATTTTTTGTTAATATGTACTGTATGTCCAAAATGTTAACACAAAAGAGACTTGCATTGGTTTTGCTTATTTATGTGATAATAAATCACTAAAAAAAAAATAATAATAATAAATAAATAAATACTAACATATGATTTATTGCTTATTTACCGTGTACTTTTTAATGCTTATGCCTAATAACAGAATAAACTACAAATTTGTAATTTACTGCTCGTTTTATGTTTAATTGTAACAGTTCTTGTTACATGTTCTTTGAAACAAATCATTCTTACTTGGTGGAATCTGTTGCTAATCCAATTTAGCTTGTACGGATGCACTCTCAAGCTCGCCTTCTGGCTAGATTGGTATCACTACGTAAACACAAAAAATCCTCTCCTGCTTCAATCTTGCTCACAACTTTGATCAAGCGATAACGCTTTTGGTATCAAATGTAACACGTTTGTGTCTTTGTCCTTGATGTCATTTGAGTTCCACCCCAAATGAACTTTCTAGTAATTATTGGTTTTTGATGTAGTATAGATAAAGTACTTAGCTGATATTCGTATTGCGTTAATGTAGTCATGCATCTTGGATGCCACGGTCGATAATGTTGTCTTTTCCACTACATAGACAGGCACGAGCTGTATCTTCGGATTGGTATGGGAACCCGAGTGCAGCTCCATCGTGTATAGAACAAAATGGTGTTTAAGCTCACGAGTACCGCCATAGATTTCTTTCTATATGCGTTAGGAGAGGTTTGTGGAAGGTCATGGTGTACAGAATCAAAAATGTTCTCCCAACAACGGTGAGGTTAAAACGTCTCCCACCCGAGAGGCATACTTTTGGCATGTAACTATCGGGCAGGTGCGCGTCTGGATTAAGAGCAACTTTACACGCGTTGAGTGAGAAAAAATGTAAATGGCACCCCGAGGAATTTTTGCACTTTCTATACGTTTTGACCTTTCTTTATATGTAGCACTATCTATACTATATAAAATGGAAAAATGGTCAAAGTGGAAAAAGTGAAAAATGTTGAAAGTTGAATGTTGAAAACATGGTCAATGGAGAGAGAAATAAATAATATAATTAATATTCTTATTAAAACACCCCATTACTTAAAAGTACAATAGTTTATTCACATTGTATACCCAATTAAAAGCACATCTACCAAATTAAAAACAACCAATTGAAACCGATACCGGGTTGACCCGTTGAAACCGATACCGGTTGACCTCGTTGAAACCGATACGGGTTGACCGGGACGCTTCAAACCCGGCGGGCTAACCCGGTTTAATTTGACATTTTTTCGACCCAACCTATCGGTTTGACTCGGTTTAAATTGACCTGTTTTTTTATCGGAACGGTTCAACCAGTTGAACCACCAGGGTGAAATCGGATTTCAAATTTGACAAAATTATATGAGAAATGATGAAGTAGTTGCGGAACCCGTGACAATTTTTTTGAAATGAGAGACCAAGTAATTGTAGTTTTTGGTTTATTTTGCTTTGACACATGTAATTTGTCATTTGTATAATGTTATTTTAAAAAATGTTGCTCTTGCACCATTTAAGGGACTAGCATATATGAATCGTCGTTTAAAAGTTAATATATATTGTATAGCTCTTTGTCCAGTGTATCAATAATGTTATGTAAGTTTATTAAAATCACAAAAATAAATAGTATTGTTATCTTTAGCGATAATTATTTGTACCTCAAACAAATAGCTTTGAACAATGCATAAATATCTATACAAATTGATAGTACAAAATAATCTTATATGGTGATATCCAATTTGCAAAGTTACAATTTTAAAAGCCACACACCAAATGATAAACGTTACACATGTAAAAAATAGTTATCACCGCCTAAATTAATTCTTACGACAAAACAAGAAAAAGAGGTCACACATGTTGGTTATACCTCTAAACTACAATATAATATTGCCAACTACATAATATCGTTGCTTTTTGTAATGCTTGAATCTATTATTACTAAAAATCTTAATAACTTAAAACAATCCTATTAGAAAATATACTCACACACTTAGATCGACTCCACATAATTTTTTAAAAAACTATATATTTATGCTGCTATGCAACCACGCATAAGAATTGTAGTTATTCGAAAACGATTATCTAATGCTACAAATACAGTTTGTTGAAAGAAACTTATGGGTCATCGGAACTTTGCAGAAAACTAGATATCGCTGCCGCTAGGCGCGGGTACTCGTCTAGTCTCTTTAAAAAGAGGTACTCGAAAAGGTAAAACGAACTCATATTTACAAAACTCAATCATTTTACAAATTGAATTTGATTGAGTCGTTAATTCATGGATCTAGGTTATGATTTCTGGTTGTGTATATGGTATAAAGGTCATGTGGATTTTGTGTCTACATATCTTTTATCTAGTCTGTCTAATATGTAAACTTGGTTAAGTCATAATGTTATTGCATGGAGATAATAAGTTAAAGCTATAAATTGCCATTGAAAATGGTAAAAATTGTATATAAAAAAACTTTATATGTGTGTGTCCCAATTGAAAATAATGTTGTTTTCATTTTTTCACCACATCCCACATCGCCTCGTGACCAAATAGCCACCGGTGGAGGTTGTTATAAAATGAGGTCAAAGACTAGACTAACATATGTTCTTTCACATTTTTGTGTGGTTTGTTTTCGTTTGGAATTGGAATTGCTAGTTAAATTATTTATGAAATCATGTTTTTTTTTTCTCTTTTATAATTGTTGTTTGAAAAAGCAGGGTTTATTAAAATCTTTTAGTATGTATCCCAATATCCAATGATAAAAAAATTGATTTATGGTTTAATAATGTTTGATAGAAATATGTATTTTAAGAAAAATAAATTTGCAAAATTATGATACATGATACGTATTTCTAATTTGAATTTTGTGTTATATTTTGCTACTCCCTCCGTCCCAATTTAAGTGTCCACAATAGAATCTTTAGATGTCCCAAATTAAGTGTCCATAGAATATTTTAACCAATGAGATGAGACTTTAGTGGGTGAAAATGATATTTGATTGGTGGAGAGTGTAGTTAGTGGAATTTCCTAAAACTTTGTGCATATGAATAGTGGACAATTAATATGGGACGGAGGGAGTAATTATTTTATTTATTTATTTTTATCTGCTGTTGTGAAATAACGAGATTGTCTTCACATTAAATGCGAATTGTCATTGGCTGCAAAAAAAACACTCTTTAATGCCAATTACATGTAAAATTATTAAGTTATTGATCAAACCAATTACACCAGTTAACATTATTTTTTTTATTTTTTTTATTTTTTCTTTTTGCACTTTTAGTTAATGTCCATTTTGTTTTCATTAACTTTTATTTTACAATATTTCGTAAAATATCGTAATTACTCGTGATGGAAGATTTTTCCTTTTGCGACTTTAAAAACAAGAATACTATAAGAAAGGAAAAATGATATATTACAAATTAATTGCGAAATATTATGTAATTAATTAATGTTTGAAATGACAGACGGGATATTATTTGAAATGAAAAGATCAAGTATAGGAGGTGACCTTCTAGAGAGTGATTTACATGATATTTGTAGAACGATTACTCTTTATGTACGTTATGAAGTCTACTTCATATTGAAAGTGAATTTAACTCATTTTTTGTAGTTTTGGGGGCAATTCTATATATACCCAACTTAAATTCATAATTCCATATTTTCTTAATACATATTTTAAAAGCATTGTACATATGAAAAAAGTTCAATGCAGAACAGTTTTTTTTAAAGAACAAACCATACGATCCCAGCCATCCATTTTTCTTATCAAATAAAAAAAATCTACTTTCATCCATTTTCTTAAAATTTAAATATCTCACAAACCGTTAATTGTTACGCGAAACTAATTATACCGTCACGACAAGAATTAAATTATCTTTATATAAATATGCATTTCGATATACTTTCGACGAATATTTCTTTTTTCAAAATTTTTGCCCATAGGAATCACATGTGATTCTGAATATCACGTGTGATTTATTACTTTAAAAATCACATGTGATTTTACTGAGCAAAAAATTTGAAAAAAAAAATCGTCGAAAGTATATAGAAGTGCATATCTATAAAAAAATAATTTAATTCTCGTCGCGATGATGTATTTTTCGTAGTTTGAAGGTTTACCGTCTACAAGATATGTTGTTTTAAAGAAAATGTGAAAAATGTATTTTTTTTGTTTGATGAAAAAAATGAATAGCTGAGATCGCATGATTTGTCCTTTAGATGAAAATTGTTCTGCATTGAACTCACCTCCTGTATAAATACACTAAAAACTTGTGTTTTGGGTAAATATGAAATTTTGATATTTAGATTGGGTAAATATGAAATTATCTCCTTTTTGTATAGGGTGACAAAGAAAAACACAATTGTCTACGTTTTATGTGCTAGATAATATCTTTTAGTCCACGTTCTATAATCGAAACACAAATAATACATTAGGTCGATGTCGACATTCTAAGACTTTAAATCAACCCTATTATATTAGTTATCTAAAAAAGAAACGTAGACAAATTGCATAGTCGATCATCAGTAACTTCATTTATGCGATATTTTAGTTTGCGTTCCATGAACACACATCTTCTTAAAATGATTGATGTGCAATCAATAATATGATACATTTGATTACATTATTGATATATTTGTACATACATGACTCATCAATAGTATGTGCAACAAATTAAAATATATCCTTTCAATGAATCATCTTTGTAGATTTAATCAAAATCTGATGATGAAAAACTTAATGTTTATATCCCTATCTAAGAAAATGTAACTTGAAAGAAAGACTCATTGCTACTAAAAACATGATCAGGGGTTACCTTCCTTTCTGTCATTGACTAACTCATTATTCACGAAACTAACAAATAAAATACATTTGTCGTTTACTTTTATAATAGTAACATTAAGTTAATATACAAAAAAAAAAAAAAAAAAAAAAAAAATCAACAACGTATACAAATTATTATTCAAGTCACACAAGAAAGATTTAATGTTATTAGCATGGTTTAATTTTAATAACATTAAACCTTCACTTATGTATCAAGAATAACAATGTTTTTAAATCAACTTGAATAAAGAACAATCACCTCAGTATATAAGCTAGCAATATTTTTTTTGCTTGACCTAGGTGGGATAAAAGCAATACCTTCTTTTTTAGCTTGTCAAAAAGTAGTTGCCATCTCCAACCTTATTACCATTGTGGGGCACACGACATGGATCCTTTCAAGTCCAAATTAATTTGTTGCAATCATTGTTGCAACTATGGTTCAAAACTTCATATCAGCATTAACGAAGCAAGTGCCCGAGATCAAAAAATACCATTACCTACACGCTCTCTTGCATCGGATTACACCAGTCGCATCTAGTCCTATATCATATAAATGATTGGGTGATCGTCAATTATGACAATATAATAAACAAAATTAAGACTCAAACATTTTTCTTATCAAAACAATATTACGTTAAGTGTCACTTTGCTTTTCGTTTATAGAGAGGCCAATAACGAAACGATTTCAGTGGAATCATACATGCAAGAGATATAGACATTTCTAGAGAGGCCAAATAGATGTTGTTTTTCATAATTTTAAGCCTTCATAATCTTCCATAATCTCTCGCGACAAACATAACCATTATTTGAGATTGATGAGATGAAAAGCCGTTTCCGACTTTGGCAACGAGACAAGATGGACAGCCGTTTAAGAACATTATTGTCACTTTACAAATGATCAAATCATAACTAAGGTAAATGACATTTGAGATTACAGTTTGAAAATTGAATAATGTTTATACAAAAGTCAAGCCTTTGTTTGGACTCGCCCCAGATCAATTGGATCTTAATGCTTGAGACCTCACAAGACTAATAATGAAAACACCGTTAGACTTATCGTAGGATTGTCTCCCACGATTATCCTCCGGCGTGAGAGTAAGTAATCGGTTTTAGGGTTATTATTGAGAATTAGGGTTGTAGATCGTACCTTTAATGAGGAATGAGATTCCCCTTATATACACACGAAATCCTTGTTGGTTTTGTGTTCCCCAACCTTCGGCGCATCCCGCCTAAATCGGTTGGTAAACAATTATCTCCAAAGGAGATATCGATATCCTATTCCATAAATAACTTTGGGTTTGGGCCTTTGTGAGCCCAAACACTTATCAAATTTTAGCCCAGTTCGTGTTGTGCTCACTAATACGGTCCTTTGTCCGTTCGGACCAATGTAGACTATACGTCATCATGTCCCCAGTCCTAGTATGCGAAGTGACTAATCGCGGATGCTAGACTAATAACCTAGCCAATAAAAGCGGAAGCGTAGCAAAGAAGCCAAAAGGTTTCCTTTGAAAGATAAGCGTTGTATCTAGACATAATATTTAAAATGGAGGCCCGTAAATCGGGGAAAGTAATCAGAACCAAACATCAAAGAAATCCTAGCCACTCAATTAGAGATAGTGGGATCCACGTGGCACTATCGGTGGAGGAAGAAACTTATATAACCGTCCACCTTCTTATTACAATGATTATCACAAGAAAAATCATTTCCGCCATTAAAAGCTTCAAACTTTCCGCAAGAAAACCGTGATATTCCAAAGGTAAATCGCTGCGATATAAAAACGATACCATGGTCCGAGGTTTATCTCGATTTCACATCCGATATAACCGGGACGAACTTCTAGAGTTTGCCTCGGATTATTATATTCCCCTGGCGTGCATCCGAAGTTCCGTGCGAGGCGTCAATTGCGCACTTCCCCGGGGAAATAGGGTATACACGATTTTTCGAAGTTCGCGAATCAACGCGGTGCCAATATCTTTATTCTTGAGCGACGTGTTAAACTACTACCGTCGCGATATATCCCAAATTTACATCGCATAGGTGCAGCTAAAATCACCAACTTCGAGGTGAATTGTCGCCATCGCAATTAACCCTACCATCCAACTTCCGGAAGTTTTACCACACAACGGTCAAACGGGTGTGGTATCATTCGCTAAGCGCTGCCGGGCGCTTCAGTATACAAAAATTAGATGCTTAGGAATTGAGAGAAACATTTTTCGGGTTGATGATGCGTGCTTCCCATCGCGACTCTCGATTTCTACACCCGGTTCATCGCAAAGGATGAGCCTCCCCTGGATCTTACAAAGGTGAGGATGCGATACAATAAACACTAATCGCATCCCCATCAGTTCCTACCCCGAGAAATTTTTGGTGCACATGGGCATTAGCCGCAATTATTTTGGTAGACCTGAGGAGGTTCCAATCTTTTTAGGCACGGATGGCCAGGGTGGGTGCTCGTCCTTTGATTTCCTTTACTTTATTAACGTAAGCCTTTCTTCTTCCATTGAACTTATAATAACATGTTTTGTTGTTGTCTTCTGTGGCGCAAAATGGATCTGCTCGTAGTCGCGTAACCGCGGCCGCGGCCAAGTGAATGTAGGGACGCGCCCGCCGGAGGGGGGAGTTTACTGGATGCTACGCCAGGCGTACCATGGAAATGGAGCGGGAGAAGCGTGAACGAGCACATCTGCCGCCTCGGCGACCCCACCGCAAAGCGCCGAACCCGAGCGCTTACCCCTTAGTGCAGCCATCACAAGTAGTAGTGGCGGAGCACATGGAAGAAGAGGAGGAGGAGGAGGACCTAGGGCTGAAGCGCAAGAGATCGCTTGGAGGTGAAGGAGCTAGCACTTCGAGAAAGAAGCGCCCCGTTATCCATGTGCAGGAATCGTCCGCGAGTGATGTTGCATCGCCTCCCCCTAGGCTGATACCGCTGGTCCACAGTAAGTAATATCATCCAAGTGTTTTACGCATCCTCTGTATATGTGAGAAATAATTACTAACTCATTTCCTTGTGTACAGGTTTGAACAGTCTGCAAAGTCGCCCCTGAGACGCCCTGCTCACTCGAAGCCCGAGCCAAACAGCCGAAGCCGAGCCATTGGATGGGGATGCCCAATGGATCGATTGTTGAAGAGTTGGTATCGGCGCCGCACATCAAGCTTCACGGTGGAGAAGCTAAGGGCCAAGCATTCTGGAGAAGGTAGCTAGGGCGCCCTAAAGGATAAAAAAAATTGCGTCTCTGGAGGCGCAGTTGGCTAGTGCCAAGGTTGAGGCAGAGGACCTGAGTTCATATGCCCGAAAGCTCACAAGAAAAGATGGCGCCGATGGGTCAAATAAGTCGGAGCTTGCCTGCATATCGTAGGCAAGGCTTCGTGTCTCTGGGCGTTGAAGTATCTTGAGAAGGGCAAGGAAGAGTTGGTCTCACAGTTGGAGAGTTTTGGTGCCACCGTGAGAAGTTCAAAGCGAAGGAGATGGAAGCGCAAGCTCACCGAGTATGATGAGGAGTTATATCCCCAACTCATGTCTACTATTGCCGGCGCATGTGGCTCATTAGCCATGGCCCGCGACTTCCGCCTCGCACCTTAGAGTCGCTGGAAGTAGTGGACGCTTTTGGGGGAGTTGCTCAATGCGCATTGGCACTGGGTAAGGCAGAGGCTGTTGAGGAGCTTCAAGAAGCTAATTTGTTGAAGGTGCATACGGATAACGTGCCCGGTTATAATGCGCAATCATACGATGAGCTGGTGGCTGCTATGGAGAAAATGAAGTCATTGGAGCTTCCCCTGATTTGTGAATTAGAGCGCGACCAGGATTATCCGATAGGGGTCATTATGGAGGGGCTGACCTTAGCTCGGCATCTTGCTGAAAATGCGGAAGCACAGCTAGACCATTTTTTGAAACCCCATGAATCTCAACTCCAAGTTCCTGTGTTTGCTCACCCCAAGGATATCTTGAATCCCTTCGCTCTGGAGAAGGAAGTACCTTTAAAGCAAGTGCTGGAAGCGCATGCTACAAGACTTGCCAAAAAGGAAGGGATTAAAGGTAAGGTCATTTTGTGCGGTATCGGCGCAGCCCATCTTCCCAGATCTGAGAGGATACCGGTTAGCGTTGCCACGGTATCTCGCCAATATTCCGACTGCTGGAAAGCCGGACGATTGGGGATGCCGCAGTTGTGTGGGGACTTCATCTCTTAGGCGTTCTAGGAGTATGTAGATAGGGACTTGTATTTGTAAACATCATTTTTGTAAGAACGCATGGTATCTAATGAAATTCTCCTTTTGTTGAATGCGTGTTGGTATTATTGCAGCTTGTAATGTTTGTACTTAGTTATTTGTCTTTGCGTAAAAAACGTACTTGTTGTCTAAGAATCAAACTGTTACATAAGCGCGAATAATATAGGAAATTCATAATCATGTATGAAAATCACGGTATACTTAAAACATGATTTCTAAGTTGTTGTATCATAGACGTGTATTGTGTGATATGCAGCGTATCAAATATCATATCAAGGAGTCAAGTGTCTTGATTCCTAATTTGTTAAACGCCAAGATGATGCATAGTCGCACACCCGCCGCGGATATGCACCGAACTTATTCCAACGTCTTGAGAATAAGGTGTTTAACAAGGATACATGATCCATTGTTGATGGGTTTGCAACCCTCTTACTCAACGAGTTATTTAGTAGGTTTACTCATCCTTTTACCATCGTGGGTTTATTAAATGCATGCACGTCATGTAGGCAAAAGATAAGAAATGTTAAGACATAAAGTATATAGAAATAACAAATTGGAATGTGTCACGGAATTAGCTAGAAACCGCGACGTTTTATTAAGATTTGCAAGTTTTTGTGAAAGAAAATAAATAAGATACTGCCTAAGTAAAACAAAGTAAATACACGGATAATTATTGGGCACTTTACTAAAGTGCGGGAATGTCCGTGTGTTGGGCCGTAGCCATTCCTAGAGATAACATCGCTTAAGATTGCAAATGTTCCATGTGCGTGGTAGTTCACGACCATCCATGTCTCGTAGCTTGTACGCGCATGTTCCTAATGCTTCAGTAACCTCATAGGGTCCTTCCCACTTCGGTCCAAGTTTGCATGTGTCTTCCGGTACAGCATCATTGGCGCGGTATATGAAGTCACCTGGTCTGAATGAAACACTTCGCACTTTAGCATCGTAGTATCCCTTCATTTTTGACTTCGATCTTGCTTCACATATAAGCTACACGCTGTGTCTTTCTTCCAACAGGTCTAAGTCGATACGCTCTCGCCGTCATTGGTTCGCGACATTGACTTCAATAAGGCGAATAGTTGGCATCCCATTTCGGCCGGTATAACGCTCTCGTCCCGTAGACTAGAGAAAGGGGTGTTTCCCGCTAGTTTTGATGGAAGCGCGGTGCCTAACGTAACATGCGATAATTCCTCCAACCACCTTCCTTTCCGCTTCAGACGCGGCCTTAATTCCTTCACCCGACTTCGATTTGCACGCCTACTAAGCCGTTGGTTTGTGGATGTTTAACCACTAAGTGTCGTGATATTCAACTTCTCGCACCAATCCTTGTAGGGGTTGTTTCAAAATTGTTTCCCGTTGTCCGAGATAATTTCCCCGTAGTCCAAGCGGCATACAATATTTTCCCAAAACAGCGTTTGACGATTGCCAGAATTGTTACAACCGCTTTTGCTTCGATCCACTTGGTGAAGTAGTCTATGGCCACTATGAGAAACTTCAATCCTCCTGCCTGAATGGGGAAGGGACCTGCAATGTCGATACCCCACTTGTAGAATGGCCATGGTGCCGTGATAGGCGTAGTCTCTGTTGTGGTTGGCGCGAACGTCTATGAACCGCAATCGCCGCATTTTCTTATTATTCCCGCGGCCACGGTGCATGGTGGGCCAATAGTATCCCGACCGTAAGGCGCGCGCCACCACGGATCTGGTCCTGAATGCATGCTGCATGAGCCGGCATGGATTTCCCTGAGTACATAATTTGCTTGTAGGGGGCCGACGCAGCGGAGCCATGGCTGCAGAAAGGAGCGTCGATATAGCATACTGTCTCAAAGTTCAAACCTCTGTGCTGTGCGCCGTATTCTTCAGGCTTCCTTCTGTTCCTGGGGCAATACGTCCTTGCTTATGAATTCTATTATTGGTGTCATCCACGTAGGACTTTCCTCCTCTATTACCGTGGATATTTCCATCTCCGAGATGGATTTGCTCTTCAACGTTTCCACCAACACTTGTTTTGACAGATGTGCAAAGCTTGTGGATGCAATCTTGCTTAGTGCATCCGCCTTTCGATTTTCCTGTAGGAACCTCGCTTGATGGTAATCTGTCAAAGCCTTGGATTAGTGACTTGGTCTTGTCAAGGTATTGGATCATGTTTTCCTCTTTAGCCACGTACCGCCAACACATGGTTGGCTACTAGCCGGAATCCATATTTGCTTCCGGTTTGCGTACCCATTCGAGCAATGCGTAGTCCACGATTAGGGCTTCATACTCGCTTCATTGTTTGTCGCTGTGAATTCAAAACGCAGTGCGTAAGTGAATTCCATTCCTTCCGGATTTGTAAGGATGAGGCATGCTCCTGACCCATCCACGCATGAAGATCCATCCGCGAACAAGATCCATGGGTCTTGTAGTTTCTGCTTGCTTGGTGCCGTGCATCATCAGTCCGTTTTTCAATGATGAAATCTGCTAGTATCCGCCTCTTTATCAGTGCGTGGTCTCAGAGGAGATGTTGTGCTCACCTAGCAACACACTCCACTCGCTAGCCGCCCCGAGCGTCGGGTTTGGAGATAATTTGATTGATTGGTTGGTGCGGATCACGCTATGGGGTGCTGGAAGTACCCACGCAGCCTTTGGCGCGAACACTAACGCCAAGACCAACTTCTCCATTCATTGTAATTAATCTCCGTTTTCTTCAGCGCTTGCTTACAAAGTACACAGTGTTTGTATGATTCCTATCCGGCCGATAGCATTTGAGATCTGCTCCATGAGTCGCAGATAAGTACATAATTAATTCTTTCCTCGGGTCGGGTGCGACTAGTGTGGGAAGCGCTGTGTGTTGCTTAAGCTGTGTAGGCTTCTTCCGCCTCAGTAGTCCAATGAAAATCTCCCTTTTTTATACACTTCTTGAGTGTTTTGAAGAGAGGGAGTGACTTGTCACCGATTTGGACAAGAATCTATTTAGGCCTACCGTTTTCCATTGAGAGATTGGACTTCCTTCAACGCGGCGGTGAGGGAAATTCGATGCGACCTTAGTTTTTTCTGGCATGGTTTAATGCCAGGTTCTATCAGTATCCGAGAAACATGTCTTCTCGTGAGCCAAAAGTGCATTTTTTAGGATTTAGCTTCATGTTGATCTCTTTGAGAGTCCTAAATGTTTCCTCAATGTCGCGCACCAATTCCTCCTCTGTATGGCTTTTTATGACCAAGTCGTCACCGTAAACCTCTAGATTGCGGCCCACCGTTTTCAAATGCATTATCTACTAAACGCTGGTAGGTGGTGCATGCGTTCTTTAATCCAAAGGGCATTTTAGTATAGCAGTAGACACCTTGGCTTGTATGAAAGGCCGTTTTTTCCTCATCTTCCTTAGCCATCTGGATTTGGTGGTATCCTTTGTATGTGTCTAGGAAGCATTTAAGTGGGTATCCACACAAAGACTCTACCTTCCATTCTATCTCCCAGAGGGTAGCGCTTGTGGACATGCCTTGTTGAGATCTGTGAAGTCCACGCGACATCCGCCTACCGTCACTTTTCTTGACCATTACTTGGTTGGAAAGCCGCCGTGGTAATAGACTTCTCGCATAATACCCGCCCACAAGTTTAGGTACTTCGCCAGATTGCTTGCCGCCCTCTGAGCTTGGCCACGCCTTCTGGCGTATTGGTGAGTATCCCTCGGGTTCTCAGCTTATGTTCTGTGATTGAGCGTGGTAACCCACTCATGTGCTTTGGTTCCCATGCAAAGATAACCGTGTTCTTTTGCAAGAGCGACACACGCTGCCTTCCCATTATCGACGAGAGATCCTCCGATTGATACTTCCTGTTCCGGTATTCAGATGAATTGCAACCTTCGTGTTTGAACTTTGGTTGCGCTACCGCTCCGAATGGGTGCTGCCTCACATGTAATCATATTACATTCTCTAGGTGGTGCAGTGGCATTGTAGAGAGTAACAATACCTCCTTCCACTCGGAATTTAAGCATCCCGTGTGCCAGACGTGATCGCACGTATAAGCGATATCACAGTCGCCCGATAATGCCATTGTATGCTGCGAAGAGTTGATCACCATAAAATTCATCCGGTACATGGCGGTGTTCTTTATTGCCCACACTTGACTAGTAGCGTATTTGCCCCATAGGCCATATCTTTTCTCTGTAAAACGGTCCCGTCTTTGTCATGTGGAATTAGCGACCGGCGTATCTCGGTCGCGATTAAACTTGAAGCGGTGTTCGAACATTATGTCTGTAGGCGCTCCTCCATCCCGACATACATCGCGGTGGATATCGTGACCCCAGCATTAATTTCAATGGTGGCGGCTCTACTGCCTGCGTTGTCCGGTCAAGGTGGGAAAAGAGATTTCACTTCCACGGAAACTTCGGCGATCTTACGCCTAGTCACTTTCAGCGCCATGATTATCATGTATATGGTGTCGGCCTTATCTTTGGGTGCCTCTTTATTATTTCAGGACTTTGCTTATCTTTCCTCCTTGATGTTTTTAACCAAGTGGTCCAACTTGCCTTCCTTCACTAATTTCTCGATTAGTTGGCACAATTGGACACACTCGTTGGTGGTGTGGCCTTACGTCCATGGTAGTCGCATTATCCGCTTCAGCGCCGATCTTCTATAGATGCGCATGGTGGGGGCCTTGGGAAGTTCTAGCCTTCCGTCGCGAATATCTCCTTTGGAGTCTTGGTTAGCGGAGTGTATTTATCATTATCTCGTCCGCTTCCTGGCACTGCATTAATTTCATTTGCGGTTGCTACCCGGTGAGTGGTTGTCTCCGGTTGTTTCTGTGACCTGTAATTTGAGTAGCCTTTCTTGCTTTGTCCATTGCGGCGTTCTCCTCTGGATAAAGGACCTTGTGTGTTTCATGAGTTCATTAAAGGTTTGGGGGATCTTGTCATTCAGCCTTTTGATGAGTTACGGTTATTAATCCCGTTCATGAACCACAGATCTTCAACACTTCGGGCATGCCTTAACACGTATGCACTCATTGATGAGTGTGTAAATACTCATCATTTTTATCAAATCTGAGCGCAAAAGCGTTTAAAATGCTTTCGAAATGCATCAAAATCTTGAAAATATTCTAAAATTGCATTTTATCGTTTGATGCAAAATGTTTAAAATCGGATGAAAAATGAGCAAAGTTTGCATTATTGGCGGTTTAGGTCCCCAGTTTCTAAAATTGTCAAAAATAGTCCACGAGCCATAATTTCAAAAGAAAAATCACCAAAGGTCCTTTTTAAATCATAATTTATCAAAATTAGTCTTTTGGTGAAAAATATAAAAAGTTTGAGAAAATTACAAGTTTAGTCCTCCAAGTTTCAAATTTGGCAAAAATGGTCCTTGGAAAATTGGAAAATGTCAAGTTTAGTCCTTGCATTATTAAAACTTGTCACTTTTAGTCCTTGGAGCAACTTTCTGAGATATGGCGCAATGGTCCCTTTATTGGAATTTACACAATTGGTCCCTTGATTATTAACCCTTTAATCATTTGGCCTTGTCAAAACCCATTGTGACCCTGCCAACCATTTGGACCCCTGCCACTTTTGACCCCCCTTTCTTATTAATACCCGGTCAAACTTGGCCTTGGCGCCATTTTCCTTCTCCCCCACTTGGTGCCCGAAATGCACATACACACAACCAAACCATCCCCCCTCCTCACCTTATCCCTTCCATGTCCCCCCAACTCCACACAACTCCAAATAACATTAATTACCCCCCTCCTCCTTCACTCAATCTCCCTAACAGGTTAAAACCAATTTTGCTGCCAAAATCCAATCAAATGGCTAGAAACTCTTTAAGCCATCCAATGGCTCAAAATGCATGTGGGATTATCTCGTAACAGAGAGAGAAGCTTTGGAGTATAAAAGAGGAGGAAGAGAGTAGCTAAGGAAGTAGTTAGTTTTAATTTTTTTCCTTTATGTCGTTTTTTAAAATAAATGTTGTAGTTTAAATCCAATGTTGTAATTTCAAACTTTTGTGTATCTCATTTAAGTTAAAAACATCATTGTATGTGCTTTTGAGTTTTCAATTCAAGTCTTTATTTAAATTCCAAGTTCATAGCTATGTGGAAATTTTTAGTTTCAAATTTAATGTCAAAGCTTCTCACAAGCTTATCTTTGAAATCAAATAAGCTTATTTAAGCTTACTTTAGCTTTTTGCAAACTTATAAATCAGTTTCAAACAACTTTGTTAAATAGTCAACAAAAGCAACTGTTTGGTGAAATTGTGGTTCAAGCGACTTGGTTATGCTATGGATGATCAAAGTGAGTGGAATTGGGTTGAAATAGGTTAAGGTAGTGTAGGATTTGGTTTGGTTTCACTGCATACCATGGACATTTGTGAGTTTTATTCTCATTTCTATTTTCTTTTCAAAATTGCGCTTTATGCTTAACTGTAGTATCGAGGTCACCAATGATTTAAATGTGTTTATAAAGTTGTAATATGGTCATGAGAACTTCGTTTGATCAATGGTACTATCCGGTTCAAGGTTTTCTGTTAGTTTAAGTGTATATCTCCTTAAAATGGTGTTTTGGGTGCCTTGGATATCTGTGTCATAGGTTAGCTCAAGAGAAATTTGGAAATTGTTGTTTCAAGTTTGGGTAGTTTATTTGAACCCATTTGAGTCTTTCACTTGTGCCTGCAAACCCCAATAGTCAAAATCCCATGAAATCTGTCCCATAAGCTTATCTGGTGGTGCTTTGGTAAATCAAGCTCTTATTTTGTGCTTAGAATTCTTAGAAATAGCTTGCATCAGTGTTGTTTCATCATTAAATAACATAATCAATCCATAAATCAGTTGCAAAGTTCCATTTAGTCAACCTTTCACTTTTTCTTCAAAGTCAAAATTTGCCATTCTTTTGCTCAACTAGGAAGAATTTTCATGGATTCATTTCTAGGTCAATCTTAGTGAAACTTGTGGATTTTAAAACTTCAATAGGTCTATTTACTTATCATCATTTTTATACATTTTTGCTAATTTTTTATAAGGCTCAAAATTGCTTGTGAACATGGGGACAAATGTCCTGTGCATAGACTCAGCTTGAAACGAGTCTCGCACAGGATTTCAGAGCTTGTGCAGAGCTTATTTGAGCTCACTAAGGCCTGGTGTTTGGCTTATAGATAGTCAACCAGGTCTTCTCATCCCATCATTTGCTTTTTGGTTTTAGCTTATTGGTTGGCTTATTCTTTAGCTCAAAGTAGGTACCCCTTTAACTGCTTTTAGTCCATAAGCTCAAACATCAAATCATGCTTGATTTCCAGTGGTTAGGGCTTGTTGTAATCTGTTTCATTTTGGTTCTTTAAGCTTATTTAAGCTTCTGTTTTAGTTGGGTGCTTATTGGTAGCCATTTGCTTATTCTAGTGCTTATTTCACAAGCACTTGCAACATCAGTTTCAAATTCCTCCAAACAAGCCCTTGTTTTTCCATTTTTCCTAGATTCCTCTCATTATTTTAGAGTTTTCCTGAAATTTTCAGATTTTTCCAAGTCAGTTTACTATTTTTCTTGATTTTAATTGATTTTTAAGCATTTTTAATTAGCAATTAATACAAAAAATTAAGAAAAGCTTCAAAAAATAATTTTTCATTTTTATTAAGTTAAGATAAATATAAAAAGCCAAAAAAATATTTTTCCATATTTTTCTTAGTTAAATTTGTATTTTTAAGTAATTTAATTAGTTTTTAATAGTTTTTAATTCCTAGAAAATAGAAAAATAATCATAAAAAATACAAAAATAGTTTTGAAAATTCTCTTTTGATATTTTAGATTTTTCTAAGTCTTAATTTTATTTTTCTAGCTTTTTTTCATATTTTCTTGTATTTTAGGCTATTATTAAATAGTTAAAAATAGTTTTTAATTAATAATAATTAATTAAATAGTTATAAAAATAATTTTCTTTTTCTATATATTTTCTTTTATCATTAGGATTGTAAAAATGTATTTTTCATATTTTTAGGATTAATACTGCTTAAGTTTCATATTTTCTTTTTGTACGTCGCGTAGTTTTAAATTTAAGTTTTATAAAAACATAAAATCAAAAACATCATTTTGCAAATAGTGATAGCGTTTATTTAATATTTTTTATCTTTTTAATTTTCTTTAATTTGCATTTAAGCCCTTGTAGTTTATGTCCTTTTTCTGTAATTATAATCGTTCAAAATCCTTCTTTTCCGTTCAAATCTCTCGATCACTATACGTTGGGTGATCCATTGCACGAACTACATTGGGACATAACGACCCGGGGAAACACTATACTCCCTAGATCTTCATTGAGTTCGTGCTTAGGCAGTTTTAAGCTGGTTACGGTCTGCCATTCACAAGTGGCAGACTTAAGTGATTTAGCTTGACTGTTTGGCACACATCACTCATCTTTGAAGCGCTCCACATAAGCGCCAGATTCCCCGGCGCCGTTTCACCTCGGGCGAAGTTCTACGGGGGTTTTAGCGCACTTTTCCTTTGAGTGAAGTTCAGGGCGAAAGCTTTCCGCAACTCTTCAAAGCCATTGATGCTTATGCGCGGAAGCTTTATCGAACCAGGCCACGCGTTTCCAACCAGTGTGGAATTGAACATGTGGCACCACACAGGTTGTGGCCAATTTTCGATGGTAGCGGCTGATTCAAAAATTTTTAGGTGATCGTCCGGATCACCTGTTCCATCATAGGTTTTCACGTTGGCGGGCATGCGCCTTCTTTTGTTTTCTAAGAACTCGCTGATGCGTCGAGTGAACGCATCCACTTTTTGGTGGCGCCATGGGAAGGACATGTCCTCCTCCTCTTGGTCTCGATATTTCCTCCTGGACTTCCAGTGTCCGGTTTCGCTGTCCTCGTTGTCTGAGGAGTTACCAGAGGATGAGTTTTCCTCTTTCGCGCTTGCCGACTATCCTCGAGTTCCCACTTGAAGGGCTTTCACTTGGGCTTCCACTTGGGAGTATTGTCGTCCCCAGTCTGTCATGGACCTCAAGGCTACCAAGCCTAACGTGGACATTGGTACGCCGACCATCTTCCTCATGTTCCCCAAGGTACTGCATGTCCGCTTCTTCATCATTCTCGATTCTCTTCCCAATCCTGGTAAATACTGGGGGCTTGCGGTTATCCCTTCAGCGCTTTTCCTTCTGATGGTGCGGTGGAGATATCTCGTATTCCGGGCCGAAATCGATTCGGGCATGCAAACTCCGACTAGACCTCTTTTTTGCTTCCTCTTGCATGAGAGCAGTCAAGGTTTCGTAATTCTAAGACACAAAATCACTTGGCTAGGATTCGGCGCGACCCGCTTCTAAAGCAAGCGTGTCTGTTTTTACCACTACGCCCTTGTTTTGGTCAGGTGCATCTGGTGCCTTTGTGAGGTCGGTTTCAAAGACTGATTGGAGGGAGTGGTAAAGGGGTGCGCAGTGGATTTCTGCTACGGCGGTGGTTGTAGTAGCCCGGGTTGTCCCCGAGCGTGGTTCCACCATAGGAAGACTAGGCCTGATTCTTGGTTTTAGCAACATGATTGTCCTTAAGTCGCTTAGAGGCTGATCCGCCTAGCGGCTTCTTTCCTGTAAGGTCAGTTTGCGATCGCTGATTTCCATGCTTCGTCATTCTAGTTCTTAGTTCTTAGTTCTTAGTGATTGGTCCCACGGATGGCGCCACTTGTTGATACAAAAGTTGGGCGTTCCTTGTTTGGACTCCGGTTCCCGTATCAATTGGATCTTAATGCTTGAGACCTGCGCACTAAGAAAATAGAAAACACCGTTAGACTTATCGTGGGATTGTCTCCCACGATTATCCTCCGGCGTGAGAGTAAGTTATCGGTTTTAGGGTTATTATTGAGAATTAGGGTTGTAGATCGTACCTTTAATGAGGAATAGGATTCCCCTTATATACACACGAAATCCTTGTTGGTTTCGTGTTCCCCAACCTTCGGTGCATCCCGCCTAAATCGGTTGGTAAACAATTATCTCCAAAGTTAGGAGATATCCGATATCCTATTCCATAAATAAATTTGGGTTTGGGCCTTCATGAGCCCAAACACTTATCAGCTTAGCCCAGTTCGTGCTGTGCTCACTAATAGCGGTCCTTTGTCTGGTTCGTGACCCGAATGTAGACTATACGTCATCAAATAACCTTCAACTTTTCTAATACTAGCCGTGTGAACTATGGTACATTACCTTTAATATTATTGCCCTTATTATAAGTACTAGACGAGTACTTGGTCATAACAACGGAATTTTATAACGGCAAATAGTTTTAGTGATAAAAAAGTTTACGAGTTATAAACAAAAAATAATATAAGTTTGAGTATTTAAGATTAAACATAATGTTTTGAAACCCTATTCGACCCGGGTGGTTCAACCAGTTGAACCGTTCCGGTCAAAAAATGGGTCAATTTAAACCGGGTTGACCCGACGGGTTAGGTCGAAAAAACGGGTCAAATTAAGCCGGTGTGGGGCAGAAAACATCACCCCAGGGACCAATTTTGTAATTTTTCTGTTTTTGTGAGTCAGAACCCGCTTAGGCTTGATATTGATGGTTTTAGGACTCGAAATTCACACCACTATGTTTAAAATAATTTTTCTACGAAAAACGAGTATTTATACGACTAATATCTCGTAAATAATAAAATAATCACATTAAAATGTATACTATGTGTGTGGGTATGCCAGTACGCGCTCTGTGTTGTTTTCACGTTTTGTGCAGTTTAGTTTAAAGTTATGCATAAATGTAAATATGTAAACTTTGAAAATAAATCCTTTTAAAAAAGGACCTGGAAAAATTACGAGTTCTTATATTGTAAACTGTAAAGCACAAAAAATACTAAAATTAAATATGTGTAATTTACTATAAACAAATAGGGTACAATGGGACCTAGTCGCTCAAACCAACCTGGGGAGAGTGTCGTCGTGAGGCATTTGAAGAAAAAGAATGAAACAGAGGCATATGGGGTAACGTTACTTATACTTGTGGGGCAAAAAGAGAATTTTCTCAAGTTTTTATCTATTTGGGGTTTTTTTAATTAGTTAATTAGTGTACTGAAAAACATATAAAAACTGGTAATTTACTACTCCTTATATTATTCGTTACAAAATTACAATCTATATTTTTACTTCAAAAATTTTAAAATAATTGTCTATTTTTCATTTCAAGTTTGTAGCTTATTAAAAATACTTTAGTTCACATTTCATGAGCGGTAAAACTCTAAACTTTCATGAACATTGAGATCTTTTATATGCTTGAAACGCAAAAAATATCTAATATGAGTGTATGATCGCATCCTGATGTGTCAACACTGTTATCTTCTTTTATTTAGTACTTACTCCCAAATCTCAATTTATTAGTTAACTTTCAAATTGCACGTAGTTTAAGAGATTTTCACTAACTACGTGTCTACACCTTTTACTAATAAAATATCATTTCTATTCATTAAACTCTTTTTGATCGGCTAAAATATCAAAGTGACCAAGTACTATGAGGTAACCCAAAAATAGAAGCATGAAATATAAACTGAGATTAATAAAATATAAAAAGTTTATGGTCGGTCATTCATACATTAATCCTGAAGTATGTTGATCTTGAAAAAGGATGTTTTTATTGTAGAAAATAAAGACGGAGACATATATCGGAGCTAAAAAGCCACAAACAAGAACCCGACCTGTAAAACCCTAAAAATCGTAAACGTGTTGAATGACCTTTTTGCCCGTCGAGTTAAATAATTACGAAGACAAGTAAAACACGTTAATTTCGTTAAATACGTTTAACACTGGTCTCATAAATAAATTATGCCAACTATGATAATTATATTTTATTTATGACTACACGTAAATGTTACAAATTTAAATGATTTTAAGCATCAAATTATATTATGGCATGTACAATGTAACATTGAACCAAAAAGAGGTCCAAATACATTAACTTTTAATAATAATGATAAGTAAGGAATGAATCAAATCTTCCCTTTTTGCTAGGCCTAATTGACGCCAATTAGAACCCCATCATCCCTTTTATTTACCAAGATTTCCTCTAAATTACTTATCATAATTAGCACATACTTTTCAAAATAATAATCACAAAGAAAACCTAATTTCTATCCCTATCAAAAGTGACGGCATAAGTCCTGATCCTCCATTTTTCATTTAAAAACTCAAAGCTAAAAAGGTGTGGTGATCGTGAGGTTAATTCGAGGGTGTCGAGGTCGTTTTGGTTCGAAAGAGGAAGCTGTCGTGAACCTTTCCTTTCTGTCGTGGGGTTGAGGGAAGAAGGAGGCTTTGGTTGTTGTTGTGCTTGCTGTCGTGGGTTCTACAAGCCAAGGGAGACTTGGTCTTAGGTCTTGGTTCATTTGTTTTGTTTCATCTCGCACACCACAAGGGTATGGTATCCTGTCTCACCTTTTCCTTCTTGTTGTTTTGATTTGTGTCGTGGGGTTTCTCACCAAAAGCAAGCATGATCATGTCACATGAAACATATAGATAAAAGATTTATGGATCTCCTGTTAGCATGAAATCATCAAAGTACTGTTGTATGAACTGTCATGCGTAATCAAAGTAGAAACAATACAATAAGAAAATGTATAAATAAAAAAGGAATAACAAACCAGATTTATGAGATGTAACGGAATGCAAGAACTTGATTGAGGCACGTGTTTGACACGCTTCCCTTAAAACAGATTCGCCACCTATTTGGCGTCTATTTCCTAGGGTACAACAATCGAAGCAGGTTATCTTCGGACTTGACGTTATGCCCTGAAATTTTCATTGGACAAGTTTGTGATTCGCATGGAAACAAAAGAAAACCCAAAAGCGAACATTTGTATGTGTTATCTTAGTGTGGTGCTACTTTCGTCAGATTTTCAATGATCACATATAGCTAGATTATATAGGTGAATCAAAAAATGGTCATAGTTAATATGCAATTAACTACCATAAAACTGATTTAATTTCGAGTAATGGTCATAGTTATTATATTATTAACAACCATAAACCATGTCATTAATTGAAATATTAATCAGTAATTAACCGACCATTAATATGTTGTTTCAACTTTGACACTTTCAAAGTTTACACCATTTCGTTTTAGACACCACAGTTTGAGATCGATATCCCATTCACATTACAATTGGTGAAAATGCAATTTCGACCAAAATTTTGCAACAATCCCCCACATGAATGGATATCAATTCGAAAACACACAAATTTCCAATGAAAATTTCAACAGTTGAATCCTGCATAGGATAGGTAGGTGTTACCCTTTGAACCTTCCCTTGTGAAATATACTTAGCCTACTAGCTGCCAGTAGAACGCGATGTCTTTGAACTGATTTGCTATTTATATAGACGACAATATAAGTTCACACAGACTCTCCCCGACATAGTCAAATCCTCATAGTTGTGTTCGTTATGGTCATGAACACTAGCCCTGAGTTCTCAAAGCTTTTAGGAATTGCCCCACTCATTTCCCTTCGGCGACCCCACTTCTCTCTCACATAGGAGATTCATGTCGAATCATTAAAAGCGATAAGCTTATCCTCATATTGTCACTGTTATAGGAATGGACTAGGAAGTTTACAAACTCCCTTATATGGATGGAGACTTGATTACTCCCCCACAGTGACCTCCCTCGGTTTATATAATTAGGTTGTCCTATTGAACCCAGATCTTGGGATCTCCAGTCCGGTGGGTTAGGTTTTCCTTCATATAAACTTTTCCGGGGCTTTAGTCCCATTCCTCCACACGACTTGCTAACTCACTCTCTGCTTAAGCCTTTTATGAGCGGATCCGCATTGTTATTCTTTGACTTCACATTGTCAATAGCAATAACATGTTGAGAGTAGTTGTCGTATTGACATAATATGTCTTGACACACCATTATACATTGTGATATAAGCTTTGCCAATTCTTTAATGGCTATCACACTGTATACAACTACCATTTTAAACGATGTTGGTGCGTCATCTTGTATTATAGAGGTCATTTCAAGAGTGTATACATAGCCACCCATGATTTGAAATCAGATAGTCATTAATAATATTAATTACCCATCAAATGGTTGTTTTGCTCTAAACAAAATCATAATTGTGGTTCTCCCAATAATTCATGAGTATATCAAGTCGGTAACACCTCAATCTATATTTTAAGTAGATGTTGATTGGTGTCATTTGAACTCTAGCTGGGCCGGAATCCCCCACATTGAACCTATCTCAAGAATTATGTAGAAAGGGTTCTTTCGTTCAACGTCAATCTCATTTAAGAGATACTCTTTTGAGTACATGACACGAGTAACCTTAGTAATTTGTCACTACACAATTTTCATATTTGTGTTTACACTCTTTGAATGTTTGACGTTAATTATTTTCCATATCATAATTAACAAATTCCATGTCTAGCATGCTATAGACCAAGGAATCAAGCATATGAACAGAAGATGCATCATTTTGATTTTTCATTGCTTCACCTAATAACATTCTTTCGTAAGACACATTACTTATGAGATTCATTCGCCACCTTAAGCCACAAATGTTTTAGGTGGATCCCACACATCGGTACTTATGTGAATCCACACATACAACATGTCATTCAAATTCACTTGAGATCGTATAATCATATGAAATCTCAATTCTATTATGTGACTATGATCACAAATATCAACAAGTTACCATTCCATACACTCAAAATACGTCCAACAAATGGACAAAAGCTCACTTTAGATGACAATCACACCATTCTAGTCAGTTACATAAACCAACATAGTTTGTTGTCATATATAATACGAGCACTCTAGACATTTCACTTTGCCTTAACGGTTACCTGTAACCTTTAGTCACATCTTACACTATGATAAACCATTAGATTATTTGCAACAAGTCTTAACTATTATTCATTCCTTTTAGAACAATAGTTTGATTATTTGCAACAATGTTCACAACACAATATTTGCAATATCAAGCGACTTGTTTATTTTCATAGTGCTAAACAGGTATCATTACACTAAATGACACTAGTACTTTTGCGCTAAACAACACCAAGTGATCAGCAACAAAACTGCCAGTTTTCTGCACAAAAAATGTTAGTATCAAACAGCCCTGTACAGGTTCTTTTCTGCACAAAATTCAGCAACCAAACAACCAATTTTCTGCATAAAAACTTAAGAACCAAACATCTCAATAAAGTTACTTTTCTGCACACAATTCAGCAACTAAATTACCAATTTTCTGCATAAAAAATCAGCAACAAAATGCCAATTTTTAGCATAAAAAAATGTTAGTACCAAACAGCCCTTTATAGGTACTTTTCTGCACAAAATTCAGCAACCAAACAACCAATTTTCTGCATAAAAACTTAAGAACCAAACATCCCAATAAAGTTACTTTTCCAGCACACAATTCAGCAACTAAATTACCAATTTTCTGCATAAAAAATCAGCAACAAAATGCCAATTTTTAGCATAAAAAAATGTTAGTACCAAACAGCCCTTTATAGGTACTTTTCTGCACAAAATTCAGCCACTAAGCCGCGTTGAAACACGGTTTTGCGCACAAACAAGTTCAGAGAGAAAATAGCCCTTTATAGTCACTATGTTGCACAAGATTTCAGCAACCACATAGCCTTTTAAACATTACATTTTTGTGTACATTTAGGAACCAAACAGGCCTTTAACTATACTTTATATGCACATAAATTCAGCAACCAAACACGCCTTTATGAAAAGTTTTATGCACAAAAATATATATATATATATAAAATACATACATATATATATATATATATATATATATATATATATATATATATATATATATATATACTAGTGTCAAAACCCGTCCGATGGACGGGTATGACTTGTGGTTTTTATTTTTATTATTTAGTGGATCAAATATATACTAAAAAGTAATTAAAAGTTAAATGAAAGGGTTAAGATTTATAATTGATGTTACCATAATCCATTAAACGACTAAAAGCAGGTAAACCCTAAGTACTCTGATTTGTGGTTTTTATTTTTAGGATTTAGTAGAACAAATATATAGTTAAAAGTTATTAAATTAAAGGGTTAAGAAGTATAATTGTCCTGCAGAAGACGTTGTTTCGATTAAGCATTGGAGTGTATATTAATGATGCTCGCCTTACGTTGGATTTCATTGAATATCAGTGATAGGTAGTGAACATTTGGCTCATGGACTTTACCAATGAACATAGAAGACCAACACTCAGGAGTCCTCGCAGAAGACATGGTTTCGATTAAGCATTGGAGTATACATTAATGATGTACGCCTTACATTCGATTTCATTGAGCATCAACGATAGGTAGTGAACATTTGGCTGGAACATCTCAACCTGCAAATTTGCCTCGCACGACAGGATACACCTATTAGAAATCAAGAAAAAAAGTATGAGATTGTATAGTGTCATAAAAAATGCATAAAATAAGATCTATTATATTTTTAAATATAAGAGCATTAGTATCATATTTGCATCACCGCAACTGCAATCTCTTTTCTTGTCTCATGACTATTCGAATTACAAAAGAGATTAAGTATTTAATGTAAACCTTAATAATGTGGAAGTTAAGGAATTTGATATTAACAAATAGGGATGAAAAGAGACTGATGTTTGATTATGTTTGCCCTCATAAGTGTCTTCATGAGCTGCACAAACAATAAAGGAAACTCATAATAACATACAATAAGGTGGCCTAATAACACGTCTAAAACCCATATCTAACGAAAACTAAATAACATTCACAGCTAAAACAAATTAAATAACCATTCACAGTGAACTGTCTATTTATATATATATTGAAGCTAATAACTTATGAGAATCCCATTGTAAAAAAAGTGTACAAACGATCAGTTTATAAAGGTTGAATTAATAAGGAATTATAGTAATTATCTTGCATCCAAGTGAGCCTAATGTGCATGTACAAAAACCACCTTCATTCGATAATAAATAGCTTAAATGATTAAAAATATATATACCAGAGCACAAAGCAACATTCAAAGCTGAAACTTTTCTCCATCATAATAATATTCACCTTTGAATCACACACTTTTGATTTCTCATCAAGTAGACTCTTTGTACACATAACCCACTCATATAAGCAACAAATTAAGAGTCACCCCATTTAAAAAATGACATGATCCAACACAGACATAATCAAGTTTTTTGTCTTGCATAATTACCTTCTAGCACCAAAACCATAACCGTAGATGTATGCATCACAATATTTTTCTTTTCATATGATCTTACACCTGTAAATTAAAAAACATATTCATATAATATCAATCATTCAAAAAAAGTAATAGACTTATGAATATCATTGGCATATTTTTCTATAGCAAAAGAAGGGTGATAAATAATTATAGGTATATTTTATAGTTTTGCATAATAGTTTTTATGTTTTTCTTATGGACATATATAACTATATAAGTGTTAATTTTGTTCCAATATTTAGTGCATTTTTTACAAACAATAGATATGTGAAATGCATTTTGTAAATATTTAGAGTCTTTGCAATATCTATAGGTGTAATATAATAAGTTAACGAAAAATAATATATAAACATGCCAAATTTTTATTGAATGTAAAAAAAAAAAAAAAAAAAAAATTACCGAATATGAGAGGAAAAAGTTTCAAAGTGGTATGTAAGAACAAAGTATCAAAGCTAGGCGTGCAAGCCTCATGAATATCGTTGAAATAAATAAGTTGACTAAAAATAAGATATAAAGGTACAAATTTTTATGTTGAATGCATTAAGAATGAAAATAAATAAACGTTAAAATTGATAGAAAAATAAAAATATACAGAGTTTTTTGTAACAACTTAGGATATGATTTTTACACAATTCAAATATACACGAACATGTTCCTAATACAAACCTTGCTTACAGTTAACAATTTATTCCTCTAATCGCAAGACTTCTTCTTCAAGAACAGCTACTTTGTGACGAAAGAGAGTACTTACGCGAAATCAATATGTGGATAGTAAATTTTGGTCGCCAAGCAAATGGATGGATAGGAAAAGAGGTGATCATCTAGAAGCCCAACCATTACATTACACACAATGCCCGCGTAAAGGCATGCGTATTCACCAATAATTAAAAAAAAATCCCAATAAATGAGATTGAGCTCACTAAATAGTTTTTGCGTATTCACCAAATCAAGAACAATTTTCACATGAAATGGGTAGCCTTTGAATATTATAAAGCGCTTGACATTTTTCTCAGGTAATTAACCACTGTCGTAGTAGATATATTTGTGCCCCGTTGCCCAAACACCATTTACGCCACATCTAAAATTAACTAAGATGGGCGATGAGTTAGGTATCAATTTGAATATAATAGCATAAGTACCTTCTACAAACAGCCATGTGAAGCCGCAACTTGCTTATCTACAACCATGTCAAGTTTTTTTTGGGATTATAAAGTTGATAATTGTTCATATCTTGAGGGTGTGTATTGTTGATTCGGATGGAATAGCAAATTAGATCATGTTAATAGAGTATGGATCTAGTGAGAAGAACTATTGAAATGTGAAGAGTGAGAAAAAATTGTAGCCACATATTTTAAATAAGGAAAGAAAATAATAGGGAGATGCATATATTTTTGTGAATGCATCCAACATTTGTGGTTGTGGTTTCTTCTCATTCTTCTCATCTTATTTATATTTCTCATTTGATCCTTACTTATCTTTACTACATAAAATAGAAAAATGGTCAAAGGTGAAAGTGAAAATTGAAAGTTGAAAGTTGAAAGTCAAATGTGAGAGAAATGTATAATCTAATTAATACTCTTATTAAAACACCCCATTACTTAAAAGTACATTGATTTATTCATATTGTACAACCAACTAAAAGCATATCCACCAAATTAAATACAAACAATTAAAACACCTCATATTAAAAAGTACAATAAAATTTTCACAATATACAATTTAAACAAGCTTCAATTAGGGATGGCAAAAAAACACGAACCCGATGGGGAAACCCAAAACCCGAACAAATTGGGCGGGCGGGCATGCTAATCGGGTTACTGGCGGGTTTGGGGCTTAAACGAGGGTTTTAATTGGGTTTGGGGTGGAGAGGAGAATCCTCGCCGCCCCCCCGCCCACCCGGATAATATATACACATATACAAATATATCTATACCTACATAGTATTTTATTAGCATTTACGTAAAAATTACTCGATATTATTAGTTTTTTTTATCTTTGTAAAATTGCAAAATTGTGATTATAGAAACTCGTTTGGTGTCATATTTTTAAGTTTTATTTTTTTTATGTAATTAATCATTATTTATGTATATTAATACCGTTAAAAATTTAATAAGGTTTGTTTGTAAATTATTAATAATTTTTAATTCTTCAAGATATTGCTTGTTTGAATGATGCGACTTTGGTCAAGAATCGCACTAAAAAATACACCCCAATAAGATCCTCGATTAATATGGGGCGGGTTTGGGGAGCATCGCGCCCTACGGGGCACCCCGATTAAATCCGCGATGGGGATCGGGGTGGGTTTGGGGAGAACTTTAGTAATCGGGTTTAGGGATGAGGATGACCGCCCAACCCCAAACCCGCCAGGCCATCCCTAGCTTCAACAAAACCAAGAATATAAAATACTTACACACACTAATTAATATTATTTTTAAAACACCCTAAAATGAAAAGTACGTGTTATTATACAAATTAATAAAACACACAAAGTTTCATACAAGGTAACAAGTTGATAGTACATATAGTTTTGAAAAACTGACCGACCGGACCAACGGGTTCAACGGGAATCGGTTTCGCCAATCGGTTCGACTAACCGATAAAAGTCATCCGAAAATAAACCGAGAGGACCCGTTGAAACCGATACAACTGATAAATCGGCCTCATCGAGATCTGTTTTTCCGTTAATCGTCACGTGGTACCCGCGTATACTATATGTAAAGGAAAACACAAAAAGTGAAATGTTGAAACTAAAAATAGAAATGTTGAAAACATATATTTCAAAAGGAAACTATTAATAAACATCGAAAACCGGTTTGACACGGGACGCTTCAAACCCGACGGGTTGACCCGGTTTAATTTCACCCATGTTAAACCAAACCCGTCGGGTTGACCCGGTTTAAATCGATCCATTTTTCGACCAAAACGGTTCAACCAGTTGAACCACCCGGTCGACCCGTGTTTTAAAACATCATGTTTAATACCCAAATCTTCAAACTTTTATTATTTTTCGTTTATAACTATAAACAATTTTTATCACTAAACGATCTGTCGCTATAAAATCTCGTTGCTATGCACGGGTACTCGTCTTTAACTATATGTATATATAATTACCATTAAAAATTCAAACTAATATTAAATGAAAACTGATTTGGCATATTCAATGTTGGAAAGTCAATACAAGTTTTTTTATTTATTTATTATTATTATACATACAAAGCATGTATCCATGTTTTTGAAACATAAAAAGTGAGTAATGTTAAATTTCTAAATTTCCTTTAAAACTAAGATTTCTACATAAAAATTCAAAGAATTTGTCCTTAATGAATAGCTACCATAACAATTCACACCTAAAATTTCAAAGAAATGTATGACAAAGTTTGACAACTTTTACAAATGTAATTTTCCAAAAAAAATATATATATTTTTTAATTTATTTAATCTTAACACTAATAATTTCTAAAAGTTTATCAATATATTTTATTTTATAAGGCACCATATTACAACTTATTTTTTATTGTTATGTTACTTTATAATGTGTGTATCATATGCGATCTCAGTTATTAAATATTGAAATGTGTGGAATCACCATATGATTTTTAAAAATATTGTTTTGACATTTATATATAGTTGAAATTGCAGAGATATTGTTGTGAATAGCTTGAATGTTTACAATCACAAAAAATTGTTTCGATCTATTATATAGTCACGGGGTTCATTTTTTTTGTTCTTGTTCTTGCGCATTAAATACGTTAAATACAAATCTGTTTCCAAATATTGCTATAATGATGGTGATTGATTGGTGCTTTAATCGTCGATTGTTCCGGCGCATTAATTTCAAAGAAATACAAAGTTTTTTGAAATAATTTGGTCAAAATACATTATACAACCGGTGTATATATTTTTGTTAAGTTTCTTTGGTTTGAAGTTGTTTTGATTGGGTCAAATACCATGTCTTGATGGATGATAACTACAAATTGAAGCCAATCAAAGAGTTCGGTCAAAGAGGATTCAACACCTCATGTTCCGTGTACTAAGAAATTTTACACGACGAGTAACGTGCATTGTTAGTTATCTCATAAATGATGTAATGTTTTATTTTCAGTTTCAATAAATATTTTTATATGTTCTTTGATACATGTTAAGAATTTTTGCTTAAGTTGAATTATCGCATGTTACGAAACACTTACCACAATATCGCATATTGTTAATTATCCGCCGCTAGGAATCGCTGCCGCTAGGCGCGGGTACTCGTCTAGTGTTAATAAAAGGAAAATGATATTATTGACCAATAATGTGGTGTTACAAGAGTAATAAATAATATATGGTAATATCATAAGTAAAGTAACCATAGACTTTGCGAATATTTTTCTTACTCAAATAGCAAAGATAACATAGCGATTATTCAAAGGTCAACCTCCTCTTGAAAAAATAATTGTGCTATTGGTGTCATATTTATCAATGAAAAAAATCATATCTCACACAATATTTTTTTACACTAATAGTTTATAAATTGGATAAAAAAATATTGCCTCAATAACCTGAATACCTTAACAGCATACACCCATTATATTGTTGCATCTAAACAACGAAATAACTCTAATTGCATTTCCAGCATAAATTTGGATATCATGTGCATTGGGGTATGTTCTACCAACATATCCTAAATAAATTCCTATAACAAAACTAATTATAATTTTACAGCTAATACGTTCCTAATAATCACCATTAATCTCATACCACAATATACTATTTACTTGTACCTACTCACTCATACCCTTTATCAAAGATTAACACTTTCTTACAACTCTAAAGAGAGTACTAATTCCAATTCTAGCATAACTGATTACCCGTTAAATGCAAAAACTTAGTCTAAGTAAATGCTCCTAATTAAAAAAAAAACTTCAGATAGTTATTGTTCAAGCACAATAGAAGTATGGTGGAGTTGATGACCCGAACCTTTTGGGTTGAATCCACCAGAACCGCAAGTAATCATTTACATGTACGCCATAATTTTTGATGTTTCAATTTCATATCAAGCTGAGCAAAACTATCTACATGTTGTTGGTTCTCAACATCAGGACTTCTTTATACATAGTACATATATGTAACTCGGGAATACTATGAAGCATATTAGGGCCTGTTGTTAATAGACTAAAGTCTTGGGTCACCTGACACCAAAGGTACAACCCAATCAATTGCTTTACAAAAATGGGTCTACGTAAAATATAGTTGGTTACTGAATAACTCTGTTGACTTGAATAAACCACCAAGATAAATATAAGGACCAGACCATACCAAGTTCAATGAGACAAATTAGACTCTAAGTTCATCCAGTTACATCTTCCTTCATGTTTCCACTATTTTCACTTTTTGGGATCAAAAGGCTGGATAAAGTATTTCACTTTTTAACACAGTGTAAATCTATTTATACAAAAAGTGTCGGTTCCCTTTTCCAAAATAATTCTAAATCTTAAACCACTAATGCCAACAATTCAATAAACTATCAAATCTTCTCACAAACTAATATCCAATTCTGCAAAAAGCAAAACTATGAGTCCTGTATCATATGATATGTACTTAACTAATATACAACTTCAAGTTCAATTCTATAGGCAATTAACATCGACGGGATACCCCAAATCTAAATATTCAAAACAGCTATAGACATTCAAGAAAATATTCAACTAAAAAAATGCAAAATTGGTCTTAAACCAAATTTTACACATTGAATCATTGTTGAAAGAAGACTACTTTCTTGTAATCAAATTTGATACATCAACTATACATCAAAAACTAAAAAATCAATGATAAGAAATTATGAAGTGTTTCAGGTCAAGAGGATCCAACGAATACCTAATTTAACCTGATTAATTTGACCTGATGCCCAACCCGACCGACCCACACAATTTGCCACATCTATGAATAGAGTATAAACATGAAACTGAAAAAAACATCTTTTTAGGGCTCACTTGGCTACATCTAACACGCATTACTGTTTCAAAACCTTGTGGTCTTGTGACATTCCATTGCAGATCATTATAAAGTTTTGCAGGATCCGAAAGTGTAGAGAAACGGTGATAATAATAAACCTGAAAATAGAAGGGAATGTTATTAAAAGTGTTCCTTAAGAACGGCAAGAAATGCAATCTAACCTGTTTAGCAAAATAATGTCTGAGAAAGCAAAGTAAAAAACTAAGATTGCAATGACTACCTATCCTCTAGTAGTTCGAGGGATAACAGAGATTGATGCAATGTGAACATAACTTTGGGTTGTGATGAATACGTTAAAAGAAACCTATAAAATATTCAATATCATATAAACAATTTGGTAAGATAAAAGCACACTGGTTAAATCTCATCAAAGAGGTATCAAAAGATTAAGGCTCACATGGTACTCTGCAAATTCAATAACCAATGTCTTCATAGTCTTGTCTACTGGTTGAAGCTATTTATGAGGTTCCTGTAGTTTAAAAAAAGGGCTAATTCCCAAAAAGGGACAAAAAGTTGGAGAGTGATCACTTTGAGGTACAAAAATAAAGCATCTTCCCAATTTGGTCATGTGCGAATGTGCGACTCCACTGAATGTGCGACACGTGTCCATTTTTTAATAATAAAGTACAGGGTAGGTGGGACTTTGACTTTGAATTTTTGTTTAAATGACAAATATACCCTTCTTTAAAATATAAAAACAACCTCTCACCTAACTCCCTCATCTACTTCATCACAACCAGAAGATCAAGTTTATGGTAAAGATAGGTTCCCATATCCGGCCAGCCACCATCAAATCCGCAGAGTCACTTGAGATGCCCACAACAATATCACCACAACAAGTATTCCATCCCAAAGAGTCTCGGGAGACTCTCGACACCACAATAATATCACACCGAGGCACATTAACCTCGGTTACTGTATCGATTACACAAACAACCAACAAAAACATCACCATCGAAGCACTACTCGACCCAAAACACTAACCAAAAGAGCCAAGACTCACGTTCCACAAGGACTCAAGCCAAAAACAACCACGAAAACATGGTTAACAACGGAAATAACACAAACTAAGCACGGTTATACACGTGAGAAGTCACGGTAACACATGCAATACAAAAACCCAAAAAGTCCGAAACTTAAATTTTAGATCTAGGGCGCGTCAATGGGTTTCACCGCGCGTACCCAATGTCAGAATGATCACCCTTAGACGATCTATCGTTTGGTATAGGTGGTGTAATTTTCCGGTGGCGGGTGGCCGGAATATTGGCCGGAGAAGACGGCGGTGGTGGTTTCCGGTCGCCGGAAAAGTAGAGAGAGGTGAGAGAGAGATATGTGTGAAAAAGTGTGAGAGTGTGTGTGTTGTGGGTGCCCGAAATTTTTATACAAGCAACAATTTATTTATATTAAGGCTCTTTATTTGGTGTAAATAACTCATGTATCTACTGGATTTGATTCTTGAAATAGAATATTATGTTTGCTTTATTCTTATTCAAATCACTTCACTTTGTTATCTCATGTGGTACAATTGGACAAGTGTGTGGTTTGTATACAGTGTAGTGAGTGGTAAAACGAGTGGTTAACTGTATATATTGCAGTCAGGAGTCTAGCTTCAATTTATTTATATTAAGGCTAACTGTATATATGGCCGGAATTTTTGAGAGAGAGATGGCCGGAATTTTTGTGAGAAAGAGAGGTGGTGATGAGTGTGTTTGGTGAGAATTTATTTATATTAATGAGAAATGATAAAATTAAAGTGAGGGTATATTAGACTTTTAATACTCTCAATAATAAGACAAAATTCACCTATCACTGTACTTTAATACTCCCTCCGTCTCAAAACTATTGTCACTAGACAAGATTCACACAATTTAATAAAAGTGGGGCCACTTTAATTTTCAACCATTCAAAAGGAATATTCCTCCACTAAATTCTCTTTCTTTTACTATAAAAGGAAAGTGGACAATAATTTTGAGACATCCAAAAAAGGAAATGTGGACAATTATATTGAGACGGAGGGAGTAATAAATAAGTGGACACGTGTCGCACATCTAATGGAATTGCACATTCGCACATGACCATTTTAAGAAGAGGGTTTATTTTTGTACCTCAAAGCGATCACTCTCCAACTTTTTGTCCCTTTTTGGGAATAAACTATTAAAAAAAATAATAAAAAAAACACAACTTCAGATTAACTTTTGTTTTCATCAACGTTACTACGCCAAACATGTTAATGCACTTTTGTGAGGCCATTATACATACTACGTAGATCCCATTTATAAGATCTTAGCACCACACATATATGATTCTAATATTAAAAATATTTAGAAGGAAACGGGTCAAAAAGGTCAACATTAGCCTAAAAAAATTTTGAATGCGTAAAACTGTAAAAGACCTACTAAATCATTACTGGAAACATTACATTATTATTGAAATAAGATAATTTTGTAATCGTGTTTTACCCACTAACAATATATATGTAGACTTAAAGTATAGAACAAAAATGTTTTGGTTCAGCTGACCCCAACCATTTTAGCTTGTTTGTTTAACCAGGACATTAGTTGATAGTACCTTTTCTCCTGCAGAGAAATTAGCTCTTCTTTCAGCCTCTCTAGCAGAAAGAGCCGAAATACCAACATAAGGCAAGATCGAAGCATAATAAAATGGGGTCAAATTTTTTTGAAACGACTACTGTGCTTCTACCTCAAACCTCTTAATAATAAAACATGTTAAGAATATAAATAAGCTTGCCTGATTGAAATACCAAAATTTTGCCTCCGGTACTCTTCATTGCCAGAAAAGCAGATTGACAAAGATGAAGCAAGTCACAGACTGCTAAACTGGTACTAAGTGGGTGTTTGGATGTGCGCTTTGAAAGTGATTATCTGATAAAAAAATATCAGAATAAAAAACAGGCGTTAGCTTGTTTAAAATTGGGACATGTCTATGTGTGAGTGTTCAGTGAATTTTGGTCGTTCAAGAAATTATTAAACGGGATGACCAAAAAAAGATAATCTGAGAAGAAACAGAAAATAGAGACGTCTTGTGATATAATGCTTATATTACCATTAACAAATCACAATGGCTTACTTGAAGATTTAGACCAACTCCAAGGTGTAATCATCTTTGTCGTTCATCAAATGCTTATAGGCTTGAGAGTTGTACATTCTTGAAGCTTCGTTGGGCTTTCCTTTATAGTGTTTCAACTAAAAATCGGATAACAATTCAAAACTGAACCTGTGACCAATTAATAAAGCCAATATTAAATAAAAAGTCAAATGCACCGGTGACCATTAAAACTGAATTGTCAAATGAGCTTGTTCTTTATAAATGGAAACATTATATAAAATTAAGTATATAAAGTACTATATACAGGAGTCAAAATGCGAATATGCACAATGGTGTTAATATGTTTTCTTCAAATGTTACTTTTAAAGTTATCTTATGCGTGGCGCATTAGTGATATCAAAAAAGCCCAGTTGACTCATTCTTACCTAAGAATATTTTCTTAACATGGTAATCAGTCCAAGGCACAATCAACATCTCTAGTTGATTCTATAATGGAGATACTGATCACTTCCTCTACATCCAAAAATTTACGATTAAACTTCAGCTTAAAAATGAGCTACATCATTTAGATTTAAATGAACATGAAACATGCTAAAGAAGTATAAAAACCTATTTGATTAAAAAAAAAAAAAAAAAAAAACTGTGGAAGCAATCTTTGGGTAGACATGTAAGGAAAGAGTGCATGTTCCAATGACGACACCTATTACATGATCATTTAATCAAAGAATCAATATGGGAAGCAATTGGTGGACTATTATTAAATAATGCATGTATGAATAAAAATTATGATACCGTATATCCTTGAAGGTCTAATTTCTTCTTGCATAGTTTAAAAAAAAACCCTTTTATCTTGTTTGCCGAACGCTTTCACTTAAGTGTCATCGTATAAGACTACCCTCTTGTGTTGTTTGCCACATCATTAAGTGTAGAAAATAAACAATTTGCTCCAATGCAACCATACACGTTAGCACAAATAAACTATTAGCATGTTGGTTCATAGTTACCAATTCATTGCTAAACTTATGTGTAGAACTACATGTTCGATTTACAGGAAAACACAAATGTAAGAGATTATGTTAATACTTTTGGTGGATTTTGACCATTCAGGGATATGAAAGTGGAAGATTTATCACAGCGGTTCCATTCTCAACCGTAGGCCCTCGAGTAATTGAGTTTCTTTTCTAGCTCAGTTCCAAATCCAAGACCAACAAAGTCAACATATTTTAGAGTTGGCTTCTTGGATTCCGACTTAAATCGGTTATCCTCATAAGTTCCAAGTAGTATACCTAGCTCACTATACAGCACAACAATCAAACTCTGTAGTGTTACAAATATGATGATATTATTTTGATGATAATTTTCATTAAAAGAGTGGAATAGGAAGCTTTATGCATTAGAAATACATCTAGGAATTTTGTGATTGGTTAACCGATTTCAACCCATTTGACCCGTTTTTCCTTTTGAGCTAAGTTCATGATTATGTATGTTTGATCGATCAAAGATAATTCGTAAGTCCTAACCGGAATCAAAACATCTATAAAGACATGGGTAAGAACTGCCCTTATTTTCAAGAGCATAAAAGTTCAATGGGACCTGATGAATAATCCTCTCACAATAACATATGTATGCACTGACATGGGCAGAAGAGTATAATTACCAGTTGATATTGCTGATGCAGGTCAGGCCTTCTGGAGAAGTAAGAATGATGGACACACTGCTTATCGGATAAGCTTTTGCTGCTGAGGCAACAGAATCACTAAGACTTCGATATGCTAGAGTAGATGGACCAGTAGTGTACTTTCCAAGCCCAAATAAGCTGACCAATTTGGGTCTAGGACCTGAAAGCCTAAGAAAAGTTGACTGCCCAGATGTTTCGGTGAAATCTTCCTCGATGGATACTTGGAACAATAAAACACCATGTTTAGAATTCAACTTTTTCAAGATGGGATTTTGGAATTTTGATGACCCATCTTTTGTCATATCTTTCTCGGTCACACCAACTGCAAGAATGTCTCCTTTCCAATCTACCAAATCGATCTCTTTGGCAGAAAAGTTTAACTTTCATATTTTAAACAAAATTGCATTAGGTTAGTTTTTACTTATTGTAATAAGAGATCAATGTTAATATTTCGATAACGGGGGTCTTGCAAAACATGTGTTATCATAGACATTAGTTTAGTTGACAAACAGGACCAAAAACCAATGGTGGAAGATCCACATTCTCCGTATGAAATACATCTTCATCAGGTATTAGTTATGACCAATCTGTCATAAAAATTGAAACAATATTTTTCGCGGAACCTCTTAAGGGTGTGCTTGGAAGTGACACAAACAGATTATTATTTTCAGATCTAATAACGGTTAAAACAATAAAATGGCATTCAAGCTACAAAAAAAAATTCTTGAAAGACGTACACTACCTGTCCCTGTGTTGCTGCACGAAATTACTTGTATAGGGCTAATAGTATGAAAAAAGAGAAACGTCAAACAGTCATAAACTGAAACACCGATTTGGGTATGACGAACCTTATCAATGTTGGGATGGTAGATTTTTTGTAAGAAACCGAACCTGTAAAGCCAAAGCTAGACGATCAGAAACAAATACAGGCAACATGCAAAACATCAGCATAAAAAAAAAAATAATAAAAAATAAAAAAAAGGCCACCACATGTATTACCGGCTTGTAATGAAGACACCAGCAGATTTAATGCACTTATTTACATGTATTCAAGAGATGATCACAAAAGAGTGAGACTTTAGGTGGTAAAGGTGCCATGCTTGCATGAACTTTTTAGCTCTTTCACCAGAAGGAAACTTTGAAGTTTAACTATGGTTGGTATTTGCTTATGAGGCATCCAAAAAGCAACAAAAACTTATGGTTTTTCAGTGCTTATGTAATACTTAACAGCATGGATAACTATGAGTAATCAATTCCCTTTAATTTAAAACATAAGTTAATCTTTCAAGTAATATGGTCCAACAAAAAGACTCCCACTATATGAGATTTAACTTTTAACTTTTAATTACTTCCTGGGAAATTTTTTTTTTCTAGTTTAACCTTGTAAAATTTGCTAACTTGTGATCTTGTCTTTTTCATTCTTGACACAATCAAAGGTGGCATCAGTTTCCTTTTGGCCAGCCTCCTTGGCTTCTTCGATAAGAAGCCCTAAACCTTGGCTTCTTCGACAGGATCTATATGAAAGAATAAAAAAGAAAAAGGCAAGGAAGACGATTATAGCAACATAACCTTGAAGAACATTATTGAAGCAAGGCATCGAAACTTACTACTACGTATTAGTTTGCAGTAGGCATGTCCTTGTCGCCCATAAAACTAAAAAATAGGTTAAAAAAACCTGTTAAACTCAAAAGTCTATAAAAGAAATTAGGGATTAGTATGTTTACTAATAAAAATATATAAGGTATAATTGTCTTGTTAGGTAATATATATCTACTTTTTTATAAATTCTTATCTTCAAAATATATATTCCAAAAATACAAACTGCAGAATTTTTTAGCATGTCCTTATTTTTATTAATTTGCAACATATAAATCAAAAAATAATTTAGTCTAGTGGTAAGTTGTTTAGATAACTTATGAATGACCCAAGTTCAAATCCAATATATGTCTTCTTTTTAATTAAACATAATTAAAATTTAAAATCCACAAATAAAAATACAAACCGAATTTTAAATTAAAAAAAATTAAAATTGAACATAATTATTAAAAAAAATGCCACATGTCATATAATGATGACATGGAAATATGACTTGGCATTATGGGATGCCAAGTGGCATTTTATGTGGCATGCCTCCTCTTATATATAATGTATAGATATATATATATATATATATATATATATATATATATATATATATATATATATATATATATATATATATATATATATATATATACTAGTGTCAAAACCCGTCCGATGAACGGGTATGACTTGTGATTTTTATTTTTATGATTTTGTGGATCAAATATATACTAAAAAGTAATAGTTACCAGACCCGATGAGAGAGGTTTTCCCTCTTATATGGTCATCTTCGTGTAAGAGCTTTTGGGCTACTAAAGAACGATTCGAGAAGGTGAGAATAATGAAACCCGATTGTATTTAGCAAGACGTTCTGACCAAGATGGCCCTTCGGTCTTCATTTTTTCATGTTATTATATTGTATAATCTGCATCATACACTAACTCAGAGATGTTTATTGCTATATATATATATTTGTTTTAACAGAAAGATTGGCTATTTACCGTTGCCAAACCAACAGAGAAATTAGTAATGAAGGAGTCTCCTGCTTCTTCATACTCATCTTATTTTGCTTCATTTTCATCTATTGTTTCTAACTTTAATCAAACATGTTTAAAGTAACTATGTTCTTCACCTCAGTTTTACGGGTGTCAGACACTTTCCTTTAGTTTTGACCAATTATTTATTCTTAACACAATTTGAGCATACCGTTCAAAATTTACTCGAATATGTAGCAAGCATGTTTTAGAAAATGATTATCTATGTTATAAGTGGCACTTTCATCCCATTTACTAATGAAATCAGTCCATATATGTTATGTTTTACCTCAATCGGGTCCTGTAAAACTTATAGTTATAAAGGAAACTGATAACATGCATTTAAAGAAGCCAAAGTTTATATTCAGCTCATAAAACCTTAAATAGTGCTATTCAAAGATTTACAATTTTACCTGAGCATTGATTAGGAACTCCCCGTATAGCTTGTTCTCACTCTTGCTTATTGGCATTTAGCAGCTTGTCTCTAAACTTTATCCTTAACAAAAGTGTCAAGTTATTTGGAGTATACACTATGTACCAAGCGTATAAGAATCCATTAAACAAAAGGCGTAACTAGAAGCAAAAGGTAAACACTCGCTTTGATTCATATGTTGCAACTTATGACAGGGGCATGCAAAAAAATTCTAGGTGTGCCTTCTTTCTCCTAAGCTCTTCGACATGCGAAACTAATGTCGTGTTCCCCTGTGGTTTAAGTTATCTTAAGAACTAACTTGGACCATACTCTTTCACATTATAGGAGAAAAGGGGTTATGGTTCCCCACATGCAAAAAAACCTCAAAACTTATTATTATACAACTCTAAAAGTATAAGGCAATGAACGCTTCTAAACTACAATTAAAAGAATAAAAGATCACATATATTGCCTGATTCAGCAGCCCATAACTGAATTTTGCTTTGGGGAATTGAAAACTAACATTTTAACTCACTTATATTGTCAATATGAAACTCGCATGTGGCACGCTATATCGACACTTTATTCTACATGGGCCAAAAGCAATTGTTTTACATAACTAATAATGTTCTTCGGCTAACTTAGGGGTGTTCTTGGGAGAAAGACGGAGGAGTGTCGAGCTTGCACCACAAATGGCTATGCATTGTTGTATAGTATAGTCATGGCCATAATCACAAAATAATAATAATAATAATAATAATAATAATAATAATAATAATAATAATAATAATAATAAATAAATAAATAAATAAAATAATAATAATAATAATAATAATAATAATAATAATAATAATAATAATAATAATAATAATAATAATAATAATAATAATAATAATAATCCACAAATTTAATAATAAAAGTAAATAATAATAATAATAATAATAATAATAATAATAATAATAATAATAATAATAATAATAATAGTGATGTTTTGTTTCTAATGATAGTGATGTTTTTATAAAAAAAAATATTAAGAATAAAAAAAAATAATAATAATAATAATAATAAAAGTAAAAAAAAAAATCTCAAATTAAGGACACTATTGCTTTAAAGGCTCAAAAATACTATAAAGGACAATAATTTTGAAGCTTCAAAATATAATTTGCCTACAGAAGCTAATGAATTTAAATCTTAAAACAACTTAAGACCTGATTACCCTATGATCACAACTAAAGAATACATCTAAATAACTAAAGAACACATAGAAATACAGAATTTAGTATTAATAAAGGGTTAGATAATATGAATATTCATTTAAATATTGAGTCTTACATATAAATATGAAGAAAAAAAATTGAACATTTGTATCAAAATAACTTGATTAAACATAAACATGATACTTAATTAACATATCTGTAGATCAATATTTTCAGTAACTACAACATGCATATATATAGTTAACCAAGGAGAAGCTATACTAAGTATACTTCAGATAACTTTTTTTATAGAAACATATCACAATACAACAACAACAACAACAACAACAACAACAACAACAACAACAACAAACCCAATCCAGCCAAGGCAGGAGAAACATATCACAATATAGTATTCAAATTACCCAAATGCCTTTGAGAAGCGCATCAGTTGAAGTCTCAGCACCAAAAGTATTGATAAGGTTAGAGAGAATAATCCTCATGTACGTCCACTCCAAGTTCCTCGTGTATGTTATTAGATGCTGATACCCTTGGTAGTTTGGGAAATAAGTTGGATCAACAGCTAGCATGGTAACTTATTTTCCCATACCGCTCTTTCAAATGCTCAGGAAATACCAGCTTCCTCTTTCTCTTAAGTACTCTGAACTCGTTTCGTCCTTTTTGGGTGGGATTCTTGATTTTAACAGGAAATGAGCCTCCTTTTCAATGTTTAAAGCCTCTTGTGGCTGCTGCTCTGTTGCTTCACCTTCTGTCGAGGAGAATTCCAGTTTATAGATCAGGCGGGTGTGCATTTTCTTATCATTCTTATGTTGGGAAATTCAAGTTTATAAAGGGGATGGACTGGCTCTAGCTCTAAAGCCTTGAAATATACCAAACACTGGTACTGTAAGAAATATGGTGGGTTGTTCCCATTGAGAATGGTGGCACTTTTTGAATATTGTGAAGGTGTTACGGCTGACTGTAGCCTGTTGAGGACTTAAACTGCCATGTTTATTTTGTCTTTTCTGATTTTTCCATTGATCTGGTCTCATTGTTGGCAATGGATCAGTTGCTGTTAAGCCACACATTTATTAAATTGGGTTGATCATCCTTGGATCAGTTGTTGTTAAGCCACACATCTATTAAATTGGGTTGATCATCCTTTTATCCGCTTCATAAAAATCTAAGCTGATAAGTCTCATTTGCGAAAACAAAAATTTTGCATTATATTTGAGAATTTCTTTTCAGAGGGTATGTTGGGGTATATGTTACTTGAAATGAGATTATAGAAATCCTGGTACATGACTGTGTTTTAGTTCACGAGTAGCGCTTTTCTAATACCACTTTTCATAGTGAATTTTATCCTTGCTTTATGATTTTTCAATACAAACCTAATGAAGAGTTTGGCTTGTAGCTACTCAAGTGACATAATGTTTATACAGAATGGGAAAGGAATTTATATGATTACTGGCAAGAGAATTCATTAGTTGGGCGAAAAAATGCTTTAATTACCGTTTAAGTTCCTATTTTTGTTAAGCAAAACTGTAAAATCATAAGATCATGACCAGAATAAAATAACCAAAAATGTGTATCAGACCATCACATTCTAAACTTACTGATCAACATAGTCCGGTAGTTCCACTAATCAGACTTGTAAAAAAAATACAATTAACCCCGTCTTTCTAACATAAGTTATGAACCCTTTAACCTCGTTTTTCTAAGAATTTCCATCCTCCATAGCCTTACCCTTTGCTTCCGTTATTGTATGAAGTAGCTCCAGAGGCAGTGCTGCAGAATCAAGCTCCAAACGCCCTTTGGAACGTTAACCGCTTCTTCCCCTTTGAGCATATAAATTGTACTTCATGAGACTACCGAAAGATCTGTTGGAGTGTATTTCCCAGCAGCAGGGTAAAGATAATCAATAACTGTTCAGCAGAAACAACAATTAGTCAGCAGTAACAAATACCACTAGGTGGTTACCGGATATCACTTGGAATCGTGTGATCACTTTCCAAAGTAAACTATTCGACCCTAATGCCTGGGTATCACGAATATCTACTTGGGATAAGACCAAATGCAGTTAGAGAATTAGGCACAATTCTATAACCCTTTCACTTATAAGTGTTTAGTGTTTTCTGTGTATCCTTCATGCATTATCAGATCTCCTATTTATAGGAGGTTACTCTTGAGCTATTCCAATGGAATTATGAGTATTAATCGGCCCATTAATAGCCTCATAATTATCCCCATTATAGCCGTTAGTGGTTACATGACCAATTAAACGTGGTCATTAAGCGGTTGAAACTGCCACTTGAATAGGTCAAAGCCGTTACAAGTTTCAAGACTTTCATCAGATTTCATAGTGCTATCAGTGGTTACCGCCAGTGTAAACACTACTTCGTGAAACACCACTTCGGTGGAAACATCGATCCAATGGAAGTACGCTTTGGAAACACTGATAATAAGTGGTAACCACAACAGTACTTTCACCAAGCACTACCAATACAAACCACTACAAGAGTCAGGGTGTTCATGGACCTTATGGGTGTACACTCCGTACCTCCTAACCCATTACAAGGTGTGAACTATTTCCACAAGTGCACTAAATTTTCCAACAAGATCTCTTTTTTAGGAATCATCCAAGCTTCTTTAATTGGCTGAAAAAACATCCTTTTGTTTCCTTAGTTTTTCAATCTCTTGAATCATGCCACCCCTTTTGCGGATCATCTTGCTTAAATGTTCTTCATTTCGTGATTTCGCAAGTGTTGATGATTTTAGTTTGTTTGAAATCTCCTTGTGGATTTCGAGTGTTGAATTGTGCGCTTATTTTGTTTTGCTCAAGTGTAAATCTTTTTTCAGTACTTTCATCTTTTATGGTGTTCAAATTCTATTTAGCATCTATTCGATTCTTAGTTTCTTCATTCATTTGAGTTTCAAGATCCCCTGCCTATACATCCAAAAGTCTCTTATTGCAACCTCTTCATGGTCACTTGAAACAACTTTGAGATCCTTAGCATGAACCACTACCTTTACTCAGACCAGCAACAAATTTATACTGGAAACTCAATAGTTATAAGCCTATTAATATGAATTAACATCGAAGGCTACATATAACGCCAAACTGAGCTAACCTACATGACTACCATTCCAAGTACCAATATAACACAACCATTAAACATATAGACATTTTTTACAGTTTATATTCACAAAATATTTTCTAAATTAGTGATTAATATTATATGTGAAAGCTCATGTGTTGTACGCAAAAATCATGGACATAATAAGAAGTAGTCTTTAAACCTTACATTTGAATTAGCATCATTGACGATGATCATCCACATGGTCTGCTTCAACCTCAATGCTCTAAAAAAATCCAATTATTTAGAATTTTTTATAAATGAATAGCTTATCATATCTGTTAATTTATATTATATTATTAAAGATTAAATATAATCTGATTGCATCCATTCATAAGTAGATGGACCTCTAAGCATATAATCTGACTGACTTTTAGCTAACCATGCTTGTTCCACAGACCTCGCATCGACCTCGTACCCATTAGTATTTGTATCATTTCCTCCACAGCCGAATACATATACAGAGCCATTATGTTTCCCCTATCCTACACACAAAACCGCTCAATTGAAAATTCATTAGAAGATGAAGAGTTACAAACACGAAGGGATAATGAGAGAATACTTACATGTGCTTTAATGGCAGCTTCACAATCCTTTGGTGAAGTTCGTTACTTTTCATCTGTGCTTCAAACGTACCATAGTGGATTCTTTTAGAGAGAGCCAACAAAGTTAAGATTGCATTTTTAGCCTTTTAAGACCATTGGCTATGCAAACGTATCTCGATACAAATGAAGCTCAAACGCATGATACAGATTCAAAGTTGGAAGTAAATGAAAAAACAAACTACCTGATATATATGAATCATAAATGGCATAAAAAATTCATCACCAAATTATAAGTGCAATTATATACCTGAACTACTTGTACCTTCTTGTGCAGAGGCTGATGTGTCCTCATTCGCTGTTGTGCGTGTGTCCCTACCTGCATACCATAAATAATGGGTAACTAAATTAATTATTTTCATACAAAAGTGAGTGTCAGATTGTTGCTGCAATTATACCTGAGCCATGCGAATATTCAGATGCAGGTTTATGTATATCTTGAACAGGCACGTTGTATCTCATCAATTTATGAGAATGTGGATCTTTGACCAAATAATCACAAGATGCAATCATAAATGAGTACCATATAATTTAATTTTGTACTAATTGTTGTACACTCGTGATTCTCAAAGATGAAAGATGGAAAAAGAACCTGTGTTTCATAAGCCCGAGGCAATTGAGAGATGAAGTTATGAGCATTTAAAGCTTTTGCAGCTTTAATCACTTCTTCCATGGTTGCATTTTATTTTCCAAAAAGTATGTTCTCTTTTATAGTTGTTGCGGATAAAGCAGGCTCTTGACTCATCAGACCCATTTGTGACCTTAACCATTTTAATTGAAGCTTGTCAACCCTTACCCCATCAATACTTATCTCATCCCCCTTGAGGATCATAAATCTTTGCAATCCCGCTCCCACCCACCAAAGCCACAATGCTCCCTGATGGAACTTTTAAGTTAAAGACTTCGAATATCACTGATTCAAATCTTGATGGGTAAGCAAACTTCACAAGCAGTGATTTATAAAGATTCCATACCTGTGTGAGGGTTATAAGATTTCAACTTCACAAATCCAGGATCTATCACGTACTTAAAACCATCGATCATCAACGATGTTTATGCAATATTAATGGCCAGGACAACCTTTCCATATTCATCTGATTGAGTGATACAATTAATAGTATGATTCGAATATTGATGGAAAAAGCGATATGTAAACCTGCAAGGGGGTTTCTTCACCAGTATCTTTACATATGCTTGCCATCAACAATCCCCATTCCGTATTTATTCCCACGCTAGTGACCTAACGAAAGATTATTACACCGAGCGTAGAATTGTTACCAGAATTTCACTACTCTAATCTCACCATTTTTCACAATATATATATGGTGTCAGATATTTAAATTAGGAATCAGTGAAAGAGGGTAACAATAGGTTACTTACCAGCATAGTTCCAGCACCATCTGCTACCTTGCAGCCAGACATCAGAAAAGGTGCTTTTGGATCCTTGTGAACCTAAAAGGTTATTTAATCCTTAAGAAATATCTAGATAACTGAACCAATCTTTAAACAACACCATGCATCTTAGTTATATTTATTTAAGTTTGTGTCTTCATAAGTTACTCAAATTTTACCTTTCTGAGGTTAAGAAGTAGAGCCGAGACAACAATGAACTTCTGGCTGAGCTTTTCTCTACTCTTACTCTGATATCAAAAGAAATTTAAATCGAGAAAAAGGGTCAGTTTGCGACCTCTAAGCTATATCAAACAGTGATGGAAAGAAGTTTGCGACCATCGCTGTTTTGCTGATGAAATAAAGTGTAGCAATTGAATTTGGTAATTAGATGCCATGTAGACTCAACTCTTTTACATATATGTAAGATAACATAAGCAAGCATGTGAGATGCATGTAGATAGATATATAATGAGAAAACGTTTTCTAATAAAATGTATACAATACAAACCTCACAAAAGCTCTTAGAAATACAGTCAGCTACAATAAATTTTTGCATGCCTGAAGTCCGTAAAATAATTTGTAAGATTGAATTGAGAGCTGGTTCGACCTCTCGCTCATCGTCAAGAGATTTACTTGCAAAAACATCAAAATTCTGTCGATGTCCATAAATAAGATCACCTATGCATTGAAATGCTTGGCCACGTTATATGATACAGGTTAGACTTAGTTAAATGTAAATACCAATCTTCTCTGGAGTTAGAGATGATTGGACGGCAGACGTGACTACAACCGAAGCTGCCAGAATATTGTCAGTTGGCAGGATAAAATGATAATAGGAATTGTCAGAAAGCACTGGGAGTAATTCTGGTGATGGCAACTGTCGCCGTGCATTTGGATTATTAGCATACATATGTTCATGAACCATTGTGATCTCTTGTCTCACTTATATGAATAACATTTTAAACAAAAAAATTAGGTTATTCGACTATTCAAAATATCCTTTTTTCTGGAAATGCCAGCATTCAAAATATTACTTTCAGATAAAAAGGAAATGTGAGGAATATTATAGTATTAATTTGCTTTGATACTAATATGCACTTAGAGATCTATTGTTGATTTTAGTGAAGGAAAGGAAGATGGAAATAGTTCATAAAGCAGTCTTGAATCATATTATCTGAAGTAGTAAACATTAAGCCAACCTGCCAGGACTGTAACGATTAATATAAACTCTGCAACCAAACGTATCCAATCACTGTAGCCTTCCACATTCACAAGTTCTGATAGCTGCAACCATCACCACAGATGAAATTATTAAGAACAGTATGTTCAAATGCTGAAGGATACTGGTGCACCAAATTGAAAGAAAAAGAATCTGGAAGCTTCATTGATGATGTTTCAAAAAAGTCCCATTCCCGCCACAAAATAAACTGGTAAGAAAAATCAGTAGACCTTAACACTTTTAAATTAACAGTCTTCACCCAAAACTCAGATTTTCAATAAAGTCTACACTGTATTACAATCATCCAATCTACAATAATAACTAATGTACAACAATAACCTGCCAATCTAAGCCATAGACAAATATCTCAAATGAAAGGGTTAGAAATTACTGCATTTAGGTTGTTAGCATTGTTTTATTTCGAAACCAATGCTCAATAGGGTTGGAGTTGATTCCCTTCTCGTTGGTTGTGAAGTGTTCTGAGAAGCTGAGGACACAGCAGTAATGAGAACATCGCTAGGTGGGCCCTGACCTTTTCTTGGTACGGGCATGTCATGATCATGTAGTCCTTTATATGTTATGGTTACTTCTGATGAACCATCGACAACATTCTCAATGTGTTTTCTGACCGGACAACCAGTAGAAATGCACTTGTAGTAGTTCCTGAAATAAACATAATCCATTACACAGATTCGAACAGATAGACATGATAATGCATTACATATAAATATCTTGTTAAATGTGATAAAAGAAAAAGCTGCTAAAAGTAGTGATTCTTCTATTGATGGTTATAATTTTTGTTATTCTTATGAGGTGTAGGTCGGTTTTTTCAATTTGATAGGCATCTTAGTATTGAATTAAAGTTGCAAGAAACTCGAAATTTGTACTCTTTACAGATTTGGTTGAAATTACTTCTACTCTTAGTGATTTTTCTTTGTTCAAACCACATAGATTTTTTATGTCCGCAGTTCATATCACGTGTTTGCATGTATTGTGTCATTTTTACTCATCAGAAGTTTTACACAACCATTAGGAAATCCCAGAGGTCATATATTGTAACAAAAACGACCCACAATCATGACTTGAACGTAAAGTGCAAAAGGAATAAGTGATGCACCTGGGATGAGGAGTTCCCTTCACTATCTTCTGCCCGTACTTCCTCCATCTGTAACCATCTGCTGATATTTCTATATCAGCAGCTGCTTGTACAATAAATTTAGGTTTTTTCGGATGTTTTGGGACGTACTCATACCTCGGTCTGGTTATCAGTCAAAAGGTGTATTAAAAATCATATATAAATCAAGAGTAACAATGTAACAATGACATGAACTTCATTACTTACCTCGGCTTTACCCATGAGTCATCAATATGCACAATCTGAATTGGAGCACTGCCGCTTGATTGATTTTCCTTCAAACCAGATGTTGAAGTTGTTTTTCGTTTTAGCGATTCTGGATTTGATAAAATCTCATCTTCTTTTGCAATTACTTTCTTAGGTGGATCATGTATGAGAATCAGAAAGCATATCTGTGGTAAATTCCTTGATATCCATTCAAGTTTCTTCATAAGCCATATATATATATGCTAGTATATATATAATATATACATGTATATATATATATATTATATATATATATATATAGAGTTAGGATCAAATAAGAAGATTACTTAAAATAAGAAGGAATAAGAGTCAACATGAGAATAAATATCCACATTATATGGGACTAAGATAAGTGAAATCAGAATCAAACTTACTGCATCATTTAAAACTGATTCACCAAAGACCAATACATAGAGATTTATGTGTGTTCCAAGCTCCTACAGTTCCCAAAGTATATATGATCATATAGAACTAATAAAGAACATATATTATATGAAGACGTTATATAAAAGTTTTGTTAAAGAATTTGGTATTGATATAAAGATAGTCGACAAAAATCACCTAAGGCATAAGAGAAAAGATCAGGTAATCATTACCGAAACAAAAAAGTAGAAGCAAAAGTTCATTCTCAATTTACAATGATTTAGCACAGCATAAAAGATCTCAAGTAAAGAGCTGCTATATGTCTTAAGTAAAGAGTTGCTATATGTCTGAAGTAAAGAGATATACCCAAACAAATATATGTAAATACACACCACCATTAGTTAACTATGCACAAACACTCAAAATAAAAAAAATGGATCAAGACCTGAGACGAAGACAAATAAAAACAAAAGTACCTTTGAAACACATTAATTGTTTGAGACAAGTCTAATAAAAACGCAATATCAACATACGTACCAGAATAATAGCAAACAAAGTGTGTTGTTCCACTTGCACAATAATTACACAACGATTTATGTACCTAATAAAAAAATAATAATAATGGAATAATTTAAACAAAACTTATGAATGAAGTTTATTCATATACTTACCTAATAAAATGCTTTTGGTTTGTTTTCATGGTGTAGAATGGTGATAAAATTCAAACTGCAATCCGGTCATATGATCCATTGTTTCTACTTTGAGATACCTGCACAAAACACAAAAAAAAATCAATAAAACCTTAAAATCGTGTTTCATTAGGGTTTCAAAGAGGCGTATTTTTTTTATTTTTTTTAACAAACAGTAAATAGAGAAAAGATAAATATGGGTTTTATGTTATCTTGATAATAATATACATTCCTAAATTACAAACTGCAGAATTTTTTAGCATGTCCTTATTTGTATTGATTTGGAACATATAAATAAAAAACAATTTAGTCTAGTGGTAAGTTGTTTACAAAACACATGAATGACCCAAGTTCAACTCCAACAAATGTCTTCTTTTTAATAAAAAAAATTTAAAATTCAAAAATAACATAACAAAAAACGAATTTTAAAATTTATTAAAAACAAATTGTACATATATTAATCATAATGCCACATGTCATTTAAAAAAATAAAAAAAAAATGCCACATAAATACAATGATGACATGGAAATATGACATATATATATATATATATATATATATATATATATATACACACATATATATATATATATATATATAGCAACCAATTAGCCCTTTAAGTCACTATTCAAGCAACCTCAAGTTTCTGTTTGTATTAGTCACAAAATTATGTGCAAAACAACCTCAATCTGTATAAGATAAACACGAAATTCACAACCAACAAGCACAAAATCTCTGCAAAACAGCCTCAAAATCAGTACCAATTAGCCACAAACTTTTGCACACAGGTTGTTTGGATAGAAACTGATTAGATAATGACTGATTGGAATGAAAGTGTTTGGACTAATATTAAAACTTGGCCATCATGACCCATTACGATCCACCACTTATAGAATACTGATTTGATAAAAGCTTTTACAGAAATTTATCAATCAAATGCTTAAAAGCTTTGAAAATCATTCAGGTAACAATACTCAAATATTCTAGAAAAAATTGCAAAAGCTACCAATATCCTTTTCCTTTGTGGAAAACCAAGATCAAAAGGAGAAACAAAGTTAGGTGTCAATCTTTATCAATATAATTGCACATATTCCTTAAGAGATTATTGTAAAAACTCCATAGCCATGTGCCATAACAAATCTACAACACATGTAAATTTCATGCCAATATACAAGGTATACTCGTTTCCAAATGACCACAAACAATTAATTAATAACTAATGGTAGAAAAGCAATTTCATGCTTCAAAACTGTAACACAAGATAAACAATCAATAGCAAGTAGCAATATTTTTTCTAGTTTAATTTAGAACTTGTGCATTAGCTACTGCTACATTCTCAGCCATCACTATCAAATGTACTTATTTTATTTTATTTTTCTTTCACTAATAAAATTTTTTCAATATAACTCATCAACACTCTAAATAATATGTGATCTTTGTTGTCAAACCAAAACGCTTTCCAATCGGTTATGCTTTCAAAACCACAGTCAAAGAAACTCTTACAATAATAGTACATAAATGTTTTTCTTTTTCTTTATAAAATCATTTATTGAATAACATTTTCTTACTTCAATAAATCCTATTGTTATTCTCTGATATAAACACATGAGAAGAATATGTTTTAAGTTTGTTGTATGAACTGTCATGCGTAATCAAAGTAGAAACAATACAATAAGAAAATGTATAAATCAAAAAGGAATAACAAACCAGATTTGTGAGATGTAACGGAATGCAAGAACTTGATTGAGGCACGTGTTTGACACGCTTCCCTTAAAACAGATTCGCCACCTATTTGGCGTCTATTTCCCAGGGTACAACAATCGAAGCAAATTGTATCTGCCGGACTTGACGTTATGCCTTAAATTTTCATTGGACAAGTTTGTGATTCGCATGGAAACAAAAGAAAACCCAAAAGCGAACATTTGTATGTGTTATCTTAGTGTGGTGCTACTTTCTGTCGTATTTTCAATGATCACATATAGCTAGATTATATAGGTGAATCAAAAAATGGTCATAGTTAATATGCAATTAACTACCATAAAACTGATTTAATTTCGAGTAATGGTCATAGCTATTATATTATTAACAACCATAAACCATGTCATTAATCGAAATATTAATCAGTAATTAACCGACCATTAATATGTTGTTTCAACTTTGACACTTTCAAAGTTTACACCATTTCGTTTTAGACACCACAGTTTGAGATCGATATCCCATTCACATTACAATTGGTGAAAATGCAATTTCGACCAAAATTTTCCAACAAGTACCACTTGAGAACAACCTATTCATGTATGCATGAGAGTATAACTATTCGACCATGTTATTACTTCTACAAAAAAAATCTATTTTCTGACCTCTATGGATTTCGATCAGGTTATGTTTTCTTGATAGTATGTCGTGGGACCTGGTTAATTTAAAATCCCATGTGCGTTCTTTTTTCTCAACACATAAAATGATAAGCCACCTCACATAAAATTATAGCCATTAAATCTTAATATAAATTTGTATATGCATGTATCTTCCAATATAATCTGTTTTGATCTTCATAGTACACGACATGCATGGATTCATATTAATGATATCACGTTAAAACAACATGTACATTTGAAGTAATATATGTCGAATATAAATGAAAGAAGGGGGGCTTGTATGGTATGGGGATTTTCGTATGGAACCATTATGAGGGGAGGGTATATCACAACCTAAGATGGGTTTTCACAAGGAGAGGTGTAAATCTTATGATTTCGTAACGTACATGTTAGTCTAATGTAAAACTAGGATTTTGTGCATATCGACTAAATAAAGTTAAAAGGGTTGTTTGGTAAATTATGAAACTTAAAAGGTGAACTTGTTAATATGTTAACTAAAAGTATTAAAGGAGTAAAATGAGTAAAATTTCCATAGTTACGCTTTTGACCCTCTACTTTGTAATATTGACGGTTTTGACCCTAAACTTGTCTAACTTGTCAAGGTTGACCCTTAAACTAAGATAATACTTATTTTTATCACTTTAACCTAAATTGACCTTAATTATATCATTAATGACTAAACCTGCTAAATATAGAAATCTGCTAATTATGGAAACATGCCTGAAATAGAATGTTACTAAAAATGGAAAGTTACTTAAAAGGGTTAAACTACTTAAAGTCGAAAGTTACCTAAATTGGAAAGTTACTAAAAGTGGAAACCTGCTAAAAATGGAAAGCCGTCTAAAATAAGTAATCCAATCTTAATAAGCGTTATCTAATTCATAGGTTCTGGACGGCGGGATTGATTCATCGTGTGACCTTACTTTCCTATTTTGATTGCTTCGAATGAGCTACATATATTCTATCCTTTTTCAGTAGGGATTTCTCATGACTTTCGATCCTTGACTTTATTTCACTTATGATACCCTTGCTATGATTCCCTTTACTGTGATCCTTTGGTATGATTATGTTCGCTATGATATTCGTTTGTTATGATTATGAACCTTATGATTATGAACCATCTGATTATGAACCTTCCGATTATGAACCTTTGATTATGAACCTTCTGATTTTGATCCTTTGATATGAACCTCTGTTTATGAACTTATGTTATGGAACTCTGATATGAACCTTTGATGTCTGAACCTCTGATATGAACCCTTATGATATGATTATGCTTTGACCCATTCAGTTTGATACCCGAGCCAAATATGTTTTCCTAGTCATGGAGGTACCATGACCATGTCATTGATGCACCAATGGCATGACTCCAAGTGTAATGGTGTGATGATACACACCGTCCCCTTTTTGCTATATGATTATGAGCTCAAGATATATGTTTAGCCATTATGTTTTGGGCGATGGATGCATCCTAGATATGTTTTGATATGATGTGATATGATATGATTTATATGGTGAATGATGTCGTGGTGCACACGCTGCCGTCTACCCTCGAGAGCTAGCTACTCCATTGGTTACTTGAGGTCTCCCTCCTATTATATATGGTATTCCAGGTCACCCTTCAATACAATGGTTACTCACGATATGATATGATATGATATGTTTAGGGCTCGCGGGTAGATTTCTAACAACCCTTACACTTTTGATATACCTATATTGTACCTTCTGTATTCCCCAATGCACCATATTCTGTATTAATTGTTCATTACTCAGTACCCTTATATGACTCACTCTACTACCAAGTTATAGATACTCCATTTCATTGATCTGTCACACTCTCATTCCGTTACTTCAGACTATCGTTCCATTCACGTACCGAGTTATTATATGTTTATTGGATTTGATTATGCTATTCATGTCTTATGTGACTACTGATTACCCTGCTACGATATAATTTAATATATGGTTATCTGATTTACCTGTTGTCATCTGATGATATGTGATCTCACTGTTATGTGACCCTCTGAATTGTCTGGTGACCATGCTAGCGTGTAATCGATAGTTTTGTCTGTTATCATGTGTACTTCGGTCAGTTAATCTAGTGGACTATGACTATCCGTTGTATCCTTGTCTGCTTGTTGTTGAACTATCATGTTTACATTTCTGTCTATGCTACGGATTGATTGGGTAAATGGTTTAACCTATGACGTCTGGCTTGTTAACTTGTTTAATTGCCCTGCTATGTCCCTAGTTCATTCAATTATAATGTTCATAATTGTATTCTACCGTTACGCAAGGCGACTGCCATGTTTTGACTGCTGTTAGTACTTCCGTTGTTATGATACTGGTTATGTTTTCAACTAAGGGTTTTTGACATGTGTGATTGCCATGCTCACTTACTAATTAATTGTTTCCGCTTGCCTTTAGATTTCTATTTGACTTGTATGTTTTCTGATTTCCTGAATTGATTGTATGCCATATATATGTTGTGTGGTTACGACGTCTGCTATGCTTTCTTATGTTTCAATACTTGTATGCCTGGTTTGTATGTGCTTGTATATATGTCATCGATGCCTTGCTTTGCTTCGTTCTCCTTGTTATCTGTTCTTTTGGATATCTGTATAATTGTGTTCTGCAGGATCCCCTTTGACTCATTGTTCTCATTTCGCTGCGACCTTGTTATCAGTTTCCTTATTTCATTTCGCATTTCTGATTTTATTTAGCTTTCGTTTTGTTATATCTGTTCACTAGGGTTTTTAAGGTTTGAAGATGGGCTTTGATGGGCTTAGAGTTGGATTATCTGAGTGGACCAACCCTAGTTACCTTATTATTTGGACTTATTTTGTCGGGCTATTGTTTTGAGGTTTCATTTTATTTTAGACATTTTGGATTCTGTAATTTTTCTTGTAAGTCATTTGTTTAAATGACTTTGCATTATTCTTTAAGACTTTCGCTTCTAAAATTTTATTTGTATGTTATGATATGACACCAGAATGTGACACTTCTACCCTTGTCGGGTTGGGGTGTTACACGTCCACATACATCATTCAATCATGCATGTTTATTCCCTACAGAGAATTTTTCAAAAGCTACGTATAACAATACAAAATATTTATTTGACGCATCAATGTTGCGCTTTATTCACCTAGAAAGCATATTGGTTTAGCTTCAATTGTGCAATTTATTACTTCTAACTATTTGAAACTATATGTCTTTATGTAGAACATTCAGGAACAACATACAGTTTTTATAAACAAGAATGCTTCAATAACAAAATGTTAAATGTGTGTCTATAATATTAACCCCGGGTAACTAGTGAAACCGACCTGAAATATTAAGTTTTGTTTTAGGCTCGTTTTTAGGCTTCAAGTATGGTATGCAATATTTATTACATTTTTCTGATTAAGCAGGAGTAAATACTCAAAAGAGCAAGTTGAAACAATAAAGAGTTTAGGTGAGGTTTACCCACCGTAATGCATGCATAAAAACATTGCTTGTTATGTTTATATTTCGTGAAACAATAAACAAGTATAAAAAAAATTGTTTATACATATAATGTGATAAGATAAAAAGACAAATTAAGAATAAGCACAACAAACAATTTTTGTTATAATTATTACATAAATGTCTAACATATTGATTACAACCGAGAATTATAAAGACTTCATCATTTTTACTTTCTATCTATGTGGGACACCTTTAAATTTTTTCACTCACTTGCAATCAACTTCATCAAACATTTTTACTTATAATTTCTACAGTAATCACTTATAAACATTGTTATATTTTCTTTGCTTTAACACTGACATATGCTACCCTTAAAAATTGTATTATACATAATACATCTAAAAAGCATATCGCTTTAGCTTCAATCATAATGTATGTTATATTTAACAAATGTTGTATCTATAGCCTTCAGTTCCTAGCTTTTTATTGTCATTAGTAAAAATTCAGCAAATTAAAAGGTGTTACTTTCTGCTCTTTCTTGTTAATCTTGTTTTTAACAAACAATCAGTGGAAGTGATTTTGAGTAAATCTTTATATGAACCCGGTTTATGAATTCATATTGATCGGAACTTCCTTTAATTTAAAGGAAAATATCAAAATTGTATCAGATATGGACCTCCGCCATCCATACCAAGCTCATAAATGAAGGTGAACTCCCTCCCTCACAGGTTAAAGAAACGCAGTTCACTAATTTGCTTGGACCTTTGTTGCCTCTGCGAACTCTACTATGTATTTTGAACTCTATCAACAATTTTTTAACCCTCCTTTCAACCCTACCAACTAATTTTCAACCCTCATTTAAAGTTTTAAACCACTTTTGAACCTTATCAACTTCAAAAATAAACCCTTGTTCTAGACTTCTATCTATCCATCGGATCCTTCCATTTTCTTCTTCAAACACAAGTATTTTTCAAAAATTTTTGATTGGATCATGAGCTGCTTATTTTAGTCCGGTTCTCAGTCGGTATATAAGAACGGTTCAGCTCAAAACTGGGAGTTTAGTTGTAAAAATATATTTTGTAACCGAAAAAATGAAACTGTTTATGCAAGAAGTTAAACTTTAATCACTAAGTTAAGCCCAGTTTCAAACCGAACTGGTTTAAATGGTAAGGGAACTGATACTAAACAGTCTAGCTCTCTGATATGACTAAAACTAACAATAGTCAATATCTAAGGCAAGCTAAACAACTCTATGAAAAGTAAATACTCTTGTAACTCAAAGTAAACGTAAGAAACTTGGAACAACTTTCTCTTCTTTCTTCTTATTTATTCTCAATGCAAAGTACATAGTTACAATAAACAATAATAACTACTTCCTAGACTCTAGGACACATGAATGACAACATGAGAACATGGGTTACTCTACCACTACTTACTAGACTTTAGGAATAATATGCAAAACATGGCATTCGGATCCATAAAGAGAAGGTGACTAAGTCAAGAATAATTCAGAAAACTAACACTAAACATAAAGGAAACTTGATGTGCCACTTGTACTAGTAGCCCACGTATCACTCTCGGTTCTAGTATTTGGTTGCCTTTATAAGGTGATTAAGAACCGTAAAATGGGTTAATTGATGCTCAAATGACGTACAAATGATTAAGCAAATTGAATCAAACACATGGGCCATGGTCTTCACTGTCACAATAAAAGGGCCAAATTTCTTTCTTTATTGGGCTTCAAACTTAAAAGCCAGACACGGATGAAAAACACAGTATGGTTTTCTTTTTATTGGGCAACACCAAGTAAGAAAATAAATATATTTTCTTGTTTTTTTCAACGTTAAACACATAATTTTTCCAGCTACGATTTCTTTTGATTTGGATTAGTCAGTCGAAACATTATTTGTATTTTGCTTATTTAAGAACCTATTCAATCTTTTCCATTTTGTCGTTCCGATATAACTTATAAGTTATAACTGTGTCATTGTACGTTATTTACGAAATTAGCACATGCAATATCTTTAAAAATAATAATAATAATAAAAAATTAACAACTTATACAAATTTATCAGAAAGAACCTGAGGTTTGTGGTTTTAATAGCACCACAAGCTCAGCCGCTCAGGTACCTTTATGATAGCAATGTATGGATATTAACTTGTATAAGTGCCACTCACCTCGATATATAAACTAGCAATATTTCTTTTGCTTTAACTATGTGGGATGAAAGCATACCTTTTCTTTTGTTTATATAAATGTAGCAGCCATCTCTAGCTAGCCTTATTAGTTATTACCATTGCCGGACACAAGGCTCCTTTTATGTCCAAATTTATTATTGTTGCGACCATTGTTAATTAAGATCGAATGTTTGGATTAGCTTCTAACAAAAAAAAAGTTAGAAAAATAGGCTTATAACCCCATAAGCCACAAAAAAGGGCACCACTGAGCAAACAAAAGCATATCAAATGACACCTCTACAAAAAGGGTTTGGATTAGTTTATGTAGTTTATGTAGTTTCAAATTACACCACTGAGCAAACAAAAGCTACAACAAAGAGAATATGAGCTAGGATAAAGTTATAAATGGTGGCCCGTGATGAAGGACAAGTATTACTATTGAGACTGAAAACTTATAGACTTAAATCACCTGTTACTGTTACTGATCTTGCATGCGGTTGAATATATCAAAGTGCCTATTTATAGAAAGATAATTAAATGGTCGTCGTAATAGTATATTTTTTTCGCTTAACGATTTAAAATATATTAATATTTGAAAAAAAATGATGAAAGTGAGTATTTTAAACTGTTGGTATTTAGATTAAATAAAGATGGGTGATAGAGATTGATCACTTGCTATGTAAAATAAGTTTGATATATAAATAATCTTAAAAAGTTATAATAAAAAATCAAGATTTCACATCAAATTTCCACATATAAAGTTAGTAAACCCCTTAAGAAGAGGTCCACTATACATATATATATGAAAGCATGACACTAGATCCAAATACAGAGAATCAATAGAGTATGTGATACATAAGTGATAACCATTTATGTTCTTTTATCTATGTGGGAAACAAAGTTATCATGGCTTTCATGACAAATACAATGTGTATTAGTCTAACCAGTACTATGTGCTCACTAAAGTGTTGGAATTATATAACATGACAATCATAAATATAAACAATAAACATCAAAGTAAGTGCGGAAGCGTATATGAACATATAATGAATAATTAATTAACTAAAGAATAAAGTATGCGTACCTTTCTTGATTCTAGCCGAACAAGAATCAAATCCACAAACTAGCAATTAGGATGAACCCTAATTAGGGTTTATAGGATTATAAGAATTACCCCTTACCGTTTTGTAATTCAATCCAAGATAATAACAAAAGTATGTTATTACTATGTTCTTGTACACACGTACTAAACCGAATTAAAGTAATGCTAGTTTTTATAAAACAAATAACTTGGTTTATAGGAAAAGAGTAGATCGACAAGAGGTAACGATCGGTTTGGATCAGAGAAACACACACAAAACTGTTTTAGGGTTTAGCTTATGAGCACAAGAGATGGAAAAATAAAACCCCTAGCCTTGTTTATATACCCAAGCAAACTTGGTGAACAAGTTGGTTTTTCTTTCCTTCTTTCTCTCCTTGGCCGATCGGTTTGGATATCCCATAGGGATTCCGGAACCTTCCCAACTTTTGCAATTTAGTCCTTTTCCATAAACATTTAACGACCGTTAATCCATTACATTAATTACTTAACGTCCGTTAGTTATTTCGTTTAATAAATAAATAAATATAACGTTTATATTTAATTATTAACTTTAAATTCTCATACGTAAAGTGTGCAATCCCATAGTCTCGAGTTCGATCCTAACACACGTCTATTAATTTATTGTCCATAAAACCAACAGCTCCCACTTGGACATATCTTAATAGAGTGATCACATTCGGTTAGCGTCTAGCAACACTTCGATGCCTCTAGTACAACTCGAGCAAGGCTCCTGGAAAACCTTTTAATGATTTCTCATTATTATTATCCTTTTGTTTCTAATACCATGTTAAATAAAGATATGGAATTAAGTCATTCTTTATCCAACGATTCTGTTTCTCGTTATAAGTGATTGAGCAAGATTACCAAATCTTCAACATATTTGGGAGAACTTTGGGCGTACACGAAACATCTTGTCAACCCTACGAGGGCCCAGAAGATAAACTCCAAAATAAACTTGAAGGAACAAATTCTATCTTGACTACGAGAATAACCCACGAACTTTGCAACACTTCAGAAAACAACCCTTATGACTACCACGATAATTATGCGGTTCCAACGTAAGTGCACTACATTCATGACACTTATCCCGGTATCTCAAGTCTGAAGATAACTATTCATAATTTACTTATAACAATATCCACAAAGTAAATTATGTAGTTCGGATAAGTCCTATATTCAATTCATTGAATATCTACCATTACATATTTTCATTAATTGATATATAAATTAATCATACCAAGTATTTGATATATTATAACAATTGTTTAACATCCCTTATCCAAATACCAAATAGATCAATGCATGAAAATTTCAATTGATGAATTATGCCTCAAGTAATGACAATCATACTTGTTGACAAGGCATAAATCAACCAACTTGATCTATCGTAATTTTGAGAATACTTATTTCAAGAATTCAATTAATGAAGTCCTTGTATGTGTGCATTCACCAATCCACATAGTAATTCATAAAGTGTGTAACATCCTCTATCACCAATTTATGACAATTTAAACTTTCAAACATTTTAAAGTTTAAAGTATTCTTATTCTTTTAATGTATAATGCAAGCGCTCTAAGTAGCACAACTAGTTCAAATGTTCATTAACAAGGATGAAATCTTACCATGACTAGAATTGAGTGTCATCTCAATTAAACCAGCATCATTGTATACAAACAACAATATGCTTATTAAAACTCCGTAAACTTTAATATCTATTGTGTAATGTTTGATGCTTTCCAAACTTTCAAGTTTAAAGCTGATGACAATTTGCACAACATTTGACATATTGTTCATCCATAGAATCTAGGAGCAATTCAAGCTGAGGATGTAATTTTCTTAGAATATTTATTACACGAGTTATCTAATAACTTTTAGTTAGATATCAATGTTGTCAAATCACTTCTTATTCAAGAATGATACAACAATTTTAATACACAACATGATGTACATGATGAATCTACAGGTCAAACTTAGACTTCATTCACGTTCTATCTTGTCAAAAAATATTTATCCATTTCCCAAATGATATATCATGTTTTATTAGAATCATTTATTTTACTGCACATGTTTATTAATAATAAACATATATTCCAAGGTTGTATGTTTTAATTCTTAAATCTTACAAATGAAGTTTCATTCCAATCTAAGACTTAACATTTTAGCTTACAAGGAATGTTACTTCCTATATGTTATACAACATATAAGATTTAAAAACCTTACCATAATACTCCCACTAGCTTTCAGGAATACTTAAAATTTATCTTATTTCAATTATAAATCGAAACTAAGATTTAATAATTAAACATAAGAATAATTTCATAGATGCATGCATTTATCCATTCATGAATTATTTGCACTTTGTACACTTTCAAAGATTATATGAATTCAAAAAACCTTTCAATTACTTACCGCCCTTGCTCAAGTAATTTCTCAAGAAAGAGTTTTGATATTCCATTGTCATTTTTCATATTAATGAAATCCAGTATGACAATTATCATCTTTATATATTTAATGTGTCTTGAAAAGAATATTCAATCATAATTAATTGCTTAAGTATGATTAATAATCTTGTCATAAAACATGCATTAAATATGTGTACAATATTGTCCATATGATTTCTACATAGAAATTCAAACCACTAGGTTTTTCATCTCTTTGAAGAAACTCATTTCCATTATCTAGTCTAACTATTAAGATAAACCAAATTTCCAAAATTGATTATCTTTATGGACATCATCTCTAACATTCATAGTATGAGTAATTTACCCAATTCAATATTTGGTAATCCATCATAATGATTATCGGGTTTACTATAATCCTGTAACTCATATTTCTCAGCATATAAGTCAAATACTTGAGATATCCTTGCAGATCTATGAATGAAAATTCCATCATCTTGAGGTTTATCATTTTCATGTCTAACCTCATCATGATATTTACTAGTGTGTTTTAGAAGATTATGTATTTTGTAATTTTATCTTTCAAGATAAAACTCCCACTTGCCTTTTGTAATATATAGACTATCTATATATACTTAGCAATTAGAGCAAAACTACATTGTTCTCTTTTTGGGACATTACAAATACACATTGATAATTCATGACTTTACTTTGTTAATAACCTATTAATAAATAGTTTAACAAATTCAGAATCTTCAATTTTAAAACTTAATGTGATTCATCACATTCCATAATAAAATGGTGTTTTAACAATCTTCTAGGTTGGAGTCATATTGAGTATATTCAATCCATACTCAATTTCTAACCTTGTTACTTTTTAAGAAAGAAGTTATGGTTATCTTGTATCAAACAAATCAAATATACTTTGATTCTCCTAATTGAACATACCATCAACTTGTGGTATTCATTAGAATTAATATTGTAAGAGAATCTAACAATATATAAGATAAACATATTCCTTTTGGCTTACCTATTTACCAACTAAATCAACTTAATGGTATAATAGACTTTCCTAGCCAATTACATGCTTTATAACACAAGTACCTTTTAACCAAGTCACTTCATATCCATGTTTCAAGAAAACATAAAACTATATTCCCATTATACGTTATAAATCATTGATCAATTCAATGACTACATGTATATGTCTTAATTAAAAAACATAACAAGTTAACATCTTACTTTATTATAAGTCTTAAAAGACTTTATGTTTATGTCTTTACAATGAATCATAAACATGTTTAAATAAAGTAATTATGAACACAACTCTTGGTTTCAATTAAAATTTCAAGTTAATTTATATTACTTCATAATAATGTAGGACTACATTATTTTCCATTTATGTCATTCCAAAATACATAAATAAACAAATTGAAGTAGTATTAGATTACTTCATTTAATTTTATGTCATTCTAATAATACATAAATATTTAATTTGAAGTAGTCTTATATATCATTTTGACACATGTTCTAAATAATTGTTTAATTTAGAAACTGTAAATATGTCCATGCAAGGTCTGACTTTACATAGAGATTTACTTTGTTATTGCAATCTCGCCAAGTTCTCACATGACGTAAATTGCAACACCAAGTGTTTCTAAAATTAGATATGTACAAGTTATATTAGAATGTTAGTCTCTTACCTTGCAGTCAAGAGAATCCTTTAAATCATAAACCTATATGTTGTACCTTGCACACAATATAAGATTTCTCCCACTTGTGCATGGAACAACATCATGTAGTGAATAAACAACACGACATCTGTTTGTTTATGTGACTAATATGATTGTGTCATTGATATTAGCATAACTAGTAGATGTAGAACCACTTCATTGTCTAATAAGGAAACGTACATGACTATCCTTGAAAACATAAGTGTCTACAAGTGGAAAGTAATTATCGTAAGACATTCTAGAGATAATCTGAGTTACTACCAAGATGACAAAGCTTGTAACTCCCACTGAATTAGAGATCATTACATTAACTCCTTATTCAGTAATAAGAACAATACTCCCACTGGATTTGACAACATTGTAAGTGTTTCATTTAACCAGTGAAAGAAAATAGCGTTCTATTTACTTCCCTACACCTTTGAAAAAGTCCATACATAACAATTACTTATGTACTTAAAAGAATGTATTCTACTATGTAGATGATGAATTTTATCCATCAATGCTATTAACTTGAAAAATTGGGCATGCAATTTCTTTCTTAATGGTTCTACTATTCCAACAATTGTAAGTAGTACTTTTAAATGGTCAAAACAAAACAACTAGATAAAATATGCTAGTTTGTATTTTACCAATTATACAGTAATTAGTCTAGCTTCTAATTTAATAACTCAGAACATATCCAATTTTCTTAACTATTAAAATATGCTTACGAGTTATGTATTTAGAATTTAGACAATTCTAATTGTCCTATCATACCTTTCTTCATTCATGAAAAGGAATAGGATTGAATCTCACTCTTTCTTATAAAAGAGGACTAGGTTTATTCTTTTAGTAAGGTTGACTCTACCAAAACCCTTGGTGTAGATCAATCTACCAATACAGGAATAACCTTCGTTTACGGTTTAATGTTGCATTAATACATTTAAAGAATTAGCAAAATTCAATTTTAGTATTTTCGATAATTAAACTTTTCAAGAAAATAAAATACCCAAGGTAATATTCATATAACCATAGAATTTTTCTCGAAAACTAGGATCCAAATTATCATAGGTTCATTACATCGGTTGATCTGCTAGCAACGAACGCATATAATAAGGTAATCTGCCGAACATTAATTGGCAAACAATTTCCAACTCCTAGATCATTATGGGATTTATATTTTCCAACGCTATTGCAAATATAAACATGTTTTATCCCATCTTATGCCATTGAGTCCAAGATCTCACTTCCTACTCAACTTAAGTGTCTAACTTAAAGAACTGCAAATATGTCCATGTAAGGTCTCACTTTAACATAGAGATTTACCTCTCCATCACAATCTAGCCAAGTACTCTCATGACTTAAATTGCAACTTCAAGTGTTCCTTTTAATTAGATGGCATATACCTTAATTTAAAAGGGTACTAGTTTTGATTTTATGTGGTCAAATCAAATATGTACAAAGATGTCATGCATTCATCTTGTAGCATAATTTTAATAAAAACTTTTAATTACCAATTCATAAAGATCAAATTATCAAAGTTTTGATTGAGGTATTGGGTTCACCAATCAAGGAATTTAGTGTTAATTATCATCCATTATACCGTACTTTTGCATAAGTGTAAACACTTAGTTTTCGGTAATTACCACCGTGGTGCATGGAATTATAACTAATTCGCCCTTAAGATGAGTTTGTACATTTTATGGCTTACTAAGTAGCTCCATTCGAACTTACAGAGGCGAGGACGGTAAGCGCAAAAGCATAACCTTAGACATCCTTCAGTGCGATAACTTCTTTATTAACCCTTTTATAGTTCATTCTAGTGGGTGAGCCGTTCAGACCATTTGTACCAAAGTCACCAATCAATTAAACTATTGAAAACTTAACTCTTCAAACAAATCAAATTTCACCATTGTTTAGTCCGTATTATTTTTCTATTCAAAATTACCCTTTGCTTAAAACTGTCTAACATAATAAACAAACAAGTAATACCAATAAAAAATAAACTACTAAAAAACAATGCGCACATAATAAACAATTTATACGTGTAAACAAGTAGCCACATGCAACTTATTCGATAAAACCCTATTAATAATCAATGTCTAGGTTAAATTAATGTATATATTAATTAGGGCTTTCACTCTCTCAATTGAGAGTGAGCCACATACATCGACGAATCGATTGCGTAAACCCATAATTAATGATATACCAAATTGCATATAATTGATTCATTAATATATATAATTGGAGTCTTCCCCAATTCAAGATTTATCAAATAAATATATATCTTAACAATTAAACAATATCAAAGTAACTTATCCATGACAAATATGCATATATTATCATGGATATATCATAACAATTATACAAATAGTCACAAGATCGCATATAAAATTCCATGACACATAACACTTTATTCATGAATTTATCACGTAACAAATATATTAAATCTAGGTTTCGATATAGATAACATAACAATTAATATAAACCCTAACACAATTTTTAAAACCATCGAATTAAAAATTAGGTTTCAACCCAAAAAACAAATTTGGTCGATCCATAAAAAATTTGAAAACAAATTAGGGCAAAAGCCCTAACCCTAAAATTAGGGTTTACATAATCATGACCAAAACCCTAGAATAATCATATCTAACAACATACAATATTTGTTATTTACGCGTTTAGTAATTAATTACTCATTAAAACCAATGACTCGTGATGCCACTGTTGGAATTATATAACATGACAATCATAAATATAAACAATAAACATCAAAGTAAGTGCGGAAGCGTATAGGAACATATAATGAATAATTAATTAACTAAAGAATAAAGTATGCATACCTTTCTTGATTCTAGCCGAACAAGAATCAAATCCACAAACTAGCAATTAGGATGAACCCTAATTAGGGTTTATAGGATTATAAGAATTACCCCTTACCGTTTTGTAATTCAATCCAAGATAATAACAAAAGTATGTTATTACTATGTTCTTGTACACACGCACTAAACCGAATTAAAGTAATGCTAGTTTTTATAAAACAAATAACTTGGTTTATAGGAAAAGAGTAGATCGACACCAAGAGGTGGTGTACGATCGGTTTGGATCAAAGAAACACACACAAAACTGTTTTAGGGTTTAGCTTATGAGCACAAGAGATGGAAAAATAAAACCCCTAGCCTTGTTTATATACCCAAGCAAACTTGGTGAACAAGTTGGTTTTCTTTCCTTCTTCTCTCCTTGGCCGATCGGTTTGGATATCCCATAGGGATTCCGAACCTTCCCAACTTTTGCAATTTAGTCCTTTTCCATATACATTTAACGACCGTTAATCCATTACATTAATTACTTAACGTCCGTTAGTTATTTCGTTTAATAAATAAATAAATATAACGTTTATATTTAATTATTAACTTTAAATTCTCATACGTAAAGTGTGCAATCCCATAGTCTCGAGTTCGATCCTAACACACGTCTATTAATTTATTGTCCATAAAACCAACATAAAGAAGGAACGATTCTGTTATATTTTGAAGTATGTAAAGGGTATAAGATTTGTGTTAACGTGTTGGCGGGTGCAGGTGCTTATGTGGACGTAAAGCGAAATGAAGGTTGGACGTCATTGTATAGGGCAGGGGCAAAAGGTGACCGTACGGATGGTGAAATGGTTTGTTTCAGGGGAGTGGACCCTTCGATCTTGGCATATCAAAGGGACTGCTCTGCTACTGATCTTGCCCGTGATGAAGGACTTGTAAGTAGATTACAAACAAGTATTACTATTGAGACTGAAAAGTTATGGACTTAAATCACCCACTACTGATCTTGCCCCGTTGTTGAATATATCTATATATATGTTGTAGGCTAAATTATGAACTCGTTTCTTTCATATCAAATGTAAATCACCCTTCTCCTAAAATTGTTATACTAAAAAATTGGCATAACAATCAAATACTGATCCATCAACCCAATACACTCACGATACTAAGCAATTATGATAAACCCCTGCTAACCATTTTAGCGTGTTTATATAGAGGGCTTTGAGTTATATAATTTTTTGGTTAACTTACAAACATGAGCTAGCTAAAACATTTTAGCATCTTTAGCTAATGCAAATAGGCAAACGGTTATATAACTTTTAAAGTACTAGAAAAATATTATGAAATTCAAACATATCGGTATGGTTATAAATGTTTTTGGGAAATAGCTGGTTGTTCCTTTAAGAATTTTTGACTAAAATATGATAGGATATAAGTGGTAGATTGTTATTTGATGTAAACCATCATATATAGTAAGGAAAAGTCGTAATAAAAATCTCTCCAATGTGCTTTTGAAGACTAGTTTCACGCTTTAAAATAAAGCAATCTACAAATAAAAAAACACAAAAAAGTTAACAACTCATGCAAATTTATTGCTTAGTGGGAAGGCCTAGATTGTGCTCAGAGTCACACCTATACCATGACAATAATAGTGTATTAATACCAACTCATGTAAGGAATACTCACCTCAATACATAAACTAGAAACATTTTTTTTGTTTGACCTATGTGGGATGAAAGCATATATTTTTCTTTTAAATGTAGCAGCCATCTTTAGCTAGCCTTATTAGTTATTACCATTGCCGGACACACGACTCCTTTTAAGTCCAAATTTATTATTGTTGCTATCATTGTTGCAACTGTATGCGATTATAATAATAAATACCCAGTAGTTTATATGAGGGATGCTTGATAATTCTGTTTTAGAAAGTTAAATGGTAAAATTTATTTCTGATTAGAACAACATAACATTCTTACGAGTCATTCAAGTGTCATTTTGCTTTTCATTTATGATACCCAGTAATGTCCTTTTGATTTTCGTATATGTTCATACGACTGCAAACACATAGTACTAGTGTATGCATTAAGCATAATATGGGTACCAAGTTTGGTAGCCATGACACTCAACCCCCTCCTTAACCACATTCAGATCATCAAACAAAACAACCTTTGGAATAGAAGTATTAAACGTTTTACTTCCAGCCATATCATCAAGATTACTAGCCAAAGTAGTACGATCATAGGTGCGTTTAAGAGCACTAACAGTAGGGCTTCTAGTATTCATGTGACTACCATCAACACCACGATTAACTACATTAGGCTTAGAAGAAACCAAACCTGGAGCCTTTTCCGGAGTACACTCATTAAACCAAGAGTAATTCTCACTATCGACATGGACTGGAAGACCATCGACACCATTCGTAACACCCTCAACATTGCGAACTGTTTTGAGACCACTATCATGCTCCAACGTACCCCCACCTTTATCCCTCTCTCTCGTAACCCCCATCAAGAATATCTCACAGCACCTCGACTCTCAAAACCACAATACCACCACAATCACCAACACAGCAAGTAAAACCAGATCGCACAACACAAAACAAACCCAAAGACGTTAAACGCAAGGAAAAGTAGGCCCCAAAGTACAATTGGTTACATAACTATTATAATAAAATTAGTAGGTTGTAATATAACCATGCACCAGATAAAGTACGAAGTCAGTATACAACCGAATATAGTATTAGATCACATGCAATTGCAGACTAACCAACACAGGAATACAAAAAGCGATTAAATGTTCTCACCACCCACGATTAAATTAATGTAACCTTTTAATATATAACCGACGATTAAAATTAATAGGTTTACGATCGTTTGTGAGAGAATCGTAGGAAAGTAGTTTTCGCTTTTTGTCGCCACAAGAGAGAATCGGAGTAGGGATCTAATATATCTATATTTGTGTTGTAGGCTTATTATGAATTAGTTTCTTTCATATCAAATGTAAATCACCCTTCTCCTAAAATTGTTATACTAAAAAGTTGGCATAACAATCAAATACTGATTCATCAACCCAAAACACTCATAATACTAAACGATTATGATAAACCCCTGCAAACCATTTTTGCGTGTTTATATAGAGGGCTTTGAGTTATATAATTTTTTGGTTAATTTACAAAGAGCTAGCTAAAACATTTTAGCATGTTTAGCTAATGCAAATAGGCAAATAGTTATATAAATTTTAAAGTACTAGAAAAATATTATGAAATTCAAACATATCGATATGGCTTATAAATGTTTCTGTGAAATAGTTGGTTGTTCCTTTAAGAATTTTTGACTATAATATGATAGGATATAAGTGATACATTCCACAAAAGGTGTAGATTGGCGGGAAAACCCTGACCCCGGGTGCTTTTTGGCACCAGCCATTATCCAACCCACAAGAAATAGCTCCGACAACTCTTCTGACCTAGTGGGGCACCAAGGTCGTGGAACAAGGCTCGTGTTTAACATGATTCCCTTAAAATAGATTCGCCGTTTGTTTCCCAGGGCATAACGTCCAAAGCTGTTGTACAGCCGGACTAGACTTACTTGCCTGAAAGATCACAGAAGCTTGCGTGTTTCTGATCGAAGATATTGCTGGAATACTGTTAAGTTTCATTTTTCTGTGTATCAAACTGAATGACCAAATGTTTATCTCTTAAGATAAACACGATTAATCATCTTAAAATAAAAGGATTTTCAAATCTGTTAAGGCTATAAACACGATTTGATATCTTTTATTTATATAAACTGATTCTGCACAACTTGTTCTAAAAGTTTAAATCAGATTCGCACGCGTGCGAGGTTTCGAAGCTGCATTCGCGTCCGCATGTCGCGCGGACGCGCATGAGTTCAGAAGCTTCGAACCCATTTTGGTCCAGAAGTGCTTTACGCTAGACAAAACTTGAGCACCGTTTAAGTTTCTCACACCTCACACCTTGAGCTACTCGAGATCGATTCAAAAAATACTCGTAATCAACTCGATCCAATGCGAGTTGAGCTCAAGCTAGTTGAGTAGAGTTTCAGTCAAGATCGAGTATTAAAATACTCGGCTTGTAAAGTCACGAGCCTAACCGAGCTTGTGTATTTCCTTGGAAATGATTTACTGGTCATTAATGTGACTTTGAAGTATCTTAAGTAACGTTTGGGGTGGGAGGTTCAAATGAACGTTTTTTAACAAAATGTTTTGCAAAACACAAAATCCCCTATTTTTTAATATGAGTTTTTTCCTTTATATATAATACCTTGCACTTAAAAAAAGGTTTAACTAAATGTCAATCTCATAACTCTTCGTTATAAAAAACCACACATCTTTCCCTGCTACGATATCTTCTTATTTGGATTAGAAGGTCGAAACATTATGATGCATTTTCATTATTTAAGAAGTTATTCAATCTTGTCCTTTATGTCTTTGTTATAAAAAATACTTTTCACAATTTTTCAGGCTACACTTTCTTCTGATTTGGATTAGATGGTCGAAACATTATGATGCATTTTGATTATTTATTCAATCTTTTCCTTATGTCGTTGCGACGCAACTTATAATTGTGTCATTACACATTATTAACGAAGTTATCACATATATTTGAAATTTACTTTCATATACACATTTACCACCTTTAATCGAGTCCAGCTTATTGTCGAGTCTACATTTCAATTTCATATAGTATTTGCAAAAATAAGATATCTCTATCACACATGTTTAAAAATTTGCTAAAACTTGATTACTTTGGAGCATCAAAGCTCATAAACCTTCAACCGGTCAAAGTCAGATGTACTGCATATACAACTTGCGAGAACAAGTCCAATTAATCAACCAAAAAAGTGAAATTTGAACATGTCATACCGCACGAAGACCTCCATAATATGTTCGACACAAAAGGTTGATATATTTGCCTCAATATAAGTGGCAACCATGAACACAGGTAATTAAAATACAGCAGCATGGTTCTTCCACAAACTTTAAATTTCATCATGAAATAATGGAAGTGTAGTGACATACATCTAAGTATCTAACTGATGGAAGTAATAAACTCACTGAGTAGAAGTATTTTATTTGCTAATGCTACTAGAATTAGACTTTGAGATTTCTTCATTTGCATCCATAGATGTTAATTAAGACTTCAGGGAATTCATCGTTTTTCCTGAAAAAACAAAGAAGTGGTAAGTGTGAGCTACCAGTCTAATGTTGATATCAACGTTAAGAATATTTATTGGTATTTTTTTAGCCAAAAAGTTCTCTTCATGTCAAGTGGATATCCATATAAGCGCCACCTCAACAACAGCAAGCCAAATGGTAGTAGGTTACCTGTTGTTTTAGTATGTGATAACTCTGAAACACTTGTTTTGCAGATTCTCCAAGAACCAAGCACGTTGTGGCAGCAATCATAAGACTCGAACTCGTCTCTCAACTGTTTGATATTCTGCAAAAAAGAAAAAGAAAAACAAATGTCAACAAGTAGCTAAATTTAAAGGCATCAATCATTTCATTACATTTGCAGAAACTTTGAAAATATTGTCATAGTTTATATGATGCATTGCAGCCTTTTCAGATTCACTAATTCGAGATTGCCTAAAATATTTGACATTCAATGGTCTTAAACTCACATTTGACGTTGGTTCCCCCCTATAAAAAAGAAAAAAATAATAATAATAAATAAATAAAAAATGAACCACTAGTTTCGTGCAAATGGATTTAAGAACTGAAATATGATTCCTGTCCATAAATTGAGAAAGTAGTCCCAACCTGTCTCTCTACCCAAATTCCAAACACTCCAACTTATGACTATCTATAGGCAATCCCAAACACCCTCTGATTTTGCATACGATAAGGGTTGTTTCTCTATCCAAACACTACAACATATGCTTTTTATTTATTTATGCAATCCAACATTCCCACATACACTCTAATTTCGGCATGCATATAATTAATAATCACAACTTATTTCTCTACCCAAAGTCAAAACATCATGGTGCATAAATATATATACACGTGGTAACCAAATAGCTAATAGCAACTTGTTCAAAAGCCTTTTAGTTTCACCATAGAAAAGCTAACTATCCTCACATTCCTAAACGCTCTCTAAGTTGAGCATAAAGTAGGCCAAATTACACTGCAACAAATAACTTAAATGTGATCCCAAACAACCTCCTAAATATAAGCAATTCCAAAGACACCGCAAAATAAGCACGAAGTAAGAGGGCTTTATTTGGTTTGTGTATGTGTGGCGATGGGTTCAAACCCAGTGGATAAGTCGGGCAAAAGGTCAGAAAGTCATGGATACCAAGAAAAAAAAGAGGAATAATAAGAGAAGCATAAAAATAAGCACTTCTTTTTTTATATTGAAAATATGTTTTACCTTGTGGAAGAAGCCATAGAAGCTGATTTACCCTTTCCACTTCCTGTAATAACAACAACAAAAATTACATTTTATTATTTCAAATAAACACAAACACATTACAAGAGATGATGTTAAAGTACAGTATATGAACAAAGCATAATAAAATGAGAGAAACCTGACATTCAGAACAGACAACGATGAGCTGATATACTAAAAAGACTGTCACTTTGCTAATGATGTTCTAAAATAAGGTTTATATAGCAATAGAAGATAAGTATACGTCTTAAGTTGAGGTTGAGATAAATTAAATTAAGGTTGTGTTTGTTACATTCATTATGATATATCTTAAAATAATTGACCGGTTAGAGAGTGTAATAGTTTCACCATTTGTATTTTAGTGATTTTTTTTCTTTTTTGTAGTTTATAACTTTACTCTCTACTTTATAGAATTACCCTCTGACAACACTATGTGTGTTATTAAAATACAATCGGTCATTAAAAAGAAAATCATTAAACTTATGTTTAGCATTGAGGTTAAAACTATCCACTTTAAAGAAAAGAGGTAATATAAAAAAATTAAAAATAATGATAAATAAGTAAATTCCACAAAGCTTTGACTAGAAATAAATAAATAAATAAATAAAAAGCTTTGACTAGAAATATGTCTAGTTAAGAGGGTAATGGTTGTAAAGAAGTTTTTAATGTTTGCGGTTGAAACAAACATTGTTTTATTTATGAGAACATAATTCTTTAAAGCAGAGATCATAATTTACCTAAAGGAGGAAAAGGTGAAACCAAACTCTCAACAACAACGCATGCTTCAGAAATGTCAAAAAAGCAGTCTTCGCAGTCATCACTGAAATCAATCTCATAGGGTGAACTATCTGCTGAACCATATATAATCGAGTTTGAAGTGTGAAACAACATCCTCCCGTCATTTGAAATAAACAAATGAACCGCATGATCAACAAACCAGGGATCAGCCAAATATGGGAAGGAAGCGAACTTAGTCCAAGAATCTTTGACTCCATAAACCTTCATTACCCATAAGTCCGCCTGATTCTTGTTATAACAAAGCCCACACAAGCATTCTCCCAAAAGCCCCAAACCCAAATCCGTAACATAACCTTCATTAAACTCAAATAGCAAAACTTCACCAAAACTCTCCTTTGCTAAATCAAGAGAAACTATCATCCGGCACTTCTCTGGTGAATCACCATAGGCCACCCAATGCAAAGCTCCATTTGACAAGATACCTTCACGTTCTCTTGGACACCGATAAGGAAATTCACCTAAATTCTTCCACTTTCCAGTTTTCAGAGAGTATATTTTCACATTCTGAATATTTTTTTTCAAAGAGACTAAGTTGACTTCGCTAGTACCGTACATATTATCAACAATTTTGTAATCATCATTAGATTCATCATACCCAAAATGCATGTGAAACCGACTATTTCTCGTATGACATGGTATCTCATTCCATGTTCTAGTACTCGGGTTAAATATAAACAGATGATTAGCACCATCATCGTGAGCATAAAGGCACATTAATCCATTACAAGACCCAACAATCCTAAAACTTCGAGACTGAGTTCGTTGCAATGGATTTTCAGGCAGTAACACACTATTTATAGATTGACGATGCATCACCTCATAAAGTGAACAGCTGAAGAGATTGATGCTTTTCACTAGCATAAATA
>OU343224.1:363843210-363904076 GCA_910596185.1 Chrysanthemum makinoi
AATGATTTAATCGTGTTAATCGTAGAGAAAAATTGTGGTCATTAGTTTGATACACAGAAAAATGAAACTTAACAGTATTCCAGCAATATCTTCGATCAGAAACACGCAAGCTTCTGTGATCTTTCAGGCAAGTAAGTCTAGTCCGGCTGTACAACAGCTTTGGACGTTATGCCCTGGGAAAAAAACGGCGAATCTATTTTAAGGGAATCATGTTAAACACGAGCCTTGTTCCACGACCTTGGTGCCCCACTAGGTCAGAAGAGTTGCCGGAGCTATTTCTTGTGGGGTGGATAATGGCTGGTGCCAAAAAGCACCCGGGGTCAGGGTTTTCCCGCCAATCTACACCTTTTGTGGAATGTATCACTTATATCCTATCATATTATAGTCAAAAATTCTTAAAGGAACAACCAACTATTTCACAGAAACATTTATAAGCCATATCGATATGTTTGAATTTCATAATATTTTTCTAGTACTTTAAAATTTATATAACTATTTGCCTATTTGCATTAGCTAAACATGCTAAAATGTTTTAGCTAGCTCTTTGTAAATTAACCAAAAAATTATATAACTCAAAGCTCTATATAAAACACGCAAAATGGTTTGACAGGGGTTTATCATAATCGTTTAGTATTATGAGTGTTTTGGGTTGATGTGATCAGTATTTGATTGTTATGCCAACTTTTTAGTATAACAATTTTAGGAGAAGGGTGATTTACATTTGATATGAAAGAAACTATTTCATAATTAGCCTACAACACAAATATAGATATATTAGATCCCTACTCCGATTCTCTCTTGTGGCGACAAAAAGCGAAAATTACTTTCCTCGATTCTCCACAACGATCGTAAACCTATTAATTTTAATCGTCGGTTATATATTAAAAGGTTACATTAATTAATCGTTGGTCGGTGAGAACATTCAATCGCTTTTTGTATTCCTGTGTTGGTTAGTCTACAATTGCATGTGATCTAATATTATATTCGGTTGTATACTGACTTTGTACTTTATCTGGTGCATGGTTATATTACAACCTACTGATTTTATTATAATAGTTATATGACCAATTGTACTTTGGGGCCTACTTTTCCTTGCGTTTAACGTCTTTGGGTTTGTTTTGTGTTGTGCGATCTGGTTTTACTTGATGTGTTGGTGATTGTGGTGGTATTGTGGTTTTGAGAGTCGAGGTGCTGTGAGATATTCTTGATGGGGGTTACGAGAGAGAGAGATAAAGGTGGGGGTACGTTGGAGCATGATAGTGGTCTCAAAACAGTTCGCAATGTTGAGGGCGTTACGAATGGTGTCGATGGTCTTCCAGTCCATGTCGATAGTGAGAATTACTCTTCGTTTAATGAGTGTACTCCGGAAAAGGCTCCAGGTCCGGTTTCTTCTAAGCCTAATGTAGTTAATCGTGGTGTTGATGGTAGTCACATGAATACTAGAAGCCCTACTGTTAGTGCTCTTAAACGCACCTATGATCGTACTACTTTGGCTAGTAATCTTGATGATATGGCTGGAAGTAAAACGTTTAATACTTCTATTCCAAAGGTTGTTTTGTTTGATGATCTGAATGTGGTTAAGGAGGGGCTTGAGTGTCATGGCTACCAAACTTGTTACCCATATTATGCTTGATGCATACACTAGTACTATGTGTTTGCAGTTGTATGAACATATACGAAAAGCAAAATGACATTACTGGGTATCATAAATGAAAAGTAAAATGACACTTGAATGACTCGTAAGAATGTTATGTTGTTCTAATCAGAAATAAATTTTACCCTTTAACTTTTTAAAACAGAATTATCAAGCATCCCTCATATATACTACTGGGTGTTTATTATTATAATCGCATACAGTTGCAACAATGATAGCAACAATAATAAATTTGGACTTAAAAGGAGTCGTGTGTCCGGTAATGGTAATAACTAATAAGGCTAGCTAAAGATGGCTGCTACATTTTTATAAGCAAAAAAATATATATATATGCTTTCATCTCACATAGGTCAAACAAAAAAAATGTTGCTAGTTTATGTATTGAGGTGAGTATTCCTTACATGAGTTGGTATTAATACACTGTTTTTTTGTGTTTTTTTTTTTGTAGATTGCTTTATTTTAAAGCGTGAAACTATTATTGTCATGGTATAGGTGTGACTGTGAGCACAATCTAGGCCTCCCACTTAGCAATAAATTTGTATGAGTTGTTAACTTTTTTGTGTTTTTATATTTGTAGATTGCTTTATTTTAAAGCGTGAAACTAGTCTTCAAAAGCACATTGGAGAGATTTTTATTACGACTTTTCCTTACTATATATGATAGGATATAAGTGGTAGATTGTTATTTGATGTAAACCATCATAGTTTCATGTGACATGTTTTTGCCCATTATTGTTAGTTTAAACATGTAACAAGTAAAAGAAATCATACATAGATTGCCCAAAACAACTAGTTTCATGGTTTGGTTAACATGTTGAGAAGAGCAACGTTGCAATTTTTATATCCACCAATACAGCCACAAACTTAGAATTTTAACCAAATAAATTGAACTTCAAGCACTTTCGTATACTAGACCATCGTTAAATCATCTATCATCGTTGTTAACTGGCCGATGACTTGGATCACTAATCCTCTTGAAGTCTTCCACTAATTGTGGTAGTTTGATGTTTTGGTTTTTGTTTTGCTTCGCTATGTTTTGGTTGTGTACACTATAATGTCTATATTTTATGGTCAAATTTATAAGTACTGTATCATTTGGGCCTTTATGTCTAAAGTTATCATATCCACGAGAAAATTCAAAAGAGTTGATAGCAATTGAGTGAAACAACTTAATGTGTTCTATCGTATCAAACAAGTTATTTATCTACTTGTAATCCTATGTTTTAGATTATTGTATAACATGATTTGGTAATATATAGTTGTATATGAATAGTATGTCCTCTTGAAAGTAGTCTATCTACTGTCCGAAAGTCTTCCTGGAAACATTATCTCTATTGTCGGGTTTATATTGGTGGTAGGGGTAGATCTATCTACATTTCACCTCCTCTGCTCTGGCAGGATTGGAATTATTGTTGTTGTAATAGTTTGTCCCACATCGATAGAAAGTAATAGTGGTGAGATCTTTATAACTTTTCCATGTGCTTGATAAAATAAACTGATTTTGTTGGTCAATGCTACAAAATTTATTTGTAGCATATACTGTGAATTAGTTTTTTTTTTTTTTTTTTTTTAAATAACAAATTCTTTATGTTTGTGTTTATGCATAATTATTTCATAGAGTAAAACACGATCTATGGGCACCAACGAGTGCTTTTATTCGTGCTTTGTGCCAAGTCAACCTCACCAGTTGTGCTCATTTGATAAGGAAGGACTATAAGGGAAAAATGATCAACCTATTAGGCTTCTCAACCTCATACACTAATTTAGCCCAACGATAGTGAAGAATTGAAGATACTTGGAAGTTTGAAGTGCATGTTGGATCCCTCCAACATATATTGTCTCAAAAAGCTAAAACCCAATTCTCAGGTCCAACGTCATACACAAGCTTGGTTATGCACGCGAGCATACAAACTGAGTATTTTACTACTCTAAACTCTATTCGAGCTTGAGCTCGACCCGCTTTGAATGAAGTCGATTTCGCGTAATCGGTCAATCAAATCTCTATTTAGGAACCATTTTTCAAAGATATCAATAATGTAATCAAAGGTATCATATAATTTATTGCACATAAATCATTATAAGAAGATGTGCGTTCATGGAACACAAACTAAAATATCGTATAAATGCAGTTAGTGATCGACTATGCAATTTGTCTACGTTTCTTTTTTTTAGATAACTAAAAAGAATGAGTTTTGTAAATATGAGTTTGTTTTACCTTTTCGAGTACGTCTTTTTTGTTAAAGAGATAGTGCTACATGTAAAGAAAGGTCAAAACATATACAAAGTGCAAAAATTCCTCGGGGAGCCATTTACGTTTTTTCCTCACGCAACGCGTATAAAGTTGCTCTTTATCCAGACGCGCACCTGCCCGATAGTTACATGCCAAAAGTACGCCTCTCGGGTGGGAAACGTTTTAACCTCACCGTTGTTGGGAGAACATATTTGATTCTGTACACCATGACCTTCCACAAACCTTTCCTAACGCATATAGAAAGAAAGCAATGGCGGTACTCGTGAGCCTTAAACACCATTTTGTTCTATACACGATGGAGCTGCACTCGGGTTCCGATACCAATTCGAAGATACAGCTCGTGCCTGTCTATGTAGTGGAAAAGACAACATTATCGACCGTGGCATCCAAGATGCATGACTACATTAACGCAATACGAAGATCAGCTGAGTACTTTATCTATACTACATCAAAAACCAATAATTACTAGAAAGTTCATTTGGGGTAGAACTCAAATGACATCACGGACAAAGACATAAACATGTTACATTTGATACCAAAAGCGTTATCCCTCGATCAAAGTTGTGAGCCAGATTGAAGCAGGAGAGGATTTTTTGTGTTTACGTAGTGATACCAATCTGGCCAGAAAGCGAGCTTGAGAGTGCATCCGTACAAGCTAAATTGGATTAGCAACAGATTCCACCAAGTAAGAATGGTTTGTCACAAAGAGCATGTAACAAGAACTGTTACAATTAAACATAAGACTAGCAGTAAATTACAAATTTGTTGTTTAATCTGTGTGTACATATTAGGCATAAGCATTAAAACGTACACAGTAAATAAGCAAATAAATCATATGTTATTATGTTATTTTCTACAAAATTAGCAAGCTTATAACAGCCTCTTTTGTGTTTGCTTATGGTAATAAACTAGTCAGCTAAGATGTGTGGATAAAATTCAAAACATATACATTAACAAATTGTGAAAAATCAACTGGGGTGTAGTCATCCCACATCGAGCAATGAAGAAAAATAGCTACAAGATGTTAAGGGAATGTTAACATTAATTTTAGGCTAGTTGATGTTTTCAAATGCCCCTTGTTAGAAAGGTTTTCAGCATGTATATTTATTACTATCTAAGCTTATACTAAGCTTAGTAATATAAATTCTTATGCTGAAAAACTTACTGTTTTGGGTCTTTTTTGAATCTCAATCAGCGTTACTAATATTATAAACAAATATGCTTTTTTTTAGCGCTTTTATTAGTTTGTGTTATTAGAAATGAAGCCAAAATTATATTTAAATAACTCGTAATAATGTAATGTTGTTTTGTTGAAAGAAATTTTATTCTTTTTGCTTAATTAAAATGTGATCTACTGGTTTTCATAGTAACGTATCCCTGTCTCTTTTTGTATGTAAGTAGAAAGCCCACTAAACTAAAAAAGTTTGATCAGCATGTTATTTATCGTCGTTTAAACTTCAATCATTTATGGTCATTTTCAGCATCAAATAAAGGTCTTTTTTTCTTCATTTCTTGAGACAAAAAGCAAAGATAGAATGGCTTCGTGATGGTGACACCAATACAGCTTATTTTCATCGCTCAGTTAAAGCTAAAAGAAGTAGGAGAAGAATTGATTGTATTATGGGACCTGATAATGTTTGTTATGAAGGTAATGCGGTGCCTGATGTTTTCGTCCAACATTATATGCGTTTCATTGGTGAGGAAAATAATGTTAACCCTCTTATTCAAGAGGGGTTGTTTGCTAGGCGTCTTGATCATGAGAAAGCAGTAAATATGGTCAGAAATGTTTCTGATGATGAGATTCGATGTGCCATGTTCGGTATTGCAAATGACAAAGCTCCTGGCCCGGATGGTTTTACTTCGTTGTTCTTTAAGAAAGCATGGGACATTGTGGGCGGTGATGTGTGTAAGGCGGTGAAGGAGTTTTTCACTAATGGGAAGCTTTTGCAAGAAATCAACCACACGATTATTGCTTTGCTTCCTAAGGTATCTACTCCATCCCGTGTGAATGACTACCGTCTTATTTCGTGTTGTAATGTGATATATAAATGCATAAGCAAAATAATTACCAATCGTATTAAAGATGGGTTAGATGATATTGTTAGTGATAACCAATCCGCTTTCGTTCCGGGAAGGTCTATCTCGGATAATATCTTACTGGCTCAAGAGCTTATGCACAACTATCATGTTAATAGGGCCCCTCCTAGATGTGCGTTTAAAATAGATATTCAAAAGGCGTATGATACGATTAATTGGAAGTTCTTGGAAGATATTCTATGGTTGTTTGGTTTTCAGTCGAAGATGGTTAAATGGATAATGGCTTGTGTTACTAGCACGTCATTTTCCATTAACATAAATGGAGATTTGCACGGTTATTTTCATGGGAAGCGAGGTCTTCGTCAAGGTGATCCTATGTCGCCCTATTTGTTTACCCTCGTAATGGAGATTCTCACTCTTATTGTGAAACGTAAAGTTCGTGAAGATGGAGATTTTTCTTATCACCACAAGTGTAGTAAGCTGAAACTTATTAATATATGTTTTGCTGATGACTTACTAATGTTTGCTCGTGGGGATGTGAATTCAGCTAGTGTCATTATGGAAGCTTTGGAAGAGTTCAAAGGTGTGTCCGGTCTTGTTCCAAGTATCCTAAGAGTACTATTTTCATGTGTAACGTGAGTGACCATGTTAAGGCATCAATTTTGCATCTTATGCCTTTCGAACGGGGAACTCTTCCTATTAAATACTTGGGCGTTCCGCTAATTTTTTCTAGACTCCTATATAAGTATTGCAAAATCCTTGTTGAGCGTGTTCGGATTCAAATTGGTGATTGGAAAAATAAATGGCTTTCTTTTGTCGGGCCTTTGCAGCTTGTGAAATCTGTCCTATCGTCCATGCATCTTTATTGGGCGTTGGTCTTTATTCTTCCAGCAGGTATCATCCATGATTTAGAGCAACTGATGAATGGGTTCTTGTGGTGCCAAGGAGACATCAAGCGTGGCAAAGTGAAGGTCTTGTGGGATGATGTGTGTCTACCAACATATGAGGGAGGTCTTGGAATTCGTAAGCTTGAATACTTTAATATTGCGCTGATGTCAACCCATATATGGAAGATTATTACGAACAAAGAATCTTTGTGGGTTAGATGGATACATGCTTACAAGCTAAAGCATCGTAGTTTTTGGGAAGTCCCTTTATCAGCTAATGTAAGTTGGGGTGGCGTAAGCTTCTCCAAATCCGTAATCTTATTCGCCCCATGTTTGGTATAAAATTGGAAATGGGTGCACTGCTTCTGTTTGGTACGATACTTGGAATGTGCATTGTCCTTTGATGAACTATGTGACGTATCGTGCTTTGAGTAACACGGGTTTTAGTAGGCATGAAAAAGTGGCTGATATTGTGAATGATGGTGCTTGGACGTGGCCTGAATCGTGGTATACTACCTTCCCTATGCTAGGAAACGTTACTCCTCCTACTTTATTTCGAGATCAAGCTGACACGGTTCACTGGAAGCTTGATGGATCGCTTGTAGATTTTGATGTAAAGCATGCGTTTCAAGCTGTTAGAACCCGAGGTAATGAAGTTGAGTGATCCCAACTGGTATGGTCGAGTTATGCTATCCCTAGACATGAGATTCATTTGTGGTTAGTGATGAAAAGACGTCTTCTTACTCAAGATAGATTACGACAATGGCATGTTGGTAATGATGTTGATTTAGCCTTGCTTCGTTGCCCTTTATGTAAAACGCAGCCAGATACGCATGAGCACCTCTTCTTTGAGTGTACTTATTCGACTCAAGTCTGGAATCGGGTTATGAACATGGCTGGTATTAATCTCGTTTCTTCGAAATGGAGTGATATAGTAGCGTGGTTACTTCCCATCGCCAAGTACAACAAGGTAACTACTATTGTTGGTCGTCTTGTTGTGGCTGCATCCACTTACTATGTTTGGCAAGAGCGAAATAATCGTCTCCATGGGAAGGGAGATAGGCCTCCTGATCATGTAGCCAAGGTTATTATAGATGTGGTTCGCTTGAAACTGGTTTCAGTACGGTTCAAGAAGACCGCTTGTGTGTATCATATGAGGAAGCTTTGGAAGATTGATAGCGTTATCATGGACGCTAGATGATTGGTTCTTAAAAGCTAGAGGATGTGCGTTTTCTTGAGTTTTTTATATTAGTAGTCTTTTTAGCTTTATTTTGCTGAGTGGTTGTTATGTTTTGAGCGTGTTCAAAGCATATAGGCGTTAGGTTTAGGGTGGCTCATTACCACCCTCTCTTGTTCCTAAATCCTTTTTTCTTTTAATATATTCACCGGGTATCAACCCATTACTAAAAAAAAAAAAAAAAAAAAACTCAAAATCAAGCCAATTTTTTGTTCTTAATCACCTTATCAAGAAAATTAAAATGAGTTCCTAGAACCCTCGCCCATTATTTCCTACACCACATAGCACTATTATCAAGAAAAAAGGATACACCAACACATATCAAGGACATCTAGTCATGTAATCACAAATCACGTTTTTTATGGCTAACATTACAATGTGTCTGTTCAGTATAATATGACTAACAAAATGGCCTTCAAAGAAAACCATGAGCCGTAAAGATGAATTCATAAAGAACTATTAACTATGGAACTTTGATGATGCAGAAACCGAGTCTTTTCTTTCTTCTTCTCCGTGGAGTTTCTCTGCTCTTCTTTTAACTGCAAATACAGGTATGCATCATGCAACAGACCAAAACCGTAAAAAATTTGGATTAAACCAGGATTTAAAATACTCAAACCGAGAGCCACGTCCTATAGTATCAGCATGGTGTCGGCTCAGTTATTGCTTATAACTTATGAAAACGTATAGAGTTTTTGCACACTACTACGACCAATAATGGCTCAATTTCATATTTCTACAATCACTTCACCAATATAACAAATTTATATACACAATTCACGGCAAACAATTAAAGTTACCAAAAACTGAAAAAACCACCAAATACAACCATTTTTTGAAACTCCTCATTCTCCACCACTCTCGCTTTACTTGCAAAGCTTTCTTCCTCTCCTCACCTTCAATCATCATCTTCTCCTTCCCATTACCTCCATTTCCGCCATCTATACATTCCTTCCTAACCACTTTCAGCTTCATCGCGTAATATCTACGGAGTTTTGAGACGTTCGATTCAGCTTGGATCATTTGAAGAGGTCCAGTGTTAAGTTAGATATTTCATTTATCTTAGTTATGATTGAACAATTGTAAAGTGACAAAAATATCTCGTGACGAAATTCAAAAACGCCTGTATCTCTCATTATGTCAAACAACAATGACGACAACTCTTGCACATATGTGATTTCTGTCAAACAATAGCAATACTTGTTCGTGCATCAAAAATGTTTATATGTCTTGCACATATATGATTTCTGTCTAAATTAATATGTGGTTCGTTATTTGACAGCTTCTAGCTGGTGTTCATATAAATGAAAAGCAAAATGACACTTACATGACTCGTAAGTCGTAACAATGCAATGTTGTTCTAATCGGAAATAGTACTCTTTAACTTTTTAAAAGTGATTTATCATCCCTTTTATAAACTACTTATTATTTATTATATTGATGAATAGTGGCAACAATGATGGCTACAATATTAAATTTGGACTAAAAAGGAGCCATGCGGTCCGGCAATGGTAGTAACTAATAAGGCTAGCTAGAGATGAATACTACTTTTTTATAAACAAAACAAAAGGTTGTATGCTTTCATCCCACATAGGTCAACCAAAAAAAATTTTGCTAGTTTATATATTAAGGTGAGTATTCTTTTCATGAGTTGGTATTAATACACTATTATTGTCAAGGAAAGTTGTGATTGTGAACACAATCTAGGAGTTCTCAATGGCAATAAATTTGTATGAGTCGTTAACTTTTTTTGTGTTTTTTTATTTGTATTAATACACTATTATTGTCATGGAAAGTTGTGATTGTGAACACAATCTAAGCGTTCTCAATGGCAATAAATTTGTATGAGTCGTTAACTTTTTTTGTGTTTTTTTATTCTTTACATGAGTTGGTATTAATACACTATTATTGTCAAGGAAAGTTGTGATTGTGAACACAATCTAGGCGTTCTCAATGGCAATAAATTTGTATGAGTCGTTAACTTTTTTTGTGTTTTTTTATTTGTATTAATACACTATTATTGTCATGGAAAGTTGTGATTGTGAACACAATCTAGGCGTTCTCAATGGCAATAAATTTGTATGAGTCGTTAACTTTTTTTGTGTTTTTTTATTTGTATTAATACACTATTATTGTCATGGAAAGTTGTGATTGTGAACACAATCTAGACGTTCTCAATGGCAATAAATTTGTATGAGTCGTTAACTTTTTTTGTGTTTTTTTATTCTTTACATGAGTTGGTATTAATACACTATTATTGTCAAGGAAAGTTGTGATTGTGAACACAATCTAGGCGTTCTCAATGGCAATAGCGTTCTCAATGGCAATAAATTTGTATGAGTCGTTAACTTTTTTTTTGTTTTTTTATTTGTAGATTGCTTTATTTTAAAGCGTGAAACTAGCCTTCAAAAGTACATTGGACAGATTTTTATTGCGACTTTTCCATACTATATATGATGGTTTACATCAAATAACAATCTATCACTTATATCCTATCATATAATAGTCTAAAATTCTTAAAGGAATATCCAGCTATTTCACAGAAACATTTATAAGCCATATCGATATGTTTGAATTTCACAATATTTTTCTAGTACTTTAAAAATTATATAACTATTTGCCTATTTGCATTAGCTAAACATACTAAAATGTTTTAGCTAGCTCATGTTTGTAAATTAATTTAACCAAAAAATTATATAACTCCAAAGCCCTCTATATAAACACGCAAAAATGGTTAGCGGGGGTTTATCATAATCGCTTAGTATCATGAGTGTATTGGGTTGATGGATCAGTATTTGATTGTTATGCCAATTTTTTGGTATAACAATTTTAGGAGAAGGGTCATTTACATTTGATATGAAAGAAACTAGTTCATAATTAGCCTACAACATAAATATAGATATATTCAACCACGGGCAAGATCAGTAGCGGGTGATTTAAGTCTATAAGTTTTCAGTCTGAATAGTAATACTTGTCCTTCATCACGGGCCACCATTTACAACTTTATCCTAGCTCATGTTCTCTTTGTTGTAACTTTTGTTTGCTCAGTGGTGTAATTTGAAACTACATAAGCTAATCCAACCTTATTGTAGAGGTGTCATTTGATATGCTTTTGTTTGCTCAGTGGCGCCCTTTTTTGTGGCATATGGGGTTATAAGCCTATTTTTCTAACTTTTTTTTTTGTTAGAAGCTAATCCAAACACTCGATCCTAACAATGATCGCAACAATATAAATTTGGACATAAAAGGAGCCATGTGTCCGACAATGGTAGTAACTAATAAGGCTAGCTAGAGATGGCTGCTACATTTATATAAACAAAAGAAAATGTATACTTTCATCCCACATAGTTCAAGCAAAAGAAATGTTGCTAGTTTATATATCGAGGTGAGTGTTCCTATCCAAGTTGATATCTGTACATTGTTATCATAAAGGTACATGAGCTTGTGGCGCTATTAAAACTACAAACCTTAGGTCTGTTATGATAAATTTGTATAAGTTGTTAATATTTTTTTACTTTTTGTTTACATTTTTTAAAGATATTGTATGTTCTGATTTCGTAAATAACGTGCAATGACACAATTCTAAGTTATATCAGAATGACAAAATGGAAAAGATTGAATAGGTTCTGTTAATACAAATAAGGCGTAAAAACGTTTATTTATATTTTACGATCTTCTAATGTTTTGTCGATAACAAACGTAAAATCATATTAACGAAACAAATAAAATACGTAAATGGTTTGAACTAATAGTTTCTAACATATTCACATTTTCACATAAAACACTAAAACAAGTATAAGTGATTTTATGATTTCATAATACATATGTACAACAACTAGTGTTTACATATTTGGATAAAATATACACATAACTAGTATGTAGTATATTGGGTAATATAAATGGGTAGAAACTTAAGTATCACAACCCATTGGGCAAATACATTGAATGTAGTTGGGTACAACCCAAAGCCCATAACCCATGGATCTTGACCCATAACCCATTGCATGACATCATGCTTATATCATACATGGATAATATCCATAACCCATGGATCAACCCATACCCAAGTGACTAAGTGCATTGCACTCAAAGATACGTTGTATCTAGCCAAAGATCCATGGTTTGACCCATGACCCATGACCCATAACCAAAATACCCATGGGTAAAGAGGAGCGTTCCACGGATCCCTAGCTTTGTGCTAGCCGGATCCCTTGTGGTAGGGATCCGTGGGATCCGGGGAACAGTAGAATTTTTTCTCTATAAATAGCGAGTCATTTCTTCATTATTTCTAACCCCTTTCTAACACACTTTCTCCCTGAGTTAAAAACTCACTAACCTCAGATCCAAGAGATCTATGTTTGTAGTTTTGTTTTTGTGCGATCTTTTAGGTTCCTCTTAAAGGCAAGATCACCACCTTTGAAGTCGAGCAAGCTCAAGTCCATGAGTTGCCATGCTTCCTCATCATCAAGGCTACTGAAGTCTTCTTGTTGATGATTCCTTTCTTTCTTCAAAGAAGTGTAATGTTAAAGACATTAGTGAAAGATGTCTCAAGTGTCAAGACGAAGATATTAGTGAAGGGTATCTATCGTCTATAGCATAAGCACTTGTGGTAGTTGCTTAGAAGTCAAGACAAGAAGCATTAGTGAAAGGTGCTTAGAAGTCAAGACTAGAAGACATTAGTGAAAGGTGTCTTGTAGATCTAGTCAAAGGCATTAGTGAAAGGTGCCTTACATGTACATTCGATATGGTGTGTTTCGATGTACAAGATAGACTAGTATTAGATCCAAGGATATTGATATCATTGATGATGTTGTAAAGGAGTAGATCTCCTTTGGGATTAGTCGTTGGTGTAGTGTGGTAGTAGTTCCTCCATTGCAATGGAACTAGGTGCTTAGCCTAGTACCTAATAAAGGGTAGGCGACATTGTGAAGGTGTAGTTCACCTTGGAGTGAAAGAACTAGGTACTTAGCCTGGTACCTTATAAAGGGTAGGCGACGTTGTGTAGGTGTGGTTCACCTTGGAGTGAAAGAACCCGGTGGTTAGCCTAGCACAGAAAAAAGGGTAGGCGACGTTGTGAAGGCTTCTCCGCAATAAGGAGATTGGTGTAGTGATTACGAACTCTCGAGTAGGTGACTCGGGGAGTGGAGTAGGGCAAAGAAGGTGTCCTTGTAGCCGAACCACTATAAATACTCGTGTTGTGGTTTTGTGCTTCTTACTCTTATCTTTTCATTACTTACCTTTATATGTTTGTTTATCAACATCCAACACACACATCCAAATAGATTGACATAAGTCGATCTAAATAGATTAAAAGAAAGTTTTAATTGGTAAAACTATTCAACCCCTCCTTCTAGTTTTCCACAATTGGCATCAGAGCTTCGTTACCAAGTTTCTTGAAGTATATTGTACTTTAAAAACTTGATACGATCCATGGTTAATTGAAAACTACAAAGAAGGTTTTTTATAAAAACAAACACCATGTCTTTTAAAACTATATGTTTGGATGTTGATTTGATAACAACATTTTTTTATTTACTTGTTTCATTTAATTGCACTAATCCTCTTTGTCATGTTGATTAATCAAAGCTCATACCCACCAAGCTATAGGAATCGCTTGGTAAAAAAAATACCTTCCTTAAGAAGGTATCTTAATCGCAAAGGAGCGGGAATCGTCTAAGTGACATTTGTTGTGTCATTTGTAAAGACATTCTTAAGTGCGCTAGAGGTATGATTTTCTTTTTATTTTGCTTGATAATTAAGTATGCCTATTTAGGTATTTATATGATTATCTTTTGTGCTTATACATGTTTTACATGAAGCTTCATTAGGAAGCCTTTTTCTCACATACGTGTTATATTTCTCGTCTATAGTCGTGGTATATAAAACTTATGTTTTATTTCTTTTAATCCTATAATAAAACAAAACACGAATTTCAAAAATTCCTCCTTCCCTATAAATAACCCCACCGTCGACCACTCTACCAAACCCTCATTTTTTCAAATCCTCCAATTTCAAAAATTTCCTCTTATTCAAAAACTTCATCTTTATCCTCATTTCATCTCAACCGAAACCAAGAAGATCCGTCATCAACATGGTTTACATCGCACTCGTGCTCATCGCCCTAACACTCATCGCACTTGTGTTCCCTATGATGAAGTTCACATACGGAGACATTTACTTTGTGTTGTTAATCTATATTGGGGTTATATACCCAATCCTTTATATCATCCTTAGTATTGAAATGCAATATTACTAATAATCTAGTTATCTAGGTTATTATTATCATAATGTGTTTGTCATTTCTTTTGATTTATTTGTTTCATACTCCTTCGTGATACATTAGAAGTCATGTATGCATGTTAAAAGAAAATGTAGGTTAAAACAAATATCTTGGTATAAAACTATGAGATCTAAAAACCTATACGTTTTCATATAATCTGGTTCTGTAATTACTGATCTACGGATCCGGAAGTTATACTAGCGGATCCCTTTTGAAAAGGAACCGTGGGATCCGTCCTACTGGAAAACAGTTTTCATGCAAAAACATTATCTTTCTAAATGTAATAATCCACTAGAAAGTCAAAACCTTGAGTAAGTTAAAGTGTTAAATACCATTGTTAATAAAAATCTAGTAAAAACATTAGATTATCATAGGTTGACCACAAATATCTCTTTTTATTAACTTATCATTTCTATAGGTTCAACTATGACGCATGAATATGAGTTTGATTTTTCACTCACTAGTGTCTACACTCCGAACATCTCTCTCGAACCCAACACACCTGGCAATCATGTCCGTGGGTTCAATAATCTCGAAAACCGTCACTTCCACGAAGGACGTATTGTAGACACGTCTCTACAATTTGAAGAAGGTATAAATACCTCCTTCCGAGCCATAGGACTAGAATGTCTTCTTGAAATCAACGAGAAGATATGTCCAAGGTTCATAATGGAATTCTTCCGTCAAGTCGAACTCGTTCGTAACGAGGATCGCTCTCTCTCTCTTTGGTTTTATATCAAAAACCAAAAGTTTACTCTAACCCTTGGGCATTTTGCTCACATCCTCTGGATTCCAAATCATGGACAATGTGCCTTCACCGAAGATTGGTCTCTTGATTCTCTCTTCAACTTTCGTGAAGAAAATATTCCATATTGTTCACACATACCCTCTCCGGAAGATTTAAATCGCATAATATGCAAACCTCGACCATATTACTCCGATCCAAACATTATCTTTACAAGGGATATCCGAGAAGAGTACAAGCCTCTTGCACTCATCCTACGTGAAAATGTTTGGAGCCTTAGGGGAAATCGAGAAATTCTTCCCGCTTGTTGTGCGCACATGTTGTACTGTTTGCTAATACAACAACCATACAATCTCGCCTACTTCTTCGCAAGGCGAATTGCAAATCTTCAAGGCTCCAAGAATAAACTCATCCCTTATGGAATGTTCTTGACACGCCTCTATCATAATGTTATGCACTTCCATCCTCAATTTCAAAGTCCGTTGTACGTACTTGTGAACAAGATGATGGAACCGCTAAACATATCTCTCATGAAGACTTTCTTCATTCTTGACTCCACCAACACTCATCAATCACATAATGATCCTCCTAGCGAAAACACTCAAGGAACCTAGTAGTATTCCAAAATAGGATCAATTCTCTTGTACTCGTGCTTTATCAATGTAATCCAATTTCTTTCATGAAATAAAACATCTTACATTTGATATCTTAGTATTAGAACTCTTTTTAGACTATCCTTGAGATATAATGCATTGTTAAGATCATTGCATACCTTTAGTAAAGGTCCTGCTGAGCAGATGGGCGGATCCCAAAGATTGTGCTAGACGGATCCCTACACTTAGGGAACCGTGGGATCCGGCAAATAGAAAATGCAATTGCAAGCATTATATTTCAAACATATCCTTAGAACACCCCACACTAAACTAAACATAGTGTCTTAAGGCAAATTAAGTCCTTATCAAGATAGGTTGATCTTTCCTACTCACACATAACTCACCTAGATCACACTCTAAAACGCTTATAGATCTACCGTTTCATTTTAATCCATTACTCTTCCGCTCTCAAACTCACAATTCATTTTTTACTTGATCCTTCACATTTAGCCTTGGAAATCTTTTTTTTTGGTAAAAGGGTTAATTCACCCCGGTAAAATTCATTCCACCAAAAAACATTGAAGTACAATTGACATGGGTGAATCCCATGCCCTCGGCCCATTACATAGGCGACATCAACTGCAAAACGCAGAATAACTACCTAGCAAACCGCTAGAACTAACAATTACATTTAAAGAACAATTCAAATGTAAATAAAACAGGTTCAAAGAACCACATCCATAGTGAGCAACTCTATACTTCAAAAATCTACATTTCATAACCCAAGAGCGCACCACCAACTTCCAGGACCATAATGTGTTATTAGTAAAAACACCAAGAAACACAACTTCCATGAAGCCTTGGAAATCTTTCGACTATGGCAAAATTGATCCTAAATCATCCTTACCTCAAAATTGATCAAAGTTGATCAAACTCTAGTTTTTCCCATCTCAAAGCTTCTAGGATATTTTCCAAAACACTATCCTAAGTCACAACCTGATCTCTAGGATCATTTAGCTTCAATTGACACTCTCATATTTAGTGTCATCCTTGCTCATCCATTGGTACTCTTGAAAGTTCCAAATCCTTCCATAAAAGATAATCATTAGCTACATCACTCATTACCTTCAAGTACTTAAGCACCCCTTCATTTAAGACACTTAGGAGGACTGAAACACTCAAGATGTTATAGGTCTTAGATCTTAGAAACATCATTTCCACTCTTTCATAGCTGTTGAAAGCCGGATCCCTAGGATTAGCCTAGACGGATCCCTCTGAGGAGGGAGCCCTGGGATCCGGGTGACAGTTTATGCCAAATCTTGCTAAAACAATCATTTCAACTCATCTTCCTAACTCAAACACTCCATCTCATCTTAAATGAGTTCCTAGATCAGTGCAAACTCTGAAGTTGACACTTGTGCATGTTAATCATCACATTCCAATGAATCCTAGTGGCTTAAGGCTTAAATGCACTTGCCAAATCTCTTTGTTTATAAACCACTTTGTTAGGACCTCCATAGTCATCACTCTCATCCTAACTTTCAGCTTTTGCAAACCTCTTGAAATCATCTCATCATGAGGAAAACCCCAATTAGTAACTTATTCACCAAAGAACCACCCATGAAAAAGGCGCGTGTTATACACGAAATCTCTTCAACCGAATCATCTCCGGTCAAGCCAACAAATGATAGGATCCTTCCTCATCTAATCAAACCAATTCCTAAAAGGATAGTACCCACAAAACTACCAATGCCAAACACCACCATACCTCCTAGGCCAAACAATATCATCTCCACTAAACCATCACCATTGGTTCCTAGAGCTATTTCATTTACATCCCCACTATCATCACCACACCTCTACAATTTAGAGGACTTGCCTCCTAGGCCGTCTCATCCGCTTCCGCTGACAACATTCTCCTCATTAGGAGGAATAATGGTACAAAATCGAGGTGTTGAGTCAACACTTGCTCCGGCTTCCTTTTCGCCGTTTCCATCATATAATCCCATTTGGATTATGAGAAATCATCAAAGTCAACCACCCGACCATATTTATGTTGACACTTCTCTACCACCACCATCATTCTTAGTCGAGCCATTCTCAAATGCGCCTCCACCAATCCCTCCATTGTTTAAAGCTCCACAAGTCGCTTCACTTGATCCTTCGCATCAAGCCATTTCATTTCTTCCACCACCACTACCTAGTCATGACAAAGATTGCTATCATTGTCAACATGTTGAAAGTTTGATACATGAAGTACGAGAAGACCAACGTTTCATGTTCTATCATCTCCTCGAACGTTTCGACGAGATTAAACCTAAACAAAACTCGAGCTAGAAGATTTTAGTGGTGTCCTAGCATCAAGCGATAGTTGGTTTGGAAACTCCTAGTCATGTATTTTCTTATTTTCTTAGTTTTTAGAGTCATGTATATCATAACTCTAGTTTTATTAAATGGAATTACATGCTACTTATTATTTTTCTGAGCATATGATTACCTTGTATTCATATCTCATTTTTGTGATAACATTACTTGTTATATCACCTTTGCTGAAATTAATCAGTTAATACGGATCCCTCAGAATTGCCTAGACGGATCCCTACTAGGAGGGAACCGCGGGATCCGTGAGACAGAAAGCTATTTTCTACTAACTTGGACCACATTTGCAGGAAATTGTGAATTATACTTGCTTTCTAATCTTTGTATTGTAGTTATTCAATTTACACATGAAGACTTTGACATCCTAAAGCTAGGGGAGCTTTATGTCAAAGCAATACATTGCAAATTACTTGCAATACTAGGTTTACATTTCGTGACATCCCCTTGCATAATTGCAATCATCAAGGGGAGCGTCGTCTCTTAGACGAAATCTTTTGCAAACTTATTTGCAAACAAACTAAATTAGTATCACTTACTTGACGCCCTTACATAGGGATGGACTCGTCAAGGGGGAGTAAAGACGAGATCATTTCCCGTTACTTGCTCTTTATTTCTTTTTACTTTTACTTCTTTCACATGTTTTTCTTAAAAACGATGTGTTGCTTTCCTTCAAACACTTTTTGTTTCGACAAAAAAGGGGAGAAGAAAGTAAAAACTACAAATTCAAACTTTTACGAATTTTAGCTTTTCCTTAAAATAATTTTATGTTTTGTCATCAACAAAAAGGGGGAGATTGTTTGTAAAACCCTAAAATCTCAAACGTGATAAATGACTATTTTGCCCCTCAAGCTAAATAATTATGAAAACCCGTAAAATGCGTCAACCTCGTTGAATACGTCTAACACTTACCTTATAATGATTTACGCAAGACTATGATAGATATTTTTCACTTATGTCTACAAGTAAGTGTTACGCAATTAAATGAGTGCTAAAGTACCAAGTTATATAAAATCTTGTACAAATTGACTTATACCAAAAAGAAGTCTAGATTCATCCCAATATAATAAAAATGGTAAACAAAGATTTAGTCTAATCTCCCCTTTTTGTTAGGCCTCATTAAACGCCCATTAACCTCTCCATTTAATTTTTCCAATCAAGCCGAATATCCCTCCTTTTACTTCTCTATATACTCGGTCTCTTAACTCTCACATTTACCAAATCACATTTTTATGTCTAACCTAAAATAAAAACGCATTCAAGAAAATATCACCTAGAAACCCTAAATCAAAAGTGACGGCACCCTTTCTTCTCCCTATTCCGTTCGACTTCAGGCAATCACAAGGTGATTCATAACGTGTACAAAGGAGGCTGAGACAGGTGGTGGTGATCGTGGTGTTTTGGTTCGAGGCTGCTGTGGATCACAGATTTGTCGATTCGAAAGGATAGTTGTGGGTTTGCTGCTGTTGTCGTGGAGGGCATGGGGATTGCTATTTTTCTTGGCTCGATCGCACCTTGTTCCTGGTTTTATTCCACTCGATCATCAAGGTATTGTGTCATCCCATCTCATTCAGTTTATCCTCCTTTTGTATTGATGTCGTGAGTCTTAGCCAAAAGCATGCATGTTCATCAAATATAACCTCACACAAAGTAATATGTTAATCTTCACATGGAATGATAAATAGTGTCTCATATAGTCATAACTGTATGTACGTAAAATATTGAATATAGATGTCATACATGTCGACCCATTTGAGTGTTATTGTGTATATGTTTGGCCTCACCTTGCACGACCCAAAGGTAACCAGTAGTGAAACCTTTTTGACCTTCATATTCACGAAGTAAACATGTTTCGTTATAATGATAAATAAAATCATGTCATTGACTTAAGATATATAAAAAGGGTAACTATTTTGGACATGTAAACTGTTTTGAAAAGGGTCTCGTAGGAGTATGTTGGAGGGTGATCGCGGGAGTAACGATTGAGTCATTTTGTATTTTGAAAGCATGACGGGATAGTTGAGTCGGGGGTCAATCATAATGTGTGTTTACATAGTCGTAAATGTTGGTCATTTGAACCGCGAGCAAGCTTTAAGATGGACCGATCATATACTATAAGTGTTATTTTTCTCTTTTTCATCAAACGTTATTAACATGCATATGATTTGTAATATAAAATCTTTAGTCATTTTACATTTTAAACCCTACACTTTGAGATATTTACCATGCAAACCTTACACTTTAAAATATGATCTAATAAAACCCAAAAATAGAAAACTGGTCTTATTAAACCTTTAAGTTACCATTTATAATTTATAAACCCTATGTTTGATTAATTAATGATTATTTCCCTAAAGTATTTTAATTCGGTCTATTACTAAAAATGAGAATACGCTTATAACTCTAAAAATATTAATACGATTTATCCATTATGAATTAAATGAGCTAATAAGTATTAAACAAATCATAATCCGTGTAGATTCATTGAAGGAGACGTGACGTTGTGTCTTCGTGTTCATTCATTCGTTTGCTTTCCTTTCATTGGCGTTAAGGTACAGATATTCTATCCCTTTTCAGTAGGGATTTCTCATGATTCTCTGATCCTTTGACTTTGTTCGCTTATGATATTTCATTGCTATGACTCCTTTGCTATTGACCCCTCTGTTATTGAACCTCTGTTATTGGACCTCTGTTATTGAATCTCTGTTACTGAACCTCTGATATTGAACTGTTGTTATTGATCCCTCTGTTACTAAACCTTTGTTATTGACCTCTGTAACTGAACCTTTGATATTGAACCTGTGTTACTGAACCCTTGATATTAGACTTGATATTGGACTATTGTGACCATCTGTTTACCCCAACGCACCATATTCTGTTTATGTTACTGTATGATTGGATAAATGGTTCGACTTATGTGGTCTGGCTTGTTAACTTGTCAATTTGCTCTGCTATGTCCTTAAGTCATTCAATTGTAGTGTTCATGCTGAGTTCATGTTTGATACGTGTGGTTACCATGTCTGGCTACAGATGGAATTTCTGCTGTAGTGATACTTGTGATGTTATTAACTGTAGTTACTTGACTTGTATGATTGCCATGCTCACTTTCTAATTTAATTGCTTCCGCTTGCGTTTAGTTTTCCATTTGGCTTAATTATATTTTGACTTCCTGAATTGATTGTGTGCTATTCTTGTTGAGTGAATACGGCGTTTGCTATGTTAGATTTTGTTTTCGGTACCTGTATGTCGATCTTCTTATATGTGATTATGTATATGTCGTGGATTCCTTACTCTGCTTCGTTCTCCTTGTTATCTGTTCATTCTGGATATCGGTATAATTGTGTTCTGCAGGATCCTCATTGACTCATTGACTCCTTTCCGTTGCAACCTTGTTATCAGTTCCTTATTTCATTTCGCATTTCTTATTTTATGTAGCTTTTGTTTTGTTATATCTGTTCACTGGGCTTTTTAAGCTCAGCCGCATTTCTTTTCCTGCGGCAGGTTTTTTAGGTTTGAAGATGGGCTTGTTGGGCTGAGAGTTGGAATATCTGAGTGGACCGACCCTAGTTACCTTATTATCTTGGACTTATTTTGATGGGCTATCGTTTTGAGATTTCATTTTATTTTAGACATTTTGGATTTTGTAATTTTCCTCGTAAGTCATTCGTTTATATGACTTGGCAATTTATTTTATAATGCTTCCGCTTGAAAATTTTTATTGTATATTCTGATATGACACCAGAATGTGACACTTCTACCCTTGCCGGGTTGGGGTGTTACAATTATGGTATCAGAGCAAAGGTTTCGTCTTGTTGACCTTAGGATTGACCTGTGGGGACTGGGTAGACAATAGGCTTTCGTCTGTTCTGATCTCTTTCGATTCCTTTTGATTGTCGTTCAGATTTGACTCCAATATCCTTTTGTCTTCACTGATTTGGCCTTCTTCTCTTCTCATTTAATTTTACTATTTTAAATTCGCACATCCGTTTTTCGATCGTTATATGGAGACTACTCGTAGAGCCAAAGATGATGCCGACCCTGCATTGCTGCAACAATTTCTGGAGAGGTTCGTGAGACAGAAGCCGCACCTGATCGTAATGCTACCGGAGACGTCAAGATGCTGCTGAAGGGAGCTGGACGGATCAACCAAAGGTGCAAGGACGGAGACAAGATTCAACTGGTGGTTGAGAAGGTTCATCTACTTCATATGATTGGGCGCGACTGGTGTTACTTCAATTTGTTGTCACGCGTTCTGATACGGTTTAATATTTTGCTATATGATTTGATCGGTATTGCTTTTCTTTGATTTGTTCAGAACTCGGTTTGAATCGTGAAGTTTTATCGTTTAGCATTTTGGTAATATCTCAGTTTTTCTTTTGGATCGTCAGTAATGAGTCATGAGGAACCATTTCGAGCAAGTTGGTGGCTTTCTTCTTTGGTGATATGGTAAGTTTTCTGATGTAGTATATGATGTATGTATGCGATCTGGCCTGTTTTGGTATGTTGCTTGCTATCTGTATGATATCTGTTTTGTCATGACCCGAGACAGAATATGGTAACAATAAGGACTTGTTATGTGATACTAGTATTATGACGCCTGATCAACGTGATAATACCGAGATCATATAATTTGAACTTATTGAATTCATACGATATCTTGGGAAATGTCTGGGGTTGGTACGTGAATGGAATCGGACTTATATCCGTTATTTGTCACTCCTGATGTTCGATTGGAATTCTGTACCTCTTTGTGAAATTCTCACCGACATCTGTTACGTATAAGTTTTGTACGCTTTGAAACTATCTGAAACCATGGATTGCTACGTCTGTCTTTAGCCCGTACGTCTCTGTGTACTTCTGCGACTTTAATTTTCGAGGACGAAAATTTTCTTTTAGAGGGGAAGAGTTGTAAAACCCTAAAATCTCAAACGTGATAAATGACTATTTTGCCCCTCAAGCTAAATTAATATGAAAACCCGTAAAATGCGTCAACCTCGTTGAATACGTCTAATACTTACCTTATAATGATTTACGCAAGACTATGATAGATATTTTTCACTTGTGTCTACAAGTAAGTGTTACGCAATTAAATGAGTGCTAAAGTACCAAGTTATATAAAATCTTGTACAAATTGACTTATACCAAAAAGAAGTCTAGATTCATCCCAATATAATAAAAATGGTAAACAAATATTTAGTCTAAACTCCCCTTTATTTTAGGCCTCATTAAACGCCCATTAACCTCTCCATTTAATTTTTCCAATCAAGCCGAATATCCCTCCTTTTACTTCTCTATATACTCGGTCTCTTAACTCTCACATTTACCAAATCACATTTTTATGTCTAACCTAAAATAAAAACGCATTCAAGAAAATATCACCTAGAAACCCTAAATCAAAAGTGACGGCACCCTTTCTTCTCCCTATTCCGTTCGACTTCAGGCAATCACAAGGTGATTCATAACATGTACAAAGGAGGCTGAGCAGTGGTGGTGATCGTGGTGTTTTGTTTCGAGGCTGTGGATCATGATTTGTCGATTCGAAAGGATAGTTGTGGGTTTGCTGCTGTTGTCGTGGAGGGCATGGGGATTGCTATTTTTCTTGGCTCGATCGCACCTTGTTCCTGGTTTTATTCCACTCGATCATCAAGGTATTGTGTCGTCCCATCTCATTCAGTTTATCCTCCTTTTGTATTGATGTCGTGAGTCTTAGCCAAAAGCATGCATGTTCATCAAATATAACCCTCACACAAAGTAATATGTTAATCTTCACATGGAATGATAAATAGTGTCTCATATAGTCATAACTGTATGTACGTAAAATATTGAATATAGATGTCATACATGTCGACCCATTTGAGTGTTATTGTGTATATGTTTGGCCTCACCTTGCACGACCCAAAGGTAACCAGTAGTGAAACCTTTTCGACCTTCATATTCACGAAGTAAACATGTTTCGTTATAATGATAAATAAAATCATGTCATTGACTTAAGATATATAAAAAGGGTAACTATTTTGGACATGTAAACTGTTTTGAAAAGGGTCTCGTAGGAGTATGTTGGAGGGTGATCGCGGGAGTAACGATTGAGTCATTTTGTATTTTGAAAGCATGACGGGATAGTTGAGTCGGGGTTCAATCATAATGTGTGTTTACATAGTCGTAAATGTTGGTCATTTGAACCGCGAGCAAGCTTTAAGATGGACCGATCATATACTATAAGTGTTATTTTTATCTTTTTCATCAAACGTTATTAACATGCATATGATTTGTAATATAAAATCTTTAGTCATTTTACATTTTAAACCCTACACTTTGAGATATTTACCATGCGAACCCTATACTTTAAAATATGATCTAATAAAACCCAAAAATAGAAAACTTGTCTTACTAAACCTTTAAGTTACCATTTATAATTTATAACCCCTATGTTTGGCTAATTAATAATTATTGCCCTAAAGTATTTTAATTCGGTCTATTACTAAAAATGAGAATACGCTTATAACTCTAAAAATATTAATACGATTTATCCATTATGAATTAAATGAGCTAATAAGTATTAAACAAATCATAATCCGTGTAGATTCATTGAAGGAGACGTGACGTTGTGTCTTCGTGTTCATTCATTCGTTTGCTTTCATTTCATTGGCGTTAAGGTACAGATATTCTATCCCTTTTCAGTAGGGATTTCTCATGATTCTCTGATCCTTTGACTTTGTTCGCTTATGATATTTCATTGCTATGACTCCTTTGCTATTGACCCCTCTGTTATTGAACCTCTGTTATTGGACCTCTGTTATTGAATCTCTTCTATGAATCTCTGATATTGAACTGTTGTTATTGATCCCTCTGTTACTAAACCTTTGTTATTGACCTCTGTAACTGAAACTTTGATATTGAACCTGTGTTACTGAACCCTTGATATTAGACTTGATATTGGACTATTGTTATGAACCTCTGAATTGTGACCTACTGATATTGAACCTCTGATTATGATGATTGATATATATTGCTACACTGTGGACCTTTGTTTGACCCTTCAGATTTATACCGAGCAAATACGTTAACTAGTCATGGAGGTACCATGACCGTGTCATTGATGCACCAATGGCATGACTCCAGTGTGTACAAGTGATGTTACACACCGTCCCTTTCTGTTATTTGATTATGAGCTCGATATATATTGTATGGCCACTATTTGTCTATAGGGGCGTATGGATGCATCCTAGATCTGTACTGTCTTTATGATATATATACTGTTCGGTGATGTGGTGCGTGTGTGCAATACACCCCTCACAGTCGGGAGCTAGCTACTCCACTGGTTCTGAGGTCTCCCCTCCTATTGTTTGGTATTCGAGGTCACCCCTCCAAATCGATGGTTACTATCGATTTTGGGCTGCTATTGCCACTACGATATTACTGTCTGTTGTTGGCTCGGGATAGATTTTTGACAACCCTTACACTGTTGATATACTTATATTGTACCATCTGTTTACCCCAACGCACCATATTCTGTATTGACTGCCCGTTACCCTGTACCCTTATGTGACTTATTCTTCTCCCATTCCATTTACGTACCGGGTTATTATTATTATGGTTATTGAATTTGATTATGCTTTTACATGTTTTAGGTGACAATCGGTTGCCCTGCTACTATATGATTAATATGTGATTGTCTGATTCATCTATTGACATGCTAATAACTGACAAACGGTTTACCATACTGTTATGTGACTCTTTGATTCGTCTGGTCCATGTTAGTGTATAAATGATTGTTTTGACGACTTATCATGTAAACTCTGTTTTGTTAACCTCGTGGTCTATGAATATCTCTTAGTATCTTTTCCCGCTTATTGTTGATCCGCCATGTGTACATTGTTTATGTTCTGTATGATTGGATAAATGGTTCGACTTATGTGTTCTGGCTTGTTAACTTGTCAATTTGCTCTGCTATGTCCTTAAGTCATTCAATTGTAGTGTTCATGCTGAGTTCATGTTTGATACGTGTGGTTACCATGTCTGGCTACAGATGGAATTTCTGCTGTAGTGATACTTGTGATGTTATTAACTGTAGTTACTTGACTTGTATGATTGCCATGCTCACTTTCTAATTTAATTTCTTCCGCTTGCGTTTAGTTTTCCATTTGGCTTAATTATATTTTGACTTCCTGAATTGATTGTGTGCTATTCTTGTTGAGTGAATACGGCGTTTGCTATGTTAGATTTTGTTTTCGGTACCTGTATGTCGATCTGCTTATATGTGATTATGTATATGTCGTGGATTCCTTACTCTGCTTCGTTCTCCTTGTTATCTGTTCATTCTGGATATCGGTATAATTGTGTTCTGCAGGATCCTCATTGAGTCATTGATTCCTTTCCGTTGCGACCTTGTTATCAGTTCCTTATTTGATTTCGCATTTCTTATTTTATGTAGCTTTTGTTTTGTTATATCTGTTCACTGGGCTTTTTAAGCTCAGCCGCATTTCTTTTCCTGCGGCAGGTTTTTTAGGTTTGAAGATGGGCTTGTTGGGCTGAGAGTTGGAATATCTGAGTGGACCGACCCTAGTTACCTTATTATCTTGGACTTATTTTGATGGGCTATCGTTTTGAGATTTCATTTTATTTTAGACATTTTGGATTTTGTAATTTTCCTCGTAAGTCATTTGTTTATATGACTTGGCAATTTATTTTATAATGCTTCCGCTTGAAAATTTTTATTGTATATTCTGATATGACACCAGAATGTGACACTTCTACCCTTTCCGGGTTGGGGTGTTACATTGTTAATACAAATAAGCCGTAAAAACGTTTATTTATATTTTACGATCTTCTAATGTTTTGTCGATAACAAACGTAAAATCATATTAACGAAACAAATAAAATACGTAAATGGTTTGAACTAATAGTTTCTAACATATTCACATTTTCACATAAAATACTAAAATAAGTATAAGTGATTTTATGATTTAATAATATATATGTACAACAACTAGTGTTTACATATTTGGATAAAATATACACATAACTAGTATGTAGTATATTGGGTAATATAAGTGGGTAGAAACTTAAGTATCACAACCCATTGGGCAAATACATTAAATGTAGTTGGGTACAACCCAAAGCCCATAACCCATGGATCTTGACCCATAACCCATTGCATGACATCATGCTTATATCATACATGGATAATATCCATAACCTATGGATCAACCCATACCCAAGTGACTAAGTGCATTGCACTCAAAGATACATTGTATCTAGCCAAAGATCCATGGTTCAACCCATGACCCATAACCAAAATACCCATGGGCAAAGAGGAGCGTTCCACGGATCCCTAGCTTTGTGCTAGCCGGATCCCTTGTGGTAGGGATCCGTGGGATCCGGGGAACAGTAGGATTTTTTCTCTATGAATAGTGAGCCATTTCTTCATTATTTCTAACCCCTTTCTAACACACTTTCTCCCTGAGTTAAAACTCACTAACCTCAGATCCAAGAGATCTATGTTTGTAGTTTTGTTTCTGTGTGATCTTTTAGGTTCCTCTTAAAGACAAGATCACCACCTTTGAAGTCGAGCAAGCTCAAGTCCATGAGTTGCCATGCTTCCTCATCATCAAGGCTACTGAAGTCTTCTTGTTGATGATTCCTTTCTTTCTTCAAAGAAGTGTAGTGTTAAAGACATTAGTGAAAGATGTCTCAAGTGTCAAGACGAAGATATTAGTGAAGGGTATCTATCGTCTATAGCATAAGCACTTGTGGTAGGTGCTTAGAAGTCAAGACAATAAGCATTAGTGAAAGGTGCTTAGAAGTCAAGACTAGAAGACATTAGTGAAAGGTGTCTTGTAGATCTAGTCAAAGGAATTAGTGAAAGGTGCCTTAGATGTACATTCGATATGGTGTGTTTCGATGTACAAGATAGACTAGTATTAGATCCAAGGATATTGATATCCTTGATGATGTTGTAAAGGAGTAGATCTCCTTTGGGATTAGTCGTTGGTGTAGTGTGGTAGTAGTTCCTCCATTGCAATGGAACTAGGTGCTTAGCCTAGTACCTAATAAAGGGTAGGCGACGTTGTGAAGGTGTAGTTCACCTTGGAGTGAAAGAACTAGGTACTTAGCCTGGTACCTTATAAAGGGTAGGCGACGTTGTGTAGGTGTGGTTCACCTTGGAGTGAAAGAACCCCTGTGGTTAGCCTAGCACCGAAAAAAGGGTAGGCGACGTTGTGAAGGCTTCTCCGCAATAAGGAGATTGGTGTAGTGATTACGAACTCTCGAGTAGGTGACTCGGGGAGTGGAGTAGGGCAAGGAAGGTGTCCTTGTAGCCGAACCACTATAAATACTCGTGTTGTGGTTTTGTGCTTCTTACTCTTATCTTTTCATTACTTACCTTTATATGCTTGTTTATCAACATCCAACACACACATCCAAATAGGTTGACATAAGTCGATCTAAATAGATTAAAAGGAAGTTTTAATTGGTAAAACTATTCAACCCCCCCTTCTAGTTTTCCACAGGTTCTTAAATAAGCAAAAGAGCAATGATATATGGACCTAATGGTAGGCCTAAAAAGAAGGCTAAATTGAGGTGCCATCATCTGATTGGTGATATTAAAAGTGGGCTCCTCTGATGTCACCAACCGGAGAATGACACCTCAGTTTAGGCCTCTTTTTAGGCCTCCCAATTAGGCTTCTTTATCATTTCCTTGAGCAAAGAGCAATACACATAATGTTTCAGCCGTCTAATCCAAAACAAAAGAACTCGTAGCTAGAAAAATTATGTGTTTACCATTGAAAAAAACAAGAAAATATGTTTATATTCTTACTTGGTGGGAGTTCACCTTGATTTGAGAAGAAGCTATGAATGAAGGAGGTCCACACAGAAGAACTTTATCATATACTTCATACAATTTTCATCTATTCCTTTAATTCAAGGAGGTGTCGATCAAATTGAATTCTTGTCTCGAGTTCTTACTTCATTAAGGCTCATATAAACCATAGTTGCTACAATGGTCGCAACAATAATCAATTTGGAGTTAAAAGTATCCTTATGTCCGGGAAATGATAATAACCAATAAGGTTAAAGATCGCTGCTACTTTTCTATTAAAAAAATAAAAAATAAAATAAAATCATCCCACATAGGTCAAGCAAATGAAATGTTGCTAGTTTATATATAGAGGTAAGTGTTTCTTGTTCGTGTTGATATCAATACATCGTTATATTGTGAAGTAATTGATGGATGTGATGCTATTAAAATTACAATAGTCGGTTTCTTTTCAATAAATTTGTATAACTTGTTAACTTTTTTGTAATTTTTTTATTTGATGATTGCCTTATACTATTATGAACGAAAATTGCAAATATATTGTCTGTGCTAATTTTGAAAGTGTAATGACATAATTATAAGTTGCATCAGAATGATAGAAAGGAAAAGATTCAGTATGTTCTTAAATAAGCAAAATGCATCATAATGTTTCGACTGTCTAATCCAAATCAAAGTTAATTGTAGCCGGATATGTTGTGTAGTACATAATATAATATAACCATGAACCAATCTAGTATGTGTTCAGTCTCTCTTTAGTTCTACTTTAAAAGAGATTCAGTCCCAAACTCGAAAATGAACCGAACTCAACTAAGCTTCGAGAGGTTCGATTGAGCTTGTTTTATTAATCATATCGTTTGTTCACAAGTGAGCCCACTTAGGCCTCACATAACCTCTCACACATGAGAGAAATGAGTACCGCGTCCAGTCTTATATAACACAAACTCTAAGCAAGTGTCATTTAACACTAACGACTTTGATGTCGATCAACAACCTAAAACCCGGATGAATCACTATGTGAAGAACCCGGATACTTTATATTCCAAAGACAAGAACTCGACGAAGCCAACTTGCTTTTACAAATATGGGTCAATATATGCAAGATAATCTTACGGTTACATGTATTGTTCTATAACTCATGTGTTTTCATCCTGGTAAATAAAACACACAACAAGTAGAAAAATTACTTCTTGTCTCATAACCAAATTCGAAAACGACTTTTAATCTCATCAATCTCAAACAACAATGTCTATATCTCTTGCACGTTTAATTTCTTTCTAAATAATAATTGAATCTGTTTCGTTATTCGGTAATTAACTTTCTAGTTAGTGTTGATAGAAATGAATGTAAGTTTGTGTATATTGATTGAATAATAATGTTTAATACATCAAGATTATATAGGATACATAACGGGCCTAATATACAATGGGCCAAATACTAATCCTAATACTAATAGTCTAACACTCCCCCGCAGTTTGAGCGGGAGGAGACCGAACACTCAAGTTGTCACAAAAATCAGTAAACAAGGCAGAGGGTAACCCCTTGGTAAAAATATCATCATACCGAAACAGAGAAGGAACATGTAGAACTTGAACTTGACCAGTAGCAACCAAATCACGAACAAAATGAATATCAATCTCAATATGCTTGGTACGCTGATGCTGAACAGGGTTAGAAGACAAGTACATTGCACTAACATTATCACAATAAACAATAGTAGCAAATGATAATGGTGTATGAAGCTCATGTAGTAAATTCCGAAGCCAACATGTCTCAGAAACAGGATTGGCAACACCCCGATACTCAGCCTCGGACCTCTGGAGCGGAAATCGTCGGCTGACGTTTAGAGGACCATGAAAGTAAGTTGTTGCCAAGAAAAACACAATAACCTGATGTAAACCGGCGAGTGGTAGGGCAACCAGCCCAATCAGCATTCGAATAAGCAACCAAGGACTCAGTAGTAGAAGAAAATAACTGTAAACCGTAAGCCAAAGTCCCCTGAACATACCGCAAGATCCGCTTGAGAGCAGTGAAATGAGGCTCACGATAATCATGAATATATAAACAAACCTACTGCACATCATAAGTAATATCGGGTCGAGTGAAAGTGAGATACTGAAGAGAACCTGCAAGACTCTGATATAACGTAGGATCAAAAACAAGATCACCATCATCACCCAACTTAGACTTAGCGTCAACAGGAGTCCTAGAAGGGTTACAACCAACCATATGTGCACGCTCCAAAATCTCCATAGCATACTTATGTTGAGACAAAAACATCCCAGAAGAGTCACGCGTAACAAACACATCCAAAAAATAATTAAGAGCACCCAAATCTGTCATAGAGAACTCCTTATGCAAAGAAGCAATAATCCGCTATAATAAACTATTAGAGGAAGCAGTAAGCACAATATCATCCACATAAAGCAGTAGAAAAGCCGTATCATCACCTTGTCGGTAAATAAATAAAGAAGAATCACACCGACTCGAAATAAACCCAACAGTAAGAATATAAGCAGCAAACCGCTGAAACTATGCCCGAGGCGCCTGCTTAAGACCATAAAGAGAACGTTGTAATAAACAAAGATAATCCGGATGCTCAGGATCCCGAAAACCAGGTGGCTGATGCATATAAACAGTTTCAGCCACATCACCATGCAAAAATGCATTCATGACATCAAGCTGGTGAACTGGAAAATGTCGAGAAATAGCTAAACTAAGAATAGTCTGAATGGTGCCCGACTTTACAACAGGACTAAAAGTCTCATCAACGTCGACTCCTTCCACCTGTGTGCTACCATTGGCAACAAGACGTGCCTTGTACCGACTAAGAGTGCCATCAACCAAATACTTATGACGAAATAACCACATACTCCTAACAATATTGACACCCGCAGGACGAGGTACACAAGTCCAAGTTTTATTCTTAATAAGCGCATTATATTCATCAATCATAGCATTTCGCCAATTGGGATCATCAAGAGCATCCTTATACGACCTAGGTGATGGAGAAACAGTGGACACATGACCAGCATACTTAGGATTAGGACGAGTAGTCCCGACACGAGAGCGTGTGACCATGGGATGAATAGATACAACAGGTGGTGGCGTTGGTGAGTCAAGGACAGGTACGGGAGAGACAGGTGGTGTGGGCGTTGGTGTAGGTGGGGCAGGAGAGGAAGGTATGTTGACTGGTTCGTTAGGTGTAGGTATAGGAATCGGGTTTAAAGTAGGACCAATTGGGGTGGTGTTGATAATAGTAGAAATGAGATTGGAAGAATCTTCCAAAAAATCATAGAAGGGGGTAGGTTTGGACGGATGGATTTGAAACGGAAAAACCATTTTATCAAAGGTAACATAACGAGAGATAATAATTTTGTTGGTATTTAAATCAAGACAACGATAGCCAAAATGATTGGCAGCGTGTCCCAAAAATATGGCAGGTGTAGCACGAGGCCCTAATTTATGGTTGGTATCAATATATGGGTAACAAAGGCATCCAAAAAGGCGAGTGATGTGCAACGTGTGTATACGTTTTAAATTTATAAAAGACGAATTACCAATTTTACCAATAACACATACGAGCAAGTGCACTCGTCCGTTATAGCAAGATTATAAAGGTAAGTCGGGATCGTTCGCAGGGATTTGAGTGAATCTGATTAACAAGTTTGAATCAACAAAGACAATCCAAAACATATAACAACGCAAATAGATATAATGAAATTCAGATGATTAAAAACTTCACTTGCTTAAACTAGTTTCTTATCCATGATTAGTATGATTGTGTTAACCTCTTAACATGTTGGTTATGATAATTAGTTGGTGTACTAATCTAATGTTCTTACAAGTTAAACCTTCGTCAAGATTTTAATTTATAAAAACAAGCATTAAGTTTAACCAATCAATTCAAGATCAATTCAAGTTTCATAAGTTTACTTTCATAAACTTAAACACAAAATCATCCACTTGTTTATCAAATTACTTAAGAAATGGTCAATACAAAAGGTAACCGATTATAGACAAAAGGCTACAATTGATTTTTAACAACTAATCTTACGACCTTTTAGATGTTTCCAATCAATCCAACTTGATAATCAAAAAGCGTTTTTATTACAACCACACCTTAGTTCCTCTGTTTAATGAAGAATAATGGGTAAAAACAATCATCCATAGACAAAATGATTATTACTAGTTGAACAACAATAAGTTCTTTCGACCTCTACGCTTATTATCAACTAGTCAAACTTGATTAACAAATGTCACTATGAAACGTTAGCACAATTGGATCTTAGAATCAACTTGAAATTGAATTAAAACATGTTAAAACAATCACTAACTAATCATATGATATTCAACATCATTTAAGCAAGTGTATAAAGAAACTAGCCACTCATAGCAAAAATAAACATAAACTCAGATCTTTGAACATTAGAATTAATTAAGATTCTTACAATGCTTGGAATAAGATTACAAATGGTGAATTAATGATTCCCAAAGTATTGGGGTAGACTCCTTGGTGTTTTGGCCTCCAAATGTGGAACTTCTGGAACTCTAAACTTTCCTGGACTTTTAAGGACGAATTTGAGAGCTTAAGAGCTTTTTTTGATGAGTAGAGAGAGTTGTATTAAAGTGTGTTTCTCATATACTAACAAGAGGTCTCTATTTATACTAGTTCTAAGGCCTAGGGTATTAATTGCTGAACTTGGCCTCCAAGGAGTTAGGAAGGGACTAGAATTGTTTGGATGCAAAGGGGAAACTTGGTGATGAAGATTTGGCAGAAACAGGCTCTCCAACCGGATCAGTCACATGACCAACCGATCCGGTTGGTCTTCTACAAAGGTTCCAACCGTTCAGGTTGCGGGTGGCGATCGAACGGTTGGATGGACGTCTGGGCACTTTTTGATCGACTTCCAACCGATCCGGTTGCTATTGCAACCGATCCGGTTGGTCTTCCTGAGTTACGGAAAATTGATCTTTACTTCGTTTTGACTTGTAGAACTTGGTTCTTCAATCACTTTGGCCTTCTATGGTACTTGAGATACTAATTTGTGCTTGACATGCTTCACTGAAACGGGAATCTTCTAATTGTTGAACATTCCTTCACTTTTCCTTCCGTTTCCCTGCACTTGGTTATAAATACTAGACAAACATCTTTTGATGCGATTAAGCACTGAAATCGTACAAATATAACCAAATAACATATACAAAAGCACTCATAACGCTATTGAAAACATGTACAATCTGATCATTATCAGCGAGTAAAAGGTATGTCATTGTTAATGGCACGGGAAGGAAGGATATTCAATAAATAAACAGCCATGTTAAGAGCTTCAGTCCAATAGTTAGGTGGTAAATGTGCTTGAAACAATAAAGTACGAATAAGGTTATTGATGGTACGAATCATGCGTTCATACTTTCCATTTTGTTTAGAGGTGCGAGGGCACGAAAATCTAAATTGGATGCCATGGGTTGAAAATAATTTATGAAAAGCAGTATTATCAAACTCACCCCATGATCACACTGAAACGACTTAATTTCACACTTAAACTGAGTACGAACATAACTACGAAATAACTGAAATTTAGACAAAACATCAGATTTATTTATTAATGGATAAACCCAAACATACTGAGAATAATGATCAAGAAACAAAACATAATACTTGAAACAGGAAAGACTCGAAATTGGGGAGGTCCACAAATCCGAGTGAACAATGTCAAAACAAGAAGTAACAGAACTAGAAGAACTAGCAAATGGAAGCTTCACGTGTTTACCAAGCTGACAAGCATGGCAAAGAACGGAAAGCTACTCTTTATTACAAGAAATAGAATCACTAGACACAAGACACCGCAACACTTCACTTCCTGGATGTCCAAGTCGTTGATGCCGATATACTGATTGGTAAAATATGCTTTAGGAATTGGAGAAGGCTTCGTAACAGAGTAAAGATCACCCGTGCTATCACAACGGAGGAGTACCCGTCGAGTTATGAAGTCCTTCACAGAAAAACCAAAATGATTAAATTCAACAGTGCAATAATTATCACGAACAAATTGACGCACATAAATAAGATTTTTTACGATATGAGGGGTAATTAAAACATTATTTAAACGAAGAGGACGAAAAGGTGTAGACAAGATACTATTACCAGAGTTGGTAACGGGAATAAAACGGCCATCACCAACCGCGACAGACGGATAAATGCACTCATTAAGAATGTTAGGACCGATTAACATAAGATTTATGTGGTTTGGAGGTCTTGGTTGATGGAAGAAGATGAGGATCTTCATCCTTTTTAGAGAGAGAGGAGAAAACACAAAGTTTATTGATAAGAACAAACACACACTAACCAATAACCTAATGCTTCACCTCACCCCTCATGGAGAGTCATTAGGGGTATATATAGGCCCTATCTTTGCCATATAAATGATACTAGTCCCTAAGGGCAAAGTATACTATGCATCTAGTGCAATTCACGTAAGTGACTTTATTTTTAGAAAAAGAGAGGCTAACAATCTCCCTCCAAGATAGCGTCACACGTGAATGGTTACAATGAGACCTATAAATACAAAACAAAATAAATTACAATAGTAAAGAACAATGTTGACTTTCTTGAAGTGCAGAGTCTCTGTAGTCTAGATACTGAGGCAAACTTGAAGTTCTCCCTTCCGATGACCTCGGCATTTTATCTTTGGCACTGACGGCACAAATTCTTGTAGCTCTGAACTTCAACTGTAACGGTCTAGTTAGGTTATTACTCCCTCCTAACTAGTGAGCCTTTTTTTCTTTCTTTGCTCCCTCCTGAACCGACAACACTCTTCCAACACGTCTTTAATCTTCAGACACGCAGCGGAGAAAGTAAACTCTCGAAGCACAATGGTTGTCGTTCTAGGAACATCATAACAACATAACTCACTTAGTATTGCATCCAAGTTGGTAAAAAACCTCGATGTACACACACTACTTCTCCTTCTTCAGTCTTAAGCACTAATCCCTTCGTAATCCAATCACGGAAGATGAAATACCAACTTCTCCCTCCTGATGGTTGTGAGCAATCGGAATCATCATAATGTTGCGTACATGCCGTATTACCTTCTTTGATGCAGTATTAACATCATAGCTTGATCAAATTTCCGTGAGAATATGTCGCAAAAATACTCTCAATAATTTTCTCTAACCAACCTTTTATCGAACCTCCTTTGAATTCACCGGCTAATTGTAATGACCACATATGGAGATAACCCGATACGACTAACTTGAAAAGGAAGTAAACATCCCAACTTTGTGACTTACTGCTTGTTCTAAATTTTTTGAACAATCCACAACTAAGTGTGACACTGAGCACAACAACGTAACTCCTTAAAGTGATGGTTACATACTGTGAGCACTACAACGTAACTCCTTACCAGTTATAACCAGATTGTCAAATTTCATGATGTGCTCCAACAAGTTATCTTGAGACATGCATCCAACCAACCATCGTCTCAAAGATAAAGAAGTCCACCTGTGAAATATCACTTCAATTCCTCATCAATAATACCGTACAAAAACTCCGTAGCCATTTTTTCAGATTTCGCGCAAGCCATGAATTATGTATCCCTCCGTGAAAATTTATACCATACCAAAAGTATACCACTCATTTACCAAATATTATCAAAAGTATGTATCTAAAAAATTCAGATAACACATTTTGATGTCAATATTGTTTATGTAGCCTTGCAGCCCAAACAATGTTAATGTATCCCGTCCATCACAACCCAAATTTCGTCCATCCAAGTCCACATTCAGCCCACCAAATGAAATATAAGATCAGGCCCATAAAGTTTTAGGTATCCGGTTATAAAGATACACAAGATAACCTAAACCTAAAAGATCACTTGGAAGATGTACGCCTACTACTCCTCTGCTCCAAATACGCCTCACACAAATTTCCTCATCAAACCACACGCATCTCAAGCTCATATTAACCATCATCACATAACCTAAACATTAAATCATTCTTATGAAATCCATAAGCACAACCGTACAAAAATATGTATTCTTTTCAGCTTCAAACGAATCAAGGTGAGTCTTCAAGATCCATGGTACGGGTCTCGGGTAAGATTGTAATTGATTTGTTTTTATTTAGATGTTTTGGTCATAGAACGAATTGAAATAAGAGAGTAACACAATTGTTATTCATCTTTTTCTTTAAATTCGTATAGTATCACAAGGCATGGATCTATGAGGATATAGATTTAATTGAAACAATCTTTAATAAGATTGCAAAAAAAATTAAATCGGAGCTGAGATCTTGAGTAGATGAATTAATTTTATTTTGGAGTCTTGGTTTCGGTGGAGGGTTGGAGTAGTCTTTGTATTAGAACGAGTGGGATGAGTTTTTCAGTTTGTTACAAGTGATGAACAAGGACCAATGATGGTGTTGAAGCACTGAGGTCGTGAGTTGTACTGTGGTATATGGTATGTGGGCTTGGTCATTTTTACGCGTAACTTTCTTTTCCTTATGCGTAAACGTACCAAGCTTACGCATAAACATAGGCGTAACTTGCTTATGCGTAAACATACTTAAGCGTAAACTGGTCTTAGGCGTAGTCATACGCGTAAACCATTTTTCCTACGCGTAACTCCAAATCTTATGCGTAAACTGGTCATAACCTTACGCGTAACTTCATGCTTATGCGTAAGCTTGTCTTAGTTATGTGTAAACATACGCGTAAAGGTCCTTACGCATAACTTCACAGTTATGCGTAACATTTTTGAAGATGCTTATGCGTAGCCTAGTTTTTATGCGTATTCCATACGCGTAAAAGTCCTTATGCGTAGAAAACTAGGGTTTTGACCCAGTTGACTTTTTCCGGCGAGTTTTTCCGACCATCTTCATACAAAAACCCAGAAAAGCATAAACATGATTCTTTATGACCAGATAACCAAGAAGCTTGACCAGATGATGACCACAAAGATTACACAGAATTGGTACAAAAGTCTTGAAAAGACAGTTATACATGATAGACTATTGACTTTTGACCATAAAGGATACTAAACATAGTTAAAAACTGTTTACCCACAAATCGGAAAAAAAAAATTTCCGACCACAAAAATAGCACAAAACAGTTAAAAACATGTGTAAAAAACCGACATAAATCAACAAAAGATAACCATTGCTCTATACCACTTGTTAGACCCGAAAAGCATAAGATTTATGTGGTTTGAAGGTCTTGGTTGGTGGAAGAAGATGAGGATCTTCATCCTTTTTAGAGAGAGAAACTAGAGAGAGGGAGGAGAAAACACAAAGTTTATTGATAAGAACAAACACACACTAACCAATAACCTAATGCTTCACCTCACCCCTCATGGAGAGTCATGAGAGGTATATATAGGCCCTATCTTTGCCACATAAACGATACTAGTCCCTAAGGGCAAAGTATACTACGCATCTAGTCCAATTCACGTAAGTGACGTTATCTTTAGAAAAAGCGAGGCTAACAAAGAATATCACTAAGACAATGCACGGAATCATTAAGATGAGAGCTCGCACCTGTATCCATATTCCAATTTCCAGCAGACGGTTCCTAAAGAGTGTTAGTAGCAAAAGCATGAGGCAACATGGTAGCTTGAACCGAACCTTGAGAACCGGATGCCAAAAGTTGGCTTGGATGAAAACCCCCTTGCTGTTGAACCGACATTTGCTGTGGAACCCCTGGCACAAACCCCCTAGCTGAACCGGTGCGTGTGAACCAGGAAAAGAACCTTCAGTGGGCGACTGACCTGCTGACGCAATAGTGGACTGCTGCTGAATCGAACCAAAATGAACCGGCTGTTGTGACCCTTGAACCTGCATTATAGTGAACCGGAGGCTTTGAACAGGTGACTACTGCTGTTGAACCTGCGTATAGTGAACCCCCTGGTTGAATGAACCGTCAACAAATGGAACTATGGACCCCCATTGGGAACTGTGAACCGGTATAGTTGGGCCAGCCATATATTGAGTTGGGTCGGAGTATGGATGGGCCGGCTGAGAATAAAGAGAAGGGTATTGGGCCGCAGTGTGATAAGCAACAGGTGAAGTCTCAGAAGACTTATTAGGTGAAGAAGTAAAACCCAATTTGGTCAATAATTGTTGCAACATAGCCATATCGACGAAATTGGAACCACGAGGAAGCATAGTTGACTTACCATGAACGCCATTGTGAAGATAGTTTTACGCCTCACCAAAACGACATTTACCTTTAGCAAACAAAAAAAAATGTTTGTTTACTTTATCCAATGGATTAGGCGGACGACGAGTGTTGCTATTTGCAATAAAACCATAGGGGAAGCGGATGTAGCATCCACAATCAGGTCTTGAACTTTAGACTTCATGCGCATCTCTTGCGTGGTCAACAAAGAACGAACCTTCTTGAGATCGGGAAAGGGTTCCTGACTAGCAATAACAGTGGAAATCACATCATACGTGTTGGGTAAGGCTTCAAGAGCAAATGTAACAATGTCATCATTACTAAGAGGAGAACCAAGGCCATTCAAAACCAAAGCAATTGATTCAATTTTCTAAAAGTACGCATCAATTGTTAAATCCCCAAGCTTTATATTACGTAATTCCACCTTCAAAGCCATAGCTCGAGGGCGTTTATTGTCTTGAAAAATCCCCTCAAGACACACCCACGCCTCTTTAGCAGATTTAGGATTAAGTACCACCAGCCTTTTTTGAAGATTCGAGGCAAGTGTGGAAAAGATCCAAGACCGAATGATGAAGTCGATCTTGAGCCATTTTGCATCCTTAGGGGTTGAATCAGTAGGACGCGTAGTTGATGAAGAAGCTTCAGGATCAACAAGATGATCCAAGATCTCATAGCCATAATAAATGTGAGAAAAATAATATACCCATGATGAGTAATTTATCTCATCAACATCAAGCTTAATCGGAACAAAATTAGTTAAGTGATTCATCGCCATAAGTTTATCCGATAACGTGAGGACAGGTGAGGGAGGGTTTGTATCCGCAGTCATTGTGGAAAACGTTTTAAGTGTAGTAAATAAAAGGTTGCACAGTTAACAATTAATTTGAAAGTTTAGTAAATCAAGAAGTGGAAACGTTTAGTATTAATGTAAATAGGTGTAGGGTAACAGATTATGGAATCTTAGGTGTAGGGTAACAGTTTGTGTAGGCCAGAGGTGGATCGATTTTTTTTTCTTTTTTCTTTTTAATTTTTTATTTATTTATGTGTTTGAGTATACGACCAAAGAAAAAACGTCGGGAACAGTTTAGGTGTTGAATAGAAAAGTAAGGGATTAATTTAATCGTTTAGGTGTGGTATGCGTAGGTGTAGAGTAGAATGTAGAGTTTAGGTGTAGAGAATCTTTAATTGACAACTTGGGTACCAAACTGGTAGAAAAAACGTGGGGAACAAACTTATCAAATTAAAACTTGGATAAGAAATGGGTCGACAAAGAACTAGTCGACAAACAGTTAACAAACGAGGTCGACAACACACTTGGTCGGCAAACACTGCTCGACAACACACTTTGGTCGAGAAACAAAACAAAGAAAAACGTGCAGAAGCTGTAGAAGGGATCGGTTAGGGTTTGATATCACGTAAATTTGTGTATATTGATTGAATAATAATGTTTGATACATCAAAATTATATAGGATACATAACGGGCCTAATATACAATGAGTCAAATACTAATCCTAATACTAATAGTCTAACAATGAAACCAAAATGACACTTTAATGTTGCTCTAATAGGACGTAAAAAGGGTCTATATGCCCTGACAATGGTCATAAGATTGGAAATGGTTGATACATTTTGACAAACACAAAAAAAGGTATGCTTTCGTCCCACATAGGCCGAGCATACAAAATGTTGCTACCTTATTATATGTTGAGGTGTGTGCTCCCTACTTAAGTTGAGATTATTACGTTGTTATCTCATACTCGTATTTGAGCTAACAAAATGTTGCAACCTCATATATTGTGTACGATAATATGTATATGTTGTTGGTATTTTTACATTTTTTTGTTTCGAAAGTAAATTGCAAATATATTGTAAATTGCAAATTGTTACTATTATGAAAGTAAATTGCAAATTTATTGTAACCAACTAGGCTAGCACAGTTTGCCACCAAGGGTGACTTTGGGGAGGTTGTTACCACATGCGAGAGGTCTCAAGTTTGATTCTCTCTATGGGGGTTTTCCTTTAAGGTGGAATATGTGGGGTTCTGCCCCATAGATGCGTTGATTCGAAGCTGGCAGGAATACCTTCTGATTATGTACTGTAGAATTGAATAACTAACTTAGTATTAACTAACTCGTCGTTAAAAAAATTGCAAATATATCGTATGCGCTCATTTGTGAACCAATGGGTACTGAAACAATTATAAATTGCATCAACGAGAAAAGGAAAAAGATAAATAAGTCTTTAAAGTTGAGATCAATGTAAAATCAATCTTAACTACTCATTTTTAAAGTTCTAGATGAGGGTTCGCAATTTATAAGAGGGTTCCTAGAAGCAACAAAGGTCTAAAAAAGAATTGTGTTTACTTACCCGGGAGGGAGTTCACCTTTATTTTTCAAGAAGCTTTGAACTTGTGTATGAAGGAAGTTCCGATCAATAGGAATTCATAAACCTGGTTCAAATAAAGGTTGACAAAATTGTATCAGGAATTTACAAAATTACGTGCTGTTTGGATCTGTAACTTATTATTTATTGCACATCAATAATGTAATCAAAGGTATCACATTATTTATTGCACATCAAATCATTATAAGAAGTGGAGACTTATTTATCAATCGAGAAAAAATTAACCACTATATGAATATGCACATCGCTCGATTGACCTCGTATATACTTGATATTCTCATTTCTAATACACATGTTAATATATAGTTATATACTGTTAATCAATATTTTTTTTATTATTAGATAACAAGTTAAAACAATAAAAAAAACCATTTTTTCGTAGTTAGCATCAATTATTTAAATTAATAATTAATAAATAAATGACGCCGTTACAAAAAAAAATGGTTTTATAAATATTTTTACTAGTAATTGTAATTTTACTAAAAAATAAACCACATAAAAATGTGAAAGAGCATATGCTTGTCAACTCTTTGGCCTCTCATTATATATCAACCTCCACCAGTGGCCATTTAGCCATGAGGCGATGTGGGATGTGAAGAAATACTGAAACCTACATTGCTTTCAATAGGACACAAACATCAAGTTTTCTATGTACAATTTTTATCATTTTTAGTGACAATTTTTAGCTTTAAGTTATTTTATCCTACATATTATTAGAGTAGAATATGAGTGGAAACCGCCTAGATGTGATACGTGTTGTGTTTTTGGCCATGATGAGACCCAGTGCCCTAAACGAGTGCTTGCTGATATTAACAACCAAACACAGAAAAAATATGGGTTTCAAATGCCTCAGAGGAAGGTGTTTCGTGTGTTGAGGTGGGTAAAGGACCTAAATTCAGTCCTTCTAAACCTAAGAAGCAGGTGTATCAGCTTGTGTCGAAGAAGCGGATGCTACCAAGAAGAAGATTACTGAAGTGGCTAGTACAAGTGGGACGAATATTGCTACATTGAATCCGTTTGATGCTCTTGATATGGTTGATACTGATGAGGCTGGTGATCCTAATGTTACTGTTGATTTGACTAATGATGGGGCTAATTTAGATTTTGGTAGTAATAAGGAAGCTAAGGTGGTGGAAGAGGAAAGTGCAACTCCGGTTGTTGAGAAAATTGATAAGCTTGAAAAGCTAATTATTGGGGGGAAAGTTACTCTTCTGGATGATGATGGTAAACCTCTAAAAAAGGTTGATTTGAAAGAGAAGGAGCAGGCTGCGGCTACCAAGCCTAGTTATTCTTCTTCTCCGTATTCTAGGGTGGGTAACCCGTACTCTAAAGTGGGTGAAGTTGTTATTGAAAGTGATGAGGAAGAGGTGCTTGAGCCAGATAACGATATGGCAAAGTTTCTTGCTGGTGGCAATCATCAGCTTGATGATTATTTTGATGATGATTATGCAGCTCAGGTCTACAGTTTACCAGGGCAATTGAACGCTTTTTGTGACTTGTATGATGTCAAGCTTCAAGGTCGTGGTAGGAAATAATTTTTATGTTTGGTAGGTCATAAGATTGGCATATCTTTCTTATATAGAGATTTTGGTTGTTGCACATTTGGTGCTTGTTCAACGCCCATGTAACGGCCGAGATGAAAGACTCAATTTCATCCATTTTACTTAAGCATTTTTGGACTAATATATTTGCCAAAGTGACCCTCCATTTACCCAAAAATAAATATGGATATATTCAACCACATGCATGATCAATAGCGGGTGATTTAAGTCTATAACTTTTCAGTCTCATAGTAATACTTGTTTGTAATCTACTTACAAGTCCTTCATCACGGGCAAGATCAATAGCAGCGCAGTCCCTTTGATCAGCCAAGATTAAAGGGTCCGCTCCCAACTGAAACAAACCAGTTCACCATCGGATGGTCACCTTTTGCCGAGCCTATACAATGGCGTCCAACCATCATTTCGCTTTACGTCCACATAAGCACCTGCACCCGCCAACACGTTAACACAAATCTTATACCCTTTACATACCGCCAAAAATAACACGCCTTCTTTAGTGAGTACATAGTACTGGTAAGACTAATACAAAAGCATGAGTCTAGAGTAAAGCTAGGCACCTCATTGTATTTGACATGAGAGCCATGATAACTTTCATTCCCACATAGATAAAAATATAGAAATTGTTATCACTTATATATCACATACTCTACTAACTCTTTGTATTTGGATATAGTGTCATGCTTTCACACAATACGCTTAGTGGACCTCTTCTTAAGGGGTTTACTAACTTTATATGTGGAAATTTGATATGAAGTCTTGATTTTTTTATTATAACTTTATATATTTGAACTTATATATATTTCGCTTTAATGAGAATGAGAAGTAAATTAAAATGCTTATAACGCTTAAATATCTTTTGGTTCACAAAATTTGGATGGTTTATTTTAATGATGTAGATTATATATGCCTACAAATAAATAGAGAAAAAAAAACGCAAAGTTTAGTAATTTGTGTGTAGTAACCCATAGACTTGGGGTGGAAACAGCGAGCCGAACCTGAGCCTGTCAGAGCTCGGCTCATTTCGAGCCTTAAATTTTATGCTCGAGCTTGACTCGTGATATGTTATATAGGCTTGGGCTCGGCTCGAGCTCGACTCGTTTATACAATTTGGCAAAGAAAATTTAATGCTTGGCACGAGCTCGGCCTTGGCTCGTAATATATTTTTATTGAGCTCGTTAATAAGCTCGAGCTCGGCTTTTATATATGTTTAATATTTAAAATATCATAATGTCGTTTAGGCTCGCGAGCCCAAACGAGCTAGATTAATAAACGAGTTGCAACTTAGGATCGAGCTCGTTTAGGATCGGTTTTTTCAATCTTTTTACCGATCTGATCCCGATTTTTTCACGAACGGCTAGGCTCATTTTCACCCCTAATATAGACATAGGAGGTGGTTGAGGTAACAACTGAATTATTGTATTTTTAGTCGGTCCAAATATAAAATTATAAATCCAACGAAGATTTGATGATAGGTTGAGTGGCAATTTTAAAACGATATATTGTTGGTGATTTTGCGTCACCAATATGAATTAAGTGTAATAGATTAACTTAGTTGACTAATGTGTAATTGTGATAAATGTTCAATAAGTCGGGGGGTGTGCGGAGTGTATACTTGTATTACGTTATTATGATTATCATTCGGGGGCAAAGAAGCCCCTAATCACGGGGCCCCGGGTGCAGCGCCCCTGGTAGCATGGTCTAAAGGGCGGTAGCCCCTAGCAGTGTCCAAGGGGCAGAGCCCCTGGCTGGGGTCAAGCTTGGAAAATTTTTATTTGATATACAGTGTTATGTTAAAAACGCATTTGAAAATAAAATTCCCGGAATTATGGACTTGATTTTGCCCTTTGATTTAACTGATTCGGTAGTTAAAATAACTGCTATGGCAATTACAACCGATGTTCAGTTTTGTTGGTCAGATATATATTATCAATCTCTGGTTTGTTTTTCACAACAACAAAAACCATATTCTCGATTCTTAATCCGAGTTTTATCCGATTTGGGATTTCGAAAAAATCATTGAAATACTTTAATCTGAAAGAGTTTACACAACTCTCAGATTTCTGTGATAATAAATTTATAACATATATCATATATCTATAGGTACTTTTCCATTTTAAAAATCTTTGAATAAATAAATAAACAAGAGCTAAAATAAATTTGAAAAAAGAAAACAATTTTTTAATTGTAATTCATATATGACGTGTTTCTTTCTGACCAATGTCACATTTTATCATTTCAACTATTGTAACCAATGTTTTTAGTTATAAATTTACAATAAAAGGACTTTCAAGTAATAAATCATCTAAGTTATGATGTCATGTAAAAAGGCTTTCATAGATTTTGTGTTTTAGTGTTTAACATCATTATTCCCTCTTGTATGTGACATGCATGTTTAGTATTTGAGACATGGTCAACTTTACATTACCTGTGGTTACGTTACACATTCAAGTCATGGTTACCAAAAGTACGTGTTTAGTCGAGATGAGCACGAGCTCGACAAACGTCAGTACGTAACAAAGTGAGGTGATAGTCTAAGCTAGGCTGGAACTGTGCTACATTGTTATTCCCTCTCGTGCAACCGAAGAAATTATAAAATCCTTTCATGTGACATGTTTTTGCCCATTATTGTTAGTGTCTATATTTTTTTATGTATCATTGATCAAATATCATATATAGATTGTTTGATAAACAAAGAAACATTCGGCCATCATGTCTAAAGTTATCATGATCCACGAGGAAATTCAAAAGAGTTGATAGTAATTGAGTGAAACAACTTAAGGTGTCTTGTGTTATCAAATAAGTTATTTATAATTATCTACTTGTTATCCTATGTTTAAGATTATTGTATAGCATGATTTGGTATTATATATTCATATACGAATAGTTTGTCCCATATAGATAGAAACTAGCTTCATAGCCCGCCCAGATGGACGGGCTAGCTTCATTATATTACTTGATGAAGTTTAATTGGACGTAAATAAATAGTAAATAACGGCAACTATCTAAGACTCAAAAATTGGAAACAAAAAGAAAGTACTCATGTATTATATGTAAAAAGAACAATGAAAAGCATGTGAACATTTAAATTACATGGTGCTTATTCATTGTGGACGAATGGTGTAGGAGCGTGTTGTATGTGAGGAAACGGTAATCATGAAATATCTAAAAATTGGTCCTAGTTTAACAATATGGAATAAAAGTTAATCAAGTTATAAATAAGTATCATTTTGGGTCATAGTTTTGCAAATTCCTCTATATCTAACACATGACAGGTACTTGAATGGGTGGGCTAGCTTTATAATAATACATGTCGAATGACGTTTGTTGTGGACTTTGTGTATTTTATGTCTTTGTCATAATAACAAAGGACCTTCAAACTTTTTTTTTCTTCTTAACTCTTGAAATATCCACATAAAATTGGCCCCGTGAAAATACTTGCCTTATTGGAAACAACTTAACTTGAGACAATGTTTGTCCTTAACTATTATTAAGGGTCATAGCAAAACATCTCGGAGAAAAGAAAAAAAAAAGTTGGTACATCTTGGTAACAGTTACAGAAAAGAAATGTTGAAATGGATAGTATGCTTGAATTACTTTGTTGGATATGATGCAGCAGGAATTGATAATTTTTTAACAAGCTATTTGAAAGACCCTTTCAGAAGAAAACCACAAAAATACACTTTATAACATTACATAAGCTTATTGGTTTTGATACAAATTAGTGTATATTTAATCTTCTACTATATATAAAATAAATCATAAATCTATAGGTGTAAAAATAGATTGAACGAGTGTGGGAACTCGCGCGATGCAGCGGGAATGGCTTCAAAGGACTTACTTTGCAGCGACACTTGAACCTCAGGGACTATTTTTGCTAAGTTGTGAAACTTTGCATTTAATGTTTGGACTTATTTTGTAACGACGCTTAAACCTCAGGGACTGTTTTTGCCAAGTTGTGAAACTTTGCATTTAATGTTTGGACTTGCTTTGCAGCGTCACTTGAACCTCAGGGGCTGTTTCTGCCAATTTGAGAAAGTTGGCATTTAATGCATGGTTGGTTTCTCTCTCTTCCCCGGTGTTTAGTATATAGTATAATTGAAAAGAAGTGGACGAAACAGCGTACAAACATGTATTGGGTTAACATAAGCGACTGACTTGTGAATTTAACCAATATTAGTGTACATTACATATATAAAAAATCGTACATTCATAACTATTTTCAATATCTCACTAAGTAGCAATATTAAACATGTTTCCGTCAATTTTATCATGATCCTTTGGTGATGTTTAATCATGATCTTTTGTTGCGACATCTTAAGCAAAGGAGATGGTGTTCTTTATGACTTGCATACACATAAATGTATTTGACATCAACCTCGGAAGCTACAGAAGAAACATTTTTTTGTTAGTGAACGTTAAAGAAAATAAAAGTGTAAGTATTGATGAATAAAAGATGCAGGTGGCAATAATGATCCATTTACATACGAATTGGTTGATTTATGCTTAATATGTTAGCTGGTAAATGAAATAATGGTGGCAAAGGGAATGGATCAAATGGGATGAATGTGTCGAAAAATTAAGAAGATTATAGAGCAATATTGTATAAATCATTATCATCATTATTTGAAAAACTTGTCCTTTTAACTATTAGTAGAACCAGATACAAAAAAGCAATCAGAAGATAGTGTTGAAATCGCTTATAGATTTAAACATAATAATCAGACAAGGAGTCGAATTATTTTTTGGAAAATTCCGAGAAATCGATACTACTTCTTTAGATGAGCATTAAGATATCAAAAATGAATTATTATATACTTAAAGCCATAAATTAGTTCGTAACTCTTGAGTAAAGAGGACACATTAAGATATCAAAAATGTATTATTAACCACCTCAAGCACACAATAAGATAATACTGTTTATTAGTGATTTTAAAACTGAGTTTAGGTGACATATTGGATGCATACCTGCATGACAAATTTTATTGATGGCGACGACGTTCGCAAATCATAAATTGTTATACTCTGATCAACTACATAAAAAGAAGAAACAGAAGAAACAATAAATATAAAAAGATCGCTCAAAAGACATAAATTGTCATGCTAAACACCAATTGCAATATAAGAGATAACCTAACCAAGTGTGCACGATAGTGAAACAACATGTGTACAAGTCAGGAAGCAAGAAAACATACAGGAGATTAGCAAATGGAGCAGGAATGATAGATTATTAAAGATATATTGTATCTATATAGGCACTCAACGATATCTGTTTACAATACTAAAGAAAAAATCTACCTAGACCATAGTTTATACTTCGACTAACTAATGATCATGTTGAATAAGGAGATGCTAGAAAAATCCAAGTTTTAGTCATAGACTATAATTACTATATGAAAGGCACTTTCCAAAGGAAAACAGTTTTGACCCTATTGAAAAAAAAAGAAGACAGAAGGCTAGTTAATATGATATGGTAGTATTAGCTTTCAGCGATAAGTTATACAAAGGATCATTAAAATAAGCATGAATATTATTTCTATGGATAAAAGAAGAAAGGAGGATTGGGTCTTTTTAGCTTTCACTGTGAGAGGTAGTGATTTCTCCATAAAACTTGATCTATGTTTCTACAGAAAACAAAAGTCAAGTTGGTTCAGATGAGTAAGACACAAATGCTTCCTCCACTTCAAAAGACTTGAGTGTAAAGACATTATACAACAATCGCAACAACTACGTAGCCAGTTGGTGAAAATTGAAGAAAGCAGTCATATTATATTCAATGACATAAAAACAAAACATGGTATACACTTATTTTTCTAAGTTAACAGCTTTTGTATGCTACTTAGCAAGCTAATACAACATGGGAGCTACAAGTCTGATATATTTTGCAATACCATCACAAAGTAAAATTGAATGACGTTTATATGGGTGCTGCAGGATATACCTGCCAGATGTTGCCAAGATATTTGGTTCCCCATGATTAAAATGGACAGAGATAACTGAACTACTTCCCCACTCAAAAGTGTTAACCGGATGCGATCTATATGTACAAAACATTAATAAGTTCATGTAAAAATTATATATCTCCTTATACTGAATATCTGAGATTATTACCTATTGTGATCCCATATATCTATTTGTGCACCACCAGCTATTGTGAAAATATCACCTTCCCACTGATGGTCCACAACCCTAAAATGATTAAAAATATTAAACTGATGTTAGTACCATTTGAGCGAAAAATAAAAAAAATATGAAAACGCATGATGTATAGACTGCTAGAAAACTTTTGAGAAACCATTACTCCCAACATAGGATGCAATTGTCTGACATCAGAAAAGAAATTATACAAACATGTTAGGATGAGGGATGATATGTATCAAGAAATTGGAAAAGAAGGTAGCACTGACCTTATTATCAGATGAGGACTCATTTGAGTCCATGCCACTTGCAAGAGGAACCCTCCATAGTTTAACACTGCTACAATTGAGAAAAGAAGATACGCTTTATTAAGTTGTATTTATTCAGAGGACTATAATACTGAAAGTAAAAGTTGGTTAGGCTTCTTACGTGCAATTTGTTCCACATGGCACAAGCACACACCCATCTGTAGATACTGTCAAACCACGTACAACACCTTGGCGATCAGAATATTGGCATACAGTTTTTCTACATGGCACATAATAAACCATAATCAGCTTAAACTACAGAACATAAAAAAGAATCAATGACTGGATTTTAAAACAAACATCCTTGAAGAATAAAAATAGTATACCATGAAAAAGAGATAGATATGTAATCGAACAACATAAAAAAGAAATCAAGGACTGGATTGCATTACATACTTGTTCTTTTAACATGGCAATTGAATATAAAGACATTATCTTGCATTGCAATTGCCCTCAACAAACCCAAATTCAATAGTATGGGCAATTTAACGAACCTATAAATAAATTACCAAAAAACTATGTTTTATTGTTGATCAACAATCATGGTTCTAATGTTTATGCTTGGCTAGGTAATATACCAGCACAGAATGCATTGTGTTTGTTAACCACAATGATGGATTAGAGGATGAAGACCTGTAGCCAGAAATCTTCAAGAGAACGCAACACGCATACAAGTATATTAGATTAACTCATTATAAAATAACTACAAAGAAATCAAAATGTAACAAAAAAAATCCATCAATTCATAGAACATGAAATCGAAAGAATTAAAAGTTAAAAAACAGTTATAGTAGTATTCTAAAGTTTCAATTTTAAACTTCCTAAGATTTTCAAGTGATCAATCCCCAAATCACAAACATCATCGGAAATCAAATCTGATAATAAAAAAAAAAAAAATCATTGCAAATTGATTTAAAAGAAAACCCTAAAATTGAGTAATTCAATTTACCTTCATTATGGAGAGCCAAATCGTGATTGTATGTTGCGTTTTGAAATCCGAACACTATTGATGAGAAGATTTGGCATTTTGAAAATCACATAGTCATATCCAAAAGTAAACGACCTAAACATGGTATACATTTTAAGATGAGCGTGATTTGGGGATTGTTTTAGGAAATGCGTGTGACAAGGGAGTCGGTTACAAATTTTTTGACTGCTATTGATGAGGAGACACAGGTTAGTATGATAAGATGGAAGTTGGGAATGTTGTAGAAAGAGTACCTCTTTGATAAAAATACCTTGTACCATAAAATGTGGATTGCTCAACTGGTTGAGGCGCATGTATGTGGAGATGTAAACCTGAGTTCGACTCTTGCCAGTGACAATTTTTTTTTAAACATGTAGTCGGATGTTGTGCCTATGTTTAAGATTATTGTATAGCATGATTTGGTATTATATATTCATATACGAATAGTTTGTCCCATATAGATAGAAATTAATAGTGGTGACATCTTTATAACTCTTTCTTATGCTTAAAAAGTAAATACGATTTATATAAATGCTACAAAATTTATTTGCATATATATTGATGCGTTTTTATGCATAATATAACAATTTCTTCTTATCTAGTTAAAAAATATAACAATTTCTGTATTTTTCTTTATGCATAATTGTTTCATGGAGTAAAATCACGACGTATGAATAGGCCACCAACAAGTGTTTTGATAAGAAAGGACTATAAGGGAGGGGTAGAAAATGATCAACCTATTAAGCTTCTTCACCTCATACATAATTCAGCCCAAACAAAATTCAAGATACTTGGAAGTTCGAAGTGCATGTTAAATCCTCAACATATATTTTGTCTCAAAAAGCAAAAAACCGAGTCTCATGTCACATTCCAACATCATACACAAGTTTGGCTCACATACAAGCTTACGAACCGAGTATTTTAATACTCTAAACTCTATTCGAGTAGCTTGAACTCGACTTGCTTTGAATGAAGTCAATTTCGAGTAATTGGTCAATTAAATCTCCCGTAGTTCACGAGGTATATAGGAACCATTTTTCAAATATATCAATAATGTAATCAAAGGTATCATGGTAAAAGCTATGAAATAGCCACGTGTTTTTTGAAATTGTCCGTTTAGAACCACTTACTTTTTTATTGTCTTACTTCACCAATTAGCTTTCAAATTTTGTTTTGACTTCTCTCATGACCGGTTTTACGGTCATGTCGAACAAATTTGAAAAGTACGTGACAAATTTTATAGTTTTACCCTATTATTTATTGCACATAAATCATTATAAAAAGATGTGTGTTCATGGGACACAGGCTAAAATATGGTATAAATGCAGTTAGAGATCGACAAAATGTCTACATTTCTTTTGTTAATAGAACAGGGTTGATGTAGATGCTAAAAAGGCTGACATCGACCCAATGCATTATTTGTGTCGATATTATCTAGCTTATAAAATGTAGACAATTGTGTTATTTTGGTCACTTTAAATAAAAGGTGAGTTAACCTCCTATCAAATAAGATCCCGATTGTCATTTCTTACATATGTTAACCAAACAATGATAAACTAGTAATCAACTTTTTATTTTATTGTTAGATAGAAATCATTTTTTAAAGAAGCATTAATTTTGCAATTTAATAAATAAAATTGAGGCAACTGAAAAACTGATTTCATAAAATATTTTAACTAAAAAAATATTAAAAAAAATGTAGAAGATTATATGTTTGTCCACTATTTGGCCTCCCATTTTATACCTATACCTGTGACTATTTGGACATAACATTTTACTCCCATTTTCCAAACCGAAAACCAAGTCCTATAAGCACCAGCTTGGTGTTGGTTCGATTAGTTATTGCTTATAACTTATGAACAAAGACTTTATGCACACTACTACAACCAATAGTGGCTCAAGTTCATTTTTCTACAGCCAGTTATTGCTTGTTATGGATTGTTTGAAAAGGTCCAGCAAGTGTTTGATGTAAGGTACCATTGGTGGTCGTTGTGTGGCTGATTGGTTGAGAGTGACCGGAATGTGGTGTGCGGAGAAGTGTCGCCATTGATGATGCCGGAAAATGAAAACTTGCATGTGTTTCGGATTTTAAATTAGAGTGTCGCATATTCAATAAGTTTATTTAATTACTTAAACTTTTTTAAACAAAGAAAAGACATACTTTCATCTAGGGGTGATCAACGGTTTTGAACCGGACTGGACAACCGAATTAGTTAAAAACCTTAGACCGGTCAGGATCGGACTGGATCAAACCAAATCGCGACCGGTCAATCTCTCAGTTTTTGTCGGTTTTGGGTCTGCGATGCTCAACCCTACTTTCATCCTACATAGACCAAGCAAAACAAATGTTGTTATTTTATATATTGTGACACGTGTTCCTTACCCATATTCGTATCAGTACATTGTTATTCTAAAGGTATAGGTGTGATTGTGATTGCAATCAGCCCGTATACCTTGACGATAAATCACTACTACACAAAAATCACATTAGCTACGGTTTATAAGCCTATTAGGTACGGTTTCAAACCGTACCAGATAACAGCGTACCAAAAAATAAAGTATTTTCTGGTACGGTTTAAAACCGTAGCAAAAGCTGACTATTTGGTACGGTTTTCTTCGTAACCGTAGCAGATTGGTCCTACTTTTTTTTGGTACGGTTTGTAATAACCGTAGCAAAATCTATTTTTCATAAAAAATATATATTTAATTCACTGTTCCAAAACCTGTAACCAAACACTACCACAATATCTTTCGCACAAGACCTAAACATTGCCGCATACACACACAATATTCAACAAACTTAACATTCTATATAAACATCAACCAACGTAACAATCTGAGTTAGACAAAAGTGTTAACCATTTCAATTGTTTACAAGTCATCATCACGAAATTTTAAAACCTTAACTATGGAGGAGCCGTCGCATCTAAAGGATCAACTACAACTCTATAAAACTCGTTCAACGTCATAAGAGCCACTTGGTCGATCTCTGACGGTTTTAAACGGCGTGTATCATCCCAAAGCTATAAAAACAAATATAGATATATATTAGTCATATTTTTTTTCGCAAAATCAACAAAATTTAATAGAATAAAGAGTAACAAAGTATAAAAACAACTCTTATTAACAAAGTATATATATCAGATGGCTTATATCATATGGTAAAACATAATATGAGCTGCAACAGCATCCTACCCGTTGAAATATTGCCAAACCGTTGCAACAGCAGGCGACGCGCTGCAACAGCAGCCGACCCACTGCTGTTCCGACCCGCTAAAACAGCAGCCAAACCGCAATTGATGCTAAGACCTCACAAGTACGTATGCTAACAAACGCAACTGATGATAAAACATATCCTTTTAAAAACATTAATGTATTAAGCATTAAAGCTAAATCTCTGAATTAAAAAATATAGCAGATTGTATTATGAAAACTAGACTTTGGGAGGAATTTAAATTGGTTTACGCTTACCTTCTTTTTACTAGAATTTGGGCTTTATAATATAAAAGATGACCCGTTTGACGCATATAGAATAACAGCAGGTAAATTTAGATACATGATGAACAAATTTATACCTATACAAATACTAAAAATATATTAGTTAAGTATAAAGAGTTACAATGAGTAAAAACAAATGAAAATATCCACAAAATATAACTATTACCTTGATGTAGTTCTGTAAGATTTAAGGTAAATTTATTATGGTTGTTGATTGAAGTGTTTACTGTTATAATTTTGAAATATGAGTTGAGAAGGAGTAAATGTGGTATATGGAATGAGAAGAATGGTGTGGGGATAAGGAAACAACAGGTTTCCGTTAGGAGGAGTAGGTGATTTGAATTTTTTTTTTGCTGCGGTTCTGAGAAAACCGTAGCAAAAAACACTTATTTAGAACGATTTACAAATAAACCGTATCAGATTACAAAGAAAACACCCAAACCGTGCTAAATGGGTTTCATTTACCACGGTATTTTTAAAAACCGTACCAAGTTTGATACGATTTTTTGGATAACCGTATCTAATTACCGTGTCAAATAACACTTTGTGTAGTAGTTAATTTGTGTAAGTTATTAACTTTTTGTGTTTTTTATTGGTTAACTTTTTTGTGTTTTATTTTTAATGTAGATTGACGTATTTTAGAGCGTGAAACTAGTCTTCAAAACCTTATTGGACAGATTATTTACAACGACTTTTCCTTACTATATTTGATGGTTTACATCAAACAACATCTATCCGTTATATCCTATCAAAATTCTTAAAGGAACATCCAACTATTTCACAGAAATATTTAGTTTTTTTTTTGTATATCAGAATGCATAGATACTTAGTTTCATTAGATGGAATGAAATCATAAATATGCATATCCAAGAACCAACAGTATTATCTTATCGGTTCAATCACTCTTCACTTCTTCAGTTCCATAAACTTGACCATGAACCGAACTCACCTTTTGTACAAGTGATCTAATTTGTTACCTAAATAGTTTATTTCATTGACCACATTGCTAATAGCATTGAATCATTTAAACATAAAACTAATCAAAACTATAAAACCAAAAAGAACACATCATACAAGCATTTTTGAAACTCCTTATTCGCCACCTCCCTCTCCATCGCTCTCGCTTTCTTCGCAAGGCTTTAGCTTTCCTCCTCTCATCACCTTAAATCATTACAACATTACAATGTCTAATAAGTAACTTAATGCATGTGTGACAAATTTGTTCGTGCATCAACAATGTTTATATGTGTTGCACGTATGATTTATGTCTAATTACATACAAAATCGAACTTGTTTCATTATTTAACAACTTTCTAGTTGGTGTTAATATAAATGAAAAGCAAAATGACACTTGAATGACTCGTAAAATGTAATGTTGTTCTAATCGGAAATAAATTTTACTCTGTAACTTTTTAGAAGTGTCTATCAAGCATCTATCATATAAACTAGGCACTGATTATTTATTATAATGATCGCATAGTTGAAACAATGATCGCAACAATAATAAATTTGGACAAAAAAGGAGCCATGTTTCCGGCAATGGTAATAACTAATAAGGCTAGCTAGAGATGGCTGCTACATTTATATAAACAAAATAAAAGGCATGCTTTCATCCCATATAGTTCAAGCAAAAGAAATGTTGCTAGTTTATATATCGAGGTGAGCGTTCCTTATATAACTTGATATCTATACATTGTTATCATAAAGCTACATAAGCTTGTGGTGCTATTAAAACTAAAAACCTTGAGTCTTTATGATAAATTTGTATAAGTTGTTAATTTTTTATATTTTTATTTTTTTATATATATATTTTCTATTTTTTTTAAGATATTGTATGTGCTAATTTCGTAAATAATGGACAATGACACAGTTATAACTTATAAGTTATATCAGAACAACAAAATGGAAAAAATTGAATAGGTTCTTAAATAAACAAAATACACATAATGTTTCGACCGTCTAATCCAAATCAAAAGAAATTGTAGCTGGAAAAATTATGTGGTTACAATATGATGAAAAAAAAAATGTTTATTTTCTTACTTGGTGTAGCCCAATAAATAGAAAACCATATTGTATTTTCAGTCCGTGTCTTGTTTGCAAGTTTGAACCCATTAAAGAAAAAATGTTGGCCCTTTTATTGTGACAGTGGAGACCATGCATGGCCCATGTGTTTGATACAATTTGCTTAATTATTTGTAGTTATTTGAGTAGCAGTTCTGGTTTTTCTTCATTTAATTTAAATTAACCCGTTTTACAGTTCTTAATCACCTTATAAAGGCAATAAAATTGAGCTCCTAGTGCTTGAGAAGGTATTATTTAAGTTTATTCGCGCACCATCAAATTATTTCCTAAACCACATAGCACTATATTGACAAAATACCGATACATCAACACATGTCAAGGATATATTTTGTGAATATCGTTTGCATCTACACAATTTCTTCCACATAAAATATAATCAGAATACCGTTTCCTATATTTCCTAAAGTACCAAGCATTGGCTCCTTCGTATACGACTGTTGTTTAATTACTACATTTGGTCAAACTAAGACTTAAAAGCAAAATACTAAACTGGTTACTAATCAATAGCTTTAACTTCTTTGTTTTCTCAGGAAAAACGGCGAATTCCCTGAAGTCTTAAACAACATTTATGGATGCAAATGAAGAAATCTCAAAGTCTAATTCTAGTAGCATTAGCAAATGAAATACTTCTACTCAGTGAGTTTATTACTTCCATCAGTTAGATACTTAGATGTATGTCACTAGACTTCCATTATTTCATGATGAAATTTAAAGTTTGTTGAGGAACCATGTTGCTGTATTTTAATTACCTGTGTTCATGGTTGCCACTTAAATTGAGGCAAATATATCAACATATTGTGAAGGTCTTCGGTTGGTATGACATGAAAAAAGTTACGCTTTCATCCCACATAGGTCAAGCAACAAAAGTGTTGCTAGTTTATATATTGAGTTGAGTGTTGCTTACATAAATTGATATCAATACACTCTTATCCTCCAAAGTAATGGTGAGTTTGTGATGTTGTTAAAATCACACGTCATCTGATACTTTGTGGATAAATTTGTAAAAGTTAATTATTTTTTTTTTAAATTGCCTTATTCTTCTTATATACTAAATATCATACATGTTACTGTAGCAACACACACATCTAGGGCTGTAAACGAACCGGACGAACACGAACGGAGCCTTGTTCATGTTCGTTCATTTAATTTTAATTGGACAAATAAACGAACGTAACGCTTAAACGGACGAAATTTCTTGTTCATGTTCGTTTATTAAGAAAATGAGTTGTTCATGTTCGTTTATGTTCGTTCATTAAGACACTAAACGAACGCTAAACGAACATAAACGATCAAACATAAAAGAACATAGACAAACAATCATAAACTTTATTAAATTATGCATCTAATATTGTTTTATAAGGTCTTCGGTTGGTATGACATGAAAAAAGTTACGCTTTCATCCCACATAGGTCAAGCAACAAAAGTGTTGCTAGTTTATATATTGAGTTGAGTGTTGCTTACTTAAATTGATATCAATACACTGTTATCCTCCAAAGTAATGGTGAGTTTGTGATGTTAAAATCACACGTCATCTGATACTTTGTGGATAAATTTGTGAAGTTAATTATTTTTTATTTTTTTTTAAATTGCCTTATTTTTACTATTATATGAAAGTAAATTTCAAATATATTTTATGTGATAATTTTGTTAATAATGTTTAATGACACAATTATAAGTTGCGTCAGAACAACATAAGGAAAAGATTGAATAAATAAGCAAAATGCATCATAATGTTTCGACCATCTAATCCAAATCAGAAGAAATTGTAGCCTGAAAAATTGTGAAAGGTATTTTTTATAACAAAGACATAAAGGACAAGATTGAATACCTTCTTAAATAACGATGAGTTTGTGATGTTAATTAATTTTTCTTTTAAATTGCCTTATTTTTACTATTATATGAAAGTAAATTTCAAATATATTTTATGTGATAATTTTGTTAATAATGTGTAATGACACAATTATAAGTTCTTTGTCGAGCGACATAAGGAAAAGATTGAATAAATAAGCAAATGCATCATAATGTTTTGACCATCTAATCAAAATCGAAGAAATTGTAGCCTGAAAAATTGTGAAAGGTATTTTTTATAACAAAGACATAAAGGACAAGATTGAATACCTTCTTAAATACGGAAAATGCATCATAATGTTTCGACCTTCTAATCCAAATAAGAGGATATCCTAGCAGGAAGAGATGTGTAAGGTGTTTTTATAACGAGAAGGTTGTGAGTTGACATTTAATTAAACTTGTTTGCAAGTGCAAGGTATTTTTATATAAAGGAAAAACTCATATTTTAAAATGAAAATTAAGAAAACTATATATGGAAGCCATAAATTTTTGTTATTTATTTTCGTTTATAACCCTTAATTAATACTAGTTTTATTCATTTTAAATCGTGTTTAATCCCAAAATTCTTAAACTTTATTATTTTTTGTTTATAACCTATAAACCTTTTTTTTTTGCTACAATTATCTTCATGTTGCTACACCCGGATACTTGTCATTAATTAAGATTAGTGAGAAGAACTTTTAAAAATTGGAAGGTCAATACCATCAAGAATGTGGACAAACAGAATTCAAAAATATTCAAACCGAAAACCAAGTCTATATAGTACTTCAATTAATAGAAGGTCCATAAGGGAGCCCAAATAAGCCAACTTATTGGGCTTCTAACCTCCACCCCAAACGTTACTTAATATACTTCAAAGTCACATTAATGACCAGTAAACCATTTCCACGGCAATACACAAGCTCGGTTAGGCTCGTGACTTTACAAGCAGAGTATTTTAATACTCGATCTTGACTGGAAACTCTACTCAAGTAGCTTGAGCTCAACTCACTTTGGATCGAGTCGATTGCAAGTAGTTTTTGAATCGATCTCGAGTAGCTCAAGGTGTTTGGTGTGAGAAACTTAACCGGTGCTCAAGTTTAGTCTAGCGTAAAGCAGTTCAAAGTTGGCCGGAAGAAAATATAATTGTAGTAACATACTAACATGTCTCCCTTTATGTTTATGTCGATATTAAACTACTTATTAAGTAATGTACATAGATACTTTTTAAAACCTTTTTCATCGTCAATATTTAGTATTCATCATACTTTATGTTGGTAAATAACTGGACATTGGGCCTTTCACGATTAAAGTTACCCATCATCCACAAGAAAAGTCAAGAGTTTATACATGTTGCTCCTTTTTTATAAAAATAGGGAATTGAACTTCTTATTGTTTCAGCTTTGCTCTTTCAAATATTTAGCATATAATACTGAAAAAGTAATAAACATTTGCTATAATACGATATCAAAAGGCTTAAAGCAAAAACTATTCGGTGGTCTACTTTTGGATCACAAAACAAAACCCACCATTAGGCGTGATGGTGAGAAACCATAAAATGACGCGCGTCCACGACCACATAGTGGTTTGTTGACCATTACGTCCGGTCTAAGTGTACACAATAATAAGCATAGTTGAAAAATGAGCAAAAGATGAAGGGTGTAAATGTAAATATAAAAGACATATCCAACAACAGTCTTTATTTAAATCAAATCCAAGAAGAACCCTAACAAAAATGGGACGCAAACATAAAAAAAAATCAGATGCATCGTTTCCACCAGAAATCATCCGTGAAATCTTGTTGAAGGCGTCAGTTAAATCGTTGTTACGATGTAAGGCTGTTTGCAAAGAATTGTGTACTTTAATTTCTGACCAGAATTTCGTTAAAACACATTATATGTTATCTAGTACCAACATTAACTATAAACATCATCGACTTATTTACTACATCTATAAACATGTAAACGATCTCATCAGCTGTCCTCTTTATGATATATTGTCTGATAAATCTGCTAATAATGAGTTACTGCTTGAAAATCGCTGCGACCTCGGTCGAGGGTTACGAGGTTTAAGATAGTTGGGTCTTGTAATGGATTAGTTTGCATTTTAGTTGATGATAATACTCTGTTTATTTACAACCCAAGTACTAGAACAACCAATAATTTTCCTGGTTCTAAACAAGGGGACGGTTTGTATGGTTTTGCGTATGATGAAACGACTCATGATTACAAGGTGGTTAAAATATGGTGTTGTACGTGGCCTTACTTGGGTACTATGATATATTCGTTAAAAGCTGGAAGTTGGAAGGAAATCGGTCGTTGTGCTAATTGTGCTTATCATTCTAATGATGTTAAGTTTTTAAATGGAGCTTTTCATTGGGTGGTTAGTGTTAACTGGCCGGATCCGTGGCATATAGTTTCTCTTGATTTGGGGAAGGAAACTTATGGTGAAGTTTTGCAGCCGGAGTATGCTGAAGGTGATAAGAAATTGTCTTTGGGGGTATTGGGAGAATGGTTGTGCGTTCTTTGCTATTATTTTAAAAGTCGTGTGGTGGATGTGTGGGTGATGAAGGTTTATGGAGACAAAGAATCTTGGACTAAATTGGCTTGCATCCCACGTCCGACTATTTCGAGGGGTTTATATTTGGATCCGTTGTGTATTTCAAAGGAAGGGAAAGTGTTGTTGCGATTTGGGCGCAATTGCTTGTCTATGATTAAAAGATAGTTCATCGATGATTGACAACTTTGATGGATGTCGAGTGAAGCTTGCGTTGTTGTTGAAGTTTGGTTTCACCTTTTTCATGCTAGCCCTTGCTGATAACAATAAAAATTAAGGTGAATTTTGCTCTTCTAACTCTGTTTCATTTTCCAGTTATTTATAACTTGTTCACCGACTGAAGTATAAATAAAGTTAATGAAATGTTAAATATTACAAATGCGTTGAAGTCATCAATTATTTCACTGCTAATAAAGTATTCTTACCGTTTTGTAATGATTGCATTGAGCTAAATGAAACACTGATTTGAGAATTTGTGAA
>OU343224.1:363904176-364009176 GCA_910596185.1 Chrysanthemum makinoi
CTTTTGGGTATTTCAAATGACGAAAAGTTGCTGTTGTTGCAACTGGGGACGAAGTTGGTTGTCTATGATTGTGAAAATGGCTCTTACTCAGAGATACAAAACTTCGATGGATTTCGTAAATTTTTCTCTTTTAACTTTGTTTCACTTTCGGGTTAGTTGTAATTAACCATAACTTGTTTGGAATTTGTGTACACTGTAATAGAGGTTACTTTGATTACACTGAAAAATTACTTTATTAGCGCTGAAGTAACTTGTTTGGAATTTGTCTCCATGCATTTGGGTTACTTTGATTACACTGAAAAAATAGAGGTTGAATACATAACTTTGTTTCACATGGAGACATCTATCGTTGAACCAAACAATTACTTCAGCGCTAATAAAGTATTGTTAACGTTTTGTAATGATTGCATTACTAGTTTGAAAATTTGTGAAAAAATGTGAATTGGGGGGAGTAACATGTGAGTGCTAATGAATAAGAACATGTGGATCAGTAGGCTAAAAAGGCTGTTATGCTACTGAAGTTGTCACATATGCTGATAACAGAACATGTACTACAGCGATAAGTTTGATGTGATCATTTGCACTTGTCATTGATCGAGTAAGAGTAAATGTAAGGCGTCTGTATGTCTTGTGCTGACAGGTAAACAATATGGATAACCAAATTCCTTTTCGAAACCTTTAAACCTCTGATCTACTCTAGATATAAAAGTTTTTACCATATCTATATCACTGTATTTAACTTTTACTCAATGATATGTCGAGATCAACATTAGATTGGCAACTCACACACACTGAATCTTTGTTCTTTCAGGAAAGGGTGAATTCTCCAGTGTCTTCTACATTTATGGATGAAGAAATTTCGATTGAAGAACGCTCGTTGAACTTTAATCAAATCCTAATAGCTTTAACTAATGAAAGACTTCTACTCGTATGCTTTTATTAACATCAGTTAGATCTATGTTACTACCCTTCCAGTATTTGTTGATGACATTAATTTGTTGAAGAACCAAGCTGTTGTATTTTGATTAAATATGTTCATGATTGCCACTTAAATTGAGGCAAATGTATCAACCTTTTTTGTTCAACGTATTGTGAAGGTTTTCGTGTGCTATGACATGTTCAAATTTCACTTTTTTGACCACTGAATGTGTCTGAGTTTTGATGCTCCAGAGCTGTCATGTTATAGCAAACAAGTCACCTCCGCCTTACTAACTTTTAAATGAGATTACTTTCAAACATGTGATAGAGGCGTCTATGTTTTTATGTTTAGCGGTTAGCATATAGCTAACTCACTGATGTATGGAGGAATCAATTAGTGGCTCCTTTGTGTATTTCAAATGATGGGAAAGTGTTGTTGCAACTGAGGAGAAAACTGGTTGTGTGTGATTTGCAGAATAGTTCATCCATTGAGATTGATGAATTTAATAGATGTCGTGAAGCATTTATTGTTGAGAGTTTGGTTTCACCCCATGCCCTTTATGTCAAGCAAATCGAGGAGTGGGCGTGTTAGTTCATGGATGAGTGGGAGTGGACCAAGTGTAACCATACAAGGGAAACGCTCTAATTTGAAACGATCATAACAAAAGATCGTTTAGAATTGCGGCCTCATTTGATTACAAATAATTTTTCAATTAGATTATCAGTGTAAATACATGATATCATAGAATTTCCCTTAATCGTGCAATATCTTAGTTGTCGCATTGCAGAATTCTCCTTCATTTTGAAATTGTTGTTTTGGTACTACGTGCTAATTTACAATCACCCTGTAGAAAAGACACTCTTATTGTAACCTCTTTAAGTATCAAATGGTATTATCTTACTTGTTGCAACTAACCATATCTTGCTAGAATGGGACAAAGTTGTTGTCACTAAGACCATGAGGTATCGTAACATGGAAGCTCGCCAGATCCAACGTGGAAGCCAAAGTGGCGCCGCCACCCTCGTGCCACCATACCCGAACCATCTTTAGCCACTTCCCAAGCCACTTAAGTGGCGGACGTGAGAATGGGGAAGAGACAAGTTTTTTTTTTTTTTTAATCTTTTTGTTTATTAAAAATGATGGATCTGGGTTGTGCGTATGATTTTTAACGTGTTTTGTTTATGAAGGTGGCACAGATTAAAGGATTTTTTTTCTTGTTGAGTGATGCCGCCATTGTTGCAGAGGGTAGAAGCTTAGAAGTGAAGTAGGGGTGTTCATCGGTTCGGTTATCGGTTTGTTCGGTTAATTTTTTTTCTTCTGGGTATAACCGAAAACCGAACCGAACCGAATTCAAATTTGACTAAACCGAACCGAAAACTGAAAACCGAACCCCCAATAACCGAAAACCAAACCGAATAACCAACAACCCAAATTTAATAATTTATTCATTTATTTATATATATTTTTGAAAAATATAATAATCAAGCTTCAAAAATATATATATATATATATATATATATATATATATATATATATATATATATATATATATATATATATATATATATATATATATATATATATATATATATATATATATATATTATAAAGATTTTAATATATTTTTTTATATAAATATATAAAAAAATAGATATATTTATTAAATTCGGTTTTCGGTTCGGATTGCTAAAACCATAACCGAACCGAAAACCGAACTTTTATTTCGGTTCGGTTCGGTTTTGGCAAGTTCGGTTCGGTTACGAGTTCGGTTCGGTTATTTTCGGTTCGGTTCGGTTTGCGGTTTATTTTGATATTACCCAACCCATGAACACCCCTAAAGTGAAGGGTTGGCTTTTTAAATTGTTATTTATGATTTGTCAAATCTTTTTCTTTTTTTTTTATGTAGTATAAATAAATATTTAAAAATGGGAAAAAAACTATAGCTTGTCAAATCTCTGGCTTTTTAAATTGTTATTTATGATTTGTCAAATCTTTGTTAATTTTATAAAATATAATGTAATTTTATAAAATTTAGTTTGTTATAAAAAGAATAGAAAAGAAAATAAAATAGTGGGTGGGTGAGTGGGTTGGGCCTAAATGACATGTTATGAGTAAGTGATGTTTTAGTGTGTGTGAGTGTTAAAAGTGAGAATGCTGATGTGGCGCTGAAGTGTCACTAAAAAAGGGAAATTGGCATGTCACGGCACCTCAGTGCCACCCCATCACTTCTCTAATAGCACACCAATAACCAAAACACCCTCTCTCATAACACACCATTAACATGTTATTGAGTCATGAAAATCACCATTAAAATATCTGTTTTCATTCCTTGATAAAAACAAAAAAACAAAAACAAAAAAAACAAAACAAAAGTTCACATTTAGCGTGAGCCATTGAGTGGCTCGGATTCGTTTTAGCGTCTGGTTAGGCGTGTTGGATGTACTGAGGTTTGTACGCCATTGATTCTTTGGAAGCATTTGGCGAGTTATTATAAAACCTTACCTTGTGCTCCCCAAGAATCTGATGTCAAGTTTGCACTTTCGATTTATGATAAGATGGTATATGCTCTTTATTTTGGATATCACGTTATAAATCTTGAAACATTGTTGTTGTCCCGATACCTGATCCCAGCTACTAAAATAGTAGTAACGTTAATGAGGGATCCGATCGATCTTGAGATCTTACGATTTTTCACGATCTGCAAAGTAAAAGCGATCCGGATCCTACATAGGATCTTTGCAGGATTAAGATCTTATAGGATCTCGATCTTTACCATACGATCTTACGATCTAATCCGATCCGATCTTACTTTTCTCGGTTCTGAACTTAAAAACTACAAATTTATGGGTTGTTTGTTTGTAAAATTCAAAAAAGAACATGTTAATCTTTTTAAACAGTTTATAATCATAATTTATGACAACATTTATATGAAACATTCATAGTATTTTATGATTATAATGTATTAGAATTTGTAGATTTGTATAAAATTACATAAACTATTAACAAATAACATTAGAGTAGGATCTTAAGATCCCGATCCGATCTCACATTCCTTTCACGATCTTGTAAAAACGAAAACGATCATGGGTAGGATCCCGATCTTGACAACCTTGGTAGTAACTTTAAAATAGTAGACATAATTCTAACAATAAACAAAATATGAAGGATGTAAATGTAAATAAAGAACCATTTATACTTTCCCAAAATTTCTAAATCAAACAAAAATAAAATGAATGAATGCAGATCAATTGATTCCTACACTTTTAACTGAAATCATCATCGAAATCCTGTTGAAGCTTCCGGTCGAATCGTTGTTACGATGTAAGTCTGTTTGCAAAGAATGGTACTCTTTAATTTCCGACCAGCATTTCATAAAAACACATTATACTCTATCTAGTACCAACATTAACTATGCACATCATAGACTTATTTGCAACATTTTTCAACAAAAATACAATCTCATTAGCTGTCCACTTTATGATGTGTTGTTTGATGAATCTGCTAATAATGTGCAATACTGCTTGGAAATCCATTTCAACAAACTAGACTTTTTAGGATAGTTGGGACTTGTAATGGATTAATGTGCCTTTTAGATGTAGATGATTATACTTTGTTTATTTCAAACCCGAGTACTAGAACAACCAATATTTTGCCTCCTTCTAAACAAGTGGTCAGTGCGTTGCGTATTTCCTATGGTTTTGGGTATGATGAGATGACTCATGATTACAAGGTGGTTAAAGTATGGTGTTGTGACCAAACTTCGCCTTACTGGAGTACTATGATATATTCGTTAAAAGCTGGAAGTTGGAAAGAGATCGATTGTTTTCTTTTGGTTAAGCCTATATATGAAGGTGAGTTTTTAAACGGAGCTCTTCATTGGTTGACCGGTGATGTCAAGTCGGGTTCGGGGGATATAGTTTCTCTTGATTTAGGGAAGGAGACTTATGGTGAATTTTTGCAGCCGGAGTACGATGAAGGTAGTAAGAGATTGACTTTGGGGGTTTTGGGAGAATGGTTGTGTGTTCTTTGTAATTTTTATGAAAGTCGTGTGGTGGATGTATGGGTGATGAAGGTTTATGGAGAGAAAGATTCTTGGACTAAATTGCTTTCCATCTCGCATTGGGATCCTTCGTATATGTTGCTTCATGCTCTTTTGTGTATTTCAAATGACGGAAAATTGTTGTTGCAATTTGGGACGATGTTGGTTGTCTATGATTTTATAAATGGCTCATACTCAGAGATACAAAAATTCAGTCAGATTCTTAACGTGTGTATTGTTGTTGAGAGTCTAGTTTCGCCTTTTGCTTTGTTTGGCGTTGGTGATAACAATGGTGATGAAAATTAAGGTAAAATTTTCTCTTTTAACTCTTTTTCAGTTTCGGGTTAGTTGTAATTAACCATAACTTGTTAGGAATTTGAGTAAATAATTGCAATGTTACATGGACAAAGATATCATTGAACTGAGCAATTACTTCAGTGCTAATAAAGTATTGTCACCGTTTTGTAATGATTGCATTGAGCTAAATTGAAACACTAGTTAGAAAATTCGTGAAGAAATGTGAATTGGTGGGAATAACATGTAAGTGCTAATGATTAAGAACATGTACTACAGCGTTAAGTTTGATGTGATCATTTGCACTTTTCATTGATCGAGTAAGAGTAAATGTATGGTGTCTACATGTCATGTGCTGACAGGTAAACAATATTGATAAGTACCCTTTTCGAAACCTTTAAACCTCTGATCTATTTCATTTTATCAAATTTTAACTCCATGGTATGTCGATATCATCATTAGATTGGCAACTCACACTCACTGAATCTTTGTTCTTTCAGGAAAGGGTGAATTCTCCGAAGTCTCTTACATTTATGGATGCAATTGAAGAAATATTCAAGCTAAGAACGCTCATTGAGCTTTAATCCAATCCTAACAGCTTTAACAAATGAAAGACTTCTACTCGTATGCTTTTATTTTCATTAGTTAGATGTATGTTAGTACCCTTGGAGTATTTCTTAATGACATTATAATTTGTTGAAAATTTATGTTTCTGTATATTTAACTGTGTTCATGTCCTTTTGTGTAGAACAATTTGTGAAGGTCTCCATGTGGTATGACATGTTCAATTTTTATTTTTTTGGTTGATTAATTGCGCTTGTTCTAGGGATTTGTATATGCAATACAGTTGACTTTGACCCATTGAAGGTGTCTGAGCTTTAATATTCCACATCAGTCAAGGTTTTAGGAAATAAGTCAATTCCATCTTACTTAATATTTACCAGCAAATATGCAATAAAAGTTGACTTTAGGATCATCAATGATGGCTGCAGACAGGACATCCCAATTCCATTTTTCATCTTCATTAACTGTGTCACAATTGTGATTAGTAAAGTAACCCATTTGAGTATTAGTGCTACAAAATTTCATCTTCATTAACTGTGTCACAATTGTGATTAGTAAAGTAACCCATTTGAGTATTAGTGCTACAAAATTTATCGGGATAAGATCCTCTCAAGTTATAAATAACTTGATTGATCAAGTTAAGCAATTATCAACCATTGGATCAAATCCAATGGCTCAAATCAAAAGAACATGAGATGATTTGAACCATTAGATTTAATCCAATGGTTGATATTTACAACTTGATCCATCAAGTTGTAAATAACTTGAGAGAATCCTCTCTCAAATTTATCTGTTGTGCTTATTCTTAATTGGTTTTTAACCAAACGCCCCCTTGCATTAAATATATCACATATTTTTTATCTGTTTGTTTGTAATCTTAAATTTACCTAATGTATTTTATGTATACAGAATGTTATCGATAGATAAATATTTTTTGACGCTAAAAGATTATGTTTTTGTCTTTAAAAGTTAGCAAAGGTACATAAGAGGGAGCCCAAAAAATGACCAACTTATTGGGCTTCTTAACCTCCGACGTGAACTCAGCCCAAACGTTACTTAAGAAACTTCAAAGTCACGTTAAATCCCTCCAACATATATTATGTTACGATGTAAGTCTGTTTGCAAAGAATGGTACTCTTTAATATCCGGCCAACAATTTACTAAATCACATTATGCTTTATCTAGTACCAACAACATTAACTATAAACATCATAGACTTATTTACAACATTTATGAACGAAGAAACAATCTCAGCACCTGTCCTCTCTATGATGTGGTGTTTGATAAATCTGTTAATATTGAGTTAGTGCTCGATAACCCGTTGCAACGACCTCAACCACTACCAATTAGGATAGTTGGGTCTTGTGATGGATTAGTATGCATTTTAGTTGAGGATGATAATACTCTGTTTATTCACAACCCGACCACTAGGAGATCGAATTTATTGCCATCACCTCAACGATATGGTTCGATGGAGGAATATTATGGTTTTGGGTACGATGAGATGACTCGTGATTACAAAGTTGTGAAATTATACCGAACTTGGCCTTACTGGGGTACTATGATATATTCATTAAAAGCTGGAAGTTGGAAGGAAATCGATCGTTTTCCTTGTCTTAGTACTTTTAATGATGGTAAGTTTCTAAATGGAGCTCTTCATTGGGCAGCTGGTGATGGCTGGACGGATTCGATGGATTTAGTTTCTCTTGATTTGGGGAAGGAGACTTGCGGTGAAGTTATGCAGCCAGAGCATGATGGTAAAGGTGATAAGACATTGGCTTTGGGGGTATTGGGAGAATGGTTGTGTCTTCTTTGTAATTATATTGAAAGTCGTGAGGTGGTTGTATGGGCAATGAAGGTTTATGGAGTGAAAGATTCATGGACTAAATTGGCTTCCATCTCGCATCCAAATGATCGAAATGTGATTCCGTCGTATATGAAATTTCATGATCCTTTGTATATTTCAAATGAGGGAAAATTGTTGTTGCAGTTGAGGAATCAGTTGGTTGTTTATGATTGTATAAATGGCTCATACTCAGAGATACAAAACTTCGATGGATTTCGTAACGCATGTATTGTTGTTGAGAGTTTGATTTCGCCTTTTGCACCGTTAGGCCTTGGTGATAACAATGGTGATGAAAATTAAAGGTAAAATTTTCTCTTTTAACTCTTTCACTTTCAGGTTAATTGTAATTAGGGAATATGTTCGGAATCTGAGTAAATAATTGCAATGTTACATGGACACAAATATCATTCAACTGAACAATTACTTCAGTGCTAATAAAATATTGTTAATGTTTTGTAATGATTGCATTGAGCTAAATTTTAAAACACTAGTTAGAGAATTCCTGAAGAAATGTGAATTGGTGGGAGTAACATGTGAATGCTAATGATTAAGAACATGTAGATCAGTAGGCTAAAAAGGCTGTTACGCAACTGAAGTTGTCACATATGCTGATATGCTGATAACAGAACTTGTACTACAGAGTTAAGTTTGATGTGATGATTTGCACTTGTCATTGATCGAGTAAGAGTAAATGTAAGGTGTCTATATGTCGTGCTGACAGGTAAACTATATGGATAACCAAATTCCTTTTCGTAACCTTTAAGCCTCTGATCTACTGACTACTGTAGATATAAAACTTTTTACCATAGCTATATCATTGAATTTAACTTTTACTCCATGGTATGTCGGTATCATCATTAGATTGGCAGCTCACACTCACTGAATCTTTGTTCTTTCAGGAAAAGGGTGAATTCTCCAGAATCTTTTACATTTATGGATGCATATGAAGAAACCTACAAGCCAAGAAAGTCGATTTAGCCTTAATCAAACTCTAGTAGCTTAACAAATGAAATAGTTCTACCTTCGTATGTTTTTATTTCCTTTAAAATTAGATGTATGTTACTACCCTTCCAGTATTTCTTAATGAAATCAGAAGTTTGTTGAAAAACCATGCTCCCGTATATCAACTGTGTTCATGGTTGCCATTTATATTGCGGCAAATATATCAACTTTTTCTGTCAAACATGTAGTATGAATTTGAAAAGGTTCTTTGTGTGGCATGACATGTTCAAATATCAATACAGTTGACTTTGACCAATTGAAGCAGTCAACTTTAACAATTAGTATGAATTTGTGCTATGTTTTATTGAGATTTTTGAAAGAATCAGTTCGTTACACATCAATCCAATTTACACTTCCAAATATATGTCACTAAAATTAACTCAGCTAAAGTTAGACTTAATTAAAGGTGTTGAATTGTATGAAGTGTGAGTCTGGAAACAGAACCTACAAGTGATAATATTGGAGCAGAAATACACCAGGTAAGAACGGTTGTTCCCAGGAACATGAAACAAGAACTGCTACAATAAGTCTATTAAACGCGCATCCAAACAGTCGTTATGACAGGATATGAGATCTTGAACAGCAGTATATTACATTTTCTCTTCTTTGAACACATTTCTAAAAAGCAAAGTGACACTTGAATGACTTGTAACAATGTAATGTTGTTTTGATAGGAAAAAAGTTTGAGTCTTAACATTATTTATTAAATATATTGTCATAATTGACGATCGCGTAATCTTTTATATGACACATATACTTGAGAATATAGTGATGCGACTGATATAATCCAATTCAAGAGTGTATGTCATGGCGTTCTTTTATCTCGAGAACTTACTTCATTAAGACTCATATGAACAATAGTTCTAACAATGATCGCAACAATAATAAATATAGAGATCAATATGTCTGGCAATGTAACAAGGTTGGAAAATGTTTCTAATGTTTGATAAACAAAAAAGAATGTATGCTTGCATCCCACATAGGTCAAGCAATAGAAATGTGACTAGCTTATATACAGGGGCGGAACTACATGGAGGTTATTCGCCAAAAAATACCAAATTTTAGTGTAAATTTTTTTTTAAGGACCATTTTATTAAAGTGCACCCCATTACAAAATCAAATTGCCCCCACCTTAAAATCAAACAATGTAAAAACCTTATATCTCTATCTTAAAATAAAAAAATATCAGTTTTTAATGTAAAAAAAAATAAAAAATTATGACCTTTTTATTAAAGTTCATCACAAATTTTATCAAAAAAAATTTTTTTTGCCTCCGCCATCTAAAATCCTGGGTCCGCCACTGCTTATATATTGAGGTGAGTGCTCTTTATTCAAGTTGATACTAAGACACCATCATCATGCATGGCATCTATAATGTATGGATTATAAAAATCAATGCATTGTGAGCATCTGCATGATAATTTAATTTGTACACGTAGTTGACTTTTTTTGTGTTTATTTTTATTTGTAGCTCACTTTATAGTTACTATTATAGATTACATGTGTTGTTCTAATTTCGTGAATAATGGGTACGTAACGACACAATTATAAGTAGCATCGGAATGACATAAAGGAAGAGTTATTATATAAGAAGGGGGAAAATGCATCTTAATTTTTCAATCCATAACAATCTCGACGGTTGGAATTGATAGAAGAAGAAAAGGAAGTGATAAGAAGGGTTTAATTTTGAAGTTAATAAGGATCAAAAGCGGTTTAAATGAGGGTAGAAAAGTAGCTGGTTGAGGGTTGAAAACTGGTTGGCAGGTGGACTCAAAAGTTGTAGATAAGGGGGGTGGCAACCGGTTCGGCATGGGTGAGGTATGCCACCATACCGCACTGCAACACCATTGCCACCCATGCGGTATGGTGGTTTTCTGTATGGCTAGCGGGTAAAGAAGCCGCAACGGCATGAAGGTGGAGTGTGTTTCGGACCGTTACATGCATTAAAAATAAAAAAAATAAAAAAATAAAATAAATAAATAAATTCCCCTTTATAAATAACACTTCATTCTCCTCACAATTTATTCCAAATCTCATCATTTTTACAAACACAAATCAACTACAACACTAAAAAAAAAATGTCTTCATCATCCTCTTCTTCGTCCGATGACGAAATAATTTTTCCCGAAAAGTCTTCCGAACTAATTTTCTCCATCGGTAGTACCTTAGAAACCTATTTCGCTTTGCGCGATTCCCTTCAAGACACCGCTAGCTCAAGCAATACTTTCGATCTTTCATTTGCACCTCGTGATAAAGCATTACAAACTTTAATGAATGACTATTTCGTCAAACGACCAAAGTTTCCCGACCGTGTTTTTCGTGAAAGATTTCGAATGAGTAAAAGCTTGTTTTTAAGAATTGTTGGTGATGTTGAAGCGAGATTTGAATGGTTTAAAGAGAGCCAAGATGCGAGGGGAAAAAAGTTTCAGTTACAAAAATGCATCGGCCACTCATAGCAGGTGAACCTCCGGATAGATTTGATGACTATTTCAACATGTCAAGAGCGTCCGGTTATTTTTTTTATATTTCGGTTTTTTAAATTCGGTATACATTACATATATATATATATATATATATATATATATATATGGGGAAAATATTAGCTACAATTAATTGTAGCCAGATTGGAAATTTTCTATTTTGCACTAAAAAATGTGGTCCCTGATTATTTTTGTGGGTCCGATTCTTTTTCTGTGGGTCCCTGAATATTGCTAGTGTATTTTTAATTAAGGATTGTAGCCAATTGGTACAAATTTGTAGTAAGTATCCCCTATATATATATATATATATATATATATATATATATATATATATATATATATATAGGCGTTATTGTGGTGTACACTTTAAAGTGAAATACAATAGGCACTATTATAGACCATTGGATCAATCATTATAGATGAAGATTAAATCTAACTGAATGAGTGGCATTTTAGTAAATAAGTGAGATCATGAGGCCATTTTGATAAAACATTCATTCAACATCACTCTTTGACTTTTAAGAACTTAATTTCCAGTAAGGAAAACTGACGAGTGCAACGTTTTGTTTCATTTATGTTTAAGATCATTTTTTTTATTCGTTTTAATTATGTGATACCCAAGAATAAATAACACTTTTTTATATTATTTCATGGTAGGCATATTACTTTTTGATATGCTATTAAATTAAATTTATGATGACACACTATTTTTTAACCTTATTTATGACACACTAAATTTATAGTGACACACAGGGACGGAACCAGGGTGGGTCCCGGGACACCCATGAAATTTTGCGTCGTAGTGTTAATTTTTGTACAAACCTTTGATTTTTCGTAAATGCACCTGGTCCCAAAAAATTATGTTCCTCATTTTGTATAGTTTTTCGTAAATGCATCTGGTCAAATTGTGTACTGCTTCCGTCCCTGGTGACACATCAATTTTTGATACGTACTTAGTGACACACTAATTTTTTTTACGTATCTATATAAATATCTTGATACATATATAGTGACAACTAGTTTTTTTTGACACATTTATAGTGTAACACTAAATTTTTTGATACATTTATAGCGACACACTAAAATTTTAGTATATATGTAGTGACTCATTAAAATTTTAATACACTTTTAATGACACACTACAAAATTTTAGTACATTTGTAATAACACACTATGTTTATCATACATATTTCTTTGACACATATGTAATAACACATAAATTTTATAAATACATTTTAGCGACACACTAATTATTATAGCATATTTTTAATAACAAATTAAGTCTTTTAACGCATTTAATTTCATAAGTAAATGACATAAAAAGTAGCCAAATGCATGATTGAACTAGAAAAAAACTGTTCTACACCAAAAATAGTTTGATACATGTCGGGAAAAATAATCGCCTATGATTCCGATAAGAATACACATTCCAATATGTCAACCGCGTTACAACCAAACCGATAAAAAACCGTTCGAATTACGGCAAGTCACATACACGATTTGATGTAATTGTTTCTTTTAAAATGAACAAGATTCCAGGACTGTTGAAGATCAAATTACGGATCGAATTAAGGGAACACAGTTGATGTACAATCCGAAAAGAAACAAATTCAAGATCCTAAAACATGCTACTCGTACCATCTTTAACAAATTGTTCCATATACCATCTTTAACAAGTATCACCTGCTACGATGAAAAATATCGTAACCGTCGGACTTTCGTTTTTTGCCAAACCAAACATCAGCTACCCCATTAACACCAATCTGATAGACTTAGTCAATAAAAATAAAAGCAAATGAATTTTGATCAAATAAAAATATAGAAGACACAACTTATTGCAAATATCAATAAAAAAATCCAGCATAAAAAAGTCACAAACAATTGTAAAAAAATATTAAAAGAGTTGCATCACTTGGTCGAACATCAAATTCGAAATAAATCTGGAGTTCTAATGTCCCTGTCTTGTTATCATCATTAGCAAATAGAAACAAGATTCTTTCATAAAGATAAGAAAAAATAAAAATCGAAAAAAACCAAACATAAATATAACAAGTGAAATGAAATGAAGTTCTTGGTGGCTGAGATCTAAAAAGTGACGGCAGTTTTTTTCTTTGTGGTGATAATAATTGTGTGTGGAAGGTTAAACAATGATAAACAAAGAATGCAATATACCAAAAGTGCCCTTTTGATTAATTTTCTCACAATAATTATAATTTAATAACTATTTCATTTTACTCTCTCCGTCTCAAAATTATTGTCCCCCGACAAAAAACACAAAGTTTTAGAAAAACACAATTATTATTGCTTTCTCTCTCTTACTTTTTCCAGAATTACACTTTTACCCTTCTTAATTAATTAATTTCTTTTTTAAAATTTGTAATAATAACCACAAATGAGGGTAATATTGTAAACTCGATCAAAATTCCTTTTATTTTTTAGTAGTGGACAATTAAAATGGGACGTACCAAAAAGAAAATGTGAACTATTAAATTGAGACGGAGGGAGTATTTAATAAGGAATGCCACTTGTCAAGTTTATATTGGTTCCTATTGTTCACCATCTTAAAAGTGTTCACTTGAGACATATATATATATATATATATATATATATATATATATATATATATATATATATATATTAATATTTTGTAGGAGATTGCCTTGATCATTTTTGCCATGCGGTAATTGCGTTATACGGTCGAGAGTTCTTACGTAGGCCGACAACTCATGACGTTGCACGGTTATTCGAGGCACATCAAGAAAAACATCACATTCCTGGAATGCTTGGTAGCATTGATTGTACACATTTCGTTTGGCGAACTTGTCCTAGGCATTCTCAGTCGTCCTCTACGAGCTATGTCGGTCGAAAAGAATAGACTCCTCGTTTATGCGTGTATTATACTATGCAATATGATTTTAAAAGACGACGAGATGGTAATATCATCGGTTCATATAATGGATCAGCCGGTAGCGCCAGTTTACGATGACAGTGCACTACAGGAGTTAATCGACGAAGATATCCATAATCGTCTACGATATGATCTTACGGAGCATGTAGCGGCTCTAGACTTAGCATACCTCGATAACTAGTATAATTTTCTTTTTATTTCAACGGTGATGTAATTTTTTTTTACGTATTATGTAATTTTTTTTTATTATTTATGAAATATTATGTTTAATATAATTATGAATTTAAAAAAAAATAAAAAATAAAAAAATAAAAAATGAGTGAGGTATGGAATGACCATTGTCACTAAAAAACTATAGTGAGGTATGAGATTAGGTGGAATGATATTATTGGTGGGTGGTGAGGTATGGTGAGGTATAGTGAGTGACCATTGCCACCCCCCTAAGAGTTCGAATAAAGTTTTTTTTTTTTTGGGTAAAAGGATTATACTCGGTGAAATATATTAAAAATAAGAAAGTTGCGTACATGAAAGAATGGTGATGAGCTACTCTCTGAAAAATAAAAAACATTTGAGCTTGAAAACAAACTCAAACACGAAACAACCAACTAAACACTACAAGAAAAACATTTAAATGAATTCCATAACACTTGCAATGAAGAACCACATCAGACTCACGTTATCTTCCACGTAGTCTTCAACTTTCGCACGCTAGTTTTGTTCTTGAGTTTATTGAGGCTAGCTTCGAACGAATCATCTCCACAATAATCTTGGTAACTTGATCTTCATTCCTACTCGGCTTAGCATGAATACGATTGTTACATTCTTGCCATATAAAATATGAAGACGAAGCCAAAATTAAACGACCAACAAGGATATTGGTATTGTCCTTTTTAGACAACGGCATTAACCAGCCTAATATGTCGTCCCATAAGGGGGATATACTCGGTATGTCAGCTATAGTCATCACACTACTCCATACTTTGGACGAAAATGGGCACTCAAAGAATAGGTGTTCGTGGGAATCGTGTTGGAGTTTGCAAAGAGGGCATCTAAGAAAAGTTAAATCGACGTCATTACCGACGTCCCATTGTCTGAGCCTATCTTGCGTTTTAAGGCACCTTCTCAAAATAAGCCAAAGATGAATAGAGTATCTTGGAATGCCATACTTCGACCATACCAATCGATACTATTCCACTTCATTACGTTTGTGGATAGAATTCCAGCAGAACTAAGAAAAATCATGCAATGCCCCTCATTAGATTTCCAAGAGATTATCTTCATGGTTCGCATGTAGAATAGGAACGATAAGGTTATATTGGGAAGGAAACCTATGAAACCAACTTTGAGGCCACCTCCAATCCGCGCCATGCACAATATCAGAAACAGATTCAAAAGTCGTGAAAGAAGCTCTGAACGGCTCTATTAGTAATATGAGGCATTATCGGTCCGTGTGCATCCCATAAATCATACCATGCCGAAGCTTTATTGCCATTTCCCAATTTAAACCATACATATGGACGTATAATGTGCCGTATACTCAACAATTTTCTCCAACCCCAACTAACATTAGAACACAAACTTACATCCCAAAAGCTTTTTTGGTTCGTAGAGGCAGCAAAGGTCCTAGCAAAATAAATAGTGAATGACGGAGGTCCACAATGGCCGTCTTTTTCTCTAATTGAAGAAACTTCCGATCAATTTTGTATCAAGTGCTCGCTGACTGCGTGCCTTTAACTGATTTTTTTCCTTTAAAAAGTCAAGACAAGGAATGCAAAATCAAGGATATACTATGTTCATTTAATTGGCGAAGGTCCATAAATCCCTCCAACATATATTCTGTTTGGAGTATGAGAAAGCAAAAGGTTTAAGTCGTAGAATAGCAATTTACTTTTTAAAGTGTCCAAATTTTGGTACGTATATTTTTTTTGTTCCACTTAATGTAACGTACTTTTGATTTTTGTGCTACTTTGGTACGTGTATTTTTTTTTAACTTTGTTTAAGTTGTAGAATATCAATGTACTTTTTATAAGTGTTCTAATTTGGTACGTCATCGCACGTACCAAGTTAGAACACTTATAGAAAGTACATTGCTATTCTACAACTTAAACAAAGTTAAAAAAAAGCCAAAGTAGCACAAACCGAAAGTACGTTACATTAAGTGGAACAAAATCTTAACGTACCAAAGCGATACAACAAAGAAGTACATTAGTATTTATGCGACTTAATCTCAAAGGCCGATTCTCTTTGTCACATCCCAATGTCATACGGTTGTCTTCCTATAATTTATAGTGAATGTATTTCGTTATGCGACAACTTTATTAGTTGGTGTTATTTGAAATGAATCCAAAGTTACACCTAAATGACTCGTAATAATGTAATGTTGTTTTGTTGAAAGAAGTTTTATTCTTTTTGCTTAATTGAAATGTGATTTACTGGTTTTCGTAGTAACGTATCCCTGTCTCTTTTTGTATATAAGTTGAAAGCCCACTAAACTAAAAAAGCTGGCCCTTTTATTGTGACAGTAGGAAGACTGGCCCATGTGTTTAATAACATGTTATTTATCGTTGTTTCAACTTTCAACTTTAAATAAAGGTCTGAATCAACATGTGTTTAATTATTATATGGTCATTTTCAGCATCAAATTAAAGGTCTCTTTCTTCTTCTCCCTGATCTTGTTTTCTGTCATTTTTTTTTTTAATTTTTTAATTTTATTATTATTATTATTATTATTATTATTATTATTATTATTTTTATTATATTCATCATTTTATTAAAAACTCATAGGATTTACAAATTATTATTATTATTATTATTATTATTATTTGAGTTTCTCGGCTCTTCTTTTAACTGCAACCACAAGTTTCAAGAGACACTAATGACATTCCCATCAATAAAATTTGTTGCAGAGAAACTAAATATTCGTAACAACGTGTTTGCATAAATGATGCATACGGTGGTTAGCCGCCTTTTTGTTTTATGATTTGTAATCGATTACTGGAAATCTATACCAATTTTGAGTGACGGATAATCTCTCTTCCATGAAAAAGACAAGTATCTAATATACCAATCAGGCAATCACACTATACCGATGACACATATCAATCTATCCAAGCACATACAGGTATGCATCATGCAACAGACCAAATCCATAAAAAATTTGGATTAAACCAGGATTTAAAATACTCAAACCGAGAGCCACGTCTTATAGTATAAGCGTGGTGTCGGCTCAATGATTGCTTATAACTTATGAAAACGTACAGATTTTTTGCACACTACTACGACCAATAATGGCTCAATTTCATATTTCTACAATCACTTCACCAATATAACAAATTTCTATACTCAATTCACAGCAAACAACTAAAGTTACCAAAAACTGAAAAAACCACCACATACAAGCATTTGTCGAAACTCCTCATTCTCCACCACTCTCGCTTTACTCGCAACCGCTTTTGCTTTCTTCCTCTCCTCACCTTCAATCATCATCTTCTCCTTCCCATTATCTCCATTTCCTCGATCAATACATTCCTTCCTAACCACTTTCATCTTCATCGCGTAATCTCTACGGAGTTTTGAGACGTTCGATTCAGCTTGGATCATTTGAAGAGGTCTAGAGTTAAGGTAGATATTTCATTTATCTTAGTTATGAATTGAACAATTGTAAAGTGACAAAAATGTCTCATGACGAAATTCAAAAACGCCTTTTCCTCTCATGATGTTAAAAAACAATGTCGACAACTCTTGCACATATGTGATTTATGTCAAACAATAACAATACTTGTTCGTGCATCAAAAATGTTTGTATGTCTTGCACATATGATTTCTGTCTAAATTAATATGTGTTTCGTTATTTGACAACTTCTAGCTGGTGTTCATATAAATGAAAAGCAAAATGACACTTACATGACTCGTAAGTCGTAACAATGCAATGTTGTTCTAATCGGAAATAGTACTCGTACTCTTTAACTTTTTAAAAGTGATTTATCATCCCTTTTATAAACTACTTATTATTTATTATATTGATGAATAGTGGCAACAATGATGGCTACAATATAAAATTTGGACTAAAAAGGAGCCATGCGGTCCGGCAATGGTAGTAACTAATAAGGCTAGCTAGAGATGAATACTACTTTTTTATAAACAAAACAAAAGGTTGTATGCTTTCATCCCACATAGGTCAACCAAAATTTTTTTTGCTAGTTTATATATTAAGGTGAGTATTCTTTACATGAGTTGGTATTAATACACTATTATTGTCAAGGAAAGTTGTGATTGTGAACACAATCTAGGCGTTCTCAATGGCAATAAATTTGTATGAGTCGTTAACTTTTTTTGTGTTTTTTTATTTGTATTAATACACTATTATTGTCATGGAAAGTTGTGATTGTGAACACAATCTAGGCGTTCTCAATGGCAATAAATTTGTATAAGTCGTTAACTTTTTTTGTGCTTTTTTATTTGTAGACTGCTTTATTTGTAGATTGAGGTGAGTATTCTTTACATGAGTTGCTATTAATACACTATTATTGTCATGGAAAGTTGTGATTGTGAACACAATCTAGGCGTTCTCAATGGCAATAAATTTGTATGAGTCGTTAACTTTTTTTGTGTTTTTTTATTTGTAGATTGCTTTATTTTAACCTTCAAAAGTACATTGGACAGATTTTTATTGCGACTTTTCCATACTATATATGATGGTTTACATCAAATAACAATCTATCACTTATATCCTATCATATAATAGTCTAAAATTCTTAAAGGAATATCCAGCTATTTCACAGAAACATTTATAAGCCATATCGATATGTTTGAATTTCACAATATTTTTCTAGTACTTTAAAAATTATATAACTATTTGCCTATTTGCATTAGCTAAACATACTAAAATGTTTTAGCTAGCTCATGTTTGTAAATTAATTTAACCAAAAAATTATATAACTCCAAAGCCCTCTATATAAACACGCAAAAATGGTTAGCGGGGGTTTATCATAATCGCTTAGTATCATGAGTGTATTGGGTTGATGGATCAGTATTTGATTGTTATGCCAATTTTTTGGTATAACAATTTTAGGAGAAGGGTCATTTACATTTGATATGAAAGAAACTAGTTCATAATTAGCCTACAACATAAATATAGATATATTCAACCACGGGCAAGATCAGTAGCGGGTGATTTAAGTCTATAAGTTTTCAGTCTCAATAGTAATACTTGTCCTTCATCACGGGCCACCATTTACAACTTTATCCTAGCTCATGTTCTCTTTGTTGTAACTTTTGTTTGCTCAGTGGTGTAATTTAAAACTACATAAGCTAATCCAAACCCTTATTGTAGAGGTGTCATTTGATATGCTTTTGTTTGCTCAGTGGCGCCCTTTTTTGTGGCATATGGGGTTATATGCCTATTTTTCTAACTTTTTTTTTGTTAGAAGCTAATCCAAACACTCGATCTTAACAATGATCGCAACAATATAAATTTGGACATAAAAGGAGCCATGTGTCCGGCAATGGTAGTAACTAATAAGGCTAGCTAGAGATGGCTGCTACATTTATATAAACAAAAGAAAATGTATACTTTCATCCCACAGAGTTCAAGCAAAAGAAATGTTGCTAGTTTATATATCGAGGTGAGTGTTCCTATCCAAGTTGATATTTGTACATTGTTATCATAAAGGTACATGAGCTTGTGGCGCTATTAAAACTACAAACCTTAGGTCCGTTATGATAAATTTGTATAAGTTGTTAATATTTTTTTACTTTTTTTTTACTTTTTTAAAAGATATTGTATGTGCTGATTTCGTAAATAATGTGCAATGACACAATTCTAAGTTATATCAGAATGACAAAATGGAAAAGATTGAATAGGTTCTGTTAATATAAATAAGCCGTAAAAACGTTTATTTATATTTTACGATCTTCTAATGTTTTGTCGATAACAAACGTAAAATCATATTAACGAAACAAATAAAATACGTAAATGGTTTGAACTAATAGTTTCTAACATATTCACATTTTCACATAAAACACTAAAACAAGTATAAGTGATTTTATGATTTAATAATACATATGTACAACAACTAGTGTTTACATATTTGGATAAAATATACACATAACTAGTATGTAGTATATTGGGTAATATAAATGGGTAGAAACTTAAGTATCACAACCCATTGGGCAAATACATTGAATGTAGTTGGGTACAACCCAAAGCCCATAACCCATGGATCTTGACCCATAACCTATTGCATGACATCATGCTTATATCATACATGGATAATATCCATAACCTATGGATCAACCCATACCCAAGTGACTAAGTGCATTGCACTCAAAGATACGTTCTATCTAGCCAAAGATCCATGGTTTGACCCATGACCCATGACCCATAACCAAAATACCCATGGGTAAAGAGGAGCGTTCCACGGATCCCTAGCTTTGTGCTAGCCGGATCCCTTGTGGTAGGGATCCGTGGGATCCGGGGAACAGTAGAATTTTTTCTCTATAAATAGCGAATCATTTCTTCATTATTTCTAACCCCTTTCTAACACACTTTCTCCCTGAGTTAAAAACTCACTAACCTCAGATCCAAGAGATCTATGTTTGTAGTTTTGTGTTTGTGTGATCTTTTAGGTTCCTCTTAAAGGCAAGATCACCACCTTTGAAGTCGAGCAAGCTCAAGTCCATGAGTTGCCATGCTTCCTCATCATCAAGGCTACTGAAGTCTTCTTGTTGATGATTCCTTTCTTTCTTCAAAGAAGTGTAGTGTTAAAGACATTAGTGAAAGATGTCTCAAGTGTCAAGACGAAGATATTAGTGAAGGGTATCTATCGTCTATAGCATAAGCACTTGTGGTAGGTGCTTAGAAGTCAAGACAAGAAGCATTAGTGAAAGGTGCTTAGAAGTCAAGACTAGAAGACATTAGTGAAAGGTGTCTTGTAGATCTAGTCAAAGGCATTAGTGAAAGGTGGCTTAGATGTACATTCGATATGGTGTGTTTCGATGTACAAGATAGACTAGTATTAGATCCAAGGATATTGATATCCTTGATGATGTTGTAAAGGAGTAGATCTCCTTTGGGATTAGTCGTTGGTGTAGTGTGGTAGTAGTTCCTCCACTGCAATGGAACTAGGTGCTTAGCCTAGTACCTAATAAAGGGTAGGCGACGTTGTGAAGGTGTAGTTCACCTTGGAGTGAAAGAACTAGGTACTTAGCCTAGTACCTTATAAAGGATAGGCGACGTTGTGTAGGTGTGGTTCACCTTGGAATGAAAGAACCCGGTGGTTAGCCTAGCACCGGAAAAAGGGTAGGCGACGTTGTGAAGGCTTCTCCGCCATAAGGAGATTGGTGTAGTGATTACGAACTCTCGAGTAGGTGACTCGAGGAGTGGAGTAGGGCAAGGAAGGTGTCCTTGTAGCCGAACCACTATAAATACTCGTGTTGTGGTTTTGTGCTTCTTACTCTTATCTTTTCATTACTTACCTTTATATGCTTATTTATCAACATCCAACACACACATCTAAATAGATTGACATAAGTCGATCTAAATAGATTAAAAAAAAGTTTTAATTGGTAAAACTATTCAACCGCCTCCCCCCCCCTTATAGTTTTCCACAATTGGCATCAGAGCTTCGTTACCAAGTTTCTTGAAGTATATTGTACTTTAAAAACTTGATACGATCCATGGTTAATTGAAAACTACAAAGAAGGTTTTTATACAAACAAACACCATGTCTTTTAAAACTATATGTTTGGATGTTGATTTGATAACAACATTTTTTTATTTACTTGTTTCATTTAATTGCACTAATCCTCTTTGTCATGTTGATTAATCAAAGCTCATACCCACCAAGCTATAGGAATAGCTTGGTAAAAAGAATACCTTCCTTAAGAAGGTATCTTAATCGCAAAGGAGCGGGAATCGTCTAAGTGACATTTGTTGTGTCATTTGTAAAGACATTCCTAAGTGCGCTAGAGGTATGATTTTCTTTTTATTTTGCTTGATAATTAAGTATGCCTATTTAGGTATTTATATGATTATCTTTTGTGCTTATACATGTTTTACATGAAGCTTCATTAGGAAGCCTTTTTCTCACATACGTGTTATATTTCTCGTCTATAGTCGTGGTATATAAAACTTATGTTTTATTTCTTTTAATCCTATAATAAAACAAAACACGAATTTCAAAAATTCCTTCTTCCCTATAAATAACCCCACCGTCGACCACTCTACCAAACCCTCATTTTTTCAAATCCTCCAATTTCAAAAATTTCCTCTTATTCAAAAACTTCATCTTCCTCTTCATTTCATCTCAACCGAAACCAAGAAGATCCGTCATCAACATGGTTTACATCGCACTCGTGCTCATCGCCCTAACACTCATCGCACTTGTGTTCCCTATGATGAAGTTCACATACGGAGACATTTACTTTGTGTTGTTAATCTATATTGGGGTTATATACCCAATCCTTTGTATCATCCTTAGTATTGAAATGCAATATTACTAATAATCTAGTTATCTAGGTTATTATTATCATAATGTGTTTGTCATTTCTTTTGATTTATTTGTTTCATACTCCTTCGTGATACATTAGAAGTCATGTATGCATGTTAAAAGAAAATGTAGGTTAAAACAAATATCTTGGTATAAAACTATGAGATCTAAAAACCTATGCGTTTTCATATAATCTGGTTATGTAATTACAGATCTACGGATCCCGGAAGTTATACTAGCCGGATCCTTTTTGAAAAGGAACCGTGGGATCCGTCCTACTGGAAAACAGTTTTTCATGCAAAAAAACGTTATCTTTCTAAATGTAATAATCCACTAGAAAGTCAAAACCTTGAGTAAGTTAAAGTGTTAAAATCCATTGTTAATAAAAATCTAGTAAAAACATTAGATTATCATAGTTTGACCACAAACATCTCTTTTTATTAACTTATCATTTCTATAGGTTCAACTATGACGCATGAATATGAGTTTGATTTTTCACTCACTAGCGTCTACACTCCGAACATCTCTCTCGAACCCAACACACCTGGCAATCATGTCCGTGGGTTCAATAATCTCGAAAACCGTCACTTCCACGAAGGACGTATTGTAGATACGTCTCTAAAATTTGAAGAAGGTATAAATACCTCCTTCCGAGCCATAGGAGTAGAATGTCTTCTTGAAATCAATGAGAAGATATGTCCAAGGTTCATAATGGAATTCTTCCGTCAAGTCGAACTCGTTCGTAACGAGGATCGCTCTCTATCTCTTTGGTTTTATACCAAAAACCAAAAGTTTACTCTAACCCTTGGGCATTTTGCTCACATCCTCCGGATTCCAAATCATGGACAATGTGCCTTCACCGAAGATTGGTATCTTGATTCTCTCTTCAACTTTCGTGAAGAAAATATTCCATATTGTTCACACATACCCTCTCCGGAAGATTTAAATCGCATAATATGCAAACCTCGACCATATTACTCCGATCCCAACATTATCTTTACAAGGGATATCCGAGAAGAGTACAAGCCTCTTGCACTCATCCTACGTGAAAATGTTTGGAGCCTTAGGGGAAATCGAGAAATTCTTCCCGCTTGTTGTGCGCACATGTTGTATTGTTTGCTAACACAACAACCATACAATCTCGCCTACTTCTTCGCAAGGCGAATTGCAAATCTTCAAGGCTCCAAGAATAAACTCATCCCTTATGTAATGTTCTTGACACGCCTCTATCATAATGTTATGCACTTCCATCCTCAATTTCAAAGTCCGTTGTACGTACTTGTGAACAAGATGATGGAACCGCTAAACATATCTCTCATAAAGACTTTCTTCATTCTTGACTCCACCAACACTCATCAATCACATAATGATCCTCCTAGCGAAAACACTCAAGGAACCTAGTAGTATTCCAAAATAGGATCAATTCTCTTGTACTCGTGCTTTATCAATGTAATCCAATTTCTTTCATGAAATAAAACATCTTACATTTGATATCTTAGTATTAGAACTCTTTTTAGGCTATCCTTGAGATATAATGCATTGTTAAGATCATTGCATACCTTTAGTAAAGGTCCTGCTGAGCAGATGGGCGGATCCCAAAGATTGTGCTAGACGGATCCCTACACTTAGGGAACCTTGGGATCCGGCAAACAGAAAATGCAATTGCAAGCATTATATTTCAAACATATCCTTAGAACACCCCACACTAAACTAAACATAGTGTCTTAAGGCAAATTAAGTCCTTATCAAGATAGGTTGATCTTTCCTACTCACACATAACTCACCTAGATCACACTCTAAAACGCTTATAGATCTACCATTTCATTTTAATCCATTACTCTTCCGCTCTCAAACTCACAATTCATTTTTTTACTTGATCCCTCATATTTAGCCTTGGAAATCTTTCGACTATGGCAAAATTGATCCTAAATCATCCTTACCTCAAAATTGATCAAAGTTGATCAAACTCTAGTTTTTCCCATCTCAAAGCTTCTAGGATATTTTCCAAAACACTATCCTAAGTCACAACCTGATCTCTAGGATCATTTAGCTTCAATTGACACTCTCATATTTAGTGTCATCCTTGCTCATCCATTGGTACTCTTGAAAGTTCCAAATCCTTCCATAAAAGATAATCATTAGCTACATCACTCATTACCTTCAAGTACTTAAGCATCCCTTCATTTAAGACACTTAGGAGGACTGAAACACTCAAGATGTTATAGGTCTTAGATCTTAGAAACATCATTTCCACTCTTTCATAACTGTTGAAAGCCGGATCCCTAGGATTAGCCTAGACGGATCCCTCTGAGGAGGGAGCCGTGGGATCCGGGTGACAGTTTATGCCAAATCTTGCTAAAACAATCATTTCAACTCATCTTCCTAACTCAAACACTCCATCTCATCTTAAATGAGTTCCTAGATCAGTGCAAACTCTGAAGTTGACACTTGTGCATGTTAATCATCACATTCCAATGAATCCTAGTGGCTTAAGGCTTAAATGCACTTGCCAAATCTCTTTGTTTATAAACCACTTTGTTAGGACCTCCATAGTCATCACTCTCATCCTAACTTTCAGCTCTTGCAAACCTCTTGAAATCATCTCATCATGAGGAAAACCCCAATTAGTAACTTATCCACCAAAGAACCACCCATGAAAAAGGCGCGTGTTATACACGAATTCAACCAAATCATCTCCGGTCAAGCCAACAAATGATAGGATCCTTCCTCATCTAATCAAACCAATTCCTAAAAGGATAGTACCCACAAAACTACCAATGCCAAACACCACCATACCTCCTAGGCCAAACAATATCATCTCCACTAAACCATCACCATTGGTTCCTAGAGCTATTTCATTTACATCCCCACTATCATCACCACACCTCTACAATTTAGAGGACTTGCCTCCTAGGCCGTCTCATCCGCTTCCGCCGACAACATTCTCCTCATTAGGAGGAATAATGGTACAAAATCAAGGTGTTGAGTCAACACTTGCTCCGGCTTCCTTTTCGCCGTTTCCATCATATAATCCCATTTGGATTATGAGAAATCATCAAAGTCAACCACCCGACCATATGGATGTTGATACTTCTCTACCACCACCATCATTCTTAGTCGAGCCATTCTCAAATGCGCCTCCACCAATCCCTCCATCTTTTGAAGCTCCACAAGTCGCTTCACTTGATCCTTCGCATCAAGCCATTTCATTTCTTCCACCACCACTACCTAGTCATGACAAAGATTGCTATCATTGTCAACATGTTGAAAGTTTGATACATGAAGTACGAGAAAACCAACGTTTCATGTTCTATCATCTCCTCGAACGTTTCGACGAGATTAAACCTAAAAAAACTTGAGCTAGAAGATTTTAGTGGTGTCCTAGCATCAAGCGATAGTTGGTTTAGAAATTCCTAGTCATGTATTTTCTTAGTTTCTTAGTTTTAGAGTCATGTATATCATAACTCTAGTTTTATTAAATGGAATTACATGCTACTTGTTATTTTTCTGAGCATATGATTACCTTGTATTCATATCTCATTTTTGTGATAACATTACTTGTTATATCACCTTTGCTGAAATTAATCAGTTAATACGGATCCCTCAGAATTGCCTAGACGGATCCCTACTAGGAGGGAACCGCGGGATCCGTGAGACAGAAAGCTATTTTCTACTAACTTGGACCACATTTGTAGGAAATTGTGAATTATACTTGCTTTCTAACCTTTGTATTGTAGTTATTCAATTTACACATGAAGACTTTGACATCCTAAAGCTAGGGGAGCTTTATGTCAAAGCAATACATTGCAAATTACTTGCAATACTAGGTTTACATTTCGTGACATCCCCTTGCAAAATTGCAATCATCAAGGGGAGCAGATTCGTCTCTTAGACGAAATCTTTTGCAAACTTATTTGCAAACAAACTAGATTAGTATCACTTACTTGACGCCCTTACATAGGGATGGACTCGTCAAGGGGGAGTAAAGACGAGATCCTTTCCCGTTACTTGCTCTCTATTTCTTTTTACTTTTACTTCTTTCACATGTTTTTCTTAAAAACGATGTGTTGCTTTCTTTCAAACACTTTTTGTTTCGACAAAAAAGGGGAGAAGAAAGTAAAAACTACAAATTCAAACTTTTACGAATTTTAGCTTTTCCTTAAAATAATTTTATATTTTGTTATCAACAAAAAGGGGGAGATTGTTAATACAAATAAGCCGTAAAAACGTTTATTTATATTTTACGATCTTCTAATGTTTTGTCGATAACAAACGTAAAATCATATTAACGAAACAAATAAAATACGTAAATGGTTTGAACTAATAGTTTCTAACATATTCACATTTTCACATAAAACACTAAAACAAGTATAAGTGATTTTATGATTTAATAATACATATGTACAACAACTAGTGTTTACATATTTGGATAAAATATACACATAACTAGTATGTAGTATATTGGGTAATATAAATGGGTAGAAACTTAAGTATCACAACCCATTGGGCAAATACATTGAATGTAGTTGGGTACAACCCAAAGCCCATAACCCATGGATCTTGACCCATAACCCATTGCATGACATCATGCTTATATCATACATGGATAATATCCATAACCTATGGATCAACCCATACCCAAGTGACTAAGTGCATTGCACTCAAAGATACGTTCTATCTAGCCAAAGATCCATGGTTTGACCCATGACCCATGATCCATAACCAAAATACCCATGGGCAAAGAGGAGCGTTCCACGGATCCCTAGCTTTGTGCTAGCCGGATCCCTTGTGGTAGGGATCCGGGGAACAGTAGGATTTTTTCTCTATGAATAGTGAGCCATTTCTTCATTATTTCTAACCCCTTTCTAACACACTTTCTCCCTGAGTTAAAAACTCACTAACCTCAGATCCAAGAGATCTATGTTTGTAGTTTTGTTTTTGTGTGATCTTTTAGGTTCCTCTTAAAGGCAAGATCACCACCTTTGAAGTCGAGCAAGCTCAAGTCCATGAGTTGCCATGCTTCCTCATCATCAAGGCTACTGAAGTCTTCTTGTTGATGATTCCTTTCTTTCTTCAAAGAAGTGTAGTGTTAAAGACATTAGTGAAAGATGTCTCAAGTGTCAAGACGAAGATATTAGTGAAGGGTATCTATCGTCTATAGCATAAGCACTTGTGGTAGGTGCTTAGAAGTCAAGACAATAAGCATTAGTGAAAGGTGCTTAGAAGTCAAGACTAGAAGACATTAGTGAAAGGTGTCTTGTAGATCTAGTCAAAGGAATTAGTGAAAGGTGCCTTAGATGTACATTCGATATGGTGTGATTCGATGTACAAGATAGACTAGTATTAGATCCAAGGATATTGATATCCTTGATGATGTTGTAAAGGAGTAGATCTCCTTTGGGATTAGTCATTGGTGTAGTGTGGTAGTAGTTCCTCCATTGCAATGGAACTAGGTGCTTAGCCTAGTACCTAATAAAAGGTAGGCGACGTTGTGAAGGTGTAGTTCACCTTGGAGTGAAAGAACTAGGTACTTATCCTGGTACCTTATAAAGGGTAGGCGACGTTGTGTAGGTGTGGTTCACCTTGGAGTGAAAGAACCCGGTGGTTAGCCTAGCACCGTAAAAAGGGTAGGCGACGTTGTGAAGGCTTCTCCGCAATAAGGAGATTGGTGTAGTGATTACGAACTCTCGAGTAGGTGACTCGGGGAGTGGAGTAGGGCAAGGAAGGTGTCCTTGTAGCCGAACCACTATAAATACTCGTGTTGTGGTTTTGTGCTTCTTACTCTTATCTTTTCATTACTTACCTTTATATGCTTGTTTATCAACATCCAACACACACATCCAAATAGATTGACATAAGTCGATCTAAATAGATTAAAAGAAAGTTTTAATTGGTAAAACTATTCAACCCCCCTTCTAGTTTTCCACAGGTTCTTAAATAAGCAAAAGAGCAATGATATATGGACCTAATGGTAGGCCTAAAAAGAAGCCTAAATTGAGGTGCCATAATCTGATTGGTGAAATTAAAAGTGGGCTCCTCTGATGTCACCAACCGGAGAATGACACCTCAGTTTAGGCCTTATTTTAGGCCTCCCAATTAGGCTTCTTTATCATTTCCCTGAACAAAGAGCAATACACATAATGTTTCAGCCGTCTAATCCAAAACAAAAGAAATCGTAGCTAGAAAAATTATGTGTTTACCATTGAAAAAAACAAGAAAATATGTTTATATTCTTACTTGGTGGGAGTTCACCTTGATTTGAGAAGAAGCTATGAATGAAGGAGGTCCACACAGAAGAACTTTATCACATACTTCATACAATTTTCATCTATTCCTTTAATTCAAGGAGGTTTCGATCAAATTGAATTCTTGTCTCGAGTTCTTACTTCATTAAGGCTCATATAAACCATAGTTGCTACAATGGTCGCAACAATAATCAATTTGGAGTTAAAAGTATCCTTATGTCAGGGAAATGATAATAACCAATAAGGTTAAAGATCGCTGCTACTTTTCTATTAAAAAAATAAAAAATAAAATAAAATCATCCCACATAGGTCAAGCAAATGAAATGTTGCTAGTTTATATATAGAGGTGAGTGTTTCTTGTTCGTGTTGATATCAATGCATTGTTATATTGTGAAGTAATTGATGGATGTGATGCTATTAAAATTACAACAATCGGTTTCTTTTCAATAAATTTGTATAACTTGTTAACTTTTTTGTAATTTTTTTATTTGATGATTGCCTTATACTATTATGAACGAAAATTGCAAATATATTGTCTGTGCTAATTTTGAAATTAAAATGTAATTACATAATTATAAGTTGCATCAGAATGATAGAAAGGAAAAGATTCAGTATGTTCTTAAATAAGCAAAATGCATCATGATGTTTCGACTGTCTAATCCAAATCAAAGTTAATTGTAGCCGGAAATGTTGTGTAGTACATAATATAATATAACCATGAACCAATCTAGTATGTGTTCAGTCTCTCTTTAGTTCTACTTTAAAAGAGATTCAGTCCCAAACTCGAAAATGAACCGAACTCAACTAAGCTTCGAGAGGTTCGATTGAGCTTGTTTTATTAATCATATCGTTTGTTCACAAGTGAGCCCACTTAGGCCTCACATAACCTCTCACACATGAGAGAAATGAGTACCGCGTCCAGTCTTATATAACACAAACCCTAAGCAAGTGTCATTTAACACTAACGACTTTGATGTCGATCAACAACCTAAAACCCGGATGAATCACTGTTGGGATATGAAAGTGCTGAAGACATGAAATTACTGAAGATATGAAAGTACTTGTAGCTCAGATCTGGAAAAGTCAAAGAGTCAAAGTATTTGCTAAAGACAAAGTCAAGTACTGCACCTAGAAGTCAAAAATCTGCAAGAACAAAAGATCTGTTATTCGTTTATGGAAAGTATTGTATTCTATGTTTAGATTACTTGTCATACAAGGTTATCAATTGTAAACCGACTAGGATATCCTTGAGCCTATAAAAGGACTCCTAGATTGGCATTAGATGTACAAAGTCGATGAGTCTATGAGTTTTAGAGTTTACGAATTCACAAGTTATTTAGAGTTTTAGTGAAAAGTTCGATTATCTTAGAGTTGTATTAGAGTATCTGCATAATAAGCAGATTTAGAGTTTATAATAAAAAGTTATTCTTCTTAGCTTTGTTAAGTAAATTCCACGTACTTGATAAAGATTGCTCAGTGTTTCTTTGTTAATAACTTAGGATTTATCCGAGGTTATTAAACCTTAACAAGCTAGTTAAGTTAGTTTGATTAAAGTATATCGATCCAACAAGTGGTATCGAGCTTGTGTGGAAACTCGACTAAGAAGAATCCCTACTACAACAAATACTAAAGATGTCATTTGTGAAGCGCATCTACTCCTATCACAGAGGTATGTTCTAAGTGTCATGATTTTTATCAAAAAGTACTTAATGCTTATGTTTACAAAAGGGATAACTGTATAAAGGCTAGGTCCGAGGTAGCTTTGGTTATCAAATAACCTTAGAATCTATGGAAGTCAAAATCTTAGCACATGAAACTAATGAAGTAGCTTGGGCTGAAAAATATGAACAACAGGATTACCAATTAAAACTTAGTGAATGGAAATTAAACTGTAAAATTGCTGAAATTGAGAAATTAACTAAGGAAAGAGATGATTTATTAGCCAAGTTTGCTGCCTGGGGAGAGTCTGGTCTGTCACATGTTTCTTATGTTCAAAAACAGCAAAGAGCGTACCTTAAAACTGGATTAGGTTTTGGAATGGATTTTAGTAAATTAGAAGAAAACCAATCTAGTGATCAGGATGAAGGTGATTTTGAGGATATAATTACTAGTGATGAAGAACTCATTAATTATGTAGATACATCTAGTAATGAGGGTTCAATAAGTGATTCAACTCCTGAATATAAGAAAGCTAATGATTATTGATTGGTGGCAAACCGTCAAGTTATCTCACACAAGCTAGCCACTTGTGAATGGCTAACCGTAAGAAACTTAAAACAGTTCAGACACCAATGCAATGAAGATCAGGAGAGTATAGTGTTTCCCCAGGTCGTTATGTCCCAACGAGCTATGCGAGAATAATCAAACGAATAGTGATCGAGAGATTTTGAACGGAAAAGGAGATGATTGATTATACTTAAAGAAAAAGTTTATAAATTACAGGGGCTTAAATGCAAATTAAAGAAAATTAAAAAGATAAACTATATTAAATAAACGCTATCACTATTTGCAAAATGATGTTTTTGATTTTTCTTTTATAAAACTTAAATTAAAAACTACGTGACGTATAAAAGAAAATGTGAAACTTAAACAATATTAATCCTAAAAATATAAAAATGACATTTTTACAATCCTAATGACAAGAGAAAATTTTTAGAAAAAGAAAATTATTTCTATAACTATTTATCTAATTATTATTAATTAAAAACTATTTTTACTTATTTAATAATAGCCTAAAATACAAGAAAATATAAAATAAAGCTAGAAAAATGAAATTATGACTTAGAAAAATCTAAAATAACTAAATAGAATTTTCACAACTAATTTTGTATTTTTCTGATTATTTTTCTATTTTCTATGAATTAAAAACTATTTAAAACTACTTAAATTGCTTAAAAATACAAATTTAACTAAGAAAAAATCTGGAAAAATATTTTTTTAACTTTTTATATTTATCTTAACCTAGGAAAAATGAAAACTTATTTTTTTGAAGTTTTTCTGATTTAATTGTATTAAAAGCTAATTAAAAAGTACTAAAAACTGTTTTAAATGAAGAAAAATAGCAAACAGTGCTGGAAAATTATGAAAAATTCAGGAAAACTCTAAAATAATATTATGAATCTAAGAAAAATATAAAAATAGTGGCCTGTGTGAAGGAATATGAAGCTGCAGTGACAAGGGCTTATAAATAAGCACTTGGAATAAGCAAATGAACACCAAAGACCACCAACTGATTATAGAAGCTATAATATGTTAAAACTACTCAAATGCAACTAGTTACAACTACTCTAAACCTCTAAAGTGCAACTTAAACAGATTTGAATGATTTGGCTTAAGTGCCAAAATCAGTTTTTGGCTACTACTTTTAAGCTAAAGAATAAGCTACCCAAATAAGCTAAGCTCAAAACCAAAAGTAGGGACCTAAAGGAGACCTGGCTAAGAACTTATAAACCAAAGACCAAACCTGGACAAGCTCTTATGAGCTTGTGACAAGCTCTGCAAGAACTGCACAACACCTGTGCAGTTCAGTTCCCTGTGCACAGGGCACTTTTGCCCATTTGACAAGCTATTTTGAAGCTTATAGAAAATTACTAAAATTCAACAAAAATCATTTATCAACTCTTGACCAATTGAAGTTTTTAAGCCTAAAGCTTTACTGAATTTGAACCAGAATTGAACACATGAAAATTACACAAAGTTTTGCCAAAACTGCTTTTTTCAATTTTTGACTTTATGACCAGAATTGGAAAGTTGACTTTTGTGAGTTTTGATTCTGGTTTATCAACTGAAAATGATGTTATGAGCTGTTATAAGACTTGATTAAGCTACCCCTATCAATTATGAGCACAATGCCAGCTTTTGATTTCACAATTTTTTAACAGATATGAAATGAGGACAGGAACATGGTGATTTTGACTTTTAAAGTGCACAAATGAGATTTGATGACTCAAATGATCCTAATGTGCCTAAAGGAGACTTAGTAGACAGATTTTAAGCATAAGCCAAAGCTCAAACTTCATTATGCTAACTGATCCAAACACCATTTCTAAAACTGATTTGTAAATTAAACTAAGCTAACCACTGAATTAGCTTGTAATCTCACTTAAACTGAATCTAATTATCCTAGTTACCACTAATTAAACAGGTCTAAACCATTTAATGACCACAGATTCAAATATAAGCACAATATGCAAACTTAGTTAAAAATGAAAATGAGAATAACACTCACAAGTGTCCAGCTTATTGCAGCAAACCAAACCCAATACCACTATTCTAAGCCATTTCCAACCCATTCCAAGCTCTGCAACAACCAATAACCATTTCCATGCCCATTTTGCTTTCTCAGTTGACTTTTGTTGACCAACTTGATATTTTGCTTAAAACTGCTTTATAAGCTTACTAAAAGCTATAATAAGCTTAAATAAGCTTATTCAAGTTACAAATAAGCTACTTGGAGCACTGGGTATAGAAGCATAACAACTGATTTTTCAACAGTGAATGATAAAAACAGGAAACTTATGTAAAACCTTGAATTGATATTTGAAAGTGAGCACAATGATTAAACAACTTAGTTTCAATACAATAAAGCTTTAAGTTACAAATTTAGAGACTAATTAAGACAGTTTAAGAAAAAACGACATACATGAGAATTTAAAACTAAGTACTCCCTATCTCTCTATCTCTTGCTTCCTTTTATACACCAAAAGGCTTCTCTCTCCAATCTGAGTGAATCCCACTTGCATTTTGGACCTTCGGATGGCTTGAGATAATCTTGGCCGTTTGATCATGTTTTGGCGCCAAAAATGGATATCAACAGGGAAGGGTTTGAGTGTTAGGTTGAAGAAGCATTTAATGTTTCTTGTTGTTAGGTGGAGGTGGAGTGACAAGGGGAGGAGTTTGTGAGCTGGAAGGATGGGAGACTGGTGTTTGCAGACATGGTGGGTGAGGAAGAAGAAAAAGAGGGAAACAAGTGGGCGGGGGTGGTTTTATATTTTGAAAGGGGGGTCAAATGGAAGGGGGTCACAAGGTTTGGCAGGGGTCCAAATGGTTTTGATAGGGTCCAAGGGAGGTCAAGATGGTTAAGGTTATTAATACAAGGGCCTTTTTGCAACTTCTGAAAATACAAGGACCAAATCTGCCAATATCACAAAGTTGTTTCAAGGGACAAAAAATGACAAGCTTCAATAGTTCAAGGACCATAGTAGACATTTTCAAAATTCCAAGGACTATTTTTGCCAAATTTGAAACTTGAAGGACCAAACTTGTAATTTCTCAAAACTTTTGATATTTTTCACCAAAGGACTAATTTTGACAACTTATGATTTTAAAAGGACCTTTGGTGATTTTACTTTTGAAATAAGTGCTCAGGGACTATTCGACAATTTTGAAACTTGGGGAACTGAAGCTCAATTATGCAAACTTAGCTCATTTTTCATCTGATTTTAAACATTTTGCATTCAAAACATATAAAATGCAATTTTGAGATATTTTCATATTTTGATGCATTTCGAGCATTTTTAAACGTTTCGTTGAGATTTAACCAAAATGATGAGTATTCACACACTCATCAATTATCATCTTTGTTCCTCATCCCATCGGCATTCATCAACCCACTAGGCCTGATGTTTCTCGTTTTGGAGTAGACAGTCTAGAGTTTAGGAAAAAAGCTAGTTGCTCAATCTAGGTCGAAAAACCCAAAGAACCGTTGAAAACGATGTTCAAAATCAAGCGGTACCTTCAATCAAAGAAATCTTGCTCCACAAGCATAGCATTCTTCAAAACCTTTCAAAACGATGCTAAACCTTTTTGGAATAATTTTGGTCAAAACAGGTTTAATCATTCACCAAGAAGGCAAAATAATTTTGGGCATAGACATAGAAGATGTCACTTTGGAAGTATGGGTCGAAACTGTGTTTTTGTGTGTTTAGTCCTACTCATCTAATTAAGGATTGTGAACATCACTCAGAATACCTTAGAAAATTTCCAAAGAACAGGACTGCCAACCAGAAACCTAGAGAGCACAAACCAGTTTGGAATAATTCAAATAGGGTCAATCACAGAAATTTCTCACCCGATCATAGATACCACACCAGAGAAAACCTTTTCAAAACCTTCAGTATATCACACAGATTACTTTCCAAAGTAATCTGTTAACTCTGGCCCAGTACTTTCTCAAAGTACTGCTCAGCCAAAACAAGGTACTGATCACACTACTTGGTATAGGAATCCTAGGAGATCTCACTATCAACCTAGAAGGTATTACAATTCACATAGGAGATTTAGATCACAGGAACCAAGTGTTAAAATAGAATGGGTTAAGAGGGAAAGTACTGCAGAGGGACAAACAGTACTTTCAACAAAAGTCGTCAGATGTTTTGTGATACAGGAAAAAAGAGATTTGTGTTGAAAAACCAGAAAGTTTTGAAAATCCACTGTGAAGATCAAAAGATAATCTGGATCATCATTTGAAAGATAGTGGAAATTACATACTCAAAGAATTTGAGTTTGTAACTCCACAAGGGGAACACAAGTCATTAATGGCTTGGGTTCCTAAAATTTTCTAACTCTTTTCTTTGTGTGCGGGCAACCCGAGAAGAGGAGCTTAAAGATCATCTTATTGTGGATAGTGGTTGCTCTGGAAGTATGACAGAGACAAAGAAATCATGTCGATTTAAGAAGATTAGTGGAGGAAGAATTGCATTTGGGAATGATCCAAATGGAGGAAAGATTACTGGAAAAGGAACTATCAAAGCAGGGCTTATAGATTTTGAGAATGTTAGATATGTGAAGGAGTTAAAGTTCAATCTATTGTCGGTATCACAAATCTGTGATAAAAAGCATCATGTGTTATTCACTGACACAGAATGTCTTATCCTTTCCTCTGACTTTAAGCATGTTGATGATGAATTAGTAGTTCTTAGAATACCAAGGACAAATGATGTGTATAGTTTAGACATGAAGAGTCTACATTTCTATGGAAGAGCCACATGTTTGGTGGCTAAAGCAACATCTGAAGAGGCACATCAATGGCATAGAAGATTGAGCTATGTTAACTTCAAGAATATCAACAAACTGGTCAAAGGCAATCTAGTTAGAGGCTTACCTTCAAAAACTTACAAGAATGATCAATCATGCTTGGCATGCAAGAAGGGTAAACAACACAAAGCTTCCTGCAAGAAGCATGAGGAGAGAACTATTAGAGAACCCTTGGAGCTGTTACATATGGATTTGTTTGGACCATTTCTGGCAAGTTTAAACAAAAAAGAAAAGTACTGCTTAGTTGTAACATGAGATGATTGCAGATAGATTCAGTTGGGTATTTTTCTTGGGTTTTAAGGATGATACTTTTGATGCTATTAGACATCTGATTATAACTCTTGAAAACCAATTGAGACTCAAGGTTAGAGGTATTAGATGTGACAATGGGACTGAATTCAAGAACAAGCTTATGGATGAATTTTGTGCAAACAAAGGCATAAAAGGGAGTTTAGTATTGCAAGAACACCACAACAAAATGGTGTTGCAGAAAGGAAGAATAGGACTTTGATTGAAGCAGAAAGAACAATGTTAGCAGATTCTCACCTACCTATTTAGTTGCAGGCGAGAAGCTGAAAATGCTGCTTGCTATGTACTTAACAGTGAGTCTGGTCACTACTAAACCACAGATGAAGACACCTTATGAATTACTGATGGGCAATAAACCCAACATTCATTTTATGAAGCCTTTTGGATGCCCTCTCACTATTTTAAATACTATTGATAATCTGGGGACGTTTGATGGCAAGTCATAAGAAGGATACTTATTGGGTTATTGCACTAACAGTATGGGCTTTAGAGTATACAACAAAGTTACTAAGAAGGTTCAAGATTGTCTTCATGTTGAGTTTTTAGAAGATCAAGACAATGAGAAAGGTAAAGGTCCTGATTGGATGTTTGATCTTGAGGTTTTAACTCCATCTATGAACTATGTACCTGTTAGAGAAGAAGATCAACCACTGGAGGATGCCAATATCTTGGAAGAAGATTAGTCTCCTGGCAATGCAAGAAACAAACAATTGTAGCAACATCCTCTACTGAAGCTGAATATGTAGCTGCTGCAAGCTGTTGTGGATAAGTTTTGTGGATGCAAAATCAGCTCTTGGACTATGGATTCAATTTCAAGAATACTCCTATCAACATTGATAATGAGAGTACCATTTGTATTGTGAAGAATCCAGTTTATCATTCCAAGACCAAACACATACAGATTAGGCATCACTTTATCAGAGATTGCTATGAGCACAGGCTTATTAATGTGGTTAAGGTTCACACTGATGACAATGTAGGTGACTTACTCACCAAAGGTTTTGATGTTTCTAGATTCACTCACTTGGTGGTGAGCATTGGCATGATTAACTACTGAGCTACATTTAATGGGAGGACTATTTAGTGTTAGAATAGTCATGTGTATTGCTTGAGGGGAGGATAGTTATGTATACTTAGTTGATACTGAAGAAATTGGAAAGAATCTGTTTTTCGTGAAAGTACTACTTGGAAAGTACTGCTTGGGAAAGAATCTGCTTACGTGGAAGTATTGTTTGTCTTATTAAAGTATTGTTCCAACGGTTATCTTGAGGGGTAATTAATGCTAACGGTAACAATGTTATTTTAGGCTGTGATTTTTCAAATCTCACCTATAAATACCTACTTTCCGATTTTCCCACTCATATTGATACATTAGAATCTTTTTCATCTTTCTCTCATCATATTTATATTATTCGATTACAACTCTTTTGTGATTACATAATCAACAATGGCAAATCGTCCTACTGTTTCAAAGCATAATATGGTCGCTAATTTGGATAAGACTGACGCGAATATACTCTTTCATGATATAATTGATTATCTTACTGGTTCGCCTATCAGTTATGCTCTTTTAGTGGAGCCGGATATAATTGAGCCCTAGATTCAAGAATTTTGGGCTAATGCAAGAGATAACATGGAGAATGATGAATATTATATTAGATCAACAGTTGCTGGAAGAACTGTTAAGATTACTGAAGCCTCCATCCGAGAAGATTTATTGTTCAATGATGCAGATGGGGCTATAAGGTTTGATAAGCAGTTGATATGGGATACTTTTCGACATATTGGTTATGAAGGATCTTTGAATGAACAAACGTTTAGAAAACAACTATTTTGTCCGCATTGGAAGTTTTTGGTTCATGTGTTGCTCCATTGCATAAGTGCTAAGAGTACCTCTTGGGAGCAGTTTGGGTCAAATATAGCATCTGCTATGGTTGGGTTAGCTACCGATAGAGTTTTTAATTTCTCAAGGCTAATATTGGATGGAATGCTCTCACATATCTCACATGGATCTACTTGGCTAATGTACCCAAGGTTTATACAGGTTTTCTTAAACAAGCAACTTCCTGATGTGCCAAAACCTCTGATTTATTACTGTTATTGTTCAACAATGAAGATTTTTACATTTATGGCAAAAAGGTGTTTTATTAGGGGGTCGGATACTCCTTTAACTACTTCCATGATGGATGTTGTTGTTTGTTAGAGCTGAAGGCGATGAAGCTCTTGAAGGTACTACATCTGCAGAATGCTGCACGCATCTGCAGTCTGCATCTGCAGTCTTTGCATCTGCAGGTCTTGCATCTGCAGTCTGCATCTGCAGTCTTTGCTCTGCAAGTCTGCTTCTCCACAGGCTACATCAAAAGAAGGTACTGCATCTCTACAAGGTACTACTTCTCCAAGTACTGAACTTCAAGAAGATGTTGCAGTTTCACCTTCTCCATCTCCACAAGGGTTTGTTCCTGCTTCTCAACCAGAGGATCATTCACCTATTCAAGGAGAGGATTCACATACCATACCTCCTGATGAAATCACATTGGATAATTATGTTTTGACAAGGGAGTTGGTTAAGTTGAAAAAGACTACCGAGGTTCAGGCCAAACAGATAAAGAAATTAAAACTGAAGTTTAGAAGGCTAAAGACTTTTGTGTGGCCATTAGTTCAAGAATTTCGTATATGGGTTAAATCAAAGAAAAAGCATAAAAGCAGTCTAGGAAAAGCAAACGCCAAAAGGATCATCAACAATCTTCGGTCCAATTGGGGAGGAATTTAGAAGAAGAAAATTTGAAAGAAGATGTTGAGAAGGAGAAAGAACCTGAAGGTACTGAAAAGATCATTCAAGATACTGAGGAACAAGAGGAACAAGTTCAAGTTCAAGTCTGAACAACAAAGTCTGTTCTTCGACAACAAAGTACTTTTAGACAAGAGGTAATAACTCCAAGAGTTTTGAATTTTGAAGAGGAAGTTGGTCCTTCTACAACTATTATACAAGAAGAGGAGGAAGCTACACTCAAACCTATTCATTCTGAAAGTGATGATGAGTTTATTGCTACAATTTTAGAAGATTTATCACAAGCTAGAGGTGGTGTTACTATTCGAGAAGTGCAAGAAGATGAACAACAAAGAACTTCTCAACACCGCAATTGATCCTAAGGAGAAAGGGAAAGGTGTTTTAGTAGAAGAAAAGAAGAAGAAACTTACTTTGGCGAAATTAGAAATTGAAGTTGCAAGGAATGAAGCTGCTGCTAGAAAGCTTCAAGAAGAGTTAAATGCTAAAGATAGAGCACTCAAGAAAGCTGAAGAAGCTCAAAGTAGAGAAGCGGCTAAAAAGTTGCAAGAACAATTAAATGCTGAAGCTGATAAACCATTACAATCACCTACTCCTATTAGATATATGCCTAGAAGACTTAATTTAGCTAAGGACAGGAATGCTATGATGGCTTATTTGAAAGGTCGAGGGTATAAAGGATTGAAGAAGCTGAATTATGTTGATATGAAATGACTTTATGATCTTTGAGACATAAGCTTATAAGAAGAGTGTTGCACATATCAAAGATTTTAGAGAAGAAGCTTCTTGGACTGAAGCTGAAAGGAAGAAGAGCTTAAAAAGAAAAGAAAAAGCTGAAGTTCAGATGATAGACAGTTCTCAAAGAAAGAAAGAGTTGAATTAAGATCTGAGACTAAAGATGCATTAAGAAATTATCTCAGAATGGTAGATTTTGATTATTCAAAAGAAGATGCTGACATGAAGATGAACAGATCTCAGATTAGTGCTTTTGATGTTGTGAAATCCAAAGAAGGAGATTATATGATTTTTCATAAAGAAGATGAAAGCTTCAAAGTTTTCAATAGGCTATGGGATTTGTTACATATTATAGATAGAGTGGATCTATTCTATCTATATAATGTGGTGAAAGCTTATTTTGGAGATATTCCATCAGAAGGAATTGGTCTAGTTTTGCTTGGAGATCTCATAACCATGTGGGAAACAGAAGAGGAAAGCACTGATGATATTTGGAAGAATCAAGAAAACTGGGAAATTGTTTCTTTGGAGATTCTTTGAAGAGTCACGAGTTCATGTTTTAGAGCTGTAGAATGGTACAATGATACACATGTTTGTAAATAGAAGATATCCTCTCACAGTTGAGCTCATGAGAAGAATGCTAGAGCATGGATTGGAAGTAGAAGAGGATAATGAAAGCTGCTGCATGGTTATCAATCTATTTATCAACTAGACTACTATTGCTGAAGAAGATGAGTAAACTGGTATGAGTTTTATTGAATAACTTATTTTTGATAAATCATTACTTTATTCAAATGCTGCGATCAAACAGTACTTTCATCGAAGCGCTGCTTGATTTTTAAAACCAGTTAAGTAATTTTTGAAAGATATCTTTTGTTAAATAACCAAATATTTTGAGACAAAGGTTAAATGAATTAAATGGATTTTGAGATGGAAACATCAATAGGTAATCAATCCATCATGGTTAGAAAAGGATTGGCTAATCCATGAGCAAACGGCTCTGGTAAAGATATATCAAATTCGTTTTTAGTTGACAACTTGCTAATAAGTTGTATGGTAATCAACTCACCATATCAGTTAATGTGAAGAGTTGGCTAGCCCACAAGAAAATGGCTTGTGGTAAAGGCAGTGGAAAAACCATTATTGGTAATTAGTTCACCATTAGATAGAAGAACTAACTAGTCCAGAAGTGCGCTTTTGGTAAAGACATATCAAATCTGTTGATAGCTGATGATTTGCTAAAAATCATATGGTTATCAATGTACCATGGTCTTAAACACCAAAACATTTGGCTACTCCAAAGATAATGGCTTTGGTAAAGAGATCTAAATCCATTAAATTTTCAATGATTCACCTACCGAGGTTAACACACTTGGAAGTAATGAGAATAGTATGCAACTTAAACTGAATTAATGTACAAATTGTCATATGTTGTTGTGTTCTTGAAAAGATAGAGCTTCTTTGAATCTTTCTTTGAGAAAGAACAATTCTAAAAGATACTTTGACAAGCACAGACACTACAGAGATATAATGTAAAGACTAAGAAACAATCTGTCCTTAAAAATAAAGCTGTTAAAGATACATTCACAAAGGAACTTGAAGTCAAGCAAGTAGAATTCAAGTTAGGGGAGGATTGTTGGGATATGAAAGTGCTGAAGACATGAAATCTTGAAGATATGAAAATCTTGTAAGCTTGCAGTCTTTGGAAAAGTCAAAGAGTCAAAGTACTTGTTAATACAAATAAACCGTAAAAACGTTTATTAATATTTTGCGATCTCTTTGTGTTTTGCTGATAACAAATGTAATGTTATCTTAAGTATAATTATAAGGATACATGTTATTTTTGTAAAGCATTTACATATAGCCATTTAAATACAAAAATGTAATAATTAAGCATTTGTTGTAATAGTTTATTAGGATGGGTAAAAACCATAAACCATGGATCTTAACCCATACCAAAGAAGACTTGATACAATGTATACTTAGATACATTGAATCTAGAAAAAACCCATGGACCAACCCATAACCCATGACCCATAACCAAAAAACCCATGGGCAAAGAGGGGCGTACCACGGATCCCTAGGATTACACTAGTCGGATCCCAAGTGGAAGGGATCCGTGGGATCCGTGGAACAGAGGAGAAATTTTCCTATAAATAGAGAGCCATTTCTTCATTCTAACTCACCCCTCTTCTTACTAAATCTCTCATACACTCTCATTCTCTTCTAACATATAGATCACTTGATCTAGAGAGTTGTTCTTCTTTCTTTCTATTTGTGATTCTCATATAGGTCCTTCTCTAAAGCGAGATCACGAGCATTCTACAAGTCATCCAAGCAAGGGGTCCTTGATTGATTTGTCACTCCGCAAGATTTCTGTAGCGAAGATCTTGTATTTGATATTTCACATATTTGTTGTGTAATAGTTGTGTTGGTTTGGTCCACCGTGCTACGGACTCGGTATCTAGCTTTGTACCGGAAAAAAGTGTAAGCAACGTTGTGAAGGCTTCTCCGCCAAGTGAAGGAGTTTGTTGACATAGTGCTTGAACTCTCGAGTAGGTGACTCGGGGAGTGGAGTAGGGCAAGGAAGGTGACCTTGTAGCCAAACCACTATAAATCGGTTGTGTCATTTCTATCCCTTAACTTTATCTATTTGCTTGCATTATCATTAGATCTATACGTTCTCAACATCCATACGATTTCACATAATATCGAATCTAAAAGTTTTTGAAATCTACTTAAAATTGGTAAAACTATTCAACCCCCTTCTAGTTTTCCACAATTGGCATCAAGAGCTAAGTTTATAAAAGTTTTAAAATAAAATTGTATTTTAAAAACTTTTCGATCACTATGGGTTCGAAAATTATAAGGACGGGCAATCTATGCAACGACCACCACTACTTGAAACTAATGGTTTTATATATTGGAAAAATAGATTCGAAACATATGTGAAGTCTAAAGATATTGATCTTTGGTACATTATTGTTGAAGGTGATTTTGAGGCTACCTCAAATGATGATAAAGGAAATTTAGTTCACATACCTCATGATAAACTAAATGATGAAATGAAGAAAAAGCTTTCTAAAAATAGTGAAGCAAAAATGGTTTTATATAATGCTTTACCGAAAAAGGAATTCGAAAGAATTTCTATGCTTAAAACCTCTAAAGAAATTTGGAATTCTTTAGTTGTAACTCATCAAGGCAACCAACAAGTTAAAAATAATAAAATTGATTTATTTGTTCAACAATATGAACAATTTTCAATATCGGATGAGGAAACTATAGATCATTCATTTGCTAACTTTAATACTATTATTACATCTTTACAAGCACTTGATGAATCTTTTTCTAGCCGTAACCATGTTAGGAGATATCTAAGGGCACTTCCATCGAGGTGGAGATCCAAGGTGACGGCCATCGAAGAGTCAAAAGATTTGACAATCCTCACCCTCGATGAACTCATAGGCAACCTAAAAGTCTACGAGCTTGTCCTCGCTAAAGATTCTGAAGCCTCAAAGGTGAAAGAGAAACACAAATCTCTTGCCCTTAAAGCCAAAAGGCTTCGAGCGATGAGGAGAACTCATCTTGAAGTAGTGACGACGAAGAGTCCGCTATGGCGGTAAGGGACTTTAAAAAGTTCTTTAGAAGAAAGGGTAGATACGTCAAACAACCGTATGATGATAAGAAAGGCTTTCGGAAAAGCAAAAGAGGACGAGAAGCCAAAGGATGATCGTACTTGCTTTAAATGTGGGGACCCAAACCACTTTATTAGTAAGTGTCCCAAACGGGATGATCAAAAGCGTGCCTCGTGAGCGGCACGTTGGGAATGAGCGACGAGGAGGATGAAGAAATTTGTCTTATGGCAAATGACGAGGTATGTCACGAATACTATAGTAGCTCATCACTTGATGACGACTCATTGCATAATGAATATGATAAACTATGCAATATTAGCTTAAAACTAGTTAACAAAAACAAGCTTTTAAAGAGTCAAAATAAACGTTTAGATAAAGAAGTCATAGAATTAAAAGCAAAACTAAAACGTTTAGAAAGGGTAAAATAGCAAGTGGTGAATGTGAACTTTGCGTTCAACTTCAAACACTAGTGGATCACTTAGATTCTAAAATTGCTAGAATGAGCACGAACACTTTAGATACAATACTCGATAGCGTTAAAACGGGTAACAATCAAAAGGGTCTAGGTAGTCAACAACTTGATCCATCAACTAGTGAAAGTAAAGAAACAAAATTTGTTAAAGAACTAGAAAAACCAGCAACTATTGTGGCGGATCCCACGGATCCCCTAAAAAGGGAACCGGCTAGTGTAGAAAAAGGGATCCGTGGATCTGCTGTAGCAAACATTAGTAATAATGTAGCTTCTTCATCTAGAACTGAGTTTGTCATAGTTAATAGGAAGAAACCAAATCATGTCACCACTAGACAACCACCTCCAAAATATAATCCTACTTTTGCAAGAAACAAAGCTCCATCTTTTTCAAAACCTAATTCATTTAGGAGACCTAATAGCGTTTACCCAAAAAGTAACTATCAAATGGGATGGAATCAAAACATACAAAACGGTTTTCCTTTTCAAAACTTTGCTCCATGGAATGCATACTCATCTTATCCATACATGTCTAACATGAATGGAATGCTTAACACTAATGGACCCATGAACAAATGGGACCAAACTTTTAAGTTTATTATTGTTTTAGGTGTGCTTAAAGGTCGACCTAGACCCCGATGAATGGGTCAAGGATAGCGGGTGCACAAGGCACATGACCGGGAATAGGGATCTATTCTCCACATATGAATCCATTAATGGAGGTAATGTGGTGTTTGGAAATAGCAAAGTAGAATCATCGGTAAAGGTACGATTTCTAACAAATCTCTAACCATTAACGATGTGTGTCACGTAGAAAACCTAAACTTTAATCTCTTAAGTATAGGACAAATATGTGATAAAAGTGCAATGTACTTTTACCGAAACCGTAGTAAGATACTTAAATATGGCATAACCATAGGAAGAGGAATTAGGAAACATGGAGTCTATGTCATTAAAATGGGTAATGAACCTAAAGACAAATTATGTCTTACCTCTATGGATGATACTTCGACCTTACGGCATCGAAGATTGGGTCACGCCAACATGCGACTTCTTCAATCGCTATCATCCAAAGATCTAGTAAGAGATCTACCTAAGTTAAAATATGAACATCATTTTTGTGATGCTTGTAATATAGGAAAACAAGCTCATTCGAGTCATAAAGCTAAAAACATGGTGTCCACAACTAGGTGTCTAGAATTACTACATATGGATTTATTTGGTCCATCCGCTATCCAAAGTTATGGAGGCAACTACTACACTTTGGTAATAGTGGATGACTACTCTAGGTATACATGGACAAAATTTTTAAAGAACAAAACGGAAACCTTTAACTATTTTGAAATATTAAGCAAAAAGATCCAAAGACAACTAGGAAGTCCCATAGTGTCTATTAGGATGGATCATGGTAGGGAATTCGATAATGAAGTGCAATTCGAAGCTTTTGTGACGCTAATGGTATTACTCACAACTTCTCGGCTCCACGTACTCCACAATCGAATGGGGTAGTAGAAAGAAAGAATAGAACTCTACAAGAAATGAGTCGAACCATGCTTAATGAACAATCCATACCTCAAAAATTTTGGTGTAATGCCGTTGATACTTCAACGTATATACTCAATCGAGTCTTGATTAGACCAATCTTAGGAAAAACTCCATATGAGTTACTTCGAGGCAAAAAGCCTACGTTAAATCATTTTAGAGTCTTTGGTAGTAAATGTTTTATTCTTAACACTAAAGATTACCTTACAAAATTTGATCCTAAATCAACCGAAGGTATCTTTTAGGTTATTCGCCAAATAGCAAAGCTTACGTCATATTAAACAAAGAAACAATGAAGGTAGAAGAGTCATTAAATATAAAATTTGATGAAAGTCCACCCAAACCCTCTCCACCTCTTGTCGATGACGAGATTATAGAAAGTGAAGCCATAGTAATAAAGAAAAAGATAAGTGAAGAAGAAGAACCTCTAAGTGATGAAATAGTAAACATTAAAGAGTCCAAAGATCACCCGTAGATAAAGTCATAGGAAAACTAAACGAACGAACATTAAGATCTCAAGTTCAAAACCAAAGTAGCTTGTTTTGTTTTGTTTCAACCTTAGAACCTAAGAATACACAAGAAGCCATAAAAGATGAAAGTTGGGTAATGGCTATGCAAGAAGAACTAAATCAATTTGTTTCTAATGATGTTTGGACACTTGTCCCTCCACCTAGTAATCAAACCATAATAGGAACCAAATGGGTTTATAAAACAAATTAGATGCAAACGGAGTAGTGTCTAGGAACAAGGCTAGACTCGTTGCTCAAGGGTATAACCAACAAGAGGGAATAGACTTTGATGAGACCTACGCCCGCGTGGCTAGATTAGAGTCTATAAGAATACTTCTTGCGTATGCTTGTGCTAATGATCTAAAGCTTTATCAAATGGATGTCAAAAGCTCTTTTCTAAATGGTGTCATAAATGAAGAAGTATATGTAGCTCAACCTCCGGGCTTCATTGATTTTGAAAAACCCAAACATGTGTATAAATTAAAGAAAGCCCTTTATGGTCTTAAACAAGCTCCAAAAGCTTGGTATGATAGACTCAAGTCATTTCTAGTTAAACACAACTACACCATGGGGTTAGTTGACAACACACTTTTACTAAGAAAAGAGAGTCACATATAATCATAGTACAAATATATGTAGATGATATTATATTCGGATCCACTTGTCAAGACATGTGTGATGATTTCTCTAAAATCATGCATGACGAGTTCGAGATGAGTATGATGGGAGAACTTAGTTTCTTTCTTGGTCTACAAATAAAACAAGTAGAAGATGGTATCTTCTTTAATCAATCTAAATACATCAAGGAGATGTTAAAGAAATTCGGTCTAGAAGAGTCAAAACCAATTAGGACTCCAATGTCATCCGACACCAAACTCACAAAAGATGAGGACGGAGAATCCGTAGATAATACTAAATATCGTGGCATGATAGGTAGCCTTCTCTACCTCACGGCAAGTAGGCCGGATATCATGTTTAGTGTTTGCTTATGTGCTAGGTTTCAAGAAGACCCCAAAATATCACACCTAGAAGCCGTAAAAGGATATTTAGATATATTAAGGGTACAACACAATTAGGATTATGGTATCCTAAGGGCACGGGAGTAGAAACAATTGTATATGCAGATTCGGACCATGCAGGTGATTACGTTGATAGAAAAAGTACAAGTGGGGTATGTACTTTTATGGGATGTTGTTTAACATCATGGTTTTCTAAGAAACAAACGGCACTTGCAATATCAACAACCGAAGCCGAGTACGTCTCCGCCGGCAAAAGCATGCCAACAAGCACTATGGATGAAACAAGCGTTAGTAGACTACGACATCCATCTAAGCGACATAGCCATCCTATGTGACAACAAAGGTGCAATCGATCTAAGCAAGAATCCGGTATTGCATTCTCGCACAAAGCATATAGAGATTCATCATCACTTCCTAAGAGACAATGTTCAAAAGGGGAACATCTCTATTGAGAAGGTAGCATCCGAAGACAACATAGCCGACGTCCTCACCAAACCGTTGAAGCGGGAACAATTCAACCTACTTCGTCTTGGTCTTGGTCTAATGGAACAAACGTCGTAATTTAATTGACTCTACAAGGTATGTAAACACTAGCCTTCTTCTTTCTGAGTCTAGGATCTCTATTTCACGCACAACTCACAAACAATACGGGAATTTTCAAAACCCAAGATGAGTTTTTACACTTATAATTTTCTTATTTTCTAAACCTACTTTCACAATGTTTTCTAAAAGGATGATACCTTCCCGTATCAATTTCACAAAAGCAATTTCTCACGTCTAGGACAAATCGCTTTTTATTAATACAAAGTAAAAACCCGTTTTCATTGCATCTCATGTCTTTTGAATGCTAAAGGAGACACATAACTAATATGTGTTTTTGGGTACATTCATTTAAGCAACAATGAATTAGGAGCATTGATAACACAAAATTACGTACTCATGTACTAAATATGTGTTTTCGGGTTATCTCAATAGGATGCTTTTACACTTCTAGTTTATTTTCTATTCCTTTTTGGGGTCGAGATAACCGAAACTCCAAATAGTTTGCATATAGGCACACACTAGGCAAAAATGTTTCCAAAAGGAAAATTTTGTGCTGCTGAAACACTGCAACCCATGGATCCCAGCCTTTATGCTGGACGGATCCCTCAAGGGAATGATCCGTGGGATCCGTGTAACAGAAGTTGTTTTCAACTTCTATTTTTTCACTTTGGATGAAAAATCCACATTTGTTTCATTTTTGAGAGTATGCTCTTTAATGCTTGTGTTCTCATTATCACATGCCTTGAATTCATATCTAATCATTAGATTTTAATCCACATTTTGGGTCAAGCATTCATTACAATGCTTTGTTTTTCTATATATATAACTCCCAAAATGCTTGCATACCCCATCTCCTTCTCACAAACACACTTCATCATGTCATCCAAAACCCTTTAGGAGAATCATCTAGTACAAACAATCATGATATCCAAACCTTTGTACTTCCACCATCCAAAATACCACAATCAAATGCTAGGATATCCGCACGGATTAGTATCCGATTTTGTTGTTTAGCAAAACCAACCTAAAATGTTTCATCCTCAACAAATAACTCACCACAAGATGCTTCCATTATAGCACCACCCTCATCACCAACTAGTACACCAACTTCATCACCACCTAAAATAACTCTTTTGGAACTCCTTAAGACTCCAACAAGATCTAACCAACCTAAAGAAAAAGAATTAGTGATGAGTGTCTAAATACTCATCATTTTTGTACATTTAAAACTCACCAAAAAATATCTGAAAACATTCAGAAATGCATCAAAATGATAAAAATATCACAAATAAGTGTTTTATGTATTTTAATTGCAAAAATATCAAAATCAGATGAAAAACATATCAAGTTTGCATAATTGGCGAGTTTTAGTCCCCATGTTTAAAAGTTATCAAATCTAGTCCACGGAATCTAAAAATATGGAGTTTTATCATTCAAGGTCCCTAAAATATTCTAAGTTGTCAAAAATGGTCCTTGAATGAATCTTTGGTCAAATGGCAGAAAAGGTCCCTAAACTTTACAAAAGTGTCAAAAATAGTCCTTGGATATTTAAAAATGGAAAATAATCAAATATGGTCCTTGTACTATTAAAGATTGGCAAGTTTGGTCCTTGTGATAACTTTGGAAAAATAGCGTTTCATCCTTGAAGTTTGCGAATTTACAACAATGGTCCTTGTGTATTAAACAAACCAAATGGCCCTTTGTATTTTGATCCCAGCCAAAACAAAAGAACCCGCCAAATAACCCTGTAGACCCCCATTGTGAACCCCCTTCATATTTTATACCACTAGTCAAAATAAGTCAAACCACTAATAGGGTGCAAGATCTCTACCACAAAAATGCGCGCAAAACCGAGATTGCATCAAACACTTGGTTTCCACTTTCTAACACTTCTTTTCTTCCTGCCTTTCGGTATATACAACTCCCTTCCACCTCTACAACCTCCCAAACTTCTTTTAATCAAGAAACACCTTTACATGACTTTTTGGCCAAAACTCCAATGGACCGAATATGATGATTTTGATCAATCCAATGGTTGGAATGAGGTGGGATATGTTCAGAAGATGTCGAATAAACAAGAGTTGAAAAGATCTTTATAAGAGAGAGAGGAAGCAATGTGAGCAAGTAACTAGTGTAATTTTAATTCAGTTTATGTCGAAATAATTAATCTTTAAATTCCAGTGTATGTTTAATCTTTCAAGCTTTGTATTTCAAGTTACTAGTGTGTAATAAAACTTTTGTTAACATCAATTTGAGTTTAAGTTTTATTTCAAGATTATGCAATTTTCAAATTTGAATTCTCAAAATCTCAATAGGTTCCGAATGATATTTTTTGGTTGTTGTCTTGGAATCTAAAGCTCATATAAGCTCTTTATATAGCATATGAGAGCTTTTAAAACCATTGAAATCAGTTATAGTTATAAAGCTTAAAAATTCACAAAAATACCAAGAAAATAGTGAGAAAATAAAAAAAGCAATGGAAAATGGTACAGAAGCTAAGCGAGGGTAAAATATGGATTGCTCTTGGGTTATAAGCTTTGTGGAAAGCTATTAAGAGTGGTTCTTGTTCTTGGTTACGAAATCTCAGGTTGGATAATCTCTTGTAAGCTATTTTCTCAAAATTTGCATATTCTAGTATAAGTGTTTTAATCTTGTTAATTTTGGCTTAATCCTATTTAAATATAGTTATTACAAGTTAATAAGTAGATTTATTAGTTTAAAAACTTGTTTTAGTGCTTAATGCTTCACAAATGTTATAATAAAAGGGTGTTTGGAATTGCTGAGTTAAGCCTGCTAGAGGCCAGTTTTGTTGTTGTTTATGGTTGTTCTAAGTCACAATAAGATCTAATAGCTTAGTGCAAGCATAAAAACTTGACCTCATTTGATAAAAGTCAAAATCTCCTTTAAATGCACTTAAACAGTTAACTGTTGGGATTTTGAGTTGTAAAATTCACCATACATGCTTAAAAATTGTTACTATAGCTTTAGATAACCTTATATTACCTTATTACATCATATTCAGTTTATAGAATCAATCAAAAGTTCATTTAAGTCAACATAGTTCATTTTATTAAAAAGTCAAAATATCACTTAGACAGTTTTTGAATAAAATGGATAATTTTATATAGGATTCAATATTAAGTTTCATACTTAGTGCTTTTGGGATATTAAAGTTTAGTTGCTCATCTTAATTAGAAAAATATTATTTTACTTATACTTAGCTTACAAAGTGCTTATTTCTTTGTCTCTTTTAAGTCCTTTTCTGAAAATCTCCTGTTAGCAGTTTCATAAGCTCATTTCTCAAGCTTATAACTTGCTTATTAGAAAAGCTTAACCTGTGAAAATTGTTGATCCTAGAAGCCCATCACGGCCTTTATGTATGAGTGCTTATTTTTCATTTTGCAGCTTATTTGATAAGCCGCTTATTGCTTTTGTTTTGTCCAATTCACATAGTACATAGATCACTCGGTGTTTAGTCCATTTTCATAAGCTAATTATAAGCTCACTGTGAACACCACAGGTGAGAGCTTTAGCTTTGAAAAGCCAATAAGCTCACTTATTGGATTCACCTTTGTTTGGACTTCCAATCTTTCTGTGGGGCCCACAAGGTGGAAGTTGGCAGTTAGGCACTTTGATACTCAGTTTTCAACACAAGTGCTTATTAGCTTATTATAGCTTATTAGGTTGTTTATTTGTGCCTTTTAGTTTAAAATAATTAACTTTAACTTGTTTACATCTTAAATTACCTTTGTTTCTAGCTTATTAGCTTATTTGGCAATTAGTCTTTTCAACACCCCCCACATCTCCAAATACTATCTTTCAAGATCATGAAACATCACCACCATTAGCTCCCATCACATTACAAGAACATCTAGGTTCTTTTCCACCACCACTTATTAACATTCCGGATTGTGATCCATATTTTCCTATTTTTCCACCACAACTTCCGCAAAACTCAAATCAAAACAACCCGGAAAACTTCCGCACTCATTACCCACATCATTTACATTGTGAACATTGCCAATCCACTAGGGAAATTGCAATAGAAGTTAGGGAATAAATGCGTTTCATACTCAAACTCATCCTTGATCGCATCAATACCATTACTCATCAAAATCTCTATCCATAACCTTATGCAAACATGGAAGGAATCACTACTACTACTTTCTACTTTTAGTATTATTTTTTCTTTTGAAGTCATTTTTCAAGGACAAGTCTTGTTCTTATTTTTACATGCTTGTAAGTGGCATACATACCACTACAATTTGTTGTTTTATTACAAGGCCTTGTTTACATACCTTGGCTCCCAATCTTGATTTTCGACAACCACAAGATTATATAAGCATGTTACTAACCTTTCTGTTTGTAGGATTTTTTTTTTATTTTTCTTCTCTTGATGCCCCAAACAAGGAGGAGCTACCGTCAAGGGGGAGTTAGAAGATTGTTTATTTCTTCCAAGGGTTAACTTTTTGTTTCGACAAAAAGGGGGAGAAGAAGTAAAACTTAGGGCTTTCAAAACTTATATCTATTCTTAAGTTTTACTCATCATAACATTATATTTTGTCATCAACAAAAGGGGGAGATTGTTAATACAAATAAACCGTAAAAACGTTTATTAATATTTTACGATCTCTTTGTGTTTTGTTGATAACAAATGTAATGTTATCTTAAGTATAATTATAAGGATACATGTTATTTTTGTAAAGCATTTACATATAGCCATTTAAATACAAAAATGTAATAATTAAGCATTTGTTGTAATAGTTTATTAGGATGGGTAAAACCATAACCCATGGATCTTAACCCATACCAAAGAAGACTTGATACAATGTATACTTAGATACATTGAATCTAGAGAAAACCATTGGACCAACCCATAACCCAAGACCCATAACAAAAACCCATGGGCAAGAGGGCGTACCACGGATCCCTAGGATTACACTACCGGATCCCAAGTGGAAGGGATCCGTGGGATCCGTGGAACAGAGGAGAAATTTGCCTATAAATAGAGAGCCATTTCTTCATTCTAACTTACCCCTCTTCTTACTAAATCTCTCATACACTCTCATTCTCTTCTAACATATAGATCACTTGATCTAGAGAGTTGTTCTTCTTTCTTTCTATTTGTGATTCTCATATAGGTCCTTCTCTAAGGCGAGATCACGAGCATTCTACAAGTCATCCAAGCAAGGGGTCCTTGATTGATTTGTCACTCCGCAAGATTTCTGTAGCGAAGATCTTGTATTTGATATTTCACATATTCGTTGTGTAATAGTTGTGTTGGTTTGGTCCACCGTGCTACGGACTCGGTATCTAGCTTTGTACCGGAAAAAGTGTAAGCAACGTTGTGAAGGCTTCTCCGCCAAATGAAGGAGTTTGTTGACATAGTGCTTGAACTCTCGAGTAGGTGACTCGGGGAGTGGAGTAGGGCAAGGAAGGTGACTTTGTAGCCGAACCACTATAAATCGGTTGTGTCATTTCTATCCATTAACTTTATCTATTTGCTTGCATTATCATTAGATCTATACGTTCTCAACATCCATACGATTTCACATAATATCGAATCTAAAAGTTTTTGAAATCAACTTAAAATCGGTAAAACTATTCAACCCCCCCTTCTAGTTTTCCACAGTACTGCTAAAGACAAAGTCAAAGTACTGCACCTAGAAGTCAAAGTACTGCAAGAACAAAAGAACTGTTATTCGTTTATGAAAAGTATTGTATTCTATGTTTAGATTACTTGTCGTACAAGGTTATCAATTGTAAACCGACTAGGATATCCTTGAGCCTATAAAAGGACTCCTAGATTGGCATTAGATGTACAAAGTCGATGAGTCTATGAGTTTTAGAGTTTTCGAATTCACAAGTTATTTAGAGTTTTAGAGAAAAGTTCGATTATCTTAGAGTTGTATTAGAGTATCTGCATAATAAGCAGATTTAGAGTTTATAATAAAAAGTTATTCTTCTTAGCTTTGTTAAGTAAATTCCGCATACTTGATAAAGATTGCTCAGTGTTTCTTTGTTGATAACTTAGGATTTATCTGAGGTTATTAAACCTTAACAAGCTAGTTAAGTTAGTTTGATTAAAGTATATCGATCCAACAATCACTATGTGAAGAACCCGGATACTTTATATTCCAAAGACAAGAACTCGACGAAGCCAACTTGCTTTTACAAATATGGGTCAATATATGCAAGATAATCTTACGGTTACATGTATTGTTCTATAACTCATGTGTTTTCATCCTGGTAAATAAAACACACAACAAGTAGAAAAATTACTTCTTGTCTCATAACCAAATTTGAAAACGCCTTTTAATCTCATCAATCTCAAACAACAATGTGTATATCTCTTGCACGTTTAATTTCTTTCTAAATAATAATTGATTCCGTTTCGTTATTCGGTAATTAACTTTCTAGTTAGTGTTGATAGAAATGAATGTAAGTTTGTGTATATTGATTGAATAATAATGTTTAATACATCAATATTATATAGGATACATAACGGGCCTAATATACAATGGGCCAAATACTAATCCTAATACTAATAGTCTAACACTCCCCCTCAGTTTGAGCGGGAGGAGACCGAACACTCAAGCTGTCACAAAAATCAGTAAACAAGGCAGAGGGTAACCCCTTGGTAAAAATATCATCATACCGAAACAGAGAAGGAACATGTAGAACTTGAACTTGACCAGTAGCAACCAAATCACGAACAAAATGAATATCAATCTCAATATGCTTGGTATGATCTTTGAACAGGGTTAGAAGACAAGTACATTGCACTCACATTATCTCAATAAACAATAGTAGCAAATGATAATGGTGTATGAAGCTCATGTAGTAAATTCTGAAGCCAACATGTCTCAAAAACAGCATTGGCAACACCCCGATACTCAGCCTCAGCACTGGAACGGGAAATCGTCGGCTGACATTTAGAGGACCATGAAAGTAAGTTGTTGCCAAGAAAAACACAATAACTGATGTAGACGGCGAGTGGTAGGGCAACCACCCAATCGACATCCCAATAAGCAACCAAGGACTCATTAGTAGAAGAAATATAATGCGTAGCCGAACCGTAAGCCAAAGTCCCCTGAACATACCGCAAGATCCGCTTGAGAGCAGTGAAATGAGGCTCACGATAATCATGAATATATAAACAAACCTACTGCACAGCATAAGTAATATCGGGTCGAGTGAAAGTGAGATATCTTTGAAGAGAACCCGCAAGACTCGATATAACGTAGGATCAAAACCGGATCACCATCATCACCCAACTTAGACTTCAGCGTCAGCAGAGTCCTAGAAGGGTTACAACCAACCATATGTGCACGCTCCAAAATCTCCATAGCATACTTATGTTGAGACAAAACATCCCGAGAAGAGTCCGCGCGTAACAAACACATCCAAAAAATAATTAAGAGCACCCAAATCTGTCATAGAGAACTCCTTATGCAAAGAAGCAATAATCCGCTATAATAAACTATTAGAGGAAGCAGTAAGCACAATATCATCCACATAAAGCAGTAGAAAAGCCGTATCATCACCTTGTCGGTAAATAAATAAAGAAGAATCACACCGACTCGAAATAAACCCAACAAGAGTAGAATATAAGCAAAGAAACCGCTAAAACTATGCCCGAGGTGCCCTTAAGACCATAAAGAGAACATTGTAATAAACAAACATAATCCGGATGCTCGGGATCCCGAAAACCAGGTGGCTGATGCATATAAACAGTTTCAGCCAAATCACCATGCAAAAATGCATTCATGACATCAAGCTGGTGAACTGGCCAATGTCGAGAAATAGATAAACTAAGAGTAGTCTGAATGGTGCCCGACTTTACAACAGGACTAAAAGTCTCATCAACGTCGACTCCTTCCACCTGTGTGCTACCATTGGCAACAAGACGTGCCTTGTACCGACTAAGAGTGCCATCAACCAAATACTTGTGACGAAATAACCACATACTCCTAACAATATTGACACCCGCAGGACGAGGTACACAAGTCCAAGTTTTATTCTTAATAAGCGCATTATATTCATCAATCATAGCATTTCGCCAATTGGGATCATCAAGAGCATCCTTATACGACCTAGGTGATGGAGAAACAGTGGACACATGACCAGCATACTTAGGATTAGGACGAGTAGTCCCGACACGAGAGCGTGTGACCATGGGATGAATAGATACAACAGGTGGTGGCGTTGGTAAGTCAAAGACAGGTACGGGAGAGACAGGTGGTGTGGGCGTTGGTGTAGGTGGGGCAGGAGAGGAAGGTATGTTGACTGGTTCGTTAGGTGTAGGTATAGGAATCGGGTTTAAAGTAGGACCAATTGGGGTGGTGTTGATAATAGTAGAAATGAGATTGGAAGAATATTCCAAAAAATCATAGGAGGGGGTAGGTTTGGACGGATGGGTTTGAAACGAAAAAACCATTTTATCAAAGGTAACATAACAAGAGATAATAATTTTGTTGGTATTTAAATCAAGACAACGATAGCCAAAATGATTGGCAGCGTGTCCCAAAAATATGGCAGGTGTAGCACGAGGCCCTAATTTATGGTTGGTATCAATATGTGGGTAACAAAGGCATCCAAAAAGGCGAGTGATGTGCTACGTGTGTATACATTTTAAATTTATAAAAGACGAATTACCAATTTTACCAATAACACATACGAGCAAGTGTACTCGTCCGTTATAGCAAGATTATAAAGGTAAGTCGGGATCGTTCGCAGGGATTTGAGTGAATCTGATTAACAAGTTTGAATCAACAAAGACAATCCAAAACATATAACAACGCAAATAGATATAATGAAATTCAGATGATTAAAAACTTCACTTGCTTAAACTAGTTTCTTATCCATGATTAGTATGATTTTGTTAACCTCTTAACATGTTGGTTATGATAATTAGTTGGTGTACTAATCTAATGTTCTTACAAGTTAAACCTTCGTCAAGATTTTAGTTTATAAAAACAAGCATTAAGTTTAACCAATCAATTCAAGATCAATTCAAGTTTCATAAGTTTACTTTCATAAACTTAAACACAAAATCATCCACTTGTTTATCAAATTACTTAAGAAATGGTCAATACAAAAGGTAACCGATTATAGACAAAAGGCTACAATTGATTTTTAACAACTAATCTTACGACCTTTTAGATGTTTCCAATCAATCCAACTTGATAATCAAAAAGCGTTTTTATTACAACCACACCTTAGTTCCTCTGTTTAATGAAGAATAATGGGTAAAAACAATCATCCATAGACAAAATGATTATAACTAGTTGAACAACAATAAGTTCTTTCGACCTCTACGCTTATTATCAACTAGTCAAACTTGATTAACAAATGTCACTATGAAACTTTAGCACAATTGGATCTTAGAATCAACTTGAAATTGAATTAAAACATGTTAACACAATCACTAACTAATCATATGATATTCAACATCATTTAAGCAAGTGTATAAAGAAACTAGCCACTCATAGCAAAAATAAACATAAACTCAGATCTTTGAACATTAGAATTAATTAAGATTCTTACAATGCTTGGAATAAGATTACAAATGGTGAATTAATGATTCCCAAAGTATTGGGGTAGACTCCTTGGTGTTTTGGCCTCCAAATGTGGAACTTCTGGAACTCCAAACTTTCCTGGACTTCTAAGGACGAATTTGAGAGCTTAAGAGCTTTGTTTGATGAGTAGAGAGAGTTGTATTAAAGTGTGTTTCTCATATATTCACAAGAGGTCTCTATTTATACTAGTTCTAAGGCCTAGGATATTAATTGCTGAACTTGGCCTCCAAGGAGTTAGGAAAGGACTAGAATACACCAAGGGAAGGACCTAGAATCGTTTGGATGCAAAGGGGAAACTTGGTGATGAATATTTGGCAGAAACAGGTTCTCCAACCGGATCGGTCACATGACCAACCGATCCGGTTGGTCTTCTACAAAGGTTCTAACCGTTCATGTTGCGGGTGGGGATCGAACGGTTGGATGGACGTCTGGGCACTTTTTGGTCGACTTCCAACCGATCCGGTTGGTCTTCCTGAGTTACGGAAAATTGATCTTTACTTCGTTTTGACTTGTAGAACTTGGTTCTTCAATCACTTTGGTCTTCTATGGTACTTGAGATACTGATTTGTGCTTGACATGCTTCACCGAAACGGGAATCTTCTAATTGTTGAACATTCCTTCACTTTTCCTTCTGTTTCCCTGCACTTGGTTATAAATACTAGACAAACATCTTTTGATGCCATTAAGCACTGAAATCGTACAAATATAACCAAATAACATATACAAAAGCACTCATAACGCTATTGAAAACATGTACAATCTGATCGTTATCAGCGAGTAAAAGGTATGTCATTGTTAATGGCACGGGAAGGAAGGATATTCAATAAATAAACAACCATGTTAAGAGCTTCAGTCCAATAGTTAGGTGGTAAATGTGCTTGAAACAATAAAGTACGAATAAGGTTATTGATGGTACGAATCATGCGTTCATATTTTCCATTTTGTTTAGAGGTGCGAGGGCACGAAAATCTAAATTGGATGCCATGGGTTGAAAATAATTTATGAAAAGCAGTATTATCAAACTCACCCCCATGATCACACTGAAACGACTTAATTTCACACTTAAACTGAGTACGAACATAACTACGAAATAACTGAAATTTAGACAAAACATCAGATTTATTTATTAATGGATAAACCCAAACATACTGAGAATAATGATCAAGAAACAAAACATAATACTTGAAACAGGAAAGACTCGAAATTGGGGAGGTCCACAAATCCGAGTGAACAATGTCAAAACAAGAAGTAACAGAACTAGAAGAACTAGCAAATGGAAGCTTCACGTGTTTACCAAGCTGACAAGCATGGCAAAGAACGGAAAGCTACTCTTTATTACAAGAAATAGAATCACTAGACACAAGACACCGCAACACTTCACTTCCTGGATGTCCAATTCGTTGATGCCACGTATACTGATTGGTAAAATATGCTTTAGGAATTGGAGAAGGCTTAAATGAGTAAAGATCACCCGTGCTATCACAACGGAGGAGTACTCGTCGAGTTATGAAGTCCTTCACAGAAAAACCAAAATGATCAAATTCAACAGTGCAATAATTATCACGAACAAATTGACGCACAGAAATAAGATTTTTTACGATATGAGGGGTAATTAAAACATTATTTAAACGAAGAGGACGAAAAGGTGTAGACAAGATACTATGACCAGAGTTGGCAACGGGAATAAAACGGCCATCACCAACCGCGACAGACGGATAAATGCACTCATTAAGAATATCACTAAGACAATGCACGGAATCATTAAGATGAGAGCTCGCACCTGTATCCATATTCCAATTTCCAGCAGACGGTTCCTAAAGAGTGTTAGTAGCAAAAGCATGAGGCAACATGGTAGCTTGACCCTAACCTTGAGAACCGGATGCCAAAAGTTGGCTTGGATGAAAACCCCCTTGCTTTTGAACTGACATTTGCTGTGGAACCCCTGGCACAAACCCCCTAGCTGAACCGGTGCGTGTGAACCAGGAAAAGAACCTTCAGTGGGCGACTGACCTGCTGACGCAATAGTGGACTGCTGCTGAACCGAACCAAAATGAACCGGCTGTTGTGACCCTTGAACCTGCGTATAGTGAACCGGAGGCTGCTGAACAGGTGACTACTACTGTTGAACCTGCGTATAGTGAACCCCCTGGTTGAATGGACCGTCAACAAATGGAACTATGGACCCCCATTGGGAACTGTGAACCGGTATAGTTGGGCCAGCCATATATTGAGTTGGGTCGGAGTATGGATGGGCCGGCTGAGAATAAAGAGAAGGGTATTGGGCCGCAGTGTGATAAGCAACAGGTGAAGTCTCAGAAGACTTATTAGGTGAAGAAGTAAAACCCAATTTGGTCAATAATTGTTGCAACATAGCCATATCGACGAAATTGGAACCACGAGGAAGCATAGTTGACTTACCATGAACGCCATTTGCAATAAAACCATAGGGGAAGCGGATGTAGCATCCACAATCAAGTCTTGAACTTTAGACTTCATGCGCATCTCTTGCGTGGTCAACAAAGAACGAACCTTCTTGAGATCGGGAAAGGGTTCCTGACTAGCAGTAACTGTGGAAATCACATCATACGTGTTGGGTAAGGCTTCAAGAGCAAATGTAACAATGTCATCATTACTAAGAGGAGAACCAAGGCCATTCAAAACCAAAGAAATTGATTCAATTTTCTGAAAGTACGCATCAATTGTTACATCCCCAAGCTTTAGATTACGTAATTCCGCCTTCAAAGCCATAGCTCGAGGGCGTTTATTGTCTTGAAAAATCCCCTCAAGACACACCCACGCCTCTTTAGCAGATTTAGGATTAAGTACAACCAGCCTTTTTTGAAGATTCGAGGCAAGTGTGGAAAATATCCAAGACCGAATGATGAAGTCGATCTTGAGCCATTTTGCATCCTTAGGGGTTGAATCAGTAGGACGCGTAGTTGATGAAGAAGCTTCAGGATCAACAAGATGATCCAAGATCTCATAGCCATAATAAATGTGAGAAAAATAATATACCCATGATGAGTAATTTATCTCATCAACATCAAGCTTAATCGGAACAAAAGTAGTTAAGTGATTCATTGCCATAAGTTTATCCGATAACGTGAGGACAGGTGAGGGAGGGTTTGTATCCGCAGTCATTGTGGAAAACGTTTGAAGTGTAGTAAATAAAAGGTTGCACAGTTAACAATTAATTTGAAAGTTTAGTAAATCAAGAGGTGGAAACGTTTAGTATTAATGTAAATAGGTGTAGGGTAACAGATTATGGAATCTTAGGTGTAGGGTAACAGTTTGTGTAGGCCAGAGGTGGATCGATTTTTTTTTTCTTTATTTTATTTTGTTTTATTTTATTTATGTGTATACTACCAAAGAAAAAACGTCGGGAACAGTTTAGGTGTTGAATAGAAAAGTAAGGGATTAATTTAATCGTTTAGGTGTGGTATGCGTAGGTGTAGAGTAGAATGTAGAGTTTAGGTGTAGAGAATCTTTAATTGACAACTTGGGTAACAAACTGGTAGAAAAAACGTGGGGAACAAACTTATCAAATTAAAACTTGGATAAGAAATGGGTCGACAAAGAACTAGTCGACAAACAGTTAACAAACGACTAATAGTTAACAAACGAGGTCGACAACATACTTGGTCGACAAACACTGCTCGACAACACACTTTGGTCGAGAAACAAAACAAAGAAAAACGTGCAGAAGCAGTAGAAGGGATCGGTTAGGGTTTGATATCATGTAAGTTTGTGTATATTGATTGAATAATAATGTTTGATGTATCAAGATTATATAAGATACATAACGGGCCTAATATACAATGGACTAAATACAAATCTTAATACTAATAGTCTAACAATGAAAGCAAAATGAAACTTTAATGTTGCTCTAATAGGACGTAAAAAGGGTCTATATGCCCTGACAATGGTCATAAGATTGGAAATGGTTGATACATTTTGACAAACACAAAAAAAGGTATGCTTTCGTCCCACGTAGGCCGAGCATACAAAATGTTGCTACCTTATTATATGTTGAGGTGTGTGCTCCCTACTTGAGTTGAGATTATTACGTTGTTATCTCATCCTCGTATTTGAGCTAACGAAATGTTGCAACCTCATATATTGTGTATGATAATATGTATATGTTGTTGGTATTTTTACATTTTTTTGTTTCGAAAGTAAATTGCAAATATATTGTAAATTGCAAATTGTTACTATTATGAAAGTAAATTGCAAATTTATTGTAACCAACTAGGCTAGCACAGTTTGCAACCAAGGGTGACTTTGGGGAGGTTGTTACCACATGCGAGAGGTCTCTTGTTTGATTCTCTCCGTAGGGGTTTTCCTTTAAGGTGGAATATGTGGGGTTCAGCCCCATACATGCGTCGATTCAAAGCTGGCAGGGAATACCTTCTGAGTATGTACTGTAGAATTGAATAACTAACTTAGTATTAACTAACTCGTCGTTAAAAAAATTGCAAATATATCGTATGCGCTCATTTGTGAACCAATGGGTACTGAAACAATTATAAATTGCATCGCAACGAGAAAAAGGAAAAAAGATAAATAAGTCTTTAAAGTTGAGATCAATGTAAAATCAATCTTAACTACTCATTTTTAAAGTTCTAGATGTTCGCAATTTATAAGAGGGTTCCTAGAAGCGACAAAGGTCTAAAAAAGAATTGTGTTTACTTACCCGGGAGGGAGTTCACCTTTATTTTTCAAGAAGCTTTGAACTTGTGTATGAAGGAAGTTCCGATCAATAGGAATTCATAAACCTGGTTCAAATAAAGGTTGACAAAATTGTATCAGGAATTTACAAAATTACGTCTTTGTTTGGATCTGTAACTTATTATTTATTGCACATCAATAATGTAATCAAAGGTATCACATTATTTATTGCACATCAAATCATTATAAGAAGTGGAGACTTATTTATCAATCGAGAAAAAATTAACCGCTATATGAATATGCACATCGCTCGATTGACCTCGTATATACTTGATATTCTCATTTCTAATACACATGTTAATATATAGTTATATACTGTTAATCAACATTTTTTTTATTATTAGATAACATGTTAAAACAATAAAAAAAACCATTTTTTGGTAGATAGCATCAATTATTTAAATTAATAATTAATAAATAAATGACGCCGTTACAAAAAAAATGGTTTTATAAATATTTTTACTAGTAATTGTAATTTTACTCAAAAATAAACCACATAAAAATGTGAAAGAGCATATGCTTGTCAACTCTTTGGCCTCTCATTATATAGCAACCTCCACCAGTCATTTAGCCATGAGGCGATGTGGGATGTGAAGAAATACTGAAACCTACATTGCTTTCAATAGGACACAAACATCAAGTTTTCTATGTAAAATTTTTATCATTTTTAGTGACAATTTTTAGCTTTAACTTATTTTATCCTACATACTGTTAGAGTAGAATATGAGTGGAAACCGCCTAGATGTGATACGTGTTGTGTTTTTGGCAATGATGAGACCCAGTGCCCTAAACGAGTGCTTGCTGATATTAAGAACCAAACACAAAAAAATGATGGGTTTCAAATGCCTCAGAGGAAGGTGTTTCGTGTGTTGAGGTGGGTAAAGGACCTAAATTCAGTCCTTCTAAACCTAATAAGCAGGTGTATCAGCTTGTGTCGAAGAAGCGGATGCTACCAAGAAGAAGATTACTGAAGTGGCTAGTACAAGTGAGACGAATATTGCTACATTGAATCCGTTTGATGCTCTTGATATGGTTGATACTGATGAGGCTGGTAATCCTAGTGTTACTGTTGATTTGACTAATGATGGGGCTAAATTAGATTTTGTTAGTAATAAGGAAGCTAAGGTGGTGGAAGAGGAAAGTGCAATTCCGGTTGTTGAGAAAATTGATAAGCTTGAAAATCTAAATATTGGGGGGAAAGTTACTCTTCTGGATGATGATGGTAAACCTCTAAAAAAGGTTGATTTGAAAGAGAAGGAGCAGGTTGCGGCTACTAAGCCTAGTTATTCTTCTTCTCCGTATTCTAGGATGGGTAACCCGTACTCTAAAGTGGGTGAAGTTATTATTGAAAGTGATGAGGAAGAGGTGCTTGAGCCAGATAACGATATGGCAAAGTTTCTTGCTGGTGGCAATCATCAGCTTGATGATTATTTTGATGATGATTATGCAGCTCAGGTCTACAGTTTACCAGGGCAATTGAACGCTTTTTGTGACTTGTATGATGTCAAGCTTCAAGGTCGTGGTAGGAAATAATTTTTATGTTTGGTAGGTCATAAGATTGGCATATCTTTCTTATATAGAGATTTTGGTTGTTGCACATTTGGTGCTTGTTCAACGCCCATGTAACGGGCCGAGATGAAAGACTTAATTTCATCCATTTTACTTAAGCATTTTTAGACTAATATATTTGCCAAAGTGACCCCCCATTTACCCAAAAATAAATATGGATATATTCAACCACATGCATGATCAATAGCGGGTGATTTAAGTCTATAACTTTTCAATCTCATAGTAATACTTGTTTGTAATCTACTTACAAGTCCTTCATCACGGGCAAGATCAATAGCAGCGCAGTCCCTTTGATCAGCCAAGATTAAAGGGTCCGCTCCCAACTGAAACAAACCAGTTCACCATCCAGATGGTCACCTTTTGCCCCTGCCCTATACAATGGCGTCCAACCATCATTTCGCTTTACGTCCACATAAGCACCTGCACCCGCCAACACGTTAACACAAATCTTATACCCTTTACATACCGCCAAAAATAACACGCCTTCTTTAGTGAGTACATAGTACTGGTAAGACTAATACAAAAGCATGAGTCTAGAGTAAAGCTAGGCACCTCATTGTATTTGACATGAGAGCCATGATAACTTTCATTCCCACATAGATAAAAATATAGAAATTATTATCACTTATATATCACATACTCTACTAACTCTTTTTATTTGGATATAGTGTCATGCTTTCACACAATACGCTTAGTGGACCTCTTCTTAAGGGGTTTACTAACTTTATATGTGGAAATTTGATATGAAGTCTTGATTTTTTTTATTATAACTTTATATATTTGAACTTATATATATTTCGCTTTAATGAGAATAAGAAGTAAATTAAAATGCTTATAACGCTTAAATATCTTTTGGTTCACAAAATTTGGATGGTTTATTTTAATGATGTAGATTATATATGCCTACAAATAAATAGAGAAAAAAAAACGCAAAGTTTAGTAATTTGTGTGTAGTAACCCAGCATATAGATTTGGGGTGGAAACAGCCGAGCCGAACCTGAGCCTGTCAGAGCTCGAGCTCGGCTCATTTCGAGCCTTAAATTTTATGCTCGAGCTTGACTCGTGATATGTTATATAGGCTTGGGCTCGGCTCGAGCTCGACTCGTTTATACAATTTGGCAAAGAAAATTTAATGCTTGGCACGAGCTCGGCCTTGGCTCGTAATATATTTTTATTGAGCTCGTTAATAAGCTCGAGCTCGGCTTTTATATATGTTTAATATTTAAAATATCATAATGTCGTTTAGGCTCGCGAGCCCAAACGAGCTTTTTATATAAAGCTCGGGCTCGAGCTCGATTAATAACCGAGTTGCAACTTAGGATCGAGCTCGTTTAGGACCGGTTTTTTCAATCTTTTTACCGATCTGATCCCGATTTTTTCACGAACGGCTCATTTTCACCCCTAATATAGACATAGGAGGTGGTTGAGGTAACAACTGAATTATTGTATTTTTAGTCGATCCAAATATAAAATTATAAATCCAACGAAGATTTGAAGATAGGATGAGTGGCAATTTTAAAACGGTATATTGTTGGTGATTTTGCGTCACCAATATGAATTAAGTGTAATAGATTAACTTAGTTGACTAATGTGTAATTGTGATAAATGTTCAATAAGTCGGGGGGTGTGCGGAGTGTATACTTGTATTACGTTATTATGATTATCATTCGGGGGCAAAGAAGCCCCTAATCACGGGGCCCCGGGTGCAGCGCCCCTGGTAGCATGGTCTAAAGGGCGGTAGCCCCTAGCAGTGTCCAAGGGGCAGAGCCCCTGGCTGGGGTCAAGCTTGGAAATTTTTTATTTGATATACAGTGTTATGTTAAAAACGCATTTGAAAATAAAATTCCCGGAATTATGGACTTGATTTTGCCCTTTGATTTAATTGATTCGGTAGTTAAAATAACTGCTATGGCAATTACAACCGATGTTCAGTTTTGTTGGTCAAATATATATTATCAATCTCTGGTTTGTTTTTCACAACAACAAAAACCATATTCTCGATTCTTAATCCGAGTTTTATCCGATTTGGGATTTCGAAAAAATAATTGAAATACTTCAATTTGAAAGTGTTTACACGACTCTCAGATTTCTGTGATCATAAATTTATAACATATATCATATATCTATAGGTACTTTTCCATTTTAAAAATCTTTGAATAAATAAATAAACAACAAGAGCTAAAATAAATTTGAAAAAAGAAAACAATTTTTTTAATTGTAATTCATATATGACGTGTTTCTTTCTGACCAATGTCACATTTTATCATTTCAACTATTGTAACCAAGGTTTTTAGTTATAAATTTACAATAAAAGGACTTTCATGTAATAAATCATCCAAGTTATGATGTTATGTAAAAAGGCTTTCATAGATTTTGTGTTTTAGTGTTTTACATCATTATTCCCTCTTGTATGTGACATGCATGTTTAGTATTTGAGACATGGTCAACTTTACATTACCTGTGGTTACGTTACACATTCAAGTCATGGTTACCAAAAGTACGTGTTTAGTCGAGATGAGCACGAGCTCGACAAACGTCAGTACGTAACAAAGTGAGGTGATAGTCTAAGCTAGGATGGAACTGTGCTACATTATTATTCCCTCTCGTGCAACCGACAAAATTAGAAAATCCTTTCATGTGACATGTTTTTGCCCATTATTGTTAGTGTCTATATTTTTTTATGTATCATTGATCAAATATCATATATAGATAGTTTGATAAACAAAGTGTGGGAAATGGTGTACACTTTTAATTAATAAAATCAGATTAGAATAATAGTATATAAATTAACAGAAACAAAACAGTAAATTAAACAGACAGAACGGGGTAGAAGCAGAAGACAGACACTATAGAGCTTTAATTAACAAAAGCAGTAAAGAGGTGTACGAGGCTCGTATTGAATACGATTCCCTTAAAACAGATTCGCCGTCTGTTTTCCGAGGTTAACGTACGCAGCTGTTGCAAGCGGACTAAACTTACTTGCCTGAAAAATCACCGAAGCCTGCGTGTTTCTGATCGAAGAGACTACTGGAATGTTACAGTAATAGAGTTGCGTTTTGTTTTTTCCGAATCTGTCAAAACCGAATGAGACATGAGTTCTATATATACTGAAAACCTATCTTGTTCTTCAAGACAAGATATTCTGTTCAATATACACGATATTTGTAAATCTGTTTCATTCTTGAACAGATTCTATATAACTTGTTCACAAAGTTAAACTCTGTTCTAAAAATAAATGGACAAAATCTGGAATTTATCTTAAACAGCACGTAGGCGAGGTTTCGGAGCTGCATTCGTGTCCGCATGAGTTCAGAAGCTTCGAACCAATTTTGGCCCAGAAATCTACACCCCCCCCCTGCGCGCGCGCACGTAAGTGTTGAAGTAAAACCAACAAATCATTTTGAAGGTTCATATCAAGATTTCTATATAAACACACTCCCACTTCCTTTTCTAGGCGATGTGGGATGTGTTTATATTCCCAAATTTTGTGTCTCACGTGTCCCACTTTGAGACACGATATCTCATTCATATTAACTCCATTTTGGACATACTTTAGCTCGTTGCGAAGCTCTCGTCGAGGAGAACGCAAAGCTACTAAGAAATATAAATATATATAACATATACATATATTAAATAGTGTCCAAAATTTGCAAAAACTCATTTTGCAAAACTATTTTTCCAACACAAAGAAACATTCGGCTTTCATGTCTAAAGTTATCGTGATCCACGAGGAAATTCAAAAGAGTTGATAGCAATTGAGTGAAACAACTTAAGGTGTCTTGTGTTATCCAATAAGTTATTCATAATTATCTACTTGTGATCCTATGTTTAAGATTATTGTATAATATGATTTGGTATTATATATTCATATACGAATAGTGTGTCTCACATAGATAGAAAGTAATAGTGGTGACATCTTTATAACTCTTTCTTATGCTTAAAAAGTAAATATGATAGATATAAATGCTACAAAATTTATTTGTAGCATATATTGTTGATTGCGTTTTTTTTATGCATAATATAACAATTTCTTCTTATCTAGTTAAAAAATATAACAATTTCTGTATTTTTCTTTATGCATAATTGTTTCATGGAGTAAAATCACGACGTATGAATAGGCCACCAACAAGTGTTTTGATAAGAAAGGACTATAAGGGAGGGGTAGAAAATGATCAACCTATTAAGCTTCTTCACCTCATACATAATTCAGCCCAAACAAAATTCAAGATACTTGGAAGTTCGAAGTGCATGTTAAATTCCTCCAACATATATTTTGTCTCAAAAAGCAAAAAACGAGTCTCATGTCACATTCCAACATCATACACAAGTTTGGCTACGCACGCAAGCTTACGAACCGAGTATTTTAATACTCTAAACTCTATTCGAGTAGCTTGAACTCGACTTGCTTTGAATGAAGTCAATTTCGAGTAATTGGTCAATTAAATCTCCCGTAGTTCACGAGGTATATAGGAACCATTTTTCAAATATATCAATAATGTAATCAAAGGTATCATGGTAAAAGCTATGAAATAGCCACGTGTTTTTTGAAATTGTCCGTTTAGAACCACTTACTTTTTTATTGTCTTACTTCACCAATGAGCTTTCAAATTTTGTTTCGACTTCTCTCATATGACCGGTTTTACAGGTCATTTGGGTCATGTCTGAACAAATTTGAAAAGTACGTGACAATTTTATAGTTTTTACCCTATTATTTATTGCACATAAATCATTATAAAAAGATGTGTGTTCATGGGACACAGGCTAAAATATGGTATAAATGCAGTTAGAGATCGACAAAATGTCTACGTTTCTTTTGTTAATAGAACAGGGTTGATGTAGATGCTAAAAAGGCTGACATCGACCCAATGTATTATTTGTGTCGATATTATCTAGCTTATAAAATGTAGACAATTGTGTTATTTTGGTCACTTTAAATAAAAGGTGAGTTAACCTCCTATCAAATAAGATCCCGATTGTCATTTCTTACATATGTTAACCAAACAATGATAAACTAGTAATCAACTTTTTATTTTATTGTTAGATAGAAATCATTTTTTAAAGAAGCATTCATTTTGCAATTTAATAAATAAAATTGAGGCAACTGAAAAACTGATTTCATAAAATATTTTAATTAAAAAAATATTAAAAAAAATGTAGAAGATTATATGTTTGTCCACTATTTGGCCTCCCATTTTATACCTATACCTGTGACTATTTGGACATTGGGCGATGTGGGATGTGAACATATTATTTTACTCCCATTTTCCAAACCGAAAGCCAAGTCCTATAAGCACCAGCTTGGTGTTGGTTCGATTAGTTATCGCTTATAACTTATGAACAAAGACTTTATGCACACTACTACAACCAATAGTGGCTCAAGTTCATTTTTCTACAGCCAGTTATTGCTTGTTATGGATTGTTTGAAAAGGTCCAGCAAGTGTTTGATGTAAGGTACCATTGGTGGTCGTTGTGGTGGCTGACGGTGGTTGAGAGTGACTGGAATGTGGTGTGCGGAGAAGTGTCGCCATTGATGATGCCGGAAAATGAAAACTTGCATGTGTTTCGGATTTTAAATTAGAGTGTCGCATATTCAGTAAGTTTGTTTAATTACTTTAACTTTTTTAAACAAAGAAAAGACATACTTTCATCTAGGGGTGATCAACGGTTCAAAACCGGACTGGACTGCCGAATTAGCCCAAAACCTTAGGTCGGTTCGGACCGAATCGAGACCGAAATAAGAAAAAAATCTGGACCGTTGGTCCCTCGATTTGGTCTTAACAATAATTAATTAGGACTTAAAATTAGCCATGTATCCGGCAATGGTAATAACTAATAAAGCTAGCTAGAGATAGCTACTACTTTTGTATAAACAAAACAAAAGGTTGTATGCTTTCATCCCACATAGGTTAAGAAAAAAAATGTTGCTAGTTTATATATTCATGTGAGTGTTCCTCATCTAAGTTGGAATCATTACACTTTTATTGTCGAAGTATAGGTGAGCTTGTGACATGTGATCATAAGTTTATCTCTCTTCGATGATAAATTTGTGTAAGTTGTTAACTTTTTTGTGTTTTTTTTTGTTCGCCTAAATTTTTTATTTGTAAATTGCCTTATTTTAGAGCGTGAAACTAGTCTTCAAAAGCTCATTGGACAGTTTTTATAGCAACCTTTTCTTACTATATTTGATGGTTTACATCAAATAACATCTATCAATTATATCCTATCATATTATAGTCTAAACTTTTTAAATGAACATCCAACTATTTCACATAACTAGTTATTTCTTTTTCTATATCAGAATGCATAAATATTTAGTTTCATTTAGAATTATGTTCATATAGTTTGTAAAGAGAATCATATCAGCTATGCAAATAACCATGTTTTAAACATAGTCCCCTCACCCATGGTGATTCCAGATTTCATCAAAGTATTTCAATCATGTCATCAAAGGAAGCCTGATTATCATTTAAACACCTTTAAATCATTGAGTCTTTGTTGGTGCATACAACCTGTTTGATAAAAGTCCTCAACAAAGTGAATAGTGGTTCCCTTTTTTATTTTTTTTGCTTTTTTGATGGTTGATGATGCGAGAGCGGAGGATATAAGTTCTTTATTGAGCTCGATTACTGCAAAAATCAAGAATATGGAAGCGAACAATGTTGGTGGGTATCTCCCAGAACAGGGTTAAGACAATCAATGACAGTAGCAATACCACTAGGTGGTTACGGGATATCACTTGGAATCGTGTGATCACTTTCCAAAGTAAACTATTCGACCCTAATGCACTGGTATCACGAATATCTACTTGGGATAAGACCAAATGCTGTTAGAGAATTAGGCACAATTCTATAACCCTTTCGCTAATGAGTGTTTACGTTTTACGTGTGTCCTTCATGCATTATCAGATTTCCTATTTATAGGAGGTTACTCTTGAGCTATTCCAATGGAATTATGAGTATTAATCGGCCCATTAATAGCTTCATAATTATCCCCATAATAGCCGTTAGTGGTTACATGACCAATTAAACGTGGTCATAAAGAAGTTGTGCTTGCCATTTAGCAGTACTTTCCATAAGCAGTACTTTCCACTAGCGGTACTTTCACTTGCGCGATGGAAGTACACCTATCGTGGAAACACGCTTATCAGATACTTTCATAGCACTATCGGTGGACACACCACTTCAGTGGAAACACGCCTATCGGTGGAAACACGCTTATCGATGGAAACCACAAGCAGTACTTTCCACAAGCAGTACTTTCACCAGTACTACCAATACAAACCACTATAAGAGTCAGGGTGTTCATGGATCTTATGGGTGTACACTCCGTACCTCCTAACCCATTACAAGGTGTGAACTAATCCCACAAGTGCACTAAATTTTCCAACAATCCTCCCCAAATTTAGTTCACTTCCTTTGCATGAAAAATAAACATCAATCAAAACATGTGCATAAACGAAAATGTCCTGAGGATTGAATTTCCATCTTAGTAATTACACGTTCAAATATTCGAGAATCAGGGTGTTCTAAGAATTGAACCCTTCAACCCATTTGAATACCGAAGATAAATACACACAAGTTTTCAAACACTTAACTCCTCGACACTATACAAGCCAATTGTCCATATCCAAATTCATAAATGTTGTAAAAGCTAAAAGTCCAAAGCTTCCTGAAGCGGCAAAACTTCAACATTTACATAGGTGGTTCCTCTTTAGTCATGCTCCTGCCAAGCACTTTTTCAAAGAAAATTAACCATTAAGAAGTAAAGACTTCATCCTCCTTTCAGCAGGTTCTGAGCACAACCTTGGGATGTAAATAAAACACGTGCTCCAGTCCACTGAATGTTCGACTTTCCACATTGAACTCAGCTCCTAAGTTTCCTCGGGAGGGAGTTGGGTGTCCTAGCATTCAGTGACTAAGTTGGACTTAAACCCATCCCTTTAGCAGACTTTATAACCAAGTCTCTAGCCGACCCTTCGTCAAGTAATCGGCTAAGTTCGTTGAGATCTCACAAAATCTATAGATACCACCCCATTCATGATAAGCTCACGAATCATGCTATGTCGGACACCTAAGTGTCTAGACTTACCATTGTACATCCGGCTATAAGCCTTAGCCAATGTAGCTGCACTATCACACCGGATAGAAATAGGTGCTATAGGTTTAGGCCACAATGGAATCTCAGGAAGCAAGTTTTTCAACCATTCACTTCTTTACCAGCACTGTACTAAAGCCACAAATTTATATTCCATTGTTGAACTGGTGATGCAAGTTTGCTTCTTGGATGCCCAAGAAATTGCACCTCCACCAAGTAGGAATACCCGACCACTGGTAGACGAATTGTCTTGATTTCTTGATCCAACTTGCATCGGTGTATCCTTCCAACACCGATGGGTAACGGTATATGAGAGACTATAATCCATAGTTCTCTTCAAATACTTGGTACCCTCTGAACGCTTGCGGTGATGAGCACTAGGATTACTAGTATACCGCTCAATTTTCCCAACTGCAAAACCAATATCGGTCTTGTACAAGTCATGGCATACATCAAGCGACCAATTACCCTAGAATACTCAAGTTGAGATAGAGCCTTGCCATGATTAGGCATCAGCTTCTCACAAGTATCCATAGGTGTACTCACTGGAGTACAATCAAAGTAATTGAATTTCCTCAGTACCTTCTCAATATAATGAGACCGAGAGATAGAAATTCTATTACTTTCATGTTTAATCCTTATACCAAGGATAACATCACCTCCCCATGTCTTTCATAGAGAACCTTGATGACAAAAATTCCTTTGTCATGTCAACCTGATTTTGGTCAGTGCCAAAGATCAACATGTCATCAACATATAGACAAATGATGACTCCTTTACAGATTCATCAAATTTGCTATATACACATTTGTCAGCTTGGTTAAGAACATAACCACTAGACAAAACCACTTCATCAAACTTTTGATGCCATTGCTTAGGTGCCTGCTTAAGTCCATAAAGAGACTTAATCGGTTTACACACCTTGTTTTCATTGCCAGGCATGATGAAGCCCTGAGGTTGGTTCATATAAACCTCCTCTTCTAATTCACCATTCAAGAAAGCGTCTTCACATCCATCGATGAATAACCTGATTGTGAATAGATGTTAAAGCAATCAGCAGTCTTATGGTACTGATACGAGCCACAGGGGCATAAGTATCAAAATAGTCTATCCCGGACTTTTGTTTAAAGCCCTGAATAACTAGTCTAGCCTTGAACTTTTCAATAGTTCCATCTACCATCATTTTCCTTTTGAAAATCCATTTGCAACCTAGAGGTTTGCATCCTGGTGGTAGATCAACCAACACCCAAGTGTTGTTGCCCATGATGGAATCCATCTCATCATTTATTGCTTCTTTCCAGAAAGCAATATCCTCGGACTTCATTGCTTCTTCAAATGTCTTGGGATCATCCTCAACAATGAAGCAATAGGAGTATTGGTCCGAGACCTCATCCACGGTACCTTCAACTAAGTATAGTTGAAACTCAAGTCCAAATGACTTTGGAGTCCTGACCCTTTTGCTCTTCCTGAGCACAGGTTCAGTTGCTTGAACCACAACCTCATCAGGGGACCACTGATGGTTCATCATCGGGACCTCGATACACCATGTCATGAGTTCCATTAAAAATCCTCTGACTTGGTCTAGGGACTGATGAGAATCTATTCTCATCAAAATCTGCATCCCTTGATTCAATTATTGTGTTAACTGAAACATGTTCATTAGGTTCAATAACATAGAACCTAAAAGCCTTGGAATGCTCAACATATCCAACAAAGATGAAATCAATGCCTCTTTCACCCAAAGTCTTTTGCTTTGGATCGGGAGTCTTACATGCCCTACAACCCGGACCACGAGATAGTTCAGGTTGTGTTTCCTTTTAGTCCAGAGTTCATAAGGGGTAACCTTGTTCCTTTTGTTGGGAACCCTATTTAATAAATAGCAGCATTGTTAACATAGCTTCTCCCTAGAACCCTTGACTCAGTCCTGAATAGGACAACATGGAATTAACCATCTCCTTCAGCACCACTGTTTTCCTTTCAGAAATACCATTTTGCTGAGGAATATAGGAACCAGATAGTTTCATGGATAATACCAACAGACTGAAAGTACTTAGTATCCATGTACTCACCTCCCCTATCAGTCCTTAATCTTTTGATCAAAGACCCAAGTTGTAATTCAACTTCGGTTTTAAACACTTTGAATTTATCTAATGCTTCATCCTTTGTATGTAACAAATAAACATAACAAAACCTAGAAGCATCATCAAAAAATGTCACAAAGTACTTCTTATTCCCCAAAGAAGGAGTGGCATGCAAATCACACATGTCACCGTGTATACATGCCTCCAAGAGCTTAGTCTCACGACTAACACCTACGAAAAGGTTTCTTAGTAATTTTGGTCAACATGCAAGTTTTACACTTTTCAGTGTCCATGTCAAATGCTGGGATTAACCCATCCTTAGACATATTTTGCATCCTTTTATAGTGTACATGGCCAAGTCTAGCATGCCAAAGGGTAGAATCAGTCTGATCATATGTGGTCACAAAAGCTGAAATAACACTGTCAGTGGTAATATTAAGCCTGAACATTTGATTACATAAATAACCAAAACCAATAAAAACACTGTTGGATCGATATAATTTAATCAAACTAACTTAACTAGCTTGTTAAGGTTTAATAACCTCGGATAAATCCTAAGTTATTAACAAAGAAACACTGAGCAATCTTTATTAAGTACGCGGAATTTACTTAACAAAGCTAAGAAGAAAAACTTTATTAACAAACTCTAACTCTGCTTATTATGCAGATACTCTAATACAACTCTAAGATAATCGAACTTTTCTCTAAACTCTAATTCGTAAACTCTAAACCTCTTTTTCTGAAATCGTACCTCTAATGCCAATCTAGGAGTCCTTTTATAGGCTCAAGGATATCCTAGTTGGTTTACAATTGATAACCTTGTACGACAAGTAATCTACAATACTTTCCATAAACGAATATAACAGTTTATTTGTTCTAGCAGTACTTTGACTTCCTCTTGCAGTACTTTGACTCTGTCATTTAGCGATTACTTTGACTATTTGACTTCTTCCAGTTCTTTTTCACTACAGTACTTTCATATCTTCATACTTTGATATCTTGACACTTTCATATCCCAAATCCTCCCCTAACTTGAATTCTACTTGCTTGACTTCAAGTTCCTTTGTGAATATATCTTTACTTCATCTTTAAAACGGATTGTTCTTCAGTCTTTAGATTATATCTCTGTAGAATCAGTGCTTTTTCAAAGTATCTCTTTAGAATTGTTTTCTTCACAGCAGCATCCAGTAATCTCTATCTTTTCAGCAACACAGCAACATATGACAATTTGTACAGTGATTCAGTTTAAGTTGCATACTATTCTCATCACTTTCAAAGTGAATCATTGAAAATTCAATGGATTTAGAACTCTTTACCAAAGCCATTATCTTTGGAGTAGCCAAATGTTTTGGTGTGTAAGACCATGGTACATTGATAACCATATGATTTTTAGCAAATCACCGCTATCAACAGATTTGTTTAGTCTTTACCAAAAGCGTACCATTCGGACTAGTTAGTTCTTATATCTAATGGTGAACTAATTACCAATAATGGTTTTTCCACAGCCTTTACCACAAGCCATTTTCTTGTGGGCTAGCCAACTCTTCACATTTCTTGATATGGTGAGTTGATTACCATCCAACTTATTAGCAAGTTGACAACTAAAAACGGATTTGATATATCTTTACCAGAGCCGTTTGCTCATGGATTAGTCAATCCTTTTGTAACCATGGTGGATTGATAACCTATTGATGTTATCATCACAAAACCCATTTATTCAACCTTTATTTCAAAAATATTTATTATTAAGCAAAAAGGTTTCTTCTAAAAGTCATTTAACTGGATTAGTTCATCAAACAAGGTACTTTGATGAAATACTTTGTCTGATCGCAGTACTTTGAATAAAAGTATGATATATCAAAAAGCATTTATTCAAATAAAATTCATACCGTTAAAGATCATTTTCAAACAATGGTAGTCCATCTATAAACAAATTAAGCACCATGCAAGCAGTTTCATCATCCTCTTCTACTTCCAAACCATGTTCAAGCATTCTTCTCATTAGATCAACTGTAAGAGGATATCTTCTTTCTGCAAACATGTGAATCATTGTTCCATTTTCTAGCTCCAGGACATGAACTCCAGATTCATCAAAGAATCTCCACAAACTATTTCAGTTTTCTTGATCCTTCCAAATATCATCAGTGCTTTCTTCATCAGTTTCCCACATAGTTACAAGATCCCCATGTAAAACCAATCCAATACCTTCTAATGGATGATCTTCAAAATACACCTTTATAACTTGATATAAGTAGAATAGATCTACTCTATCAATAACATGCAACAAATCCTATAACCTTTTGAAAACCTTAAAACTTTTATCTTCCTTATGAAAAACCATGTACTCTTCATTCTTGGTTTTCACAACTTTAAAAGTAATCTTGATCTTTGATCTGTTCATCTTTAAATCATCATCTTCCTTGGTATAATCAAAATCTACCACTCTAAGATAATTCTTCAATTCATCACTAGTCTCAGATCTTAATTCAACCTTCTTTTTCTTTGAAAATTGAACATCTGTAACATCGCTTTTTTTCTTTTCCTCTTTAAGCTTTTCTTCCTTTCACTTCATCCAATAAGTTTCTTCTCTAAAGTCTTTAATGCACGCAACATCTTTCTTATAAGGCTCTCTCTCAGCATCATATAATCTTTTCATATCCACATAATTTAGCTTTTGCAATCCTTTAAATCCTCTGCCTTTTAAATATGCCATCATTGCATTCCTTTCTTTAGCTAAATTAGGTCTTCTTGACATGAATCTAACAGTTGTTGGAGACTGTAAAGATTCAAGTAGTTTTCAGCATCTAACTCATCTTGCACCTTTTGAGCTGCTTCTCTGTCTTTAGCTTCTTGAGCTTGTTGTTCTTCTCTGTCTTTAGCATCTAATTCTTCTTGAACTTTTCTAGCAGCAGCTTCATTCCTAGCCACTTCAAATGCTCTAAGTTCTGCCAAAGTGAGCTTCTTTTTCTTAGTCTCAACCAGAACACCTTTTCCTTTGTCTTTTGGATCAATTGCAGGTTGATCAGTTCTTTGTTCTTCTTCTTGTGCATCTCTAATGGTAACTCCTCCTCTTGGTTGTGATAGATCTAATATTGTAGCAATTACTTCATCATCACTAGCAGAATGGATAGGTATGTAAGTAGCTTCCTCCTCTTCTTCTCTAACAAATGTAGAAGGACCAGCTTCTTCATCAAAATTTAATACCCTTGGAGTTATTGGTGTTGTTACTTCTTCCCTTGATGTATCATGAAAATCAGTACTTTGATGTTCAGTACCTTGAACACCAGTACTTTGAACTTGTACTTCTTCTTGTTTCTTAGAAGAATCTTCTTTCTTTTTATAACATCTTCTTGATTCTTTCTGCTTGTAACATCTTCTTTCAAATTATCCTTTTCGAATTCCTCCCAAGTTGACGTAAGATGATTTAGGAACCTTCTTTCTCTTTAATTCCTTACTAAGCGCTTTTACGCTTGTTTTCCTCCTTAACCTACAAGTTAAAACCTTGAATATAGGGTTTAACAAAATTTCTTAACCAGAAATAGTTGCGCTTCAACTTCCTAATAGTTTTAGCTTGATGCTCAACAGTCTTATTCAACCGAGCAAGCTCCCGTGTCAAAGCATAGTTATCCATAGATAAACGTTCATGAGGAATAGAATGAGCATCTCACCGGAAGTGAAGAAGATGCCTCGAGAAGCAGACGTTGTGGAGATGGAGTAGGTGATCTCAATCTCTACTTGAACCTCGGGACGAAGAATTATCACCTTGTAAGGATCGCAGGTACCTTCTTGAAGAAGCAGTACTTGCGATGCAGATACCTTGTGAAGCGGTACCTTGGTCATTATTAGTACCTTCAGCTTCATCCTCTTCACCGCAGCACGAACAGCTTGTATAACTTCCATCATGGATGTTGTTAAAGGAATATCTCCACCTCTAAACAAGTTACTTCTCTTAGCCATGAATGTATAGATTTTGGCTTGTTGCACAATGACAGTGGTAAAGCAGTAGGTTTTGGAACATCGACCAATTGCTTGTTCAAGAAAACTGTATAAACCGTGGATACATCAACCAAGTTGCCCGGATGATATATGAGAGAGCATTCCATCCAAAATAAGTCGTGAAAAGTTAAACACTCTGTCTGTTGCTAAGCCAACCACTGCAGATGCAATATTCGACCCAAATTGCTCCCAAGAAGTGCTTTTAGAACTTAAGCAATGGAGCAAAACATGAATTAAAAACTTCCATTGAGGACAAAATAAGGCCTTCTTAAAAGTTTGTTCAGTCAAAGAACCTTCATAACCCAGATTACGAAAAGTATCCCAAATCAGTTGCTTGTCAAATCTAATAGCCCCTTCTTCATCACCAAATAATAAATCATCACGAATGGAGGCCTCTGTAATCTTGATAGTCTTTCCAGCAACTGAGGATCTAATATAATATTCATCCTCCTCCATATTCTCTCTAGCATTAGCCCAAAATTCTTGAATCCATGGTTCAATAACATCTGGCTCAACTAAAAGAGCATAACTAATAGGCGACCCAACTAGATAATCAATGATATCATAGAAAGCCACGTTTGCCTCAGTCTTGTCCAAATTAGCCACCATATTGTGCTTCGAAACAGTTAAACGATTCACCATTGTTGAAAAAGTAATCACAATAGAAAGATTGTAATGAATAATAAAGAGATGGTAATTGGAAGATAAGAATGGAAAAGAGGTAATGAATAATGTGAGAGGGAAAATCGGAAAGTTGTTATTTATAGGTAGGATTTTGAAAAATCACTGCCAAAAATAAAATATCCGTTGGCTTTAATTACCCTCCAATATTACCGTTGGAACAGGACTTTAATACGACAAACAGTACTTTCCACATAAGCAGTACTTTCCCAAGCAGTACTTTCCCAAGCATACTTTCGTGAAATACGAGTACTTTGCCAAAAAAAAAACCTTCATATAAACTAAGTAATACACAAACATCCTCCCCTCAAGCAATACACAGGACTATACCTAACACCTTATAGTCCTCCCCTTAAACATAGCTTAGTAGTTAATCATTCCAATGCTCACGACCAAGTGATTGAATCGTGACACATCAAAACCTTTAGTGAGTAAATCAGCTACATTGTCATCGGTGTGAACTTTAACCACATTAATAAGCCTATGCTCATAACAATCTCTGATAAAGTGATGCCTAATCTGAATATGCTTTGTCTTGGAATGATATACAGGATTCTTAACAATACAAATTGTACTCTCATTATCAATATTGATAGGAGTATTTTTGAAATTGAACCCATAGTCCAAGAGTTGATTCAGCATCCACAAAACTTGACCACAACAACTTGCGCAGCTACATATTCAGCTTCAGTAGATGATGTTGCTGCAATTGTCTGCTTCTTGCATTGCCAGGAGACTAACCTTCTTCCAAGATATTGGCATCCACCAGTTGTGGATCGTCTATCATAGTTATCACCGGCATAGTCACTATCTGAAAAAGCTTCTAAGTGAAAAGGTGACTCTTTAGGATACCACAACCCCAACTTAGGTTGTTGTTTCAAATAACAGAAAATTCTCTTTACTTGCATTCATGTGAGATTTTTGGTGAGACTTGATATCTTGCACATAAACAAACTGCAAACATGATATCGAGGCCTTGATGCAGATGAGATACATAAGAGAGCCAATCATTGATCTATAAAGCTTGACTTCAACAGGGGTGGCCATCTTCATCTTTTCCCAATGAATTGATAGATTTAATGGGTGTAGTAACAACCTTCATATCATCAAAATTAAACTTCTTAAGTATATCTGCAACATACTTGTCTTGGCTAATGAAAATTCCTTCCTTGGATTGCTTAACCTGAAGTCCTAAAAAGAATGTTAACTCTCCCATTGAACTCATTTGAAACTCCTTCGCATCAGTGCTCAAACTCCTAACCATAGACTGTTTGTTAGCCCCAAAGATGATATCATCCACATAAACTTGAACTAACATGATATCCTTCTTATCTCTCTTGATAAACAAAGTCTTGTCTATAGCTCCCATCCTGTACCCATGTTGTAGTAAGAATGTAGAGAGCCTCTCATACCAAGCTCTAGGTGCCTGATGAAGACCATATAAAGCCTTAACCACCTTATAGACTTTGTTTGGATGCTTAGGATCTTCAAAACATGGAGGTTGTTTCACATACACCTCTTCTGTAATAGTACCATAAAGAAAGGCACTCTTGACATCCATCTGATATACCTGAAAACCCATATAAGAAGCAAAAGCAAGAAAGATTCTAATTGCTTCAATCCTTGCCACAGGAGCAAATACCTCATCATAATCTACCCCTTCTTCCTGTCTATAACCACTGAGCAACTAATCTTGCCTTGTTTTTGATAACATTGCCTCTTTCATCCCTTTTAACTCTAAAACCCACCTTGTTCCAGTAACTCTCTTCCCATCTGGAAGATCACATAAAACCCAAACCTCTTGAAGTTTAAATTGTAGAAGTTCTTCCTACATAGCTTCAACCCAACTTTCTTTAGTCAATGCTTGAGCAATATTCTTGGGTTCCTCTTGAGAGATGAAACAAGTAAATAAGCATGTTTGATGGTCCTTATGATTTAGCTTGTTTTGTTTATACACAAAGCTAAGTAAAGCATTGTGAGGTTTTGTGAAACCCTTAGCTTTGTGTCTTGTCATAACTCCAGAAGTAGAAGGACCAATGATTTGATCAGTTGGATGAGTCTTATGAATTCGTAAGATTGGTGACTGTGGAACTGCATATGTATCATCCAAGTTAGTATAATCAACACCTTCATTGAAATTTGTGAAAATACCTTCATCTTCAAGCTCATCATCAGATCTTCTAACCCGGGCATGGTAGGTTCATCCAAATCATCTAAAGTATTGTCAGCAGATGCAGCAGTGATTTTGATCGAAAGTATCTTGTCAAAGTAATCTGTGAGAGTACTCGCAGACTGGTTCTTCTTCTTTGCCTCTTCATAAGCTCTCCTTTGTTCATCGGTGTAAGAATGTGCTAATACATCTTGAAGAAGCATCTGATTGAGTTCCTCTTGAATAGATTGATCCTCAGCAGATAATGAGGATTGTGGTGCAACGATCTGTGTTTTGAAGAATCAAGACTTTGCTTAGGAACATCGATACTTTGTTTTGGACTCTCGGGAACTTTAGCAGGGACGCATCGAGGTCTAATATGAACATCATGAACAACATATTGAATATCTTCATCGTTGTGCAAATGTTGATTTTCTTCTCTAACATGTACATAGTTCATTGAAGGAGATAAAATCTCAAGATCAAACATCCAATCGGGACCTTTTCCTTTCTCATTGTCTTGATCTTCTAAGAACTCAACATGAAGACAATCTTGAATCCTCTTAGTAACTCTGTTGTATACTCTAAAGCCTTTTCTGTTAGTGCAATATCCCAATAAATAACCTTCTTCAGACTTGCCATCAAACTTCCCCAGATTATCAATGGTATTCAAAATAGTAAGAGGACATCCAAAAGGCTTCATAAAACGAATGTTGGGTTTATTGCCCATCAGCAATTCATAGGGCGTCTTCATCGTGGTTTGGTGGCAGAAACCCTGTTGAGTACATAGCATGCGTGCTTACGCCCAAAATTGAATAGAGAGATGGGAATCTGCTAACATAGTCCTTGCAGCTTCAATCAAGGTCCTATTCTTCCTCTCAACACCATTTTTTGCTTTGTGGTGTTCTAGCAATGCTAAACTCCCTCTTGATGCCTTTATTAGCACAAAAGTCATCCATAAGCTTGTTCATGAATTCAGTGCCATTGTCACATCTAATACCTCTAACCTTGAGTCTTAATTGGTTTTCAAGTGCTATTATGAGAGTTTGAATAGCATCAAAGGTATCATCTTTAAAGCCCAAAAAGGAAACCCAACTGAATCTACTACAATCATCAGTAACAACCAAACAGTACTTCTTCTTATTTAAACTTGCCACGAGACGGTCCAAATAAATCCATATGTAATAGCTCCAATGGTTCCCTAATATTTCTTTCATCAAGCTTCTTGCAGGAAGCTTTGTGTTGTTTACCCTTCTTGCATGCCAAACATGATTGATCATTCTTGTAAGTCTTTGAAGGTAAACCTCTAACTAAATTGCCTTTGACCATTTTGTTGATGTTCTTGAAATTAACATGGCCCAATCTTCTATGCCATTGATGTGCCTCTTCGGATGTTGCTTTAGCCACCAAACATGTGGCTCTTCCATAGGAATTTAGACTCTTCATGTCTAAACTATACACATCATTTGTCCTTGGTACTCTAAGTACTACCAAGTCATCATCAACAGTGTTTGAAGTCGATGAAAGAATAAGACATTCAGTGTCAAGGTAAATAGCACAGGATGCTTTTTATCACAGATTTGAGAAACCGACAACAAGTTAAACTTTAGCTCCTTCACATATCTGACATTCGCAAAGTCAATTCTTCCAGCTTTAATTGTTCCTTTCCCAGTAATCCTTCCTCCATTGGGATCATTCCCAAATGCAACTTTTCCTCCACTAATATTTCTAAAATCAGCAGGGATCTCTTTATCACTGTCATACTTCAGAGCAACCACTATCCACAATAAGATGATCTTTAAGCTCCTCTTCGGGTTGCCCCCAAGACACAAAGAAAAGAGTTAGAAACTCTTAGGAACCCAAGCCATTACTGACTTGTGTTCCTTGTGGAGATTACAAACTCAAATTTCTTGAGTATGTAATTTCCACTATCTTTCAAATGGTGATCCAAAATTATCTTTTGAGGTTTAGCATGTGGATTTTCAAAACTTTTCGGTTTTTCAACATAAATCTCTTTCACCGTTTATTAGCATTTTCTTGTGTCACACAAACATCGATTCACTTTTTATTGAACGCATCGTGTGTCCCTTTACCAAGACTTCCCCTTATTACCCATTCAGTTTTAACAGGTGGTTCCTGTGATCTAGATCCCCTATATGAATTGTGATACATTCTAGGTTGATAATGAGATCTCCTAGAATACCTATTCCAAGCGGATTGTATCGATACCTTGTCTCGAGCGGTACTTTGGAAAGTACTGTGAGAGATCTGAAGATCTTCTCTCGATGTGGGTATCTATTATCCTGGTGTGAAGTTTCTTTGATTAACCCTATTTGAATTAGTCCACACTGGTTTGTGCTCTCTAGGTTTCTGATTTGTAGACTTATTCCTTGTAAACTTGCTTAGATATTCTGAGTGTTTGTCACAATCTTTGATTAAGTGAGTAGGACTATAACACACAAAACACAGTTTTTGACCCATATGACCAAAGTGATTTCTTCTATGTTTATGCCCAAAATTATTTTGCCTTCTAGATGACTGATAAAATCTGTTTTGACCAAAATTATCCCTAAAAGGTTTAGCAATATAGTTTTGAAAGGGTTTTGCATAAGGTACTTGCTTGTTGAAGTGCTGCTTGTTGAGCAGTACATTGGTTTAAAGGATCTGCTTGAATATTTTCAACAGTTTCTTTGGGTTCCTCAGACCTAGATTTAGCAATAAGCTTCTTCCTAAACTCTAGACTATCTACACCATAACGAGAAACATCGGGCCTAGCGGTTGATGATTAATAGGATGAGGAACAACATGATAACCATTGTCTTTCTTATATGCAGGAGGTGAGTCACTTAATGAACCATCATTACTAGATGTATCTACATAATTAATGAGTTCTTCATCACTAGTGGTTATATCCTCATACTCACCTTCATCCCGATTACTAGATTGGTTTTCTTCTATCTTACTAAAATCCATTCCAAAACCTAATCCAGCTTTTAAGATAAGCTCTTCATTGTTTTTGAACATAAGAAACATGTGACAAACCAGACTTCACCCCAAGCAAGAACTTAGCTAACAATTCATCTCTTTCCTTAGTTAATTTCTCAATTTCAGCAATTTTACAGTTTAGTTTCCATTCACTAAGTTTTAACGGTAATCTTGTTCATACTTTTCAACCCAAGCCATTTCATTATTTTCATGTGTTATGATTTTAGCTTCCATAGACTCTAAAGTAATTTGATAACCCTACCTCGGACCTAGCCCTAATACAATTATCTCTTTCAATCACATAAGCTGTTAAGTAATTTTTGATAGAACTCATAATAGTTTGAGCATACCTCAGGTATAGGAGACTGAGATGGTGCAGTAGCCACCATAGCAAGAAGAACAGGATCATCTTCACTTTCTTTGCTCCAATCAAATCCTCCAAAGCCATCATCAGATCCCAAAGCAGCATGGTCAGATTCTTCATTAAAAGCGGTTCGGTCCAAAGCTTCCACTGTGTCTTCAACTGCATCTTCCACTGCTACCATACAGTAAGTCACTGGTTCATCATCGAACTCTTCACTCCAGTCCACTTCTGATAACTTTTCTTGAGCTACCAAGGCCTTTGTCTCAGTTATTGGTATTTCTTTGAGCTCAAGTTTTGGCTTCTCAGGATGTTCTTTGTGCTTGATACTTAGCACATCTGCATTCCCTTGCAAAGTGACCAGTCTTTTGACAATTGAAGCATTCAATTTGAGATTTGTCAAAAGTTATTCCTTGTTTGGGTTTGAAATCAATATCTTTGCCTGTCTTTTTCATGTACTTTTTGATCCTTGCAGTAATCATAGCAACTTGCCACCGGATATCAATTTCTTCAAGTGCATCTTCTTCAATCTGTGCTAGATCCTCTTCATAAGTGACAGGTAAGCTTGCTTGTTGTGCAAAGAAAGAGCACACAACTTCATCTGAGTTCAAAGTGGTAGATGGTGGGGCCTGCTGAGTATATGATGGGGATTGTAATGGAAGATACTTTGAGAAGCGATTACTTTGAGGAGAAGCAGTACTTTTGGAAGTACTTGCTCTTCTTTCGATGATAGAAAAGCAATACCGTGAGATTTGGAATTTGGTTGACCACTCATCTCATGTTCATACACCTTCAGTTGATGATAAAGATCATCAAAGTCCATAACATCCAACCCTGTTGTCCTCGATCATAGTAGCAATTACATGCCATGTAGATGGCAAACTCCGTAGAAACTTCAAATTAGCATCCTCAACTGATACTTCTGCCTTGTATAATTCCAACATGTTAAGAAGATTCGGAACCTATCATATGCAGCATCAAGACTCTCTCTTTCTCCAACTGTAAAAGTTTCAAACTGTTGTTTCAGCAAGTTTCTGTGCATCTTCTTAGAGGCTTCATTCCCTCCAAATCTGGTCTTGAGAGCAGCCCCAAAGTCGTTTAGCATCTTTAGAATCATGAAATTTAAGAAGATGACCATCTGGAATGGCAGACAAGAGAATGTTAAGAGCCTTCTCTTGATTCCTTAGGGTTGCTCTGGTAAAACGCCTTTGGTGCTAGAGGTTGGCCAGCAACTTGAATGGGTTCTGGAGGAACTTCATTCCCATTCACAATTACATTCCACGAGCATGGTGCTGTAATGGCAATATACTGCCTCATCTTCATGCACCAGAGATCATATTCTCCCTTTTTGATAATTGGAATTCGAGTGAGGTGATTGAGGGTTGTGGAACAACTTCAGTCGACATCTTGGATATTGTAAGGTTTCTTCCTAGTCAGAGTTTCCACACAAGCTCTGATACCACTTGTTGGATCGATATACTTTAATCAAACTAACTTAACTAGCTTGTTAAGGTTTAATAACCTCGGATAAATCCTAAGTTATTAACAAAGAAACACGGAGCAATCTTTATTAAGTACGCAGAATTTACTTAACAAAGCTAAGAAGAAAAACTTTATTAACAAACTCTAACTCTGCTTATTATGCAGATACTCTAATACAACTCTAAGATAATCGAACTTTTCTCTAAACTCTAATTCGTAAACTCTAAAACTCTTTTTAGAAATCATACCTCTAATGCCAATCTAGGAGTCCTTTTATAGGCTCAAGGATATCCTAGTTGGTTTACAATTGATAACCTTGTACGACAAGTAATCTACAATACTTTCCATAAACGAATATAACAGTTTATTTGTTCTAGCAATACTTTGACTTCCTCTTGCGATTACTTTGACTCGTCATTTAGCAAGTTACTTTGACTATTTGAATTCTTCCAGTTCTTTTCAGCTTACAGTACTTTCATATCTTCAGTACTTTGATATCTTCAGCACTTTCATATCCCAACAACACCACATTTAGAAAGAACAAATTTATCAGATTCAATAACTTATTTATATACATGATTATTCAAAACACTACTTGAAACCAAGTTTTTCCTTATATCAGGAACATGAATAACATTAAACAAAGTTACAATCTTTCCAGAACTAAACCTAAGATCTACACAACCACCCATGCACCAAGGTGTTGACTCATTTCCCATGTGAAGAATAGAACCATCATTCACTGACTCATAAGTCTTGAACCAGCTTCTATCTTTACACACATGAACTGTTGCACGAGTCAACCCACCACTTAACATCATCATCCTGCACATAAGATTCAGATACATATGTAACATAATAAATCTGAAAAGACTTATTAAACATATTCGACCTTTCGTGAGTTGGTGAACCACCACTCCTTGAACCATTAGTGCCTGATCCATTGGCTTTACCACCAATTTTAACACCCTTGCAGTCCCTTTTAATGACCATCTTGCCACATTTCCAACAAGTATGTGTTGCCTTCTTGTTAGGATCTGCCTTTGTGTTGTCATGATATTTGCGTTTGCCTTTGTTGTCATTGTACCTGGTGGAGTTGTTATGCTCCACCATATTGACAACGAGATGGTCCAAAGAAGATTGCCACTCTTTGGCTTGTCATTATCCGCACCTTGAGAGATTCCTCAATGTGCGATGGCTAACTCAACAAGAGTTAAATCCTCCTTCATATGTTTCAAGGTATGCTTGAAATCTTTCCATGAAGGAGGGAGTTTGTCAATGACACAAGAGACTTTGATAGCCTCATCCATGTTCATTTGGTGTTGTGTAAACCTTCTAAGTATTCCAAGAAGTTCATTGTATTGTTCCATAACTGGTCTTGAATCGGTCATTTTGTAATTTGTGAAATTACTAACAAGGAACTTCTTACTTGATGCATCCTCACCCATATATTTGGCATCCAAGGAATCCCACAGTTCTTTGGAAGATTCAAAGTTCGGATAAATATCAAACAAAGAATCGGACATACCATTCGAATAAGACCTCTGCATATGTAGTCATCATTCTCCCACTTGCTCCTCCTCCTCTTTGCTCCACAGTAGCATCATCACCATCATCGAATTGAGTAGTCAGCACATAGACCACACTCATGCTTGATGCAAGAAGTGCATCTTCTTCTCCGCACCTCCTAAAATCCACCCCTTTAAACTTATCAAGTTTGGCAAAGTTTGAAGCCATGTGTTTCATTGCAGCAGTTGCCATTGATTATCACAAAATAGTTTACTTTGATTGTTGGTGGGTATCTCCCAGAACATGGTTAAGACAATCAATGACAGTAGCAATACCACTAGGTAGTTACCGGATATCACTTGGAATCGTGTGATCACTTTCCAAAGTAAACTATTCGACCCTAATGCCGGGGTATCACGAATATCTACTTGGGATAAGACCAAATGCAGTTAGAGAATTAGGCACAATTCTATAACCCTTTAAGCTAATGAGTGTTTACGTTTTACGTGTGTCCTTCATGCATTATCAGATTTCCTATTTATAGGAGGTTACTCTTGAGCTATTCCAATGGAATTATGAGTATTAATCGGCCCATTAATAGCCTCATAATTATCCCATTATAGCCGTTAGTGGTTACATGACCAATTAAACGTGGTCATAAAGAAGTTGTAACTGCCATTTAGCGATACTTTCCATAAGCGGTACTTTCCACTAGCAAGACTTTCACTTGCGGTGGAAGTGACTATCGATGGAAACACCGCTTATCAGATACTTTCATAGCACTATCAGTGGACACACCACTTCGATGGAAACACGCCTATCGGTGGAAACACTGCTATCGATGGAAACCACAAGCAGTACTTTCCACAAGCGATTACTACACCAAGCGGTACTTTCACGATACTACCAATACAAACAACTATAAGAGTCAGGGTGTTCATGGACCTTATGGGTGTACACTCCGTACCTCCTAACCCATTACAAGGTGTGAACTAATCCCACAAGTGCACTAAATTTTCCAACAAACAATGTGACTAATGATGGTCTTTATAGTATTCCTATTGTGTCGACTAGTATTACTATGGGTGCAACTTCTAAGGTAACATGTAATGCTTCTTCTGTTGAGGATGTACATGTTCAAAATTCGCATGTTGGCCATGCTGATGTTCGGGGTTTGTCTTCTTCACAAGCAAAGATGGTAAGGGAGGTTTCAATAGAAGCAATCAGAATGTGGGCACAAAAGGATCGTATGCATCCATGCTTAATAAGGAAGCTCCTGTTCCTAAGGTAAAATTTATATCGTTAATTAATTCGGAAAATGTTCCGCGTGCTGATCTTGTCATCCCTATGGATACGGTTAAGGAAGTTAGTGACCGATTTGCTAATACTCTATATGGTTACTTTATTGGCAAGAGTATTGCATTCCCTTTGGTTGAAACCTATGTTAAGAATACGTGGGCTAAATATGGTCTTGAAAGAATAATGCGAAAGAACGGTTTCTTTTTCTTTCAGTTTGCTTCTAAGAATGGGTTGAACCAGGTGCTTGAACATGGTCCTTGGATCATAGGAATGTACCGATTATTCTTAGCACTTGGACTCCTAATACGAAACTTAAGAAAGATGAGATTACATGTGTGCCCGTTTGGGTTAAGTTGCATGATATCCCCGTGGCTACCTATACTGATGTAGGTTTAAGTTTAATTGCTACTAAGATTGGTCGTCCAATTATGCTGGATGCGTATACGAGTACTATGTGTCTCAAATCTTGGGGACAATCGGATTATGCGCGGGCCCTTATTGAGGTTTCTTCGGATGTGGTTTTGAAAGATTCTTTAGAGGTAGCAATTCCTTTCCTTGATGGTTCTGGTCATTCTATTGAAACTATTTCTATTGAATATGAATGGTATCCCCTAGATGTTGTTGCCCAACAGGGTTCTAACTTCGAATGAATTAGTAAACGAAACAAGTAACAACAATATGATTCAATAATGCTTTTATTAAGAATCAAAGTAATGGTTTTCTTTGTTTTGTACAATATATCTGATTGTTAAAGAATGAAACAATCATGCCTATTTATACTAGTAATCTGAAGCAACATGTCCCTTTGATGTATCTGTTGCCTCTTCTGAATCGTTGCCCTTGTACCGTTTCACATAAAAGAACTGTTTCTTCCAATAACCGTTTACAGCATTTAGTAGGTTTGATATAAACCTGTTTGGTCCTTGTGACTTCTAAACTAAACATGTAGCCCCTCGTTCTTCTAAATAAACAATAATGAGCGCCTAGTCTTTGAGCCATGACTCAAGATCAGTCCAACAATCACCCCCTAATCTTGATCATGCTCTAGTAGCTCCTTCATACTTCATGATTCTTCTTTCGTAGAAAGTCCTTATCTTTATACTTTGGCTTTTTGCTCATTCTTTGCTTGACCTCTTTGTCTTGAATGTCTTCACGTCTCTTGTATTCTTTGATAATTTCAGGCCATCTCTCTTTCGTTGATTTCCACTGCTTTGCTGGTCGTTCTCTAGCTGCACTTATTCCATCACTGGCGTCTATGCCTTTTACATAACCTCTTCTTAGCCCTGCAGTAACTTCCATCCCTTCTGGTGGGATCCTAGTATTCATAGCTTCCTTGCTATCTTCTTCTACTGCCTTGGCTTTCACTAGCATCGCTTGCTTAGGTTCATGTATTGGAATCTCCTTTGCAGTCTCACAATAACTATCCAGCACCTCATAAAGTTCTCTAGTCTTCATGTCAATCTTACTTGGAAATCTTAAACTATTGACAACCTCTTGAATCTTCTTTAGACATTCTACACTTGTCATCTCATTCTTCATCTTGTTTTCAAATGAACTTTCACGTTCATGCATCTTCTTCTCAAACTCTAGCTCTCTCATTCTGAACTTCTCCTTGAGTTCTTGTTTCTTTTCTTCAAAGTCATGAAGTATTTCATACTTTCATAACTCGAGTTTACTTTTTAAGTTAGTCTCAATTTCTGACCTTAAGTCTTCTAAGCTTTCATTTGGGATTTCATTCTTATTAATGATAATTCCCTTCCGCCTTGGTTCTTCTTCTGAAGATGCCTTTTCTAGTTCATCCTTATCAGTCATAGTTGCCATCAACAATGTAGGTTCGTTGTCTTCTTCTACAATGTTTGTCTCTTCTTTATTCTTCTCTGGACAATTTCTATCAATATGTCCAAATTCATGGCAATTAAAACATTCTACACCTCGTTTTTCTTTCTTGAAGCGGTTTTGATCTCTAGAGTTTTTCTTTCTCCAATCACGATCATCTCCATCCTTGCTTCTAACATTTGTTGCCTTTTTGTCAGTCTTGAGACAAATTAGCTCTTCCTTTTTCACTGTTCTTAAAACCTTTCCCATGACTCGACTCGTTGCCATGTTTTGTGAACAATAACCTATCCTGATCGTCACTAGGGCTTCCGTTAAAGAGGTTTACTCTTTCCTCAAAGGCTTTTAGCCTTCCAATTGTCTCATCTAGGGTTGTGTTTTCTAGATCAGAAAATTGTTCTATGGCTGCTACAATCTGTATAAACCTTCTGGGCTTGAACTTAATAGTTTTCGTTCTAAGGTTTGTTGATCAAAAGTTGATCCTAAGCCACTAGCCCTTGTAACAATACTATTGAGCTTTGCCGAGAAAGCATTAATATTGTCATCTTCTTTCATCCTCAACATCTCAAATTCCGTTTTGAGAGTTTGTAGCCGTGCTTTTTGCACTCTATCTACACCTATGTGCCTAGTTTGTAGTGCTTCCCAAATTTCTTTTGCACTCTTACAACTAACCACTTGCAAAATCATATCCTCTGGTAATTCCTGGTAAAGATATGCAGTTGTAGTCATATCTTTCTTTATATCTAGTTCATCATAACCCTTAGGTTCTATTATTTCCCAAAGCCCTTTTGCCCTCAGTATGGTTTTTATACGCAGAGCCCATACTGTGTAGTTTGTAAGTTTCAAAATAGGACATTGAAATTGGGTAAATGATGTAACCTCCTTGTGAATTACGATTTCCTTGTTTTTATCTCCTGACATTGTTCCTAAAAACTATTTTCTAATTCTAATAGGGGATTAAAATTAGGATATGGGAAATCCTATAATTCAAACTAGGAATCAAAAGCAAAAATTTCTAATCTTACAAGACTAAAAATTATAAAATTCAGATTTTAGTTTTAGAATATAAAACCCGAATTCTGCGATTCCTCCACGATACGATTTTCTATCCTTGTTGTTTTTCGGAGCCCGCAAGAACACCGAAATGTGTCCTTTTCCTTCCTCGTACAAACAACCAAACGCACCCCTTGGTGTCTTCTTTCTTTTCTATTTCGTTCGAACCCGAAAGTAAAGAAAAAACTTTCCTTTGTTTTTCTTTTCCGAAGCAGTAACCACAATTGTTCCTCTTCCTCCTCTTTCCTTTTCGAACCACTAAAAACACCAAACCAATGTTTTGTTTCTTTCTGCCCTTCTTTGAAACAGCCCAAAACAAAAACTCCGAACAACTTCCAATTGTTGTCCTTCTTTCGAACCAGTAGAACACAAAAATGTTCTTCTTCTTCCTTGTACAATCAATCAAACGCTCCCTTGGTGTCTCTTCCTTTTTGCCCTTTTTTTTCGACCCAGAAAAAAAAAAAAAAAAAAAAAAGAACTATCCTTTTGTTTTTTTCTTTAAACAATAAAAAACACTAAATATGTTTTCCCCTTTCTCCTTTCTTTTTCGAAACATCAAACAAACACCAACGCAGTTTTTCTTTTCTTCCTGCACTTGTTCCAATGAACCATCACACTCAAAAACCACCAACAAAGGTTCTTGTTTCTCTATCTTCGAACCAACACAGAAACACAACACCTTTTTCTTCTTTTTCGCCTTTAATCTCTTCGCCAAGAAACCTTGTTTCTTCTCTTTGTTTATGCCCGAACCAAACAGCAGCAAGATTGTTGTGTTTTTTTTCAGCGTTTCCAGAAACTTAACCCCAAACTCCTTCCTCGATCTCGTGTTGCCAAAACAAACGCAGGCTCTGATGCCAATTTATTGCCCAGTAGGGTTCTAACTTCGAATGAATTAAGTAAACGAAACAAGTAACAACAATATGATTCAATAATGCTTTTATTAAGAATCAAAGTAATGGTTTTCTTTGTTTTGTACAATATATCTGATTGTTAAAGAATGAAACAATCATACCTATTTATACTAGTAATCTTAAGCGACATGTCCCTTTGATGTATCTGTTGCCTCTTCTGAATCGTTGCCCTTGTACCATTTCACATAAAATAACAGTTTCTTCCAATAACCGTTTACAGCAGTTAGTAGGTTTGATATAAACCTGTTTGGTCCTTGTGACTTCTAAACTAAACATGTAGCCCCTCGTTCTTCTAAATAAACAATAATGAGCGCCTAGTCTTTGAGCCATGACTCAAGATTAGTCCAACAGATGTGAGACTTGTAAATTTTTTGGTCATACGGATGATCAATGTCCTAAGAAGCCTAGGCCTGATGTTATTACTCCAAGTACGGATGATGGGTTTGTGGAAGTGAAACGGAAGAATGGTAAAGGTAAGAAACCGGCTAACACCCAATCACGTCCTATACATAGTGTTCGTTTATCTAAACCTCCCCCAAGTTTTTATTATTGGCCGGTTGTTAAACCTCTTGTGGTACTATGGAAGCTTCGACTTCTAAGTCTATTGATATAGGGCTGATGGATCAGACGGGCAATGTTCATTGTGTCGTTAATGAAGATGGTGTTGGAAAATTTAGTGCACTTGTGGGATTAGTTCACACCTTGTATTGGGTTAGGAGGTACGGAGTGTGCACCCATAAGGTCCATGAACACCCTGACTCTAATAGTGGTTTGTATTGGTAGTGCTTGGTGAAAGTACTGTTGTGGTTACCCACTGGATCAGTGTTTCCACTGAAGTGGTGTTTCCACTGAAGTGGTGTTTCACTGAAGTAGTGTTTACACTGAAGCAGTGGTGTTTCCACTGAAGCAGTGGTGTTTCCACTGAAGCATTGTAACCACTGATAGCACTATGAAAGTACTGATGATAGTACTACTTGTAACGGCTTTGACCTATTCAAGTGGCAGTTTAAACTGCATTATGACCACGTTTAATTGGTCATGTAATCACTAACGGCTATAATAGGGATAATTATGAGGCTATTAATGGGCCGATTAATACTCATAATTCTATTGACTAGCCAAGAGTATTTCCTATAAATAGGAGATCTGTTTTATGCATGAACACACAGAGAAATACGCTTGAAATCAAACAGAAAGTATAAACACTTATTAGCGAAAGGGTTATAGAATTGTGCCTAATTCTCTAACTGCATTTGGTCTTATCCCAAGTAGATATTCGTGATACCCAGGCATTAGGGTCGAATACTTTACTTTGGAAAGTGATAACACGATTCCAAGTGATATCCGGTAACCACCTAGTGGTATCTGTTACTGCTGACTCTTTGTTTGTTTCTGCTGAACAGTTGTTGATTATCTTTACCCTGCTGCTGGGAACCACTACGCCAACAATCAAAGTAAACTATTTAGTGATAATCAATGGCAACTGCTGCAATGAAACATATGGCTTCAAACTTTGCAAAGCTTGATAAGTTTGAAGGGGTGGTCTTTAGGAGGTGGCAGAAGAAGATGCACTTCTTGCTGTCAATCATGAGTGTGGTGTATGTGCTAACCACACCAATTCCTGATGATGGTGATGATGCCACTGTGAAGCACATCAGGAGGAGGAGCAAATGGGAGAATGAAGACTACATATGCAGAGGCTTAATTCTCAATGGTATGTCTGATTCCCTGTTTGATATTTATCAGAACATTGAATCTTCCAAAGAATTGTGGGACTCCTTGGATGCCAAATATATGGCTGAGGATGCATCAAGTAAGAAGTTTCTTGTTAGTAATTTCACAAATTACAAAATGACTGATTCAAGACCAGTTATGGAACAATACAATGAACTTCTTGGAATACTTGGAAGGTTTACACAACATAATATGCACATGGATGAGTCTATTTCAGTCTCTTGTGTAATTGACAAACTCCCTCCTTCTTGGAAAGATTTCAAGCATACCTTGAAACATAAGAAAGAGGAGTTAACTCGGTTGAGTTAAGTCATCTGGCATTGAGGAATCTCTCAAAATGCAGGATAATGACAAGCCAAAGAGTAGCAATGCTACTGGTGCATCTGTTGTCAATATGGTGGAGCATAATAACTCCACCAGGTACAATGACGACAAAGGCAAACGCAAATATCATGATAACACAAGGGCGATTCCTAACAAGAAGGCAACACCTACTTGTTGGAAATGTGGCAAAACTGGTCACATTAAAAGGGATTGCAAGGGTGATAAATTTGGTGGTAAAGCCAATGGATCAGGCACTAATGGTTCAGGGAGTGGTGTTTCTTCCAACTCACTGAAAGGTCAGAATATGTTTAATAAGTCTTTTCAGATTTATTATGTTACATATGTGTCTGAATCTCATTATGTGTAGGATGATGATATTGCGTGGTGGGTTGACTCTGGTGCAACAGTTCATGTGTGTAAAGATAGAAGCTGGTTCAAGACTTATGAGTCACTGAATGATGATTCTATTCTTCTCATGGGAAATGAGTCAACAGCCTTGGTGCATGGTCATGGTTGTATAGATCTTAAGTTTAGTTCTGGAAAGATTGTAACTTTGTTTAATGTTATTCATGTTCCTGATATAAGGAAGAACTTGGTTTCAAGTAGTGTTTTGAATAATCATGGATATAAACAAGTTATTGAATCTGATAAATTTGTCTTGTCTAAATGTGGTGTTTTTATTGGTTTTGGTTATTTATGTAATCAAATGTTCAGGCTTAATGTTTCCACTGATAGTTTATCTGTTTCCACTGATAATGTTAATTCAGCCTTTGTGACCACCACTGACCACGGGACGACTCTACCCTTTCGCATGCTAGACTTGGCCATGTACATTATAAGAGAATGCAAGATATGTCTAAGGATGGGTTAATCCCAGCTTTTGACATGGACACTAAAAAGTGTAAAACTTGCATGTTGACCAAGATAACCAAGATAACCAAGAACCCTTTTCAGGGTGTTAGTCGTGAGACTGAGCTCTTAGAGCTGATACACAGTGACCTGTGTGATTTGCATGCCACTCCATCTTTGGGGAATAAGAAGTACTTTGTGACATTTATTGATGATGCTTCTAGGTTTTTTTATGTTTATTTGTTACATACTAAGGATGAAGCATTAGATAAATTTAAAGTGTTTAAAACTGAAGTTGAATTACAACTTGGGTCTTTGATCAAAAGATTAAGGACTGATAGGGGAAGTGAGTACATGGATACTCTGTATTTTCAGTCTGTTGGTATAATCCATGAAACGATTTATATACTCCTCGCAAAAAATGGTATTTCTGAAAGGAAAAACAGGTCTTTGAAGGAGATGGTTAATTCCATGTTGTCCTATTCAGGATGAGTCGAGGGTAAAGCTATGTTGACAAATTTTGCTATTTATTAAATTAGGTTCCCAACAAAAGGAACAAGGTTACCCCTTATGAACTCTGGACTAAAAGGAAACCCAACTTGAATTATCTCAAAGTTTGGGGTTGTAGGGCTGTTGTAAGACTCCCTGATCCAAAGATGAAAACTTTGGGTGAAAAAGGCATTGACTGCATCTTTGTTGGATATGCTCAGCATTCCAAGGCTATTAGATTCTATGTTATAGAACCTAATGAATATGTTTCAATTAACTCAATAATTGAATCAAGGGATGCAAACTTTGATGAGAATAGATTCTCATCAGTCCCTAGACCAAGTATGAGGATTCCTAATGGAACTCATGACACTGGTGTATCAGAGGTCCACGATGATGAACCATCGGTGGTCCCGATGAGGTTGTGGTTCAACAACCTGAACCCATGCTTAGAAAAAGCAAAAGGATTAGGACTCCAAAGTCATTTGGACCTGAGTTTTAACTGTATTTAGTTGAAGGAACAAGGGATGAGGTCTCTGACCAGTAATCCTATTGCTTCATTGTTGAGGATGATCCCAAGACATTTGAAGAAGCAATGAAGTCCCAGGATATTGCTTTCTGGAAAGAAGCAATCAATGATGAGATGGATTCCGTCATGAGGAACAACACTTGGGTGTTGGTGGATCTACCACCTGGTTGCAAACCTTTAGGTTGCAAATGGATTTTCAAAAGGAAAATGAAGGTAGATGGAACTATTGAAAAGTTCAAGGCAAGACTAGTCATTCAGGGCTTTAAACAAAAGTAAGGGATAGACTATTTTGATACTTATGCCCCTGTGGCTCGTATCAGTACCATAAGATTGCTGATTGCTTTGGCATCTATTCACAATCTGTTTATTCATAAGATGGATGTGAAGACAGCTTTCTTGAATGGTGAATTGGAAGAGGAGGTTTATATGAACCAACCTCGGGCTTCATCATGCCCGGCAATGAAAACAAGGTGTAAAGCTGATTAAGTTTCTTTATGGATTTAACAGGCACCTAAGCAATGGCATCAAAAATTTGATGAAGTGGTTTTGTCTAGTGGTTATGTTCTTAACCAAGCTGACAAATGTGTATATAGCAAATTTGATGAATCTGGTAAAGGAGTCATCATTTGCCTATATGTTGATGACATGTTGATCTTTGGCACTGACCAAAATCAGGTTGACCTAACAAAGGAACTTTTGTCATCAAGGTTCTCCATGAAAGACTTGGGGGAGGCTGATGTTATCCTTGGTATAAGGATTAAACATTAAAGTAAAAGAATTTCTATCTCTCAGTCTCATTATATTAAGAAGGTGCTGAGGAAATTCAATTACTTTGATTGTACTCCAGTGAGTACACCTATTGATACTTGTGAGAAGCTGATGCCTAATAATGGCAAAACTGTATCTCAACTTGAGTATTCTAGGGTAATTGGCTGCCTGATGTTTGCCATGACTTGTACAAGACCATGATATTGGTTTTGCGAGGGGAAAATTGAGCGAATACTAGTAACCCTAGTGCTCATCATTGGCAAGCAGTTCAAAGGGTACTGAAGTATTTGAAGAGAACTATGGATTATAGTCTCTCATATACTTGGTTACCCATCGTGTTGGAAGGATACACCGATGCAAGTTGGATCGATAACACTGAAGACAATTCGTCTACCAGTGCTGGGTATTCCTACTTGGTGGAGGTGCAATTTCTTGGGCATCCAAGAAGCAAACTTGCATCACCAGTTCAACAATGGAATCTGAATTTGTGGCTTTGGCTGCTGCTGGTAAAGAAGTTGAATGGTTGAAAAACTTGCTTCTTGAGATTCCATTGTGGCCTAAACCTATAGCACCTATTTCTATCCGTTGTGATAGTGCAGCTACATTGGCTAAGGCTTATAGCCAGATGTACAATGGTAAGTCTAGACACTTAGGTGTCAGGCATAGCATGATTCGTGAGCTTATCATGAATGGGGTGGTATCTATAGAGTTTGTTAGATCTCAACAGAACTTAGTTGATCACTTGACGAAGGGATTAGCTAGAGACTTGGTTATAAAGTCTGCTAAAGGGATGGGTTTAAGTCCAACTTAGTCACTGAATGCTAGGACACCCAACTCCCTCCTAAGGAAACTTGGGAGCTGAGTTCAATGTGGAAAGGCTGAACATTGATGGACTGGAGCACATGTTTTATTTACATCCCAAGGTTGTGCTCGGAACCTGCTGAAAGGAGGATGAAGTCTTTACTTCTTAATGGTTAATTTTCTTTGAAAAAGTGCTTGGCAGGAGCATGACTAAAGAGGAACCACCTATGTAAATGTTGAAGTTTTGCCGCTTCAAGAAGCTTTGTACTTTAGCTTCTACAACATTTATGAATTTGGATATGGACACATGGCTTGTATAGTGTCAGGAGCTGATAAGTGTTTTAAAGCATGTGTGTAGTTATCTTCAGGTATTCAAATGGGTTGAAGGGTTCAATTCTTGGAAAACCCTGATTCTCGAATATTTGAACGTGTAATTACTAAGATGGAAATTCAATCCTCAGGACATTTTCATTTATGCACATGTTTTGCTTGATGTTTGTTTTCATGCAAAGGAAGTGAACTAAATTTGGGGAGGATTTTTGGAAAATTTAGTGCACTTGTGGGATTAGTTCACACCTTGTATTGGGTTAGGAGGTACGGAGTGTGCACCCATAAGGTCCATGAACACCCTGACTCTAATAGTGGTTTGTAATGGTAGTGCTTGGTGAAAGTACTGTTGTGGTTACCACTGAAGCAATACTTCCACTGGATCAGTGTTTCCACTGAAGTGGTGTTTCCACTGAAGTGGTGTTTCACTGAAGTAGTGTTTCCACTGAAGCAGTGGTGTTTCCACTGAAGCATTGTAGCCACTGATAGCACTATAAAAGTACTGATGATAGTACTACTTGTAACGGCTTTGACCTATTCAAGTGGCAGTTTAAACTGCCTTATGACCACTTTTAATTGGTCATGTAACCACTAACGGCTATAATAGGGATAATTATGAGGCTATTAATGGGCCGATTAATACTCATAATTCTATTGAATAGCCAAGAGTATTTCCTATAAATAGGAGATCTGTTTTATGCATGAACACACAGAGAAATACGCTTGAAATCAAACAAAAAGTATAAACACTTATTAGCGAAAGGGTTATAGAATTGTGCCTAATTCTCTAACTGCATTTGGTCTTATCCCAATTAGATATTCGTGATACCCAGGCGTTAGGGTCGAATAGTTTACTTTGGAAAGTGATAACACGATTCCAAGTGATATCCGGTAACCACCTAGTGGTATCTGTTACTGCTGACTCTTTGTTTGTTTCTGCTGAACAGTTGTTGATTATCTTTACCCTTCTGCTGGGAACCACTACGCCAACATATGGTGGTTTGGATGACTCGGTTAAGGAGGGTCTTATGGATAAGCCTTCGAATGGGCCTAATTATCCTAATTTTGTGCCGGATATGTCTTATGTATTTCCTAATATTACGAAGAGTACTTCTGTTTCGTTAACTTACTCTTTTTCTGCTCTTGGTAATGAGGATAATTCTAATAATGAGGACACTAGTAATCATGTGGAGACACAGGGTAGTGATAGTGATGAAGTGTTGGAAGCTTATGATGATTTGGATGCTACAGATTGTGGTAATGTTGTTCTAAAGGAGGCAAGCACTTCCTCTTCTACCAGTACTCATGTTTAGTGTGGCTTCTTGGAATATAAGGGGTTTGAACCAGGCCCCTAAACAAAAGGATGTTCGTAACGTTACGTTTGATAATAATTTGTTGGTTTGTGCTATCTTGGAGTCTCATGTTGCTTGTTCTAGTCTTGATCGGTTATGTACTAAGGTTTTTCGGCATTAGAATTGGACATCGAATAGTTCTTGTTGTTTGAAGGGTTCGAGAATTATTTTGTGGTGGAATATTGATGATGTTGATCTTATTTTTATATCTCAAGAGGCTCAGGTTATGCATACTTGTATTCGAATGCGGGCTGATAAGAAGGAGTTTTTAAGTTCGTTTTTCTATGCTCATAACCGCTATACTGATCGCCGTGCTCTTTGGCGTAATTTATGTATCCGTCATGGCTATGTTAGGGATCGTCCATGGTGTTTACTTGGTGACTTTAATGCCTCTTTATGCCTCAATGATAAGTCGGTTAGCTCTTCTCATATTGATATCGCTATGCAGGAGTTTCAGGATTGTGTTAATGCTATTGATGTGTCGGATGTCAATAGCTCGGGTCTTCGTTTTACGTGGAATCAAAATCCGAGTGGAAATGATGGTATCTTGAAGAAGATTGATCGCATTATGGCTAATTTAGAGTTTTGTGATTCTTTTGTGGGGGCTAGCGCATTGTTTCAGCCCTATCGTATATCGGATCATTCTCCTGCGGTTTTTCATATCCCTCGAAATGTTAAACAGGTGCCTCGCCCTTTTAAATTCGCTAATATTTTGGTCCGTCATGCTAGATTTAAGGACGTTATTACCGAGGGCTGGTCTACTAATGTTAGTTGATTTTGGATGTATCGGGTTGTTTCTAAGCTTAAATCTCTCAAGAAACCTCTTCGGAAGTTATTATATGATCAAGGTAACCTTCATGCTAATGTGGTTCATTTACGTAATGAGTTGGATGAGGTTCAAAAGGCTTTTGATAGTAATCAGTTTAGTCTTGATGTTAGTGAGGAGCAAGCTGCTTATCTTTGGGCTTATAATCTTTGCTTGTTTGGCTGAAGAAATGTTTCTTAAGCAAAAATCTAAGATTGTCTGGCTTAAATTGGATGACTCGAATACTGCATATTTCCATAAGGTTGTTAAGAGTCGGGCAACTCGGAACCGTATTGATAGTGTTACTGATGTGCATGGTATTCGTATGGATGGAGAGCATGTTCCTATGGCGTTCGTTGATCATTACATGTCTTTTTTGGGCCAACAGGGAGTCACTCATCCTTTTGATTTATCTATTTTGTTTGTTAATAAGCTATCTATGGATGCTGCTAATTATATGGTTCGTAATGTTACTGCTCAGGAAGTTCGTGATGCTATTATTTCTATGGGTGATGACAAATCTCCCGGTCTTGATGGGTTTTCGGCTGCTTTCTTTAAAGAAGCTTGGGATGTTGTTTCTCATGATGTGATCAAAGCAGTGCAAGAGTTTTTTTTATTAATGGGATACTTCTTAAGGAGTTAAACCATACTATTATTGCATTGATCCCTAAAGTCGCTTCTCCTCTCAGGATTACTGATTATATGCCTATTTCTTGTTGCAATTTTCTCTTTAAATGTATTAGCAAGATTCTTGCTAATCGGATGAAGGGTTGTTTAGCTACTTTGGTGAGTCCTAATCAGTCAGCATTTGTTCCGGGTAGGCGTATTGCTGATAACATTCTCCTGACTCAAGAAATCATGCATAACTATCATTTAGATCGTGGCCCTCCTAGATGTGCTTTTAAAGTTGATATTCAGAATGCTTATGACACGGTTGATTGAAATTTTCTTAAGAAGATTTTACTGGGTTTTGGGTTTCATCCTCAGATGGTTGGTTGGATTATGGAGTTCACGACTTCTGTGTCGTACTCCTTGAGTGTTAATGGTGTTCTTCATGGGTACTTTAAAGGTCAGAGAGGTTTGAGGCAGGGGGATCTTTTATCTCCTTATTTGTTTACTCTTGTGACGGAGATTCTTACTCTGCTGCTTCAGAAGAAAGTTCGTAACTCGGGGGATTTCTCTTATCATCAGTATTGCTCTAATCTCAATATTATCAACTTATGTTTTGCTGATGATTTGTTTCTCTTGGCCTATGGAAATGTTAGTTCAGCTCGGGTTATTATGGAGGCGTTGGATGAGTTCACTAATCTTTCAGGTTTTGTTCCTAGTCTTCCTAAGAGCACAACCTATTTCTGCAATGTGTTGAATTATGTGAAACTTGCTATTCTCCATGTCCTTCCTTTTGAAGAAGGTAGGCTCCCGGTTAAATATTTGGGTGTTCCGTTGATTGCCTCTAGACTGCTTTATCGGGATTGTAGGGAGTTGGTTGAGAAGGTTAAGAACAAAATCTGTGATTGGAAGAATAATTTCCTTTCTTTTACGGGTAGGGCCTAGCTGATTACTTCTATTTTAGCTTCTATGCATATCTATTGGGCTTCTATGTTTATTCTCCCGTCTCGTGTTATCTTTGGACTTGGAACAATTATTACGGGGTTTTCTTTGGTGCCAAGGAGAATTACGTCGTGGGAAGTCTAAAGTGGCTTGGGAGGTTGTTTGCTTTCCAAAGGCAGAGGGTGGTTTGGCCATTCGGAGGTTGGAATGGTTCAACAAAGCTTTAATTACGTCTCAGATCTGGCGGCTCTTTACCCACCCAGAATCTCTTTGGGTTCGATGGATTCTTTCTTATAAATTAAGGGATCGTAGTTTTTGGGATGTTCCGTTACGTGGGAATATGTCTTGGAGTTGGAGGAAACTTCTTCAAATGAGGCAGATTATTCGTCATTTCTTTTGGTATAAAGTGGGAGCGGGTTCTACTGTGTCTGTTTGGTTTGATAATTGGTGTAGTTCGAGCCCTCTTGCTGACAGGATCTCTTCTAGGGATATTTATCGGGCTGGTTTTACTCCTTCTTTTTGGATTGCTGATTCTATAGTGAATGGTGGTTGGATCTGGCCGAATGAGTGGTATTCTAAGTACCCTTTTCTTGGATTTATTCCTGTCCCTTCTCTTCACCCAGATTCTTCGGATCAGCTTGTTTGAAGAGTGCAGGATGATGTTTTTCGTGATTTCTCGGTTGCTACTGCTTGGGAGTCTATACGGCCGCGTGGGAATGTTGTTTTATGGTACAATCTGGTCTGGTTCTCGCATCGTATTCCTAGGCACGCCATTACGAGGTGGCTGAGGCAGCTCAAGACTCAAGATAACCTGAGACAATGGGATGTTAGTAGTGATGCTGATTTGAACCTGTTTCAGTGTCCGTTCTGCAAGACGCAGTCGGATTCTCATGATCACCTTTTTTCCAGTGTGTTTTTTCGATGCAGGTTTGGTCTCACCTCAAGCGGTTTACTGGTGATTCTGCTATTCCCTTTTTGCTGGACCCTATTGTGGATTATTTGATTCCGATGGCGCACAAGAGGTCTATTCGTTGTGTTATCACTAAATTCGTTTTTGCGGCTGCTTGTTACTTTATTTGGCAAGAACGCAACAACATGCTTTTCAAGAATTAGCAGAGATCGGAAGCTCAAGTTATTGATGTGATTATGTCGACAGTTCGCCTTAAGCTTCTTTCGTGTTCTTTTAAGAAGACGGTGAACGTGGAAGTGCTTTTGGATTTATGGAAGCTCCCGAAGTCTCTCATCCATATTTCTCGCTCATGATTTGTTATGCTATGATGAGAGGTGATTGGTGTGTTGCCTTGGTTGGATTCGGATTCCAACAGTCAGCTTGCTTATTTGGTTCGTGATGGCCGGTCATGGAGTTGTTTGCTGCTGGATAGTCTTCTTGGTCGATGTGTGGGTTCACTGGAGATCCGGGTGAGAGTTGTACTCTTTTTCTCTACTCCAAGGTTTTCCCACTGGGTTTTTACTTGAAAAGGGTTTTTAAGGAGGCAGTCCCATTTGGTTCATCAATCTCCTTCGAACAGGTGGACGGATCATTTTGGAGTTTCGTGTTCCATCAGATGGTTTTTTCCTGTTGGATTTTTAGTTACTGTATGTTTTAATTGATGTAACGTCTAGTGGCCTGTCACTAGATTTCTATTGGATGTTCAAGCGTTTGCTTGAGGTTAATGTGGTACTCAGTCACATTCCATTGTACTTCATTGGTTTTTTTGGTTAATATATTTTACCGGGGTGTATCCCTTTTACCAAAAAAAATGTTCATATAGTTTAGGTTCATTACATTGAATGAAATCATATCATTACAAATTACTATATATACTAAATGTCGGGGAAGAAAACAGTAACAAGCAAAGGCATTAAATGCAAGCTTTCCCAACTTGGCAGAAATAGTCCCTGATGTTTAAGTGGCGCTGCAAAATTAGTCCTGCGACATTAATTGTTATCTATAGCAATCTGGAAAAAATAGTCCCTAAGATTTAAGCGGCGTTGCAAGGTAAGTCCTGTAGCAAACATTAATTGCAAACTTTCAAGTTGGCAGAAATAGTCCCTGATGTTTAAGTGGCGCTGCAAAATAAGTCCTACAGCATTAATTGCTATCTATAGCAATCTGGCAAAAATAGTCCATAAGGTTTAAGCGACGTTGCAAAGTAAGTCCTGTAGAATTAATTGCTAACTATAGCAACTTGGCAAAATTAGTCCCTAAGGTTTAAGTGTCGCTACAAAGTAAGTCCTTTGAAGCCAATCCTGCTGCATCGCGCGGTTTCCCACACACGTTTACAACTAAGCATAAAATGAGTCATCATGTAGCAAGAGAAAATTCAAGTAACTATGGTCCTCGTGTCCGGTTCATATTTACTTTTAAGGTTTAATCACATCCCATTATACTGAAACCAAACTCATTTTGCAGCGCATGGGAGACATATCTAGTAGTTCTGGTCCTCTATACAGCTTGGTGTACGGTGTCCCCTTTTAAATTTGGTTTTCTAAAAACGTCGCGACAGCCACTCTCGATCATTGACAATGTGGTCAATGGGTTCCTAATTTGTTCCTGAATTCATAAATCGGATTCGAATAAAGGTTGGCAAGATTGTACCAGGTAATAGTCAACGCCATACGCACAGTAATAGTCAATAGTAGACACTCTATACCATCATGTACGGACAACCATAATCTTCTTCTTTAGTTCAAGCTAAACGATCCACTTGGCCGGCTTATTTGGTGGTGTTTATTTGAACTTTTGCTAAAAATGTTAGTATTTTTTTTCTTCTTGCTTTATTACTACATTTTTATAGTGAAAGTAGATATAAACACGACTTACGAAGAATACTACGCTTATCATAAATTCTCTGTAAAAAAAATAAGCAATTACAAACACCTCGTAAGATGATGATTAGCTCACAATATCAACAAATTCATATGTTGAAAAAACTTAATTGATATTTTTTGCCCCATATTTTGATAAACACGTAAGCACAAAAAAAACCCGAAGCTAAACCCAAACACGTCTAAAGTCACATTGCACTATGCCCAAACTAGATAGGGGTTTAAATTTAAAGTAGTAATTGTGGGAAATGGTGTACACTTTTATTAATATAATCAGATTCCAAATAATAAATAACAGGAAGTAAATAACAGAAAAATAAGTACAGACAGAAAGGTATAAAAGCAGAAAACAGACTTTAAGAATAATTAAATAAACGAAAGCAGTAAAGGTTGGTCGAGGCTCGTGTTAAACACGATTCCCTTAAAACAGATTCGCCGTCTGTTTCCCAGGGTACAACGTCCAAAGCTGTTGTACAGCCGGACCTGACAAACTTGCCTGAAAATTCACGGAAAAACTGTGCGTTATTGATCTAGAAGATTGCTGCTATTCGGTAGGTATGAGCTGCGTTTTTGGATGCACAAAACTGAATGAGAAAAAATTTATTTTATAGGCAATACTTGTCTTGGTCACCAGGACATAATATCTGCCAGAAAAATAAACTAATATGCATATCTGTTAAACGAAATTTATCAGCAAAAAGAAACCCGCTTAGGCGAGATTTCGGAGTTGCATTCGTGTCCGCAGGAGTTCACAAGCTTCGAACTTATTTTGGCCTGAAAATCCCATTTTTTGCACCCCTTGTGCGCGCGCACACGTAGGGGTGAGAGCATAACTAACTTAAAAGAATTTTATAGCCAATATTTTATGTCCTTATAAACTAGTCTCCACTTCCCTTTCTAGGCGATGTGGGATAGTTTATTTTTCAGATGTTGTGCCTCACTTTGAGACACGATATCTCATTC
>OU343224.1:364014176-364200693 GCA_910596185.1 Chrysanthemum makinoi
CCGGATCTGTTATAGGCATATGGATTTGTTTTGGTGTACTAAATCGGTACGGGATCTTGTTTTTAGTTGATACATGGATCAGTTCTAGTTTAGTAATTTGTTGTGTACGACATCTTGTTGTTTTAGTCTAATAAATTTTTTAGTTTTGTTTGATGATACATTTAGTATTGTGGTGTTGTGTATTAGTTTAATGTTTAAAAAAATATAGACCAGATGTATGTATAATAAGATGGTCGAAACTTTTAAAAAGTTTGACTATATTTAAATTGAGTTTCCCAAAATACCCTTAAAACTCTTTTTAATAATTATATTGTCTATCATTTAATGCTAATCTAATCTATCACAAATAAAGAGATCCAATGGTTCATAATGGGTCTTACTTTTAGAACTTTAAGTTTGGTCTCACATTAACCCTCCCATATATATATATATATATATATATATATATATAGAATCCGGATCGATTGAGAGAGTTTTTGAAAACGATAGATTTTTAACTTTGATTCATGTTTTTCAAGCGTAAAACTCATTTTAATGAGATTCAAATTCAAAATGTGTAAAAAATTTTTTGAATCAATGTTAAAAATCTCTCGATTTTGAGATATATATAGAATGCTGAATCATCTGTACAAATTTAATGAATTATCATTATAACTCGATTTTAACAATGATTTGTGAATCAAATTTGTGATTTATAGATTTGATTCACTATAAAAAGATGTTTACTTGTGAATCAAATAAAAAACATTAATCAATTTTCTCAAACGAAGATTTCTCAATCTTTTCAAAATAAAAACCTTCTCAATGGAACCGGAGCCTATATATATATACATATATATATATATATATATATATATATATATATATATATATATATATATATATATATATATATATATATATATATATATAGGATAAAGATCAAATAAAAAGACAAATATCCGTAAAAGATAAAAAGATTTTTTTTTCAAAAAAAAGTTCTCGAAAATTTCCCAAAAAATTCCACAAGATCGGGTATGATGGTGCATGAAAAAGTTGTGAAAAACATTTTTCTAAAAGTCGATATTTTTTCTGAAATTTTTTTTTGAAAAAATACGTTTGCGCATTAAATCGTTTTTTTGTGCATCAAAAATTGGTTTTTGCACCCAATTTCTTTTGACTTTTTTTCATCAAAATAACATTGCGCATCTAACTAAAACAAGTTAAAAATTTTGTGCATCAAAATTTTTTTGCGCATTAAAATTCGTTTTTTGTGCCTTAAAAAAACCTATCAAAACTCAAAATTATAAAAAATGTTTTCACAAAAGTTTTATGCACCAAATACCCGATCTTGTGGAATTGTTTTTGACTTTTTGGGTAATTTTAAAAAAAAATAAAATATTTTTATTCTTTTTACGGATATTTGTCTTTTTTCTTTAACTTTACCCTATATATATATATATATATATATATATATATATATATATATATATATATATATATATATATATATATATATATATAACGATTTGCCAATTTGCATTAGCTAAACACGTTAAAATGTTTTAGCTAGCTTATGTTTGTAAATTAACCAAAAATTATACGAACTCAAAGCTCTCTACATAATAAGTAAGCTATAGGCTATGTTTGACACATGAGATTATTAAGAGATTATGCTTATTTTTTCAAAAAATAAGGAATCTAAAAAATAATCTTTGTTTGGATGACAGAACTTTTAAGACATTATTAGAAAAATAATATTCCATAATCTCTGAAAATAAAAGGTTACTTCATGTAGCTAATAAAAATAATCTATTTTTATAATATTTTTCAGCAACAGCACCAGCACCGGCATCAACAACAACAACAGCACCAGCACCAGCACAATCTTTTTTTGCCAAACATACCGATAGAAGCTTTTTAAATAAGCTCATAAGCCATCAACTTATTCAAACATTAGAATGAACTTATGTTTGCTAAGCTAAATTTCACAAATATAAAACCGTTGTTCTTGCGACATTACTCTGGTTCAAATATGAAGTCTAATAAAGTACAGATTTAAACACCTGATTTGAAGCATCAAGTCATCAACTAACACACGGGTTAAGCAACGGCCAAAAAGATTCCACCGTCGGAACCAACTGTTAGTTTTTATTCGAAAGGCAAATATAATATATCGAAAGACTAAACTAACGACACAAACAAATGGCCTTCCTCCTCTCCAAACAAGACGACTAAAAAGAGAGGAACCCGAACGAGAAATACAATACAAAGAAATACTCAAATAGACAAGTATCGTTATTAACTTGGGTTCCGTATTCGCCCACCAAAAAGTTTGACAATATGTCTGTAAGAGTATTACTATAAAATTTGATGAATTTTGGGGATTACAACTGTAGAATGTTATTGTAGCTTTATACTTTCGTATGTACATGTGTAGATCGAGATCAGGATATTCTACTTGAAGTAAAAATGAACTGCCTTTACAAGTTATATGTTTTTATTTATGTGTATAAAGATTGTACCTTGCTCATGTCATAGTTAAGTATTGGGTGTTTACGGGTTTTTATATTGGTGAATTGTATGTGAATTGTGTGAGTCAAGACGACTATACAAACTGAGTTTTCACAAAAACTAGATACTCAAAGATTTGGATAGAAGATGTTAGCAAGAAAACTCGTTTTTGGGAACTCAAATGTTTGCTATGTTCAAGAAAAGTTTTCTTGTACTGATCTATATGTTAGTAGAGCACAAAAACAAAGACGGCAACATGGTTACAATGTTGTTATTCATCAAAAGTTGAAGCTCCTCAATGGAAATATTTTTAAACCATGGCGCGTGAGTACAATTCTCGTTCAAGCTCGAGACCCAACTAATCTAAGTGAGGAGTTAAAAAGGGATAATAACTTTAAAAAGCATCATAATTGTCTAAAAATACTTTTCAGGTATCGAACAATTTTTTTTTTCTTATATGAGTGCTAAACTTTCAATTTCGAACTTTTTGAAGTAATTTGTGACATTTTTGCCCTTCAAATTGTTAAAAATATAAGGGCAAAAATATCAAAAAAGTACCTTAAAAAGACCGAATTTGAAAGATTAGTACCTCAAAAAGTCCGAATATGAAAGTTTAGTACCCGTATAAGCAAAAAAATTTGTTCACTACTCAGAAGAGTATTTTTGAACAAGTATGATGATTTTTAAAGTTATTATCCCAATTAAAAAATACGCTTGGAAGTTACATGAACAACACATAAACATGGAAGAGTTTCGAGGAACTATTGACCTATATCAGTAACTTAAGATTTAATTAATTTGTTACCAATGACTTGAAGATAATTAAAAACAAGCTGATTATAACATGAAAGCATCAAGCATGATATATTAAATCTAAGCATGTAATTTGGTCATCCCACATCGCTCTCGTAAGGAAAGTAACTAAGAGTTCAAATGACGGTTCGTATGTTATAAGAGGGGGTTCGCAGAGGCAACAAAGGTCCTAGCAAAATAAATTCTCTAGTGAATTGGGTTTATCGAGAAGGAGGGGGTTCATCTTCATTTGAGAAGAAGAAGCTATGAACGGCGGAGGTCCACATTGAAAAGAACCTTATCTGATACAACTTTCATCTTTTTCTTTATTTCATAAACCGGGTTCCAATAACTGTTTGAATGAGACAAATTTGGTTAGCTTCTCTTTTTTACGGAGTATTTATTTAGCAGAAAAGTAGTCAGTTTTTGTTAAGCGAAACTAAACCATCCACTTATAGCAAATTTGGTTAGCTTATTTGGTGGTGTTTTATTTGAAATTTAGCTAAAAATGTTACTTCTAGTTCTATTACATGTTTATAGCAAAAGTAGATCTAAACACGATTTACGAACTACTAAGGCTGCCCCCCAATAATAGCAAGCGATCGACTTATGCGATCGATTTGCAGTCGATCGCTCTTGTGTGGCTAGTCGATCGACCAACCCAAATTGCTTATCATGGTCGTGTATACGATCGATTTGAAATACACACATAAAAACAAAACTCCAACTTTCCAATTAATTTTATTAATGGTCGCCTTTACTGGGGCACCCAATCGCCTGAAGATTGCTGAAGAGAAAAAGCTGACGTGACAAAGAAAATGAGAAAGATTGACCCTCCTTACTGGGGGCAGCCTAAGTTTATCATACATTTTCTACCACTTAAAAGTAAAAAGTTGAGCAATTACAAATACCTTGTAATTTGCTGTCAGCAAATTCATATGTTGAATAAACTGAACTAATTTTTTCATATTTTGATTAACACATAAACACATAATTATTGTTCCAATCATTAACTCAGAGATACTCGTCTTGTACTTATAAAAAGGGCAATTATATTAAAGGTAATGTACCATAGTTCACACGGCTAGTATTAGAAAAGTTGAAGGTTACTCAATTTTCAAAATGTAATCTCAGATTTCATTTACCGTAGAGCAAATACTATAATAAACCTTTTACAAAGGTTTATATAATAACACATTATTAATTTTTTGACATTTTGATATTATAAACCTCCATTTATTATGGTATAAACCAAGGTTGTCAAGATCGGGATCCTACCTAGGATCGTTTTTGTCTTTGCAAGATCGTGATCGTAAGATCGGATCGGGATCTTAAGATCCTACTATAATGTTATTTCTTAATAGTTTATGTAATTTTATATAAATCTACAAATTCTAATATATTATAACCACAAAATACTATGAATGTTTCATATCAATGTTGTCCTAAATTATGATTATAAAATGTTTAAAAAGATTAACATGTTGTTTTTTGAATTTTACAAACAAACAACTCAAAAATTTGTAGTTTTTTAATTTGTAATCCGAGAAGAGTAAGATCGGATCGGATTAGATCGTAAGATCGTATGGTCAAGATCGGGATCCTATAAGATCTTAAGCTTGCAAAGATCCTATGTAGGATCCGGATCGTTTTTGCTTTACAGTATCGTAAAATCGTAAGATCATAAGATCAGGATCGGGATCCTGACACTATAAACCTTTATGATTTCATAAGAGCACAAGGTGTGGTGATTTAGGTTAAGGTTTAACACCATGTCACGTCAGCGTCACATCAGCTTTAACATTTCACCTTAACCCAACAAAAAAAACCATTATCATAACTTACCCAAGTTAAACCTTAAATTAACATTTTGGGCCACACTTTTATCATAACACAACAAACAAAACCTTAGTTAAACCTTAACACACCGCACGGTATGGGTGTTAAACCTTAACTCACAAAAACACAACACGTTAACACACGTTAGCAGCTTAACGTGGAGGTTAAAGCTTGCCCTTAACGCCACACACGGTGTGGTTAACATGCCTTAACACGGGCATGTTAAGGGTTAACACACTAGTGATAGTTACCATACCGAGTGCTCTAAGATGTCTTATAGAACGAAATGCATTAAATGTATTGAATTTACAAAAAAAGTTCAAGAATTAGAATCTCTTCATGTCACATAGACATGAAATAAATGACAACTATGGTTGAAATGAAACATAAACCTTTTCAACTTTAGACATTTTTATAAACCCACCATAGTGGATGCCCTTAGTTATGATTTGAACATTTGTAAAGTGACAATAATGTTCTTAAACGATTGTCCATCTTGTCTCGTTGTCAAAGTCGAAAACGACTTTTCATCTCATCAATCTCAAACAAGAATGAGCATATTTGACGCGAGAGATTATGAAAAATTGTGGACGCTTAAAATTATTTTTTTGGAAAATAAGTTTTGGTCAAAAAACAATATTTGTTTGGCAAACTAAGATTGTGAATTATTTTAGAAAAACAAGTTCCCAAAAAATAAGTTCTCAAAACCAGCTTTTAAAAGGTTATGGAGATTATTTTTCACAAATTAACTGATTTTAATTTTTTTCTGCAACAGCACGAGCACCAATAAAAAAAGCTACAATTTTAATTTTTTTTAGCAACAACACAAGCATCAACAACAGCAACAACACTAACACCAACACCAGCAACATTTATTTGGCCTTTAGAAATGTCTAAATCTCTTGCATGTATGATTCCACTGAAATCGTTTCGTTAATTGGCCTCTCTATAAATGAAAAGCAAAGTGACACTTAACGTAATATTGTTTTGATAGGAAAAATGCTTGTGTTTTAATTTTATTTATTATATTGTCATAATTGATGACCACGCAATCTTTTATATAACATATATACTTTAGAACATAGTGATAGGTTTAGATGCGACTGATGTAATCCGATGCAAGAGTGCGAGTAGGTAATGGTATTTTTTGATCTCGAGCACTTACTTCGTTAATGCTGATATGAAGTTTTGAACCATAGTTGCAACAATGATTGGAACAATAATTAATTTGGACTTGAAAAGTATCCATGCCATATGTCCGACAATGGTTATAAGGTTGGAGATGGCAACTACTTTTTGACAAGCTAAAAGAGAAGGTATTGCTTTTATCCCACATAGGTCAAGCAAAAAATATGTTGTAAGCTTATATATTGAGGTGATTGTTGTTTATTCAAGTTGATATAAACACATTTTGATATATAAGTGAAGGTTCAATGGTACTAAAATTAAACCATGCTAATAACATTAAACCTTACCCTTTGTAATTTGTATAGGTTGTTGACTTTTTTATTTTTTATTTTTATTATTATTATTACTATTTTTTTTTGTTAATTTGTATATTAACTTATTGTTACTATTATAAAAGTAAATGACAAATATATTTTATGTGTTAATTTCGTGAATAATGAGTCAGTCAATGACAGAAAGGAAGGTAACCCCCGATCATGTATGTAGGAACCATTTTTCAAAGATATCAATAATGTAATCAAATGTATCATATTATTTATTGCACATCAATCATTATAAAAAGATGTGTGTTCATGGGACACAAACTAGAAAATCGTATAAATGCAGTTACTAATCGACTATGCAATTTGTCTACGTTTTTTTTTTTTTTTTTTTTTTTTTTGTTTATATTTTTTATTTTTATAGATAACTAATAGAATGAGGTTAATGTAGATTCTTGTTTTGTAATGCTAGGATTTCTAGTTTTGTACATAGGATTGGTTTAACTAGTTGGATTGATTTGAACCAATTTCTATGGCTTTTGGTCTCTTGCTATCATCTCGGAACCATGTTTAAGGAGTTTGTCGATGATTTGCTTTCCATGTATTTAAGCCTTTAAGGTGATGTTCTAAGCCGGAAACGGTAATGACAATCACTAATGAAACGGTAATGTCAATCACTAATGAAACCAGTAGTATGTCAATTCTTCCTAGCAATGAGCTTTCTATTCTGATTTGATATTTTCACTACATCGATCAGTAGGTTATAGGGTCGAATGGTCTTGTGTAGTTACGCTACTTATTTTTCCAAATTGAAATGGTCAAATGACTCATTTTATAAACATAACCGATTTTTTTAGATGAGACTCTTGAAAAAACATTGCTTTATAAATACTAAAGTCAATAATGTGTTGGAACAATAATGCAATGTTTTAAAAACCAAGTTCATAATTGTCCCGCCTAAACAATAATGGTTGATTAATTGGAATTGTTCTAGGGAGTTGTATATGCAATACATTTGACTGTGACCAATTGAAGGTTTCTAAGATTTGACGAGCCTATTCTAAAACATTTGATAGAGATATCTGATTAAAGGTGGTAAATGTGTATAAAGTTTATGTTCTAAAACAAAACCTATATTAGCATAATCTTAAAATTGTATGGAATAGTTGCAACAATGTTAAATTTGGACTTAAAATGATCCATATGCCCAGCAATTGTAATAAACAATAAGGTTAGAGATGGCTACTACTTTTTTAATAAACGAAAGAAAAAAGGTATGCTCTCATCCCACATGGGACAAACAAAAGAAATGTTGCTAGTTTATATATTGAGGTGAGTGTTTCTTATTTAAATTGATATCAATATATTGTTATCCTGAAAGGTATTGATGGAGTCTGTGAGTTTCATAGACTTTTGTTGACTTTTCATGATAAATTTGTGTGGGTTGTCAATTTTTTTTGTATCGTTTATTATTTGTATATTGCCTTATTTTTACTATTATGAAAGTAAATTGCAAATATATTGTATGTGCTAATTTTGTAAATAATGTGTAGTGACACAATTATAAGTTGCATCACAATTATTATTAGTATATTGCCTTATTTTTACTATTATGAAAGTAAATTGCAAATATATTGTATGTGCTAATTTTGTAAATAATGTGTAATGACACAATTATAAGTTGCATCACAATGACTGAAAGGAAAAGATTCAATATGTTCTTAGATAAGCCTTTAAGGTTTATCTAATGTTTCGACCGTCTAATCCAAATCGAAAGAAAACGTAGCTGGAAATATTGTGTTATTACCGTTGAAGAAAAACAAGTAAAGTTGCCAGTATTGAAAAGACACTTGCATGAATAAATGGACTTTATTTCATAAACTCGTTTTCAGCTGGACTAACCAAGAACTAATCTTTTCGAATGGGCTAAGACATAACTGAGGACACTACATAATATAACCATGAACCAATCCTATAGTATCGGTTCGGTCTCTCTTCAGTTCCACTTTAAACGAGATTCAGTCCCAAACTCAACCATGAACCGAACTCAACTTTTGTACTAAACTCAAACCTAGTTTCTCACCTAAACACCTTATTTTATTTACCACATTCCTAACAGCAGTAAATCACTAATCAAAACCATGAAAACCGAAAAAGCCACATACAAGCACTTTTTGAGATATCTTCTGCGCCACTTCCCTCTCCTTATCTTATATCATCATCATCTCCTTCTTAATCTCAACTCTCCTCAATCTTTCACATTTCACAACTCCATTTCCTTTGTATATTCCTTTTTAATAACCGTGCACCTTCACTTCACCTTCATGTGTAATCTCTACTAAGCTTCGAGAGTTCGGTTGAGCTTGTTTCTTGGATCATATCGGTTGTTCACAAGTGGGCCTACTTAGGCGCCACATCAATGCGTCGAGCCTTATATAACCCAAACCCGAAGCAAGTGTCAATTAACACTAACGACTTTGATGTCAATCTAAACCATGAATGACTCACTATGTGAAGAACGCAAATAATTTCTCTTCTAAAGATAAGAACTCGACGAAGCCAACATGCTTTTACAAATATGGGTCAATGTATGCTAGATGATCTTACACATAAATGTACCAAAGGGCTTGTGTCGCAATGGTACCCTTTATTGTGTGAGAAGCTCTCAACCAAATGGTATATGGGTTCAACTTTCAAGTTCTGCTTAGGATATGTGAGATAGTTTGTGATTATATATTGTGAGATAGATAGTTGTGGTGTTAAGTAATAATAATAATAATAATAATAATAATAATAACAATAACAATAACAATCACAATAACAATAAAGGAGTGGGAGCCCAACTAGTGTCTCGGCTTCCCACCAATTTCTTGTAATCCTTTTGGTTTTCTAATGAAGTGATGTTTTATTATTATTATCTTCAGTAGGATTAGTTTTGCTATTGCTAAAGGTGTGGGAGCCCAGATTGTTTCGAGGCTCCCCACTAATTTCTTTTAATCCATTGGTTTTGTTTCTAATGAAAGTGATGTTTTTATATAAAATATATATATATATATATATATATATATATATATATATATATATATATATATAATAATTATAATAATAATAATACTCCCTCCGTCCCAAAATTATAGTCCACTTTTGACTTTTTCGGTCTTTCTTTTACAACTTTGACCTTAAGTATTTTTGTTTGTGTTATATAATACTTGATGCAAAATATATGAACGAATTGAGTTTTTAATGTATTTTTATTTTGTATAATTTTCATCAACTATTGTATAACATAAATAAAATTATTTAAGGTCAAAGTTGAACAAGAAAGACTAAAAAAGTCAAACGAGGACTATAGTTTTAGGACGGAGGTAGTAATAATAATAATAATAATCTTACACATAAATATATTTTACTATAACAATGATCAGGGTAAAAGGGGTAAATAATTGATAAGATAATGATTGATGGTGCTTGATTAAAGGGAATATAATGCTCCATTACCTAGTATTGGGTAATACCTCATTCCTCAACAAATTGAGGGGAATGCTCATTATATTGCATTGTATTCCTTTTACCTTTGCCTTTCCCTTTCCTCTTTTTGAACCAAGCGGGCCCTAAGTTTACAGATCAATACGTGGGGCAATGGTAATAAGGGTGGAAATGGTTTCTAATTCCACAAAAAAGAATGTATGCGTTGATCCCACATAGGTCAAGCCAAAGAAACGTGACTAGCTTATATGTTGAGGTGAGTGTTCTTTATACAAGTTGATACTAAGACACCATTATCGTGCATGGCATCTATAATGTATTGATTTCTAAAATCAATCCATTATGGGCCAGATGCATGATAATTTGTACAAGTCGTTGACTTTTTTTTTTTTGTGTTTTTATGTTTGTAGATTCCTTTTATTTTACTATTATAGATTACCATCCATATTACTGTTATAAAAGTAAATTGCATATACATTGTATGTGTTATGCTAATTTCGTGAATAATCGGTAACGACACCATTGTAAGTTGCACTCGGATGACATAAAAGATGAGTTATTATATAAGAAAAATGCATCATAATTTTTCAATCCATAACGGGTGTCGAGGTTGGCAATGATAGAAGAAAAAAAGGGGGTGATAACAAGGATTTAATTTTGAAGTTAATAAGGTTAAATGAGGATAGAAAAGTAGCTGGCAGAGGGTTGAAAACTGGTTGGCAGGTAGGGTTGAAATTAAGGGTAAAAAGTTGTTGATAAGAGTTCGAATGAGGGTTCGTAATTTATAAAAGGGGATTCGCAGAGGCAACATAGGTGCAAGCAAAATAAATAGTGAAATTGGGTTTGTATACCTGGGAGTGAGGGAGGGAATGAACCTTGATCTTTTTCTTTATTTGAAGGAAGTTCATTTAATTGTATCAATTTTGTATCAGGTGCTCGTTAGAGTTTAGACTGCGTGCCTTTAACTGATTACTGAAACCAAAAGTTAGCTGATTTTATCTTTAAAAAGTCAAAACAAGGAATGCAAAATCAAGGATATACTGTGTCCATTTTAATTGGCGAAGGTCCATAAGGGGTAGCCTAAAAAATGACCAACTTATTGGGCTTCTTAACCTCCCACGTGAACTCAGCCCAAACGTTCCTTAATTAAGATACTTCAAAGTCACGTTAAAATATGGGTGTTCATCGGTTCGGTTATCGGGTTGTTCGGTTTATTTAATTCGGTTAGTTCGGCTAATTTTTTTGGGTATAACAGAGAACCGAACCGAACCGAATTAAAATTAATTAAACCTAACCGAATAACCGAAAACCGAACTCCCATAACCGAAAACCGAACTGAATAACCCGAATTACATAATTTTAATTATTTATTCATTATTTTATTTAAATTTTTAGAAAAAAAAAATCAAGCTTAAAAACTGTTATATTTATAATATGAAAGAGTTTTATTATCTTTTCTTATATATATAAAAATATAAAAGATATTTATATTTATTTGAATTCGGTTTTCAGTTTAGATTGCTAAAACCATAAACGAATCAAGAACCGAATATTTAATTCGGTTTGGTTCGGTTTTGGCAAATTCGGTTCGGTTACAAGTTCGGTTTGATTATTTTCGGTTCGGTTCGAATTCGATTTTCGGTTTATTTGGGTATTACCCAAACCATGAACACCCCTACGTTAAATCCCTCCAACATATATTATGTTTGGGGTATGAGAAAGCTAAAAACCGATTCTCTTGTCACATCCCAATGTCATACACAATCTTGTTTAAGCTCGTGACTTTGCAAGCCGAGTATTTCAATACACGATCGTGACTTGAAACTCCAAACAAATAGCTTGAGCTCGACTCGCTTTGGATCTAGCCGATTTCGAGTATGTTTTGAATCGATCTCGAGTAGCTCAAGGTGTGTGGTGTGACTTTACAATCTCGTTACATCCCAATGTCATACACAATCTTGTTTAAGCTCGTGACTTTACAATCCGAGTATTTCAATACACGACCGTGACTTGAAACTCCAGTCAAATAGCTTGAGCTCGACTCGCTTTGGATCTAGCCGATTTCGAGTATGTTTTGAATCGATCTCGAGTAGCTCAAGGTGTGTGGTGTGAGAATCTTAACCAGTGCTCAATGTTTGTCTAGCGTAAAGCATTTCAATCTTGGCCGAAAGGATATATAATTGTAGTAACATACTAACATGTCAAAGAATGGAGGAGCATCGACGTCTAAGCCTTCTGCCCAATCGAATACAGGTTCTCCAACGGTTAATGTAGGTTCTACTTCTTGTAACGAACCTACTAATGATCCTACTAGTAGTACGGCTCCATCTCGGGATGACCAAGATAAGAATAATAATTGGGTGGATAATATCAACCTTGTTGATTTAAAGAACAGTTTTGATGTGCTTATGGAACAAGATTCGGTTTTGGAATATGTGATTGGCACTACGTGTACTCCCGAAGTTATCACTAGTCCTTTCAAAACTACGTCTCCATCGCCTATGAAGAACACTCCTGTTGCTGACAAAATTGGGAAGCTTGAAAAGCTTATTATTGATGGGAAAGCTACCCTTATGGATGATGATTGTAAACCTCTAAAAAATGTTGGTTCTTCAGCTAAGGTGGGTAGTAACCCATTGAAATGTGGGAAATGTGGTAGTTTCTGACAGCGAGATGATGAAAGTTTTTTATGATCATATTGAGACGTATTCTGGAAGTGGAGGTAAAGGCATAGTCTTTATAAGCGGTGGAAATGGAAAGCGGATATGGGTGATGGCAACAATTATGATGATGATGATTTTGGCCTCTCTGCTGGAATTCAAGATTTTTGTCTTAGCTAGGTTGTTTTATATTTTTTGCATAAATTGTATCTTCTATGCTGTTTTTGGTTTGGAGGTCTAGTTGTCGTTTATTGCATGTCATAAATGATTTAGTGGTTGTGTCAAGTGATTGCTTGCGGTTAATGTGGTATCTCAGCCACATTCCATTGTATTTAAATGTTTTTTTGAAGTAATATATTTTACCGAATGGAATGCCAATTACCAAAAAAAATAATACCCTTAAAAAAAAAAAAAAAAAAAAAGCTACTAACATGTCTCACTGTATGTTTATGTCAATATATTTGATCACTTTTATTAAACTACTTATTAAATAATGTAAGTAGATACTTTTTTAAACCTTTTTCACCGTCAAAATTTAGTATTCATCATACTTTATATTGGTAAATAAAGGGACATCGGGTCTTTTACGGCTAAAGTTACCCATCATCCACAAGAAAATACAATTGTAGTAACATACTAACATGTCTCATCTTATGTTTATGTCAGTATGTTTGATTACTTCTATTAAACTACTTATTAAGTAATGTACGTGGATCCTTTTTTTTTAAAACTTTTTCATCGTCAATATTTAGTAATTCATCATACCTAAGGTTGGTAAATAAAGAGACATTGGTCCTTTCAGGCTAGTTAAAATAATTGCAATGTTACATGAACTGAGCAATAACTTCAGTGCTAATAAAGTATTGTTAACGTTTTGTAATCAGGGCCGGATTTGAGCATGTGCGGGGTGATCAACCGCACAGGGCCTCAAATTTTGAAGGGGCACCATGATTATAGGCTCGTATGTACATTTAATTAGACTTCTGGCCTAAATTTGAAGCATATGTGTTTTGAAACGTGATATATCTTGATCTATAGATAAAGTAACATGGAACTTTACTGGTTTTATCTGATTTTCAAAAGTATGCATAAACAGGGGTTATGGGGTATGATATAACGATGAAGAAGAAGATAACTTTGGACTTTTTGCACTTTACACCCTTTAGCTTATAAAGTTTTGACACTATTGTCTTATAAGTATTATTTTCAAACTAGTGTAAAATGATTTGCAAATATAATAGTTTCACCCTTCCAGGTTTAATAAAGTTATCAAACGTGGACAAAAAATTATAACATGACGAGTTTTGACGTTCTGTCTTCATTTTTGTAACCTTTTATATGCTCAATTGATTAAAGTAATTTTTTGCTTCTTTTTCAAGTTAATTTCACATATATAAGAATTTTTTCGTGCTTCAAAGGTCTACGTTATAATGGTTGCACAGGGCCTCCAAAAACAACGGGACGACCCTGTTTGTAATGATTGCAATGAGCTAAAATGAAACACTAGTTTGAAAAATCATGAAGAAATGTGAATTGGTGGGAGTAACATGTCAGTGCTAACTGCTAATGATTAAGAACACGTGAATCAGTAGGCTAAAAAAGGCTTTTATGCAACTGAAATTGTCACATATGCTGATAACAGAACATCTACTACATCGTTAAATTTGGTGTGATCATTTGCGCTTGTCGTTGATCGAGTAAGAGTAAAGGTAAGGTGTCTATACGTCTTGTGCTGACAGGTAAACATTATGGATAACCAAATTTCCTTTTTGAAACCTTTAAACCTCTGATCTGAGTTCTATCTTTGCTCTTCATACTTGCAGGAAATATATAGTGTTGATATAAAAATTTTTTATCATATCTATATCATTGTATTTAACTTTTACTCCATGATTTGTCTATATCAACACTAGATTGGCAACTCACAGTTACTGAATCTTATCATATCTATATGCAGTATAGATGATTCGACCAACTGAATGCTTGCTTTCTTCTTCAAATTGTACAGGTTTGGGACAAAAAACAAAGTTGTTTAGGCCTTCGAACAAGGCTGTTTTTCTTCCTTCTGATTCGTGATTCCAATATCCTTCCTTCTGATCAATAAATAGATTTCCAAATAGGAGTCATTTTTCTTCTATCTTGCTTTTGATTGATTCCCAGAAACGTTCTTGCTCTTGATACCAATTGTTGCTTTCTTCTTCAAATTGTACAGGTTTGGGACAGAAAACAAAGTTGTTTAGGCCTTCGAACAAGGCTGTTTTTCTGATGTTGTGACTGGAACAGATAATAACTACAGAAACAAGGGTGTTTGGGCAGTAATCTTGCAATAGAAACGTCAAAGAATAAGTGCAGAAATTCTATGAATTGTATTGATATATTGGAATTGATTGTTTTACAGAAATCTAAACCTATTTATACTACTAGCAGGGTACCCGCGCGATGCGGCGGCGGGTACCCTGTGACTAAATTTTTTGACGAATAAATGTTATTTTGTTTCGGACTGCTGAATTTCAGATTTATGTCTTAGAAGCTTAATTAGATAGTACATTGTAGTTAAACTCTCCACAAAAACCAAACACTACTCCAGTCGCCGCCACCCTAATACCGCCACCTCAGTATCGCCGCCACCACCTTACTGCCGCCACCAACGACGCCCTCCACCACCCTCCTCACGTTTTTTGGTGTGTTTTTTTTAACATCTTATTTGTTATTTGTAGATCTTTTTTTAAGATGTGTATTTAAAAAAATAATAATAATAAAGATGAGGTATTTTTCTTATATATCTAATAATATGGGGTATCATGGCATGCCAATTAACTCTTTTCAGTGCCATATCAGCGTCATCTCATCATCTTCACTTTTAACACTCATACATCAAAACACCCCTTCACTCATAACATGCCATTTAGGCACACCTAACAACAATTTTATTTTCTTTGTGAGTTTTTCAAACAAAATCATCTTTCACTTTTAATCAATAAAGTCCAACCCAACTCATGTAATTAAGAATTTTCGAATGGTAAATAATTGGCCCAAGCAACTCCTACCCTAAATAAAGGATGTAAATAAGTCCAAACCTTATATTATCTCACTTGTAAACCTAATCACCTCCACCTAAAAAGCACGCCTCTTTCTTTATCAAATACTATACACATCAACATCTCCTTCATTACAACAAAAACACAGCCACTGAGACTCTCGCAGCCATTTAAACACTATCTCTGTTTTTAATCTTATGTAACCCACGAATCAAAGCAAACACAAAGCTGATCGCACACATTTTAGCAATAAAAAAATAGAAAAGAGAAAGTGGCTTAGGAAGTGGCGAAAGGTGGTTGGGGTATGGTGGCACGAGGGTGGCGGCGCCTCTTTAACTTCCACATTGGATTTGGCGGACTCAAGCGTTAGACCATGGGGTACCATGGCATGCCAAATTCATCTTTTCAGTGCCACCTCAGTGCCATCTCAGCATCCACACTTTTAACACTCACACACCAAAACACCCCTTCACTCATAACATGCCATTTGAACCCCACTCACCTTCAATTTTATTTTCTTTTACATTTTCTTAAAACAAACTTAATTCAGATGTTTAGTATGATGTAGTATTAATTAAATAAATCTTTGTCAATGATTATAACTAATAGCCCACAATGTAAAATTTATACCACAAAAACTTGGCCCAATGGTTTTGTTATACTAAATTCAGTTGTAGCCCACAATTTGTCTCACTTGTTGCCTAATCTTTTTATCACTTCTCAATTTCTCATACACAAACGCAGTCACAAATATATCCTCCACCAACCTCTTGATTTTCTCTCTTTACTACAAACAAAATCTCATCTATCTTTCTCGTGAACAACAAAAACACCGTCACACCCTCATCAAACAATCTGATCTTCGCTTTGTTTATATCCTTGAAATGGAAATTCCATCAAGAAAAAACTCCTTCAAGATTTAAATCTCCCGTAACTGGATCTAATCATATGTTTATTTAATTTTTGTTGTCCTTTTCCTCCTTTCACACACGCCAATTTTGTGGTGCCGGACAAGATTTTTGGAGGTGGGGGTGTCATCACTTGGAGGTGGCGGCGCCAATTGCTTGGCCACATAAGATTTGGCGCAAGTGCAAGCCATGGTACCCCATAGTCTTATGATACTCCATGGTCTAATTTTTTTTTATAGATCTAATGATTTTATTTGTGGATCTATTGATTTTTTTGTAGATCTGATTTTTTAAGCTTCATAATTTTTTTTATAAGACCCGTAATTTTCTTTCATTTTTCTTTAAAGATCCATATTTGTTTTAAAGATTCGCAATTTCTTTAATTTTTTTTATACATCCGAATTTTTTTAGTAGATCTAATTTTTTTTATAGATATATATATATATTTTTTATAATTCCGTAATTTTTTACAAGGTTTTTTTTTAAATATAATTTTTTACGATTATATTTTTTCTAGATCTAATTTTTTTATAGATATAATTTTATTTGTAAATTGAACATATTTTTTTGTTTTTGGTACTTAACTTTTGAACAGAGCGGAAAAGTGTTCATGGTTTATTTTATACAACTAAAAGTGTTCATGGCATTGAAGAAGTACTGGAGAGAAATCATGAAGATACATGTAATCTGAAAACTATGTAGATCACCAGCAGCAACTTGATTCAAATGTTTTTTCTGTGTGGGACTGTACTGGATGTTTCTTTATTTAATATGTGCATGTTTTTTCTGTGTGGGGCTGGAAAAAACATACGCAACAACTGGATGTTTCTTTAACATTAATGTGGTTTCTATTTCTATATTTAACAAGTCTGAATTTTTAGGCTTTAATGTCTTGTACATCAAGCTTAACCACTTACAAGTCTGAAATGTCTGAAATTTAATAAAGAGAGAGAGTGCTTTGTGTATTATAAGTAGTATAGATATGAACCGTTGCAGCAAAGGGGCATACAACGTTTCAGAAAAGTGACATACCTATTCTATAAACGGTTTATACCGTTTCTCCTAACCCAGCCCAATTACATATAACGGTTTATACAAAATACATAACATAAAACTTACACTAAACTACCCTTAACTATATTAAGATTACATATAATAACTTAAACATACTACTAAGTTTCTTGTTTTGTCATTTACATCCAACACTGAATGTGTCTAAGCTTTGATGATGTTCCAAAGCAGTCATGATTTAGCAAACGAGTCGACTCCACCTTACTAACTCCAGAGCAGTCATGTTTACTCACTGATGTATGGAGGAATAAGTTAGCGGTTCCTTTGTGTATTTTAAATGATGGGAAAGTGTTGTTGCAATTGAGGGGGAAACTGGTTGTGTGTGATTCGCAGAATAGTTCATCCATTGAGATGTATTGCAGATTTTTCCTTCATTTTGAAATTGTTGTTTTGGTACTACCAGCTAATTTACAATCACCCTGTAGAAAAGACACTCTTTTGTAACCTTTAACTGCATTGTTACATGGACATATTTTTAAATTTCGGTTATGATATGATTGAGCTAATATATAACTTCATTTGACATATCTGACCATTTGCTAGATATATAGCAAATTGGGGTTATGGTACAGAAAAGTTACTAAAGTTTACAAAAAGTTTGTCCTAAGGTAATATAGTTTCATTTTGTTCAGTTAGGTTACTAAACTTTCGGTAAGCATACACTTCGAAAATTCAGTGTTAGTCCGAGTAACTTGGATGCATATTTTTTGATAAGTTCTGTAACCTGAGTGAACAAAATTTAAAGTTCAATAACCTGAACATTCACTTTTATAAGTTCAGTTAACTGAGTGAACAAAGTTTCAAAGTTCAGTAACCTGGATGAACAAAATGAAACTATATTACCTTAAGACAATTTTTTTGTAAACTTTAGTAACTTTTGTATACCATAACCCTAGTAAATTGCAATGCCATAATCTTTTTAAATCATAAACCTCAACCTGTTGTTAAAATAGTAGACATAATTCTAACAATAAACAAAACATGAAGGGCTTAAATGTAAATATAGAACAAGAATAAAATAAAATGAATATTTTCCCCAATTTCTCAAATGCAAATCAACTGAAAAACCACAACTCATGAACAAAATAAAATGAATCCAAATCAATTGATTCCTACACTTTTAACCGAAATCATCATCGAAATTATGTTGAAGCTTCCGGTCGAATCATTGTTACGACGTAAGTCTGTTTGCAAAGAATGGTACTCTTTAATTTCCGACTAGCATTTCATTAAATCACATTATACTCTATCTAGTACAAACATTAACTATGCACATCATAGACTTATTTGCAACATTTTTCCACAAAAATACAATCACATCAGCTGTCCACTTTATGATGTGTTGTTTGATGAATCTGCTAATAATGCGATACTGCTTGGAAATCCATTTCAACAAACTAGACTCTTTAGAATAGTTGGGACTTGTAATGGATTAATGTGCCTTTTAGATGTGGATGATTATACTTTGTTTATTTCAAACCCGAGTACTAGAACAACCAATATTTTGCCTCCTTCAAACCATAGTTTTGAAAGGCTCAAGGCGCACTAAGGCGCAAAGGGGGGCAAAGAGCTTCGAGGCGAGGCGCATTTCAAGGCGCGGGATTCATGAATACGAGGCGCACTAAATACATTAATTTTTTATAACATATGTGACCATTTATGTAGCTTAAATACCACAAAATAATATTAAAATACTTAATACATGACACATATTGCCGTTATAAAGATTAAAATTGATCAGTTGTCACTTCTCAAATGGATAAACTCTTTGGCTCAATGACCTATATAGAGATTAAAATCCATATCAGACTAAATGTGTTTGTGTCCTTACACTTGCAGACTTACATATAACAAAGCTCACAATTTAACCGAAAATATTAAGCAAGCAACATATTAATATTCAAGACATAATGCGACATTTTCATGATAATATGTCATAAAGAAAATACTTAATGAAACAAAGTAACTTCTTACAGAAATTTTCAATGAATAAAATAAACATAAAATCAGTTTAAATTTACAAATCATACAAATACTCACCTTATGACTTAAAAGGCCCATGTATATAACTTATAAGACCCATGTATCTTATCTTAATATTTAGAAAAAAAGCCCAAAAACTTGTAACATCTCCGAGGCGCAAAAAGCCCCAAGGCGCAAAAAGCCCTAAGGCGCTGCTCTTTTTGTGGGCTTCATGCATGTCGTGAGCCTCGATCTAAAAAAAGCCCAAAGGCTAGAGCCTTGTGAGCCTTAGCGTCTAGGCGCGATTTTGACAACTTTGCTTTAAACAAGTGGTCATTGCATTGCGTATTTCCTATGGTTTTGGGTATGATGAGACGACTCATGATTGCAAGTAGGGGTGTTAGTAGGGTCGGGTTGACCCAACTCGAACCCGATTAGGCCTTATCGGGTCAAAAATCTTGTCGGGTTGTTTTGGCCCGAACCCGATAATGTTATCGGGTCGGGTTAGGGTTAAAAAATAATATTATCGGGTTATCAGGTCAACCCGATTAGACCCGATAATCAATTTTCCATTTTTTATATTATTAGTTTTTATTGGCCCGATGTCTGTTGTAACTAATCTATCTATTAATAACAGAACTAGGCACTTAAATAGTAAAAGAAACTGTTGTAACTGAACATGCATCAAATTAATAGACACACAACATTATAAAATACATCATGCAAGAGAAATGTGACAATTTAATCATGTGGCTACCCATTGGTTACACTTTCTTCTCACTTCTTTAGGACCGTTAACAATACCTTAATAATAACTTTTACCTAATACTTGCATGTGAAGGCTATTAGCAATCATTTTATAATGTCCAGGCTGCAATGTCGGTTTTAGTGTAACAATAAAGGTGTGATTTGTATCCTATATGACTTTTTTTACTAATTCTTCAATGACTAGACAATGCCACAGTGACATACTTATCAATTCTGATCAATATGATTACGCTATATTACAAATAGAGTATTCATTTTTTTGCTTGGATGGGTAAATATTTAACCATGCCTCAGACTCACAGACTACTTAAAATTCAAGGTAGATGCACGCCTAGACACTCATAATCTGAAACCTATGTAACAACATGGAAGAGCAAACGTTTCTATCTCGTATGTTTCTTCCAGCTTCTCATAATTCATTTGATAGTAAAATTAGATATTGATAAATATAATAATGATAATAAACCATCAAACTTGCAAGAAGGTGCAAGTTTGAATGATTGAACTTTGTTATGCAATTTCTGCTTTTGGTCCTCACAAACAAATTATGTTAGCGTAGCATGTAACTAAGGTGTTTCTTTGTTTATCTGGTCTGCTGCAAGTCTGCTGTTATGGTGAAACTGTTATGACCATGGTGAAACTGTTATGACCATGGTGCAACACAGATTCTTGTTTGAAACTGTTATGGTGAAACTGTTATGACCATTTGTTACTTTGAGTTGGTGAAATTAGCATTTGTTACTTTGAGTTGAATGACCAACTGTTACTTTGAGGTGAAATTAGCATTTGTTACTTTGGTGAAACTGTTATGACCAACTTTTATGCAACAAATGATTGTGTTGAATGACCATTTGTTACTTTGATACTTAATAGGTTACTATGTAAATTAACAGGTCTGCTAATTTAACAGGTTACTTTGATAATTTACATGTTACTTTGATACTTAACAGGTTACTATGTAAATTTGTTACTTTGATACTTAACAAGTTACTTTGATAATTTACATATTACTTTGTTACTTAACAGGTCTGCTATGTAAATTAGCATGTTACTTGTTATTTTGCTATTACAACCCGCCAACCCGACCCCGACTTAACCCGACCCGATAACACCCGAACCCGATAACCCGATTATTTATCGGGTCGGGTTGCGGGGTGACTTTTTAAAAATTCGTAACCCGACTCAACTCGACCCGACAAACCCGATAACACCCCTAATTACAAGGTGGTTAAAGTATGGTGTTGTGACCAAACTTCGCCTTACTGGAGTACTATGATATATTCGTTAAAAGCTGGAAGTTGGAAAGAGATCAATTGTTTTCTTTTGGTTAAGCCTATATATGAAGGTGAGTTTTTAAATGGAGCTCTTCATTGGTTGACCGATGATGTCGGGTCGGGTTCGGGGGATATAGTTTCTCTTGATTTGGGGAAGGAGACATATGGTGAAGTTTTGCAGCCGGAGTACGATGATGGTTGTGTGTTCTTTGTAATTATTATGAAAGTCGTGTGGTGGATGTATGGGTGATGAAGGTTTATGGAGAGAAAGATTCTTGGACTAAATTGCTTTCCATCTCGCATTGGGATCCTTCGTATATTGGCTTGATGATCTTTTGTGTATTTCAAATGACGGAAAATTGCTGTTGCAATTTGGGACGAAGTTGGTTATCTATGATTGTATAAATGGCTCATACTCAGAGATACACAACTTAAGTCAAATTCTTAACGTGTGTATTATTGTTGAGAGTTTAGTTTCTGTTGGGATTTAATACTCATAACAATTATATAAATCAAATAACATCATCAAAGCATGCAGCGGAAGTAAATAGGAATAATATATGTAAGTAATTAACTGAATAAGAAAACGCGTACCTTTTAGCAATTCAAGAATCAAACGTTGATTAAACAAGAACCAAAAACCCAAAACCCTAACTTTAGGGTTTAATAAATTCGACCCTAAGGAGATCGACCACCAAGGATTCACAAGCTCAAGCGTGCTTGTCCTTCGTTCTTGTACACACGTACTAATAGCGATTTGATGTGGAAAAGCTAGTTCCTTGAATCACAAATAAAACCAACACTTGTATCTTTGGGTTAAGCAAAATCGAAAACCCTTGGGGTTTGGGTGTTTCGACCGGCCACACAAAGAGGGAGAGAGGAGAGGAGAAATTAGGTTATTGGTGATCCAAGATTAAAAGAATAATGAATACAAGGGTTTGTATATATACATTCTCAAAACTTGGTGACCAAGAAAAGCCTCCCTTGGGCTTTTGAGAAGCCACGACCGGCCACCCCAACCCAAGAGGGTTATAGACTTTTCTTGCCCACTAATTTCATCTCTAGTCCTCATAGTTTATATTTAACGACCGTTAACCAAACCTCGTTAATTATTTAACTATCGTTATGTTTTATTTCGTAACTAATAATTAATAATAATAACGTTTTATTTATATATTAATTATTTACATCAATTCTCATACGTAATGTGTGCAATCCCGAAGTCTCGAGTTCGAATCCGGACATACATATATTTAAATATCCATAAAACCTTTCAGCTCCCACTTGGATATTACTAAATATAGTAATGACATTGGTTAGTCTAGCTTTCACACGCCAATGCCCCCAGATCAAATCGAGTATGGTCTCCTGGAAAAAAACCATTTAATGATTCATCATTTTTACTTATCCTTTTGATACTAATACTACATTAACTATGAATATGGATCAAGTCATTTCATAAGTTAACATTCTTTCTCGTTGTATATGATTGAACAAGATTACCAAATCATCCGAACGTATTCCAGATAGATCTTGGGTATGGCCATACAAACATCTTGTCAACCCTACGAGGGGCCCAAATATAGTATTATGCTTTGAAACAAATTCAAAGGAACAAATTATCTTGACTACAAACATAACTCATGAACTTTGCAACACTTCCGAAAATAGCCCTTATAACTACCAGTTACGGATAGCGTTAGACTATCTTACACAAATGCACTACATTCATATCAGTTATCTGGTATCTCAAAGTCTGAGGATAAACATTTCATGATATACTTAATGATAAAATCCAAAAGTATCATCATGTAAAGTTGGGATGAGTCCTATATTCAATTCATTGAATATCATGTGAATCTGGTATGTCCCACGCATCAATATACTTTAAAAGTATATTCCACCAAAACTCAGATTTGTCTTAATTCAATGACATTCCCACATCATTGATTGACAACGGACTATTTAGAATAACATAAGTTATTCACGGATTAAACATGCAAATATAGGATATAATATTAAGAAAATGAAAAATAAGCATAAACAACTATTTTATTTCATTTAAGTAATATTTGTTCATAACATCCTTTTATCCAAATACTAATCACAGATCTGCATGAAACTACTAGCTAAACGAAGACCTATCCTATCAGCATGGTTAGTAAGTTTTTCTTTTGGCAAAGGCTTCAGAAAGGGATCACTAGATTATCATCGTATGAACTTTGAGTAAATTGATTTCACCTATGTCGACTTGTTCTCGAACATAGTGATATCGACGAGGAAAATGTCCGGCGCCCTTCATGACTCCAGGCTCATTGGCAAATGTTATTGCAGCAGAGTTGTCACAATACATTTAAAGGTAACTCTATTGAGGGCATTACTTCGAGTCCGAAATGAATTTCCTAATCCAAACAGCTTCCATCGCAGCTTCTGAAGCAGCTATGTACTCATCTTCTGTAATAGACATCGCAACCGTTGTTTGCTTCTTGCTCTTCCAGTCAACTGCTCCTCCATTAATGACAAAGACGTAACCCGTTTGAGACTTCAGATCATCTTTATCAGTTTGGAAAGACGATCGCAAAAACCTCGTAACATCAAGTTCTGCATCTGATTTCCTCCATACACTAGAAACATTTCTTTAGTAGCCCTTAGATACTTAAGAATGTTCTTAACAACTTGCCAGATTTCACACCTGGTTCTTTGATACCGACTGGTAATATTTTGTGCAAACGCCACATCAGGCCTTGTACATCTTACAAAGATACATGATAGATCCTACAGTCGAAGCATAAGGAACTTTATTCATGTATGCCACCTCTTCAGGTGTTGACGCGCATAGTTTATTACTTAAGCCATGTTCAACTTGCATCAGCAAATATCCCTTCTTGGAATTTTGCATACTGAATCTCTTCAATATTTTATCAATGTAAGCACTTTGGCTTAGTCCAATTAACCGCCTTGATCTATCCTGGTAGATCTTGATTCCCAGAATAAATGCTGCTTCCCCTAAGTCCTTCATAGAAAAGCACTCTCCAAGATAAGACTTTACATCTTGCATACTTGGAATGTCTTTTCCCATGATCAATATGTCATCGACATATAAGACAAGGAAAATAACATTACTCCCACTAGCTTTGTGATACACACATGGCTCATCAAGATTTTGAGTGAAACCAAATTTCTTGATTTCTTCATCAAACTTCTTGTTCCATTGCCTTGATGCTTGCTTCAATCCATAAATGGATCTTTGAAGTTTGCATACACGCTTCGGATACTTTGGATTCACAAACCCTTCAGGCTGCGCCATATAGATGTCCTCATCTAGGTGACCGTTTAAGAAGGCAGTTTTGACATCCATTTGCCATATCTCATAGTCATAGTACGCAGCTATGGCTATAAGAATCCTAATAGCTCTAATGTCTCTACAGGAGAAAATGTCTCCTCGTAGTCTACCCCATAGGTTTGAGTATACCCTTGGGCTACAAGACGAGCTTTATAGGTGTGTGCATTGCCATCCATGTCAGTATTTATCTTAAAGAGCCACTTACTTCCAACAACCTTAGCATTTGGAGGTAAGTCACCCTCTATCCAGACTTCGTTATCTTTCATGGACTGCATTTCCCCATTCATTGCAACTCGCCATTTTTCCTTTTCAGGACTCATCATGGCGGCTTTATAGTTAGCAGGTTCACCAAGATCCCCTAACATATTTTCCTCAGCTTCTACGTTGAGACATAGACGCCAGTGCACGCGTAGTCCTACGGATCTACGAATGGGAACCACTTCAATCTCGTGGAACGCCCAGACTTTCAAGTTCTACTTGAGGTTGGCTAGTGTTTTCAGAAGGTGTTGTATCTTCTATATCATCTTCCAGATCATAAACTCTCCTACTGAATTCATGAGATATGAGATCCCTTTCAAGGAATTCTCCATACCTAGCAACAATTACTTTGTTTTCAGGTGGAAAGTAAAAGTAGCAACCCATAGTTTCCTTTGGGTATCCTACAAAGATACACTTAACAGATCTAGGTTGCAGCTTATCAGCAGAGTCACGTTTAACAAACGCCTCACAACCCCAAACCTTTAAGTAAGACAAGTTGGGAGCTTTCCCATACCACACTTTATAAGGAGTCTTATCAACCTTCTTAGTTGGAACCATATTCAATATGCGAACAGCAGTTTCCAAAGCATAATCCCAAAAGGATAATGGAAGAGTTGTAAGATTAAACATCGATCTCACCATGTCTAGCAATGTACGATTCCTTCTCTCAGATACACCATTTTGTTGTGGAGTATATGGAGATGTGAGTTGCTGGACGATACCACACTCAGCTAGATAATCTTTAAACTCTTGGCTTAAATATTCACCACCTCTATCGGATCGAAGAGCTTTAATCTTCTTTCCTAGTTGTAGTTCTACTTCACTCTTAAAAACCTTAAATGTTTCAAAGACTTCATGTTTATGTTTAAGTAAATAAACATAACCATAACGACTGAAATCATCAAGAAGGTTAAGAAGTAGTTAGCACCCTTTCTTGACACATGTCTTAGTGGTCCACATACGTCAGTATGTATCACACCAAGAAGATCGGAAGCCCTTTCTAAACTATTTGTAAAAGGTTTCTTGGTCATCTTCCCAGATATGCAAGATTCGCATTTATCAAATGATTCATCATTGATGTCTTGCAAAAGCCCATCGTGTTGCAGCTGTTGCATGCGTTTCTTGCCTATATGAGCAAGTCTACAATGCCAAAGAAATGAAGAATCCAAATCACCTTTGATTCTTTTATTATTGATGCTAAAGACAGAATTACTTTTATCAAACATATTATCATGCAAATCAATTTCAAACACACCATTTACTGGAATAACATTAAAGTAAAAAACACCATTTAAAGAAACAGAAATTCCATAATCAGTAAATGTATGAACGAAACCAATATCTTTTAACAAGGAAACAGAAACGACACCCCTAACAATGGAAGGTGCGTAATGACAATCGTTTAATGACAGACTAGACCGAAGGTAAAACTAAATCAAACGTGCCTATAGCTTCAACGACCGCATGTGCTCCATTACCCACGTGCAGGTATTGTTGTCCATAGGCAAGCTTCCTTGCTCCTCTAAGTCCCTGTAGTGTATTACAAATATGAATACCACATCCAGTATCATATACCTAGGAATTTATTTTATGAGGAAAAGCAAATAATTCTATCATCAAAAGAGTACTGGAAGTCGCTGCCACAAGGCGATTTTTATACCTCTTCTTGCGCAACTCATCAAGGTACAGTGGACAATTCCTCTTCCAGTGTCCAACCTCGGTGCAGTGATGACAAGCCATATCCTTCTTCGGATTCTCACGCTTCTTGGAAGGGTACTTCTAGGGTTCTTGCTGATAAGTCATAACTTGTTTTCCCTTATCAACTTTACCCTTACCTTTCCCTTTCTTGTTCGCTAGCGGCTTATTAGGCTTAGAAATCCTACCCTTCGGATGGTCGAACCGCATGTGTAGGGGCCTTCTTGGGCAAACCTTTTTCGTAATCAATGAGCATTGCATGTACCTCACTGACTGTCTTCCCGGTGCAATGCATATTATAATTGCGCACGAAACCATCAAACTCCTTGTTAAGGGATCTGTTGATAAGGCCAATTTGTATGTCATTGGGGTAGACATAGTTAAGACGCCCCAGTTGGTCCATGTAACTCATCATTTCCAGGCAAGTGGGCAACTACGGTTTCCCTTCTCCTTTCTTGCAACTATGAAGAGCATCTATCAAATCATACAGCTCTACAGTCACAGGCTTTTCAAACAACCTTTGCAATTCTTCAAGCATGAGATTAGGGAAGTAATTTTCAATCTGCTTTTGCAAGTTTGGATTCATACTCCCGAGCATAATGCAGGCGACCTCATTATACTTGTCATACTCAGATTGCCATGCGGCTCGTGCTTCAGCGTAGCATCACTGCAGGTTCGAGGACAAGGCGTAGTAAAATAATTGAGTCTTTTGGCAACCCTCAAGACAATTCTGAGTTGCCGATACCAATCATTGAAATTCGCTACCAGTCAATTTCTCTCGATCAAACATAGATTTGAACGACGAGGCTAGTGCGAGAGATTCAGCTTGAGCCATTTCTACAGAAATAAAAGTTCAAAAGTTAGTACTTTCGATAAGTAATCATTCAAGAAAATAAAATACCCTTTGGTCAATATTCATATTAACCATAGAATTTTCCTTGAATTTTGGATCCTCATTATCATAGTTTCACCACATCAGTTGATCTGCTAGTGGTGAAAGTATAGAATAGGTAATCGTTGAAAAACGATAATTGACAAACAAGTTTTCAATTCCAAAAATTTATGGGATTTACGATTTTGCCAAAACAATTAATGCAAAACGTAAGCATGTTTCATCCCATCTTATGCCTTAAGTCATAAGTCTCACTAACTAACTTAATTAAGTTTTCTAACTTAGAAACTGCAAATCATAAAGCTGAGGTCTCACACAACTAAATAATTCACCTCGTTATTGTAATCTAGATAAAGGTCTCACATAACTAAATTACAACTTCAAGTGTTTCATATCATTAGATGGCATAAACTTAAATTTAAAGGGTACAATTTTTTGACGTGTAATCAAAACTTATGTATAAAGAAGCATGCATACAAACTTTATAACATAATATTTTCGAAAAAACTTACATAAGATTTTAATTGCTAAGATTGAATTCTACAAAGTTTTAATCGATGCGTTGAGAAACTTACAACTTTGCACTAAGACGCTTCATACATAGAATGGTTATACTAGGTAGCTCCAATCGAACTCACAGGGGGCAGAGGACCAGGTAAGCGCAAAAGCATAACCTTAGACATCCATTCAGTGCGACTGTGCGCACTTCTTAATTAACCCCTTTATAGTTTGTTCTAGTGGGTGAGCCGTTCTAACCATTTAGTACAATCGCATCAATCGATTAAAAGTTCAAGAATTATTCTTAGATAACAAATCGGTTTGCCATTATTTAGTTCATTTAATTTTCTATTCCAAAAAACCCTTTTTGCTTACTAACATGTCAAACAATTTATAAACAAAAAGCACTTTAATAAAAATTAAACACACTCAAATAATATAAACATATAACTAAACAATTTAACATATGTAAAACAATTAGCCACATGCATAATTATTTCAATAAACTCTAATAAACAATTCTAGGCGTAAATAATGCATATATTAACTAGGGCTTTCACCTACAAGGTAGATGAGCCACATACATCGACAAGTCGATTGCGTAAGCCAAAGTTAACAATATACCAATTAGCACATAACGAATTTTTATTAGTTATAATTGAGGTCTTCCCCAATTTGATAATTATTAAATAAATAAAACATGTGTGTATCACTTAACAATTAATCAATAAACAAAAAAACAATACTCCATGGCAAAACATGCATGTTCCACCATGGATTCCGCATAACAATTATCACCCAAGATACGCATATTACATGGCACATAACAATTATTCATTAATTAACCACATAAAATTAGCATGCAATCCTAGGGTTTCTACAAGTTTTACAAAATTAAAACCTAATTAAATAAATAAAGGGTAATCGACCCATACATTAAAAAATTAGGGTTTCGAATTCAAAACCCTAGAAACCATAAAAAGCATGCATATAATCATAAAGATCCAATTTTTATGTGTTTCGGTAATTAATTACATCATATTAACGGCTCGTGATGCCACTGTTGGGATTTAATACTCATAACAATTATATAAATCAAATAACATCATCAAAGCATGCAGCGGAAGTAAATAGGAATAATATATGTAAGTAATTAACCGAATAAGAAAACGCGTACCTTTTAGCAATTCAATAATCAAACGTTGATTAAACAAGAACCAAAAACCCAAAACCCTAACTTTAGGGTTTAATAAATTCGACCCTAAGGAGATCGACCACCAAGGATTCACAAGCTCAAGCGTGCTTGTCCTTCGTTCTTGTACACACGTACTAATAGCGATTTGATGTGGAAAAGCTAGTTCCTTGAATCACAAATAAAACCAACACTTGTATCTTTGGGTTAAGCAAAATCGAAAACCCTTGGGGTTTGGGTGTTTCGACCGGCCACACAAAGAGGGAGAGAGGAGAGGAGAAATTAGGTTATTGGTGATCCAAGATTAAAAGAATAATGAATACAAGGGTTTGTATATATACATTCTCAAAACTTGGTGACCAAGAAAAGCCTCCCTTGGGCTTTTGAGAAGCCACGACCGGCCACCCCAACCCAAGAAGGTTCTAGACTTTTCTTGCCCACTAATTTCATCTCTAGTCCTCATAGTTTATATTTAACGACCGTTAACCAAACCTCGTTAATTATTTAACTATCGTTATGTTTTATTTCGTGACTAATAATTAATAATAATAACGTTTTATTTATATTAATTATTTACATCAATTCTCATACGTAATGTGTGCAATCCCGAAGTCTCGAGTTCGAATCCGGACATACATATATTTAAATATCCATAAAACCTTTCAGTTTCGCCTTTTGCTTTGTTAGGCCTTGGTGATAAAAATGGTGATGAAAATTAAGGTAAATTTTTCTCTTTTAACTCAGTTTCAGTTTCGGGTTAGTTGTAATTAACCATAACTTGTTCGGAATTTGAGTAAATAATTGCAATATTACATGGACAAAGATATCATTGAATTGAACAATTACTTCAGTGCTAATAAAGTATTGTTAACGTTTTGTAATGATTGCATTGAGCTAAATTAAAACACAAGTTTGAAAATTCATGAAGAAATATGAATTGGTGGGAGTAACATGTGAGTGCTAATGATTAAGAACATGTAGATCAGTAGGCTAAAAAGGCTGTTACGCAACTGAAGTTGTCACATATGCTGATATGCTAATAATAGAACTTGTACTACAGAGTTAAGTTTGATGTGATCATTTGCACTTGTCATTGATCGAGTAAGAATAAATTAAGGCATCTGTATGTCCTGTCCTGACAGGTAAACAATATGGATAACTAAATTCCTTTTCGAAACCTTTAAACCTCTGATCTATTTCATTTTATCAAATTTTAACTCCATGGTATGTCGATATCATCATTAGATTGGCAACTCACACTCACTGAATCTTTGTTCTTTCAGGAAAGGGTGAATTCTCCGAAGTCTTTTACATTTATGGATGCAATTGAAGAAATATTCAAGCTAAGAACGCTTATTGAGCTTTAATCCAATCCTAACAGCTTTAACAAATGAAAGACTTCTACTCGTATGCTTTTATTTTCATAAGTTAGATGTATGTTAGTACCTTTGGAGTATTTCTTAATGACATTATAATTTGTTGAAAATTTATGTTGCTGTATATTTAACTGTGTTCATGGTTGCCACCTAAATTGAAGCAAATATATCAACCCTTTGTGTAGAACATTTTGTGAAGCTCTCCATGTGGTATGACAATGACATGTTCAATTTTTATTTTTTTTGGTTGATTAATTGGACTTGTTCTAGGGATTTGTATATGCAATACAGTTGACTTTGACCCATTGAAGGTGTCTGGACTTTTTTTTGGGTAAAAGGGATTTTTCACCCTGGTAAAATGCATTACACCAAAAACATTGAAGTACAAAGGATGAGGATGATTCCCTCATCTCAGTCCCTTAGGACATTTACAGACTCTCATATAAGAATGACACGCCATTCTTATAACTTACATAAGCAGGGACGGAACCAAGGGGGTGCCCGCGGGTGCACGTGCACCTCATGTATTTTTTCGCTATAGTGTTAATTTTTGAAAAAATTATAGATTTTTTTTAAATGTATCTTAAATGCACCCGATGCATCAAAATATGTCTCTAGTATTATTTAGTTGGTATATTTACAATTAAAAAAATAAATATAAAATTTTGTGAAAGCCCTAATATGACAAAAGCCCAAAGATGAAACAAGTTTGATAAATTAAAGCACAAGCCCAAAGATGAAAACGTTTATTAATTAAACAAGTTTATTCATAATACTAACAATTTGCAAAATCCAAAATTGAACCGAAAGTCACCACAAATATGAAACAGGTTCATAACTCGAAGTCATAACATATATCTTTCATTTGTTTTATTATATCTTTTAATGTTTCTTTGTTTTGATTGGTTGTTTGAAATTAATAGTTTAATCATTAGGGATTAGAAGTCATTCTTTGGTCTTCCTTGCACTGATTAAAAGCGTTTATGGAATTAAAGTGATTTTTTTCCCTTTTACTGCGTATATAATTTATATTCTTCACCAATTGTTAGGATTAATAATCATGTAATAGTGATATGAAATTATTGAGATGGTAAATATGGCTAACTTTCATTCAAGAGGCCGAAATGATAGAATTACAAACCAACATCATTTCGAGGTTGATATATTCAACATTGTTATGGATATGCAAATTCAAGAGTTTGGAGATCGTTTTGGTGAGGGAAGCACCGATTTACTTGATTGTATAGCGGCGTTGAGTCCACATGATTCATTTTCAGAATTTAGTATTTCAAAGTTAGTGAAACTTAGTGAGATGTATCCGCGTGATTTTACTTATAAAGAAAGGTTAAGCTGTCCTACAGAATTTGAAGTCTATTATCAAATCATGCGTAATGATAATGATTTCGCTAACTTGGATAGTATTGCCAAACTTGCAAAGAAGATGGTGGATAAGAAAAAACATACATCTCATCATTTGGTTTATCGGTTGTTGAAGTTGGCTTTAGTCTTGCCTGTTGCTACCGCTTCGGTTGAAAGATGTTTTTTTAAAATGAAGCTCATTAAAACTGTTTTGCGTAATCGGATAGGTGATGATTATTTTAACGGCGCTTTAACTTGTGCTATAGAGAAAGAAGAACTTATTAATGTTAAAAATGAGGGTGTACGTAAGCGTTTTTTTGCTATGAAAGATCGTAGAATCACTAATTAGATGGTAATATGTTCATTTATTTATCATTTTAATGAAATCTTCGTTTTAATCCACTTTTTAACTCTATTATATTATGGTTCAAAAAAATTTGTGCACCCGGTCATATTTGTATCTGGCTCCGTCCCTGTACATAAGGTGTCTGGACATTAGTCAAGTTTTAGGAAATAAGTCAACTCCACCTTACAAATATGCAATAAAAGTTGACTCTAGGATCATCAATGATGGCAGCACACAGGACATCCCAATACCATTTTTCGTCTTCAGTATTTCTTGCCACAGAAGGTAGATTGGGTCGTGTTTTATCTTGAACGGGTCAATAACGCCAGCATTTCAAACTTACATGTAGTACTATATATACATTTCAAGATGGGAGGTGATTTGCACACTCCCATAAATGATTGGGACATTTAATTTAGAGTGTTTAGACATTTATACCATTCGAGGATGAATATTACTAAAAGTAATGTGAGGATATATATGTCAAGACACTCTAAATTTGAGTGTCTCAAATATTTATGGGAGTGTGCAAATCACCTCTCTTTCAAGATGTATTAACTCGTTTAATGCATCATATATTTAAAGCTTTAGAAAGTTTTAGCATAATAACAACATGAATAGAAAAAGTTTATAACTTAATATCGTTACATATAACATAAAAATCTTTTGAACCTTTTATAAAAATTAATCATTAGAGATGCTCTTAGTCTCATGGACTTTGCACATTATGCACATTATTATTATTATTATTATTATTATTATTTTTAAAGATATTGCATGTGCTAATTTCGTAAATAATGTACAATGACACAGTTATAACTTAAAAGTTATATCGGAATGACAAAATGGAAAAGATTGAATAGGTTCTTAAATAAGCAAAATATAAATAATGTTTCGACTGATTAATCCAAATTAGAGGTGCACAAAAACCGGTTTTTACCGGTTTTCGGTTTTTGGAAAACCGGTTTTAGAAAAACCGGTTTTTCCAAAAACCAGTTTCGGTTTTTTTCGGTTGTACAGGAATCGGTTTTTTTCGGTTTTAAAAGTTCGGAATCGGTTTTTTTCGGTTTCAAATTTCGGTATCGGTTTTTTATCGATTTTTTACCGGTTCGGTATTTTTCGGTTTTAAATGTTCGGATCCATTTTTTTATCGGTATTTTACGGTTCGGTTTTTTCGAATTTAAAACATTTAATACTAATACATTTCGAATACACTCATAACTTTTATTTAAACAATACAATTATACAACTATAAAATACGAATACATTTTGAATACAATAATAACTTTTATTTAAACAATACAATAAGAACTAAAAATAAATACTAATAAATTTCGAGCTTCGGCATGGCCATCACCCAAAAACATATTAGTATACTCAAGTATATCGAGCTTCGGCATTGCCATCACCCGTGTATACTCAAGAAATTAAATCATCCAAAATTCTTCTACATCTAACTCTTTCAACATCAAATGGGTCAAATTCACCTTCATCTTCTTCTTCTGCTATAGTTTCTTCAATTTCTTCAATCGAACCTTCCAACGATCTTTCACTATGAGAAAAGGCCGATTCGGGCTTAGTTTTGTCCTTTTTTCCTATATAATTCTATCACTATGAGAAAAGGCCGATAATTAGACTTAAAAACAAATCGATTATTTTCTGACAGATGTCGATAATTTCGGATTATTATAATAATATTTATTACGTCAAAAAATTCAAATCGATTATTTTTTGACAGATGTCGATAATTAGACTTAAAAACAAAAGGCCATCTCGTTTCTTTAGAAATAAGACACCGCACGCACGATACTTGTCCACTAATAACGGCAAACATTCATAATCAAAATTAAACGTAATAAGAATGTTATATTATTACGTTTAAGAAATCGTTTTCGAAAACATAATTTCTACATTGTTCGGGTACCGGAAAGGTACGTTTACTCGAGGATTCGACAAAACACGGGGTACAACGTATACTGTATTAATAAATAAAAGGATAAGATACAATAATACTACCTACTCTAGCTTTGATATCATTGCCTACCAGCACACCCAAAAGCAGCTGTCCCCTTTTCCTTTATCTCTGCTCCACAAGGTAAAATGATACTCCGTAAATCACTATCAATGTTTTGTCTTCTCCTCCTAACGCAAGTTTCCATGGTCAATTTCAATCTACCCTCAAAAAGAAAAATCTCTCAAGGATGGTGTTGGAAATTTCTTGGTCCGACTGATGATTGGAGAGATTGCTGGGCTTCGATGCTTCTTGCTTGCGTTCGGGATCAAGTACCTTGTTTTGAGTTCATTGTTCTCACTTTTCCTTCTTCTTCAATTGGCCACATATACGGTTTAAAAAAAACGGTTTTAACCGGTTTTTAAAAAAAACCGGTTTAACCCGGTTTTAAAACCGATAAAAACCGGTATTTTAGAAAAACTTAAAACCGGTGCAACCGGTTCGGTTTTACAAAACCGGTTTCGGTTTAGTAAAAACCGGTTTTTGCTAAAACCGATTCCGGTTTTTTTGGGCGGTTTTTTAAAAAACCGGTTCTCTTGTGCATGTCTAATCCAAATAAAAAAAAATCGTAGTTGGAAAAATTATGTGGTTACATTTGAAAAAAAAAAGTTTTATTTTCTTACTTGGTGTAGCCCAATAAATAGAAAAAATGTTGGCCCTTTTATTGTGACAGTGGAGACCATGCATGGCCCATGTGTTTGATACAATTTGCTTAATTATTTGTAGTCATTTGAGCAGCAGTTCTGGTTTTTCTTCATTTAATTTAAATTAACCCATTTTACAGTTCTTAATCACCTTATAAAGGCAATAAAATTGAGCTCCTAGTGCTTGAGAAGGTATTATTTAAGTTTATTCGCGCACCATCAAATTATTTCCTAAACCACATAGCACTATATTGACAAAATACCGATACATCAACACATGTCAAGGACATATTTTGTGAATATCGTTTGCATCTACACAATTTCTTCCACATAAAATATAATCAGAATACCGTTTCCTATATTTCCTAAAGTACCAAGAATTGGCTCCTTTGTATACGACTGTTGTTTAATTACTACATTTGGTCAAACTAAGACTTAAAAGCAAAATACTAAACTGGTTACTAATCAATAGCTTTAACTTCTTTGTTTTTTCAGGAATAACGGCGAATTCCCTGAAGTCTTAATCAACATTTATGGATGCAAATGAAGAAATCTCAAAGTCTAATTCTAGTAGCATTAGCAAATGAAATACTTCTACTCAGTGAGTTTATTACTTCCATCAGTTAGATACTTAGATGTATGTCACTAGACTTCCATTATTTCGTGATGAAATTTAAAGTTTGTTGAAAAACCATGCTTCTGTATCAACATATTGTGAAGGTCTTCGGTTGGTATGACATGAAAAAAGTTACGCTTTCATCCCACATAGGTCAAGCAACAAAAGTGTTGCTAGTTTATATATTGAGTTGAGTGTTGCTTACATAAATTGATATCAATACACTGTTATCCTCCAAAGTAATGGTGAGCTTGTGATGTTAAAATCAAAGGTCATCTGTTACTTTGTGGATAAATTTGTAAAAGTTAATTATTTTTTTTTAAATTGCCTTATTTTTACTATTATATGAAAGTAAATTTCAAATATATTTTATGTGATAATTTTGTTAATAATGTGTAATGACACAATTATAAGTTGCATCAGAACGACATAAGGAAAAGATTGAATAAATAAGCAAAATGCATCAAAATGTTTCGACCATCTAATCCAAATCAGAAGAAATTGTAGCCTGAAAAATTGTGAAAGGTATTTTTTATAACAAAGACATATAGGACAAGATTGAATACCTTCTTAAACAACGAAAATGCATCATAATGTTTCGACCTTCTAATCCAAATAAGAGGATATCCTAGCAGGAAGAGATGTGTAAGGTGTTTTTATAACGAAGAGTTGTGAGATTGACATTTAATTAAACTTGTTTGCCTCCAAAGTAATGGTGAGTTTGTGATGTTGTTAAAATCACACGTCATCTGATACTTTGTGGATAAATTTGTAAAAGATAATTATTTTTTTTTTAAATTGCCTTATTTTTACTATTATATGAAAGTAAATTTCAAATATATTTTATGTGATAATTTTATTAATAATGTGTAATGACACAATTATAAGTTGCGTCAGAACGGCATAAGGAAAAGATTGAATAAATAAGCAAAATGCATCAAAATGTTTCGACCATCTAATCCAAATCAGAAGAAATTGTAGCCTGAAAAATTGTGAAAGGTATTTTTTATAACAAAGACATATAGGACAAGATTGAATACCTTCTTAAACAACGAAAATGCATCATAATGTTTCGACCTTCTAATCCAAATAAGAGGATATCCTAGCAGGAAGAGATGTGTAAGGTGTTTTTATGACGAAGAGTTGTGAGATTGACATTTAATTAAACTTGTTTGCAAGTGCAAGGTATTTTTATATAAAGGAAAAACTCATATTTTGAAAATGAAAAATTAAGAAAACTATATATGGAAGCCATAAATTTTTATTATTTATTTTCGTTTATAACTCTTAATTAATACTAGTTTTATTCATTTTAAATCGTGCTTAATCCCCAAATTCTTAAACTTTTATTATTTTTTGTTTATAACCTATAAACCTTTTTTTTCACTACAATTATCTTCCCGTTGCTACACACGGGTACTTGTCTATTAATTAAGAGTCGTGAGAAAGAACTTTTAAAAAATTGGAAGGTCAATACCATCAAGAATGTGGACCAAACAGGAATTCAAAAATATTCAAACTGAAAACCAAGTCTATATAGTACCAACTCAGTGTCGGAAGGTCCATAAGCGGGAGCCCAAATAATGACCAACTTATTGGGCTTCTTAACCTCCCACCCCAAACGTTACTTAATATACTTCAAAGTCACATTAATGACCAGTAAATCATTTCCAACGTAATACACAAGCTCAGTTAGGCTCGTGACTTTACAAGCCGAGTATTTTAATACTCGATCTTGACTGGAAACTCTACTCAACTAGCTTGAGCTCAACTCGCTTTGGATCGAGTCGATTACGAGTATTTTTTGAATCGATCTTGAGTAGCTCAAGGTGTGTGGTGTGAGAAACTTAACCGGTGCTCAAGTTTTGTCTAGCTTAAAGCAGTTCAAAGTTGGCCGGAAGAAAATATAATTGTAGTAACATACTAACATGTCTCCCTTTATGTTTATGTCAATATATATGATCACTATTAAACTACTTATTAAGTAATGTACATAGATACTTTTGAAAACCTTTTTCATCGTCAATATTTAGTATTCATCATACTTTATGTTGGTAAATAAATGGACGGCCTTTCACGATTAAAGTTACCCATCATCCACAAGAAAAGTCGAGAGAGTTGATAGCAAATTAGCATGTCTGCATGTGAGTATCTTTACATAGCTAATTTAATTTTATATTATTTCGTCAAGCAAACTCTTAAGATTATACATGTTGGTCTTTTTTTATTAAAAAAAAAAAGAAGGAAAACTTCTTAGTGTTTCAGCTTTGCTCTTTCAAGTATTTAGCATACTAGGCGAGTACCCGTGCCTAGCGGCATCGGTTTCTAGCGGCAGACATTTAACGATATGCAATATTGTGGTAAGTGTTTCGTATAACGTTCAAAATAGAACATGAAATGATCAAAATGTAATTAGAAACGGTAGTAACATGTGATAATTCAACTCTAGCACAAAAATTTAACATATATCAAACGACATATAAAAATATTCAATGAAACTTAAAATAAAACATTACATCAATTATGAAATATTAACTAATAACACACGTTACTCGTCGCGTAAAAATGTCAAATTAAACCGGGTCAGCCCGCCGGGTTTGAAGCGTCCCGGGTCAACCCGGTATCGGTTTCAACAGGTCAACCCGGTATCGGTTTCAACGGGTCAACCCGGTATCGGTTTCAATTGGTTGTTTTTAATTTGGTAGATGTGCTTTTAATTGGGTGTACAATGTGAATAAATTATTGTACTTTTAAGTAATGAGGTATTTTAATAAGAGTATTAATTATATTATTTATTTCTCTCTCCATTGACCATGTTTTCAACATTCAACTTTCAACATTTTTCACTTTTTTCACTTTGACAATTTTTCCATTTTATATAGTATAGATAATACTGAAAAAAGTAATAAACACTTGATATAATACGATATCCAAAGGCTTAAAGAAAAAACTATTCGGTGGTATGCACCACGGGATCACAAGCAAAAACCTACCACTACGCGTGATAGTAAGGGGCACGGAACGTCTGATTTTTGCTTTAACAGAAAATCGCGCACTGAACGTCACGACCACATAGTGGTTCGATGACCATTACGTCCGGTCTAAGTGTACACAATAATAAGCATAGTTGAAAAATGAGCAAAAGATGAAGGATGTAAATGTAAATATAAAAGACATATTTATTTAAATCAAATCCAAGAAGAACCCTAACAAAAATGGCACACAAGCATAAACAAAAATCAGACGCATGTTTCCACCAGAAATCATCCGTGAAATTCTTTTGAAGGCTTCAGTTAAACCCTTGCTACGATGTAAGTCTGTTTGTAAAGAATGGTACTCTTTAATTTCAGACCAGAATTTCGTTAAAACACATTATACTTTATCTAGTACCAACATTAACTATAAACATCATCGACTTATTTACTACATCTATAAACATGTAAACGATCTCATTAGCTGTCCTCTTTATAATGTGTTGTTTGATAAATCTGTTAATAATGCGATACTGCTTGGAAATCCAGTTCAACAAACTAGAGGTTTTAGGATAGTTGGGTCTTGTAATGGGGTTAATGTGCCTTTTTGGTGTGGATGGTTATACTTTGTTTATTTACAACGCGAGTACTACAACAACCAATATTTTGCCTCCTTCTAAACAAATGGTCAGTGCGTTGCAAATTTTCCTATGGTTTTGGGTATGATGAGACGACTCATGATTACAAGGTGGTTAAAGTATGGTGTTGTGACCAACCTTCGCCTTACTGGAGTACTATGATATATTCGTTAAAAGCTGGAAGTTGGAAAGACATCGATTGTTTTCTTTTGGTTAAGCCTATATATGAAGGTGAGTTTTTAAATGGAGCTCTTCATTGGTTGACCGGTGATGTCAAGTCGGGTTCGGGGGATATAGTCTCTCTTGATTTGGGGAAGGAGACTTATGGTGAAGTTTTGCAGTCGGAGTACGATGAAGGTAGTAAGAGACTGACTTTGGGGGTTTTGGGAGAATGGTTGTGTGTTCTTTGTAATTATTATGAAAGTCGTGTGGCGGATGTATGGGTGATGAAGGTTTATGGAATGAAAGATTCTTGGACTAAATTGGTTTCCATCTCATATCCGAATTATATTAAATTTCATTCTCCTTTGTGTATTTCAAATGACGGAAAATTGTTGTTGCAAATTGGGACGAAGTTGGTTGTCTATGATTGTAATAATGGCTCATACTCAGAGATACAAAACTTGGATGGATTTGCTGGCGCATGTATTGTTGTTGAATGTTTGATTTCGCCTTTTGCCTCGTTAGGCCTTGGTGATAACAATGGTGATGAAAATTAAGGTTAAATTTCCTGTTTTAACTTTGTTTTACTTTTGGGTTAGTTGTAATTAAACCATAACTTGTTCGGAATTTGAGTAAATTGTTGAATATTACATGGACACAGATATCATTGAACCAAACAATTACTTCAGTGCTAATACAGTATTGTTAACGTTTTGTAATGATTGCATTGAGCTAAAATGAAACACTAGTTTGAATATTTGTTAAGAAGTTTGAATTGTTGAGGGTAACATGTAAGTGCTAATGATTAAGAACATGTGGATCTGTATATTTGTTGTTGGTATCTTGGCTGATATGCTGATAACAGAACATGTACTATAGCGTTAAGTTTGATGTTATCATTTGCACTTATCATTGATCGAGTAAGAGTAAATGTAAGGTGTCTCGATGTCATGCGCTGTTAGGTAAACAATATGGATAACCAATTTCCTTTTTGAAACCTGTAAGCCTATGATCTACTAGAGTTATGAAAGTTTGGAAAATGATTGGGAAACCTAATTATTTGCCTAAAGTTGTGCTAAACATGTCTGGTATGATCTTAATGGTTTGTAAAAAAGTGAGTCCCATGGTTGTAGCCATCACGATGATGCCACGTATGCTTAGGCACATCTTTAGGCATATAATTTAGGTCTCCCAATCACTACTCTAGAAGTTTTACCATATCTATATCATTGTATTTAACTTTTATACTATGATATGTCGATATCAACATTAGATTGGCAACTCACACTATCTTTGTTCTTTCAGGAAAAGGGTGAATTCTCCAGAATCTTTTACATTTATGGATGCATATGAAGAGACCTGCAAGCCAAGAACGCTGATTTAGCCTTAATCAAACTCTAGTAGCTTAACAACTGAAATACTTCTACTTTCGTATGTTTTTATTTCTTTAATTAGATGTACGCAACTACCCTTCCAGTATTTCTTAAAGAAATCAAAAGCTTGTTGAAAAACCATGCTGCTGTATGTTAACTGTGTTCATGGTTGCCATTTATATTGCGGCAAATATATCAACTCTATATGGTTGACTAATTGGAATTGTTCTAGGGAGTTTATATGTAATACAGTGACTTTGACCAACTGAAGCAGCCAACTTTTAACAATTTAACAATTAAGTCAACTCCACTTTACTTACTTTTTGATAAGATTAATAGAGACATTTGATTTTTTGCATAATCCCTTGCTTTACTCATTTGTGCTATGTTTTATTGAGATTTTTGAAGGAATCAGTTCGTTACACATCAATCCAATTTACACTTCCAAATATATGAAACTAAAATAAACTCAGCTAAAGTTAGACTTAATTAAAGGTGGTGAATGTGTATGAAGTGCGAGTCTGTAAACAGAACCTACAAGGGATAATCTTGGAGCAGAAATACATCAAATAAGAATGGTTGTTCCCAGGAACATGTAACAAGAACTGTTACAATATGTCTATTAAACGCGCATCCAAACATTCGTTATGACAGGATATGAGATCTTTTTTGAACGCATTTCTAAAAAGTAAAAACTAAAGAACTACTCTTCTATTTAATAAGGTGTTTGGCGACCATCGTGATTATCAAACTGATATCTCTAGATGTCATCGATATGCTGGTATTTTGTGTATTTATATATGATATATTGATATCTAATCAATTAAAACGTTTGCGTAAATTTGTTTCCAGATAATTGATCGAGTCTATGAGATATTTAATCTTAAAACCGGCTGTTGGAGGATGGTTCAAGTATCTCATATTGACATCAATAATCCTGATTAATCATTATCTTCTCCGATAGGGTAGTTAAGCATGACAATGGTCTCAATAGTACAAGATTAACTTTTATGTCTTTCTTTGTTATGCACATTGGCTGATAATGAAAAGGGTCAAAACTTTCCAAAAGTGTATACTTTAAGATCAGTAACAACTACTGTAATAATATACCCTCATCTATCATATTTAATACAGTAGTGATAAAATGTATAATGGACAACGCAACATGATTCGTTTGACCTGTATTAATTTATTTGCCTGCTTTGACCCGAACCAGTTCTGTATGCTACCCATCCCACCAATTATCTCTTCCATCTAATATCATCATTGTGTCACTGAGATTTTTTTGCTTTATCAAACATGTTAATCTTTCATTGTGGAAATATTTTTCAAGAACTGAAGTTGGTTACGTATATTGACAGAATTGCATGTCCCATATCATGAATCTCCTTACTAAGTCGCGGTTCTTTAATATTATCGCTTGTCATTAATTAAGGAAAAGCAAGAATGTCTATGTGATGTATCTATATACGATATTCAATAAAGAATGTTGTTACCTTTACACCTTTAATTGATTGTCTAGCACTTATACGTGTTACTGTTTATGTGCCAAAGTTCAAGGGAGTTATAAAATAACTTTTAAGAAATAACAAACAGATTTTAAGAATAATGTACGAAACACAAAGGGTGTAAATACAAAATCTTAAAAAACATTATATTTAGATACGATACTCAATAAAGGTCTTATTATTATTTTCACTTTTTCAACAAAAGCAGGAAGCTAGGAATCAAGAACCCTAATTCAAAGAGAACAAACATGGCTCTCAAAGATAAACAAAAATCAAAGAGAATTAGTAACTGGATTCCTGCAGAGATCATCTCGGAAATCCTGTTGAAGCTTCCCGTCGAATCCTTGTTACGATGTAAGTCTGTTAGCAAAGAATGGTACTCTTTAATATCCGACCAACATTTTATCAAATCGCATTATACTTTATCCACTACTAACAACATTAACTATGCACATCATAGACTTATTTACAACAGTTATAAAGATGGAAACGATTTTATCAGCTGCCCTCTTTATGATGTGTTGTTTAATGAATCTGCTAATAATGCGATACAACTTAAAAATCCATTGCGACAGACTCGACTTTCTCGAGCTCTTTTGATAATTGGGTCTTGTAATGGATTATTATGCATTTTAGATAAGGATGATAGTACTCTGTTTATTCACAACCCAAGTACTAGAACAACCAATATTTTGCCTAAACAAGAGGCCGGGGTTTCGTATGGTTTTGGGTATGACGAGATGACTCGTGATTACAAAGTTGTGAATTTATACATAAGTGAAGGTTACTATCGTACTATGATATATTCGTTAAAAGCTAGATGTTGGAAGGAAATTGGTCTTTTTCCTTGTATTGATCCTTTAAATGATGGTAAGTTTTTAAATGGAGCTCTTCATTGGGCGAGTGGTGATGGCTGGTCGTGGGAGATAGTTTCTCTTGATTTAGCAAATGAGACTTACGGTGAAGTTTTGCAACCGGAGTATCATGAGGGTTATAACTATCTGGAATTGGGGGTTTCGGGAGAATGGTTGTGCGTGCTTTGTTGTTATTTTGAAAGTAGTGTGATAGATGTATGGGTGATGAAGGTTTATGGAGTGAAGGATTCTTGGACTAAGTTGGCTTGCATCCCACATCAGACTCATATTTCGTGGGATCTAATTTTGGATCCTTTGTGTATTTCAAATAATGGGAAAGTGTTGTTGCAATTTGATTTGCAATTGCTTGTCTATGATACAAAAGATAGTTCATCCACGATGATTGACAACTTTGATGGAAGTCTTAAAAGATATGACTTAAAAGATAGTTCGTTTCCAGAGATTGTGAACGTGGATGAAATTAAAAAAGCTTGCATTGTTGTTGAGAGTCTGGTTTCACCTTATCACCCTTTAGGCCTTGCTGATAACCGCGCGATAAATATTAAGGTGAGTTTTGCTCTTCCAACTCTGTTTCATTTTCCAGTTAGTTTTAATTAACCATAACTTGTCCACTAAGTGGAATATAATTAAAATAATTGCAATGTTACATGGACACATAAGTCATTGAAGTGAACCATTATTTCAGTGCTAATAAAGTATTCTTAACGTTTTGTAATGATTGCATTGAGCTAATATGTAACACTAAGATACGTGAAGTGGTGGGAGTAATATGTCAGTGGTAATGATTAAGAACGTGTGAATTAGTGGGCTAAAAAGGCTGTTAAGCATCTGAAGTTGTAACTTATGCTGATAACAGAACATGTACTACATCATTTGCACTTGTAATTGATCGAGTAAGAATAAATGTATCGTGTCTATATGACATGTGCCAAAATGTACTATTGTGGATAACCAAGTTCCTTCATAAATCTTTAACCTCGTATCAGACTTCTATCTTTGCTTTTCAAACATCCAAGAAATAAAACATAGATATAAAAGTTAAAAGGGGACTTCACTCTTTCAAAATTTTCAACATATCTTCATCATTGTATAAACATTAGATTGCGAGTCATACTCACTGAATCTTTTGTTCTTTCAGGAAAGGGTGAATATTTCAAGTCTTATACATATGTGGATGCAATCAACAAGATCTTGAAGCTATGAACGCTCATTGAACTTTAATTTAATCATAGTAGCATTGACTTATGAACTACTTCTACTTGTATGCTTTTATTTCCGTCGGTTAGATGTATGTTACTACACTTCCAGTAATTCTTATTGAAATTTAGAGCTTGCTGAAAAACAATGGTGTATGTCTGTGTGAAGGTTCTTTGTGCGGTATGACATGTTAAAATATCACTCGTTTTGGCTGATTAATTGGACTAAGACCAATTAAAGCCTTGAAGCTCCCCGGGCTTTAATACTCAAAGTAGTCTATGTTTTTCTGTTTAGTGATTAGCATGTTTTTTACATACCAAGGTTCTGTTTAATTAAGATTATATTAGAATGAAGCATTTCTTTACACATGAATGAAATTCACGCTTCCAAAATTATGAAACTACTAACAAAATAGTCATCATATATATTGATGACATATACCCCAACACTAATAAAAGTTGACTCAAAGTCACTGTAGTTCTATTAAACGCACATCCAAACACCTGCAGCGACAGAAAAACGAGATCTTGAACAGCAGAAAACTAAATAACTAATTATTAAGGTGTTTCAGAATGGAGTAATTTATAATAAAAAGCTGAAACTATCAGATGTCAAAACCTCAAACTAGTGTTTCGAAATTTATAAATATTTTAGGCTTGTCGACAATCCATTTATTCTAAGATTGCACACAATAACTAGTTTACTTACATGACTATCTAAAGTGATAATCATAGAGCTTCTGGCTGGTTGTGTTAACATGTTGAGAAGAGCAATGTTGTAATTTTTATATCCACCAGAATAGCCACAAACTTAGGATATATGCAAAATAAATTGCTCTTGCATACTAGCCCATCGTTAATTCATATATTTTTTGGTCAAATTTATATGTACTGTATCTAACATTTAGATTTACACAAACGCATTGATCACATATCATATATAAATAGTTTAATAAATAAAGAGACATCGGGCCTTCACGTCTAAATTTATCATATCCCCGATGAAATTCAAAAGAGTTGATAGCAATTAAGTGAAACAACTTAAGGTGTTCTATGTTATCAAAGAGCTTATTTATCTACTTATTAGATGTTTCAGATTATTGTATAACATGATTTGGTGTTTTATATGAATAGTTTGTCCCACATAGATAGAAAGTAATAGTGGTGAGATCTTTATCTCTTTCCTGTGTTTGGTAGAGTAAACTAATCATGTTTTGCTTTAAAATATATTTGTAGCATATATTGATTAGTTTTTTTCACTTCTTATTGTTAAAAATGTAACAATTTCTTTATGTTTGTTGTTTATGCATAATTGGTTCATAGAGTAAAACACGATCTATAAATAGTAAATGGGCACCAACGAGTGTTTTTATTCGCGCTTTGCGACAAGTCAACCTCACCAGTTGTGCTCATTTGATAAGGAAGGATTCTAAAGGAGGGCCAGGAAATGATCAACCTTTTAAGCTTCTTAACCTCATACATGAATTTAGTCCGAACGATAATCACAAATTCAAAGATACTTGGAAGTTTAGAGAGTTAGCGGCTTTATAGTGGGTATGATCCAGCACAAACTTATTGCCTTTTGTATATTAGTAATGTATGTTTATTCATTTTTTATTTATGGTAAAAATGCATATATATCCCTCCAAAGTGAATAATTACATGTATATCGTTTGTACAAGTTTTTTATGCACATTTTACAATGGTTTTTATGCATGCTTTGGATATATATGTAATTTTGCATTTTTGGAAGGATTTATTTATTATTATTATTATTTTTTTAATTTCAAACTTGTTGTAATATTCCATGTGTAGTTTTGTAACTGAAGGGCTGTTTGATAAAATCATATGATTTAGCGCTGAATGATTCTAAGCTCTGAATAACACATAGGCTCTGTATGAACTTGGTTCTGAATCAAAACGATATGTTTGGTAAGTGTTGTTGATACTGATTTGAACGATATAAAATTACAAATCTATCCTTATGTTGTATATGATGTGTTTTTATTGATTTCATTTATAAAAAAAAACTACACATAACGAAGAGTGAGTTATTATTATTAACACATACGAGTACGTGTTACAAAACTTTGATTAAATTTTAATAGTTGCTACCCATTTCAATTAGAAAAAATAAATAACACGCATTAACCATTTTGTTAGTTAAAAACAATAATAAATAAAAAATTGTAAAGGAAAAAAAGTTACATGACGTGATGACGATAGCGAATTCTTTTTATCAAAGAGACATAATAACTTTATTTTTAATATTGTAAATGAATAAATAATAAACTGTTAAGTTATTGGATGTTGTATGGATTAGAGACCCCACTCAAGCAAAATGGTCCAGTAGCAAATGAATAATTCAGAGGTGTTAAACATTTTTACCAAACAATGAAGCCTCTGACTGAATAAGTAATAGGCTCTGAATTTATCGATTAAGAAGCAATCAAACAACGCCTGACTAACTGATGATTAAGACGTAGGAACTTTCCACTAATATTAGTAACTTAAGTTTTAAAATGTTGTATAAGATGTTTAAAAAAAGAAAAAAAATCAACGAACCATAGTATATCAAATTAAATAAAACTAATGCAAGTATAAATACATACATAGCCTATATAAGCTAGTGTTTACAAAATCACCCAGCTACCAAGGTTATATGGGTTGGTCGATCTAAAGAAGCTACATTGAGTATCGAGTCTCGATTTAATCAACTCAATGTCATCTATAAGTAAGTTGCTTTTCCTCTTATCCTTTTGAGGTGCTTGGGATTGATTGTTTTTCTACTTTGTTCACTTTATTTAATAAGCACTTTATACGTTGTCGTGTTTGGATCACCTAAGCTGCTTTTGATATTTTCGAGCAAGCAAAACAATATTCAGTAACGATATTAACTTTGCTAAGATGTTCAGATAACCATAACTCATGAATATGAACTATTGTCTTAAAAGAAACTAATTTTTTTGAAATGTCCCCGTTCACTTAATGATAATTAAAAACAAAACCAAGCACCTCAAAAAATCAAACTAATGCAATTATAAAAGCATAACATATGAGAATTGGTCTTAGGGCATCACCCAATAGAACCTATTATGCAGTCAATTCATTGTAGCTCTTCCACATCATGAGTATTTAATAAGGGAGATAATTTGCACACTCCACAAAATGATTGAGACGCTCTAATTTATTGTGTTTGGACATTTATACTCTCATACAGGATGTTGGAATTTCACGATATGTTGGAATTTCACGATGTTTTTCTAGCATTTTAGTGCCTTATTACTCAGTTCAACATGAACTAATAGAACCCAAAAAACACATGTTAATTGGTCCAGAAACTTTATCATGCAGAATGAGTTAAATTGTCAAACTAGTTCATTGTCATACCTTAGTTACCAAGTCGAGACATAATATGTAGATATACCTAATAAGTTACATTCCAAACTTTTGAACCAATGTCAAAATTTTCATATTCATGCATCATCACTAAGGTTGGAAACATGATAACACAATTACTAAGTTGTAAATAACTTAAACTAATCTTTGTACCTTGCCATATTGGCATTCTTTTTTTACTCGAATTTTCTATGTTGTACGTATAGCTGGTTTAACCATATATCAATATCTAATCACCATTAAAGTCCTCCCTAAAGATAATGTCTATACCAAATTCCACCATGATAAATCACTCATCCATGTAAACCACAATTATCTAATATACCAATCACACGATACCGAAGAAAATACGGGTATGCATTATGTACACTACTACAAAAAAGGGCATAGAGCCCGGTTGTAAATGGTCATAAATCCCGGTTTTTCATACGGGCTCTATCAGTTATGAGCTGAACATTTGTAAAGTGACAAATTGACAAAAATTTACCTAAATCAGTTTTCCTCTTGTCAAGTAACCAAATTCGAGAAGGACTTTTCAACTCATCACTTTTAAACAACAATGTCTATATATCTCTTGCACATGTGATTTCTGAGTCTAGCTAGTTAATAACTTAAACCGTTTCGTTATTTGGCAACTTTCTAGAAATGAAAAGCAAAGTGACACGTGAATGACTCGTAACAATGTTTGAGTGTTACCTTTATATATTTATTGTATTGTCATAATTGGCGATCACACAATCTTTTATATGACACATGTACTTGTGATTGAGAATATAGTGAAAGGATTGGATGCGACGGATATGTTTCAATTCAAGACTGTATGTCATGGCATTCTTTTATCTCGAGTACTTATTTCATTAAGACTCATATGAATAATAGTTCTAACAATGATCGCAACAATAATAAATATAGGATCAATATGTTCGGCAATGGTAATAAGGTTGGAAATGGTTTCACTGTTTGATAAACAAAAAGTATGTGTGCCTTCAACCCACATAGGTCAAGGAAAAGAAATGTGACTAGCTTATATATTGACGTGAGTGTTCTTTTTACAAGTTGATACTAGACGCCATTATCATGCATGGCATTTATGGTGTGATGATTACAAAAATTATTACATACTAAAAGCTCAAGCATGATAATTTTGTACAAGTCGTTGACTTTTTTTGTTTATTTTTATTTGTTGATCACTTATTTTTACTATTATTGATTATCTTATCGTTACTTTTATAAAAGTAAATTGCAAATATATTGTTGTGTGAGGTTCTTTTTAGAACCAAATAAATTGCGATAACTGCGAGAACCAATCTGATCCATTCATTTTTTGATCGATGGCTATAAATGTTGGTGGCATAATTGTAATTAAATAGAAGATCTTCTAACTTTTCATAAAAGGGAAAGGGGTAGTAATGGAATTTCGCATTCAATTCCATGCGAGAACCAATCTGATCCATTCATTTTTTGATCGATGGCTATAAATGTTGGTGGCATAATTGTAATTAAATAGAAGATCTTGTAACTTTTCAAAGAAGGCAAAGGGGTAGTAATGGAATTTCGCATTCAATTCTTCAAATAACTGCTATCACAAATTTAGGTTAAACTGATCAGAAGGAAAAAAAAAAAACACAGATCTACTCATTCTTTTCACACACGCCACCATTTTTCTTTATTAAAGAAAATCGTGATATCCCTTGAGGAGAGCTTCAAATCAAAATCCCTAAATCCCCAAATAAAATCTCCTCACGGGAATCAATCAATGGCTTCTTCCGATTCATTCACCGACGAAAATGATGTTTTTAAGAAACTTAAATCCAAATCAGAAAAACAAGGTGACGTAATTTTTATTTAATCAGATCTGTTGTTTTTTTTTTGTTATTTAATTTGATTGATATAATAATTTGTTAATTGAACAACAACAGATGTGTTTTGATTGTAACGCGAGGAATCTGACATGGGCGTCAGTGACGAATGGGATTTTTGTATTAATTGTTCCGCTACGCATCGTAGCCTTGGTGTTCATATCAGTTTCTTCAGGTATGCATAATTTTTTTTAAATGATGATTAAATGAACTAAATTAGATTTTCTGGTTGGAGGATATGATGGCAGATCATGGTTCTCATCAATGGATTGCTAATCACTTTCATTGAATCAGACTAAATCTCTAAAGCCAATGAATACTGCAAGATGTTATGCTCCTGTTTCGATATTGAATGGTGAATTCTATGTATTTGGTGGTGGAACTGGTGGTATCTGGTATGATACAGGTAGTAACTTGCTATCTATCTCTATATGTATGTGTTTGTCTGCTACTACTGACATATATTGTTTCTTTTTTGTGAAGTTGAATCGTATGATCCGGAAAAAAATGATTGGACAAGTCGGCCTCTGATGTGTGCTAAAACACACATCATTTTATATCTAAAAATATGTCAAATCGGACTAATAACCATTAAATATGTCAAATTATATTGCAAATATGTTGGATATGTGTATTATGTCTTGCAGGTACAAGGGTTTGAAAACAAAGCAAAAACGGTGATTTTCGGATGAGTTTTGACGATGTTTTCACGTATTTCAAGATTCAAATGAAGTCGTAAAAATAATCCGAGCACACCATTGGAAAGAGCACGGAAAATCGAGTCAAAGTGGTTATTTTATGTGGAGCATCGAGGCAAAGAAAGAAAAGTTGAAAGATTAAACGGAGCTTGAACGAAGATTATTGATAATATCTAAAATTCGGATCAAGTGAAAGAGGGATAAAAAGAATTAAATCCAAAAGACTTAACACAAAATGGGCTCTTGGTCTAGTGGTTATGTGCATGCTTTCTAAGCAAGAAGTCAAAGGTTCTAATCCCACTAATGGCAATATTTATTTTTGTTACATGCTCATCACACATGCAAATTAGTAGCAGCATCAATGTGAGGCCCAATTCGTGTTCAAGCCCAGCGAATCTACAATCATGCCCAGGCCCAAAGAAATGCAGTCCAAGCCCAGTGTGAATTGCATTTGATTGATATTATGATAGATCTTATGTTGCACGTGACCTCAAGTGATAAAATTACATTTGATGAAATATATTGCAAAAGATATATCTGCATTGTATTCATGCGTGTCCCATGCGTGGCCTTCAAAGTTCTAATTAAATATCTTAGGCGCGTGAAGCTTGTGCTCATTCTACTCTCGCTGCACCATTTTGATCCAGCCTATCCACCAATGACACGTGCACTCATTGATGGAAATACGAGACTTACCTCGGAAGAAGGATCGAGATACATTGGAGGCTATAAATATGAAAGCACCGGATCCAAGAAAGGGCATCTCACACACATTAATTTTACACACAGTTATTTTATGAGCTATGATACATAGACCTAACTAAAGAGGCCTAAAAAGAGACCTAATGCATAAATGTATTGTACAGTAACAGTACTGTACAATACATTTATGCATTAGGTCTCCTTTTAGGCCTCTTTAGTTAGGTCCATTTATCATTTTCCTTATTTTATTTATTGTAGTAGTTTTAGTAGAATAGTAGCTTATTTTTCTACCTTATTGCTTAAGCTTTTGGCTTATTTTTAAGAACTTATTGTACTCAAATCTTTTTTGCTTATTAATGATAATGATGTTTATGGAGTTTACTTAAGTGCTTATTTCCTTTTCATCTCTTTCTTTTTTTCTTTTTCCCTTTCTTATCTAAATAAGCCATAATAGCTTATTAGCTTTTTGTGGTTTATTAGATTAGCTTATTTTGGTTAAGCTTTCTTATAGCTTTTTCATTTTAAGCTTTTTACATATCTTTTTATCTTGAATAAGCTCTTCCTTATAGCTTATTTTTAGATATAAAAAACTAGCTTTTTGGGTAAGCTTTTCACATAGCTTATTCAATAGGCACTTTTTATTTTTAGTTTCTTTTCAAAACTCTTTTGTTTACTTAGATTTATTTTCTTTTACAACTTCTTAAAAAAAAAAAAAAAAAATCAAAAAAAGTTTGAATCTTTTTAGCTTATCTTTAGCTTATTATCTTCTTTAGCTTATTTATTTAGATCTAGTCCTTAAATATACCCAACTCGCGTTTAATCTTCGGATTTGAACAACTTAGTTTTGGGTGGATATTGGATCTAATCTTTAAGCTTTTTCTTTGCTTATTTTGTTTAAAGTTTAGTACATTTTAGATCAATAAGCTTTTCCATAGCTTATTTGATCCATAATTTGCTTATTCTCTAACCTTTGATAAAGTTGTGATCTTTCTTAGTGTCTCATCATTTTCATCCTAAGGCGAGGAGCTTAAGGGTTTTATAAGCTTACTTATTAACTAAAGTTTAAAGCTTTTTGGTCTTAATAAGCTAATTAGTTAATAAAGTCACAAACTTTATTAAATATTTGGTTTTATTAAAGCTTATAAAGAAGTAAACTTTAGGGTTTGATAAGTTTATAAAATCGGGTGGTTTTATTCGTCTCGTATTGTAGATCGGGTTCTATTTTCCTTACTTTATCTTTTAGCTTGTAGAAAAATGATGTTTGTTGAGCATATTATTATTATCTTTGCTGGTTTAGTTATGATTATTAGTGAGTAGATTTTTATTATGCTTGTTAAGTGATTGGTGAATTGTGAAATTTAGTGTGGAATATTAGAGATTATTAATTGGTAGCCTTCGGTTTACTTGGTTTGATTTTTAGAAACTTTAACGGGCAAAAGCCGTTAAGGATTTTAACTATTTAACCAAGTAGATTTTATCTAGATAAAAAGTAGGATTTTCAATATAAACCAACGTTGTGAGAAAAATCTACTTTCTAAACGGATAATTAAAGGTTGTTAATTAATAATTTCCGGATTAATCGATGATTTGATTAGTTGGTTATTTTAACGGGAAAAAGCCGTTGGGATGATTAATTATTTAAAGTCTACTAATTTTTACCTCGAAAAATAATTGTTTTCAATATAAGCCAATGTTGTGAGGAAATAATTTGTTTCGACGTGTATTAATTACATAAGTGCTTTTAAGGAAAAATCCGCACTTAATGAACTTTTCACCACACTTGACAAGCATAGCTTTTAATCATATATGTCGTTATCTATTATTTGCTATTAGTTTAATTTTTATCTCGCTTAAAATAGTTGCTTTATTAATTAGTATAAAAAGTTTTAAAAATTATCCTACAAAACCAAACAAAAACCAAAACGATAATCAAGCATCATTTTAAACGAACAAACAAATACATAAAATTCAATTCATCTCTCGCCTAGGAATACGACATCCGGAAGGTTGATTATTACTTGTCCTCAAGTAGTGATTGATTCTTAATCGGGAATACAAATTTTAAAACTGCCCTTTGCTATAAATCCAAATCAGCCTCCTCTTAATGCAAGAAAGGGAAGCCTAGCTGGTGCTACCTTAAATTATAAGATAGATTTATGCAGTTGGTGGTGGTAGTGGCAATGAGTACTATTCAGCTATTGAAATGTTCATATCAGTTTCGTTAGGTATACATCACTTATTTTATTTTATTTATTTTTATTAATATGATGATTAAATAAACTAAGTTGTTTTGACTTAAATTTCTTTCGATCTACTGAAAAGTGCATATGTGTTTTATGGTTCGTGTAAAATCAGTAGAAGTATGTGCATAAGTGTTTTATAGTTAATATAAAATTAATGAAAGGTGTGTGCACATGTGTTTCAAGGCTGTTTAAAATCAAGGAAAGATGTATACGTATGTGTTTAGATTGTGCGTATGTGTTTAGAGGCTTTTTCCATGAAAACGACTGTTAGAGTGGGCCACCTTGAGATATTTGAGATCTTACTAAAAGGCGGTGCCTCCAAACCTTCTTGCGAGGAACTCTATTGGATATCAGCTGTCATGGACACTCGAACCTTTATCAAATTATTAATGGAATCTGATTAATACAGCCCCATATTGTTGTACATGATCTTGTTAGTGCTTGCTCCAAACAAAGAGTGCATATGTGATTAAAGTTTTGATTTTTGTTGTTGATGGAATGGGCTCTATTGTTGCTTGATGAAATAGTAGCCTGCTTATCACTGAACCAGCGCGAAATTGTAAGTTTTTCAATATACAATTAACGTCACTTTAAAAAAAACAATAAAGGAAAGGATAGGCTCAATTAGCCTGCTCAGTTCAATTTGAAAAAAAAGAAAAAGAAAAAAGATAGGGTGCATATATCTTTTTACAGTTTTTGGCGAATTCGATGCCTTTGTGCATATGTGTTTTTAAAGTTTTGGAATTTAAATGTATTGAAAGTGCATATATGTTTTTAGTTCCGATATAAGCATGTTTCAACAGTTGTTTGTATGTGCAAAATGTAAAATGCTTAGTGTTGCAGGTTGATTGATGGTAAATATGAAACACTAGACCTTCTGTTGGAAATCTTTTGTAATTATATGTTAATTGCACTTTGGTGATTGACACTTTAAGTTGCTGAAAGATCTATTTGTTTTGATGTTTATGGCATGTCAGTTTATATAACATGTTGTTTAATGGGTATTTGTATCTATATTCTTAGCTAGTATGAGCAGGTTGGGTTGGGATGATTTGACTCAAAAAATTCTTTTTTTTTTTTTTTTTTTTTCATTTTTTAATACCTTTTCATGAACTATTAATGCCTGGAATATGATTCCAAAAACAACTTAAATTCATTGTTATTATAAATACTTGGTTAAAACGATTTAGTAGGATGTATGATTTGAGATTACACTTTGGGTAACTCTCAACCTGCTTTCTATTTAGATTAATTTATGAAAGTTACCCATTTAACCTGTTAAGAGTTAAATAATAACTGAAAATGGTACTGAATTGCATGTGATGGTGTTTATGAATTGTTAGTAGCATGTGATGGTGTTTACCGAAAAGATATTGAAGCAACTTGTTTAGAAACATGATACTCATTTTTCATTGTAGCTTTCACAATGTTTGTTTATTTTTATTTTTTTTAAATAAAATTCATCTTTAACCATCTTGATCTCTATATATTATTGAAATTATGCATATATGTTTATTTGTGCATATGTGTTTGCAAGTTCTAATTTAAGGATCAACGAAAGGGGGTTTGCATATGTGTTTTATGACTCGTTAAAAGTTAATAAAGAGTTGTGCATATGTAGGTTCATACAAACCAAAGATGGGGTATGCATATATGTTTTAAATTATGCATATATGTTTATTTTGTGCATATGTATTTGTTAGTTGTTTATTTAAAAATAAAAATAAAAATAACAGTTTCTTGTAATTTCAGGTATTGGACATGTTTGATAAAGATCGGTCATCAGTAATATACAGAGTGCATATGTGTATTCAACAAGTACATACTTTCTAAAGAAAAGTTGATCATGATAACGATGTAAAGACACAAGTGCATAATCCAATTGTGTTAAAAATTATTAGAGCACACATGTATTATCAATAAATTGTAGAGTATTTTTATTTTTTTAATATTTTTAATTTTTTGTATTTGACTTTGTATTTTTTATGATATTTTATCTTTTAAGGATGTTTATGTTCATTGATTTAAATTTTGAATTATACATAATTGTACACAATAGAAACATATGTGCAATTATCTTTATAAGCAAACAAAGTTTGAAGTATATAACAATTGTAAACTATTAACACATGTAAATTTATATTTAAAAAAAAAACACATATGCACCTGAATTTTTTAAAATATGCCTGCGAAAAAAAAAAAATTAGTTCCGAAATTTAGGATTTTTTTAAAAACCGGGATTTCATATGCATAAATAATTTGAAAATGGTTTTTACTATTATACCATTTTGAATTAAATAATAAAAATAATTATCCAAAAAAATATGATTGTTGATGTTGGTTCTCGCATTTCTCACAATTTATTTGGTTCTGAAAAGAACCTCACCCATATATTGTATGTTAATTATGATTTCGTGAATAATGGGTGATGACATAATTATAAGTTGCTACAGAATAACACAAAATGAGAGTAGTTATTATATAAGAAAACTGTGTCATAATTTTTGAATCTTTAACAATAGAATTTTTTTTAATTTGTAGTCAACATTCATCATATATACCAATGTCGAGGGTGGTAACAACGACCTTTTCATTGCTAACATCACTAATGGTTGGATAAGGGTGTGTTTATTTTTACCTTTAGCTAAAAGATTGAGTTCACAAAATATTTAATAGTATTTTTTTTAAATAAGACTCACGTATTTCTCTTACTTTCTTTATATCTTTAAAACAAAAAAAATATTAACTCATTCTCGTTAAATGGCTCTAGAAAGGTGAACCCTACATATATTTATAAGGGGTAAAAAAAAAAAAAAAAAAAAAATGAAAAAAATCTTTAAATAAAAGAAGAAAAGGGTGTGAGAACAGGGTCCAAAAGTAGTTTAAACGAGGGTCTAAAAGCAGCTGGTAAAGGGTTGAAAACTGGTTGGCAGGGTCCAAATTAGGGTTCAAAAGTTGTAGATAAGAGTTCAAAGTCGTAATTTATAATAGGGGGTTCGTAGAGGCAACAAAGGTTCTAGCAAAATAAATAGCAAATATATAGTGGATTATGCATGATAATTTGTACAAGTCGTTGAACTTTTAGTGTTTATTTTTATTTGTAGACATTGTTTATAAAAGTAAATTGCAAATATATTGTATGTGTTATGCTAATTTCGTCAAGAATGGGTAATGGCACAATTATAAGTTGCATCGGGACGACGTAAAGGAAGAGTTATTATATAAGAAAAATGCATCATAATTTTCAATCCATGACAGTGTCGAGGTTGGCAAATGATAGAATATAAAAAGGGATAACAAGGAATTTAATTTTGAAGTTAATAAGGTTCAAAAGTGGTTTAAATGCTCGCTAGACTGCGTGCCTTTGACTGATTATTTATTTATTTATTATTTATTTTATTTTTTTAATTTTTTTTTTAAAACCAAAAGTTAACTGATTTTATCTTTAAATAGTCAAAAATATACCGCGTTCATTTAATTGGCGAAGCTCCATAAGGGATTGCCCAAAAAACTGATTCTCCAACATATATTGTGTTTCGAGTATGATAAAGCAAAAAACTGATTCTCCTGTCACATCCCGATGTCATATGGTTGTCTTCCTATAATTTATAGATGCATCTATATATGTTGTATGCTGAATCACATTATTAGAAAAGTTAAACAAGCCTATTTTACAAAACATTAATTCGGGATCATCCAAGTATCAGCTTATTTGCATTTAGTCATTTACTTTATCTAAAGATTGAAAATTGGTAGAACTACAAAAATGTTCTTAACTAGTTGGTGAATGTATTTCGTTATTTGACAACTTCGTTAGTTGGTCTTATCAAAAATGAAACCAAAATTACACCTAAATGGCTCGTAATATTGTAATGTTGTTTTGTTGAAAGAAATTTTATTCTTTTTGCTTAATTGAAATGTGATTTACTGGTTTTCGTAGTAACGTATCCCTGTTTGAACACTTATTTACAACTTTTGAACCCTCATTTAAACCACTTTTGGACCCTTTTAACTTCAAAATTAAACCCTTGTTATTACTTCCTTCTCTTCTTCTATCAATTCCAACCTCGACACCGTCATGGATTGAAGAATTATGATGCATTTTTCTTATATAATAACTCTTCCTTTATGTCATTCTGATGCAACTTATAATTGTGTCATTACCCATTGTTCACGAAATTAGAACCACACATACAATATGTTTGCAATTTACTTTTATAAGCAGAACGGTAATGTATAAATAGTAACAATAAAGTGAGCTACAAATACAAATAAACAAAAAAAAGTCAACGACATTTACAAATTATCATGCAGATTCTCGAATGTACTGATTTTTATATTCTATAATCAATACATTATCGATGCCATGCACGATAATGCACGAATGTACTGATTTTATAACTTTTGAACCCTCATTTAAACCACTTTTGGACCCTTTTAACTTCAAAATTAAACCGTTGTTATTACTTCCTTCTCTTCTTCTATCAATTCCAACCTCGACACCGTCATGGATTGAAGAATTATGATGCATTTTTCTTATATAATAACTCTTCCTTTATGTCATTCTGATGCAACTTATAATTGTGTCATTACCCATTGTTCACGAAATTAGAACCACACATACAATATGTTTGCAATTTACTTTTATAAGCAGAACGGTAATGTATTAATAGTAACAATAAAGTGAGCTACAAATACAAATAAACACAAAAAAGTCAACGACATTTACAAATTATCATGCAGATTCTCAAATGTACTGATTTTTATATTCTATAATCAATACATTATCAATGCCATGCACGATAATCGTGTCTTAGTATCAACTTGTATAATGAACACTCACGTCAATATATAAGCTAGTCACATTTCTTTTCCTTGACCTATGTGGGATGAAGGGGCACATTCTTTTTGTTTATCAAACGGTAAAACCATTTCCAACCTTATTACCATTGCCCCACGTGTTGATCTCTAAATTTATTATTGTTGCGATCATTGTTAGAACTATTGTTCATACAAGTCTTAATGAAATAAGTACTCGAGATAAAAGAATGCCACGACATACGCTCTTGTATTGGAACACATCCGTCGCATCCAATCCTATCACTATATTCTCATAATCTCACAGGTATATGTGTCATATTAAAGATTGTGCGATCGCCGATTATGACGATATAATAAATATATAAAGGTAACACTCAAACTTTTTTCCTATCAAAGCAACATTAAATTGTTACGAGTCATTCACCTATCACTTTGCATTTCATTTCTAGAAAGTTGCCAAATAACAAAACGGTTTCAGTTATTAACGACACAGAAATCACACGTGCAAGAGATATAGACATTGTTGTTTAAAAGTGATGAGTTGAAAAGCCCTTCTCGAATTTGGTTACGTGACAAGATGACAGTCGATTTACGAAATTTTTTGTCACTTTAATTTACAAATGTTCGAATCTTAACTAAGATAAAAGAAACAACTACCTCAAACAGTTGGACCTCGAAAATGATCCAAAACTAGCTCATCCGAAGTTATCAAAGGTGCGTGCAGATTACGAAGGAGAGGATGATGATTGAAGGTGAGGAGAGCGATAGAGGGGGAGGTTGCGAATGAGTAGTTTTGAAAAAGGCGTGTATGTGGTTGTTTTTACGGTTTTTGTTATTATGAGTTTAGTTTGTTACGAATTGTGTTAGAAATTTGTTATATTAGTGAAGTTATTGTAGAATGATGAACTTGAGCCATTATTGGTTGTAGTAGTGTGCAAAAAGTCTGTACGTGTTCATAAATTATAAGCAAGAACTGAACCACTCTCGGTTTTAGTACTTTTAAAATATGCAATGCATACCCGTATTTGCTTGGAGATTAGAATTGTGTTTAGAAATGCGTGTATGCGGTTGTTTTACAGTTTTTGTTATTTGGATTTTGGTATATTAGATATTGTCTTTTACTAGAAAAATATCGTGAAATTTATATGGTGTAAAGAAGTGTTTTTAAAACACACGAGTAGAAGAAGTAGTTCAAATGTTAATGCTACTACGATTGGATTAAAGTTCAATGGATTGTATCAGATAATGCTCTTTTATGTGGACCTCCAAGGGTAAAAGAAACCCAATTCACCCTAAATTACGAACCATCGTTTGAAATCTTATCTACAACTTTTGAACCCTCATTTAAACCACTTTTGGACCCTTTTAACTTCAAAATTAAACCCTTGTTATTACTTCGTTTTCTTCTTCTATCAATTCCAACCCTCGAGACTGTTATGGATTGGAAAATTAATTATGATGCATGTTTCTTATATCTTTTCCTTAATGTTATCCCGATGCAACTTATAATTGTGTCGTTACCGATTATTCACGAATTAGCATAACACATACAATATATTTGCACCATAAATGCCATGCATGATAATGGGAAGGAGTAGTTCAAATGTTAATGCTACTACGATTGGATTAAAGTTCAATGGATTGTATCAGATAATGCTCTTTTATGTGGACCTCCAAGGGTAAAAGAAACCCAATTCACCCTAAATTACAAACCTCTTATAAATTACGAACCGTCGTTTGAAATCTTATCTACAACTTTTGAACCCTCATTTAAACCACTTTTGGACCCTTTTAACTTCAAAATTAAACCCTTGTTATTACTTCGTTTTCTTCTTCTATCAATTCCAACCCTCGAGACTGTTATGGATTGGAAAATTAATTATGATGCATGTTTCTTATATCTTTTCCTTAATGTTATCCCGATGCAACTTATAATTGTGTCGTTACCGATTATTCACGAATTAGCATAACACATACAATATATTTGCACCATAAATGCCATGCATGATAATGGGGTCTTAGTATCAACTTGTATAAAGAACACTCATGTCAATATATAAGCTAGTCACGTTTCTTTTCCTTGACCTATGTGGGATGAAGGCACACATTCTTTTTGTTTATCAAACATTAGAAACCATTTCCAACCTGACTACCATTGCCAGACATACTGACCTCTAATTTTATTATTGTTGCGATCATTGTTAGAAGTTAGAACTATTGTTCATATGAGTCTTAATGAAGTAAGTACTCGAGATAAAAGAATTCCATGACATACGCTCTTGTATTGGGTCGCATCCAATCCTATCACTATATTCTCAGAATCACAAGTACATGTGTCATATAAAAGATTGTGCGATCGCCGATTATGACAATATAATAAATATAAAAAGGTAACACTCAAACTTTTTTCCTATCAAAGCAACATTACATTGTTACAAGTCATTCAAGTGTCACTTTGCTTTTCATTTCTAGAAAGTTGCCAAATAACAAAATGGTTTAAGTTATTAAATAGCCAGACACAGAAATCACACGTGCAAGAGATATAGATATTGCTGTTTAAAATTGATGAGATGAAAAGCCCTTCTCTAATTTGGTTACGAGACAAAATGGACAGTTGATTTAGGTAAATTTTTGTCGGTTTGTCACTTTACAAATGTTCAACTCATAACCTGAGATAAATGGAACAACTAACTCAACAGCCAGACCTTTTTAAAACGATCCAAAACAAGCTCAGTCAAAGTCATCAATAGTACGTAGAGATTACGAAGGAGAGAATGATGATTGAAGGTGAGGAGAGCGATGGAGAGGGACGTGGCGAATGAGGAGTTTTGAAAAATGCGTGTATGTGGTTGTTTTTAAGGTTTTTGTTATTATGAGTTTAGTTAGTTTGTTACGAATTGTGTTTAGAAATTTGTTATATTGGTGAAGTGATTGTAGAATGATGAGCTTGAGCCACTATTGGTTGGTTGTAGTAGTGTGCAGAAAGTCTTTGTTCATAAGTTATAAGCAATAACTGATCGATCGATCTGACACCAAGCTGGTACTATAGGACTTGGATTTTGGTTTGAATACTTTTAAATTCCGGTTTGATACAAATGTTGTATGGTTTTTGTCAGTTACATAATCCATATACCCGTATTTTCTTGGATAGATTAGAAGGGATATATGTAATCGGTATAGTATGATTGGTATATTATATACTTGTGGTTTACATGGATGAGCGATTTATCATTGTTGAATTTGGTATAGACAATAAATAACTTTAGCAAGGACTTTAATGGCGATTAGATATTGATATATGGTTGAACCAGCTATTAAGCATAGAAAATTCGAGTAAAAAAAGAATGCCAATATGGTTTAAGTTATGGTGGCAACATTGCACTTGATGAGTAGTCTGGTTTCATCATTCATTGACGAGGGTCATGATGGCAAGGTACAAAGATTAGTGTAAGTTATTATATACTACTTGCAACTTGATGTTTGTGTTAAGGGTTTTGTCCGTACAATAGCAACGTACTTTCAACTTTGTTCCATTTTAGTACGTGTACTTTTTTTTGTCCCACTTAATGTAACGTACTTTTGTGTTTTGTGCTACCTTGGTACGTGGTACTTTCTTTTACCGGCTACAAACCTTTGTATCCTATGTGGACATGCCACGAAGGCATTCCACTAACAATATACGACCAACACATCATTTATACCTTCTTCCCCAAATATTTCACACAAGAATAAACAAAAACCCTAAACCTAACCATCTAATTAACCCTAACCAATCTTTCCAAAGTCTTAAAATGTCTTCCTCATCATCTAATCGATTCCGTCGTGATCCACCACCGACCCATTGCGAATGTCTAGAACCAGTGATTCTACAAACCTCAAAAACAATTAATCATCCACTGAGACGATTCCTAGGATGCATAAATTACTATAAAGTAAGTTATACTTTTATTTTTGTAATGGTACGGGTATTTGATTAGTTGTGTTTATTTTGTAGGGTTCAAAGTGTAAAACATTTGATTGGGTGGATCCTGATCTACCAAATGACTACTACAAACAAGAGGTTTTCAAATTGCTGAAAAAGGTTAAAGTTAATGAAAACAAGATGGATGAAGTGAAGTGCAGAATAAGAGAAATACAAATGTCTTTTGACTTTGAAAGGTCAACTATGCAGAAACAAGTTTTGGGTCTGCAAATGGAGTTGAAAGAAATGAAATCAAGTGTTGGTTTTTATAGGAAGCTTGTTGTAGCAATGTGTATGATTACTGCTATCTTGTTGCTAGTTAAGTGATCTTTGTAATGTGTAATGTGTTAATGATCTTTGTAATGTTGACTGCACTTGGTGTAATGTGTTAATGAAAAGTTTTTGTAAAGTTATTGTAATGTGTTAATGTTGACTGCACATGGACCACACAGACACAATAAAGGCACATACATTATTTTGGTGCACTCTTTTCCTGCACATGGACCACACCACACAGCTGTTGGGACAAACAAGAGACACAAAAGTAATACATACATCTTGGATTCATTACTTCAAGTGAAAATCTGTGGACATAAAGTCCACTATCCAAGATAAAGTTATAGATTCTAGTGCACTCTAGTGCACATACAGCTAACACAAACACATGCTAGATATTGTTTTTAAGTCTACTAAATTACAAGACCATAGACATTGTTTTTAAAGACCAACACATCTGACCCTAGACATACAGCTAAGGTTCTCTCAAAACATCCTCCACATCCCATGCCTTATCAGAAGTTGAACCTGCACCATCTGCCCCAAACTGAAATGGTTTTCCTTTTTTTGCAATTCTCTCTGACTTTGCTCTTCTCCTCATGCTGAAACTGTTAACCAAACCAGCTGCAATTGCATCATCAACCACCTTTGTAGAAGTATTTGCTGTACTTTGTTGGGTGGGAATGTCATCACCATGGCATTCTTGATCTTGAGTGACTGTACCTTCTGTTTCTTGGGTGGGAATTTCATCACCCTGCAAATACATAAGAGGTAAGTATAAATCATTATGCATTAGTTGGATCTACATAAGGGGTAAGTATAAATCATTAATACCTCATGTACAACACCACTTGGTCCTGCATCAGTTGGATGTGCATTAATTGGATCTGCATCTATTGGGTCTGCTGTACTTGGTCCTGCATCATTTGGGAACACAAAGCTAGAACCAGCCTTCTTTCTTCCTGGTTTTCTCTTCTCCCTAACTGGTTTTGGCTGTTTCTCTTTTTTGCAACTTTTTTTGTTATGGCCCTTTTCCCAACAGTTCTGACAGGTCATCATTCTTCCACTTCTGCTAATTTCATTGACCCTTTCTGTGACATGCTTGATTCTTAGTTTCCTAGGCCTTCCTGGCATCTTCCTAAGAATTGGTGGCAAAGGAGCCTCATCAGAAGTACAAGGCCACATAGATGAGCCACCAACTGGCCTAATGTAATAGCTATAAGCATTTAACCACATCCTTTTAGAGTACCAAGCAGTAACCCCTAAGACTGGATCTGTTTTCAGGAAACCAAATGCTGCTACAGCATGAACACATGGAACACCACTCAAATCCCACCATTTACAGGCACACTCCCTTTTCTCTATGTTAACACCAAATGACTCATCACCCTTCCTTACCTCATATTGATTATCACCACATGGATATACTTCCCAGAATCTTTGGATATCTTTCAAATGCTCTATTTCTTTCCTAACTGATGGTGTAATGTTGTCTACTAGGTTATATGCTAAGTTATGCATGCTATACAACCTTTGCATCAAATAAACTCTTATTTCTTCTAACATTGTAATTATAGGCTTACCTCTTGAAATCCTTATGGCATTGTGATAGGATTCTGAAATTCCATTCTCATAGGCTGCACATCCTCTGTCCATCTTGAAGAAAGCCCTAGCCCAGCTGTTGGGATTCCTATCTACAAGCCACTGTTTTGCCTCTGCATCAATGTTCCCAATTAAATTCATCTTGGAGTAGAACTGAAACTGTATAGTTGTTGATGCAGCACCCCAAAACAAGCTTTTGTAATGCAGGCTGTTCCATTTCTTCTTAAAGTTGGCATAAATGTGCCTGGCACATTGCCTGTGTTCTGCATTGGGCAACATCTTTCTGACAGCCTCCATCAATCCCTGTTGCATAATGAACAATTATATTTAGTTAGTGTATATCAGTTATATTTGTTAGTGTATACCAATTAAAGTGTACAAAATGAACAAGGAAATTATACCTTGTGACCATCTGAAAGGATAGTCATGTACAACCCAGGTCCAAGACTGAGATCCTCACAAATACAGGCCAAAAACCATTCCCAATTGTCTGTGTTCTCAACATTGACCACAACCCAAGCTATGGGATACATTTGGTTGTTAGCGTCTCTACCCATAGCTGTCAACAACTCACCTCTGCATGTGCCTTTCAGAAAACATCCATCCAGTCCAATAACTCTCCTACACCCTGCACTCCACCCATCTTTCATAGCCTTGAAACAGATATACATCCTTTTGAAGTGGATGTTTCCATTGTCTTGCTCATCTACTTGAAGATGGACTGTTGAACCAGGATTGGTGTTCAAAATTTGTTGCCTATAATCCCACAATCTGCTATAATGTTCTATGAGCCCACCTTCATGATCAAATAAGGCCCTTTGCTTTGCCCTTTTACACTGACCCACACTAACATTTATCAAATACTTCTTTTTTATTTGTTCTTGGATACTCCTACAAGTAATAGTAGGATCCTGAATCACTTTTTGAGCAAACTGCTTGGCTATCCATTTAAATGTCACCAATGCCCCTAAGTCAAAGTTCCTAGAGCAACAATGTTGGGGAATCAATGTCTTGATCTGAAAACAGCTTCCATCTTGTGCCCAAGAAGCCCAAAGCCTGAATGAGCAACCATCTTTTGTCACCTTTGCAGATCTTTTTATTCTTTTCTTTGATGGTTTCTTAGTCTCTGAACACTTGGTTTTTCCTTTCTTTGTTGGTGTCTCAGACTTTTTCTTTCCTTTCTTTAATGACTCACTCTGCACACCCTTAGCTGATTGACTTTTCCTAAGTTTGTGACCACCACTTCTACCTTCTGCAACATCTCTACCACACAAAACCATCAAACTTCTATAATCATTTCTCCTGTACCAAAGCTGGAATCCATTGGCCACACCATAATTGGTCATACACTCTTTTAGGTGATCTGGGTGTTCAAACCTAAGACCTAATGTTGGTTTCATTTCATTCCATGGAAGTTTAGGGTCAAACTCAGGATAGACTACACCAGGAACAATCTTATACTTTTTGTCTACATCTTCATCATCACTATCTATGTCTAACTCCTGACCACTAGGTTGGCTACCTTCACCACTATCAGATTTGTCACCAAAATCACTTATAAAAGTCCCATTGCATAATTTGTTCAAAAAAGGATCATTAATGGACCTATTTTGTATCACTACATCATCTTCTCCTACAAAATCACAAAGACCATAGGGTTGTATATCTTCCATCTCACCAACATCAGACAACTGATCATCCTCTTCTATAAGGGACTGAGTCCAATGCTTTAGGTCATACCCATGATGTTCAATATAAATATCAATTACTTTTTGATTCTTAAAACCTAGAGCAATACAGTTTGCTAAGTCTGAATCATCTTTAATCTCAATTAAACCATTACTCAGTTCTTTACCAGGAGCAAGAAAGAAAATACCTTTAACTGGGAACATACATGCGCCTTTTAGATGCTTTGTCAGCCCAATAATTGTCATACCTTCAAATTCCAAGTCTTTTATTGTAGATACGTCTCCTTCGTGATACATGAGAGGTGATGGAACGAACGTCCCATCATGATGGAAATTAACTGTTAAACGCATTTTGATTGATCAATTGTGATTAATTAATTGATTGTTTACATGAGAAACTAGGGTTAGGGTTTATGTTGAAAAGGGGGAAATGTTTAGTGTGTGTGATTTTTTTGAGTTACCCGGTCAAACAATACAATTTGTGGAAAGAAAAAACCACGTAGACATTTAACCGGTAAAACTCATTTATTAACCGGTAGCCTGTACTATGACGTACTAAAATGGAACAAAACACAAAAGTACGTTACATTAAGTGGGACAAAAAAAAGTACACGTACTAAAATGGAACAAAGTTGAAAGTACGTTGCTATTGTACGGACAAAACCCTTGTGTTAATTATCATGTTTCAAACCTTAGTGATGATGCACGAATGTGAAATTTTTGCCACTGTTTTAAATGTTTGGAATGTAACTCATTTGGTAAATTTACATATTCTGTCTCGAGCTAGCAAATAAGGTATGACAATGAACTAGTTTGACAATTTGTCTCATTTTCTATGATATAGTTTGTGGACCAATTAACATGTGTTTTTTGTGTTCTATTAAATCTACTCTATTGGTTTATTCTTTAGTTTATATTGAAGTGATTGAGAAAGCATTTAAAGGTACTAGAAAAATATTGTGAAATTCCAACATATCGATATGGTGTATAAATATTTTTGTGAAATAGTTGGATGTTCCTTTAAGAATTTTAGACTATAGTAAAGATTGTTGTTTATTGTAAACAATCAAATATAGTAAGAAAAAGTCGCTATAAAAATCTGTCCCGTGAGCTTTTGAAGACCAGTTTCACACTCCAAAAAATGGAAATCTACAAATAAAAAAATACAAAAAAAGTTAACAGCTTATACAAGTTTATTGTCATGTAATAATAGTGATTGTTTACCCAATCACACAAAAACCATGACAATAAAAATGTACTAAAACCTACTTGATAACAAACACTCACCTCAATATATAAACTAGCAACATTCATTTTGGTTGACCCATGTGGGATCTCATTTCATTACAACAATTGGAATCAAAGTTCATGCTTGAGACGAAATATCATTTCAGTACAACAATTGGTACATGAACCGAATTAAATAAGGTGAAATGAAACTCTCAACGAGAGTGCATGCTTGAGAAGAAATATCAAAGTTCTAGATCTTCTCGACGAATGTGAATGAACATTTTTGGAATCATAGGCAACCAAATTCAGCCCAAATCGTGCCAGCACTTTCCCATCATATGAAATACACAAAGGCATTAAAACATAATGCCTCCCAACAATGGTGCGGTTAAAACGTCTACCACCCAAGAAGCGTACTTTTGGCATGTAACTATCGGCCAGGTGCCCGTCTTAATAAAGAGCAACTTTACACCCGTTTGTTGAGGAAAAAATGCAGATGGTGTCCCGGGGAATGTTGCACTTTGTATATCTTTTCGTCTTTCTTTGCAAATTGAAATTTTGATTGAGTCGTTAATTTATGAATCTAAGATTTTGATTTCTGGTAGTATGTTTAAAGGTGAAGGAATTTTGTATCAAGGATCTTCCAAGTTTTGTATTTGGTATAAAGGTCATGGTGATGTTAGTGAGTGTCTACATGTCTTTAATTTAGTGTGTTTGATATTTAAACTTTGTTTAATCATAATGTTTATTGCAAAAATTGTCACTGAAAATGGTAAGCATTGTATATAAAAAACTTGATGTGTGTGTTCAATTGTAAACAATGTTGGTTTCATTTTTTCACCGAGTCCCACATCGGCTCATGGCTAATTGGCCACTGGTGGAGGTTGTTATAAAATGAGAGGCCAAAGAGTTGACAAGCATACGCTCTTTCACATTTTTATGTGGTTTATTTTTGTTTGAAATTACAATTACTAGTAAAAATATTTATAAAACCTTTTTAAGGGTGATTGCGTCATTTATTTATGAAATTAAAAATTAACAGTATATCATTGTTTGGTTAACATGTGTATTATAGAAATGAGAATATCAAGTACGTAGTATATAGGAGGTCAATCGAGCGATGTGGATTTTCATAGAGCGGTTAATTTTTTCTCTATTGATAAAATAAGTCTCCAGTTCTTATAATGATTTGATGTGCAATAAATAATGTGATACCTTTGATTACATTATTGATGTGCAATAAATAATAAGTTACACATCCAAACAGCACGTAATTTTGTAAATTCCTGATACAATTTTGTCAACCTTTATTTGAACCAGGTTTATGAATTCCTATTGATCGGAACTTCCTTCATACACAAGTTCAAAGCTACTTGAAAAATAAAGGTGAACTCCCTCCCGGGAACCCTCTTATACATTGCGAACCCTCATCTAGAACTTTAAAAATGAGTGGTTAAGATTGATTTTATATTAATTTCAACTCTAAAAACCTATTTATCTTTTTTCCTTTTTCTCGTTGCGATGCAATTTATAATTGTTTCACAAAATGAGCGCATACAACATATTTGCAATTTGTTTTTAACGGACAGTTAGTTAATGCTAAGTTAGTTTTTCAATTCTACAGTAAATACTCAGAAGGTATTCCCTGCCATCTTCGAATCGACGCAACTATGGGGCAGAACCCCACATATTCCACCTTAAAGGAAAACCCCCATAGAGAGAATCAAATCTGAGACCTCTCGTATGTGGTAATAACCTCCCCAAAGTCACCCTTGGTGGTCAACTGAGCTAGCCTAGTTGGTTACGATATATTTGCAATTTACTTTCATAACAGTAACAATTTGCAATTTACAATATATTTGCAATTTACTTTTTAAATAAAAAAAAAAGTAAAAATACCAACAACATATACAAATTATCATACACAATATATAAGGTAGCAACATTTCGTTAGCTCAAATAACAGTATGATATAATAACGTATTAACCTCAACTCAAGTATAGAGCACACACCTCAATATATAATAAGGTAGCAACATTTCGTTTTCTCGGCCTATGTGGGACGAAAGCATACCTTTTTTTGTATTTGCCAAAATGTATCAACCATCTCAAATCTTATAACCATTGTCGGGGCATATAGATCCTTTTTACGTCCAAGGTTATTATTGTTGCGACTATGGTTTGTATGAGACTTAACGAAGTACTCAAGATAGAAGAATGCCATGAGTCACACACGCTCTTGCATCATCAGTCACATCTAATTCTATCAAAAAAATTTCAAGTATATCTGCCACTTAAAAGATGAAACCAGATTACAAGAATATGAGGGATGCTAGATAAATCACTTTTGAAGAGTTAAAGAGTAAAACTTTAATCCTATTAAAGCAACATCAAAGTGTCATTTTACTTTCATTTCTATCAACACTAACTAGAAAGTTAATTGCCGAATAACGAAACAGATTCAATTATTATTTAGAAAGAAATTACACGTGCAAGAGATATAGACATTGTTGTTTGAGATTGATGAGATTAAAAGGCGTTTTCGAATTTGGTTATGAGACAAGAAGTAATTTTTCTACTGGTTGTGTGTTTTATTTACCAGGATGAAACCACATGAGTTATAGAACAATACATGTAACTGTAAGATTATCTCGCATATATTGACCCATATTTGTAAAAGCATGTTGGCTTCGTCGAGTTCTTGTCTTTGGAATATAAATTATTCGGGTTCTTCACATAGTGATTTCATTCGGGTTTAATTTTAGGTTGTTGATTGACATCAAAGCCGTTAGTGTTAATTGACACTTGCTTCAGGTTTGTGTTATATAAGACTGGGCGCGGTGCCCATTTCTCTCATGTGTGAGAGGTTACGTGACGCCTAAGTGGGCTCACTTGTGAACAAACCATATGATCCAAAAACAAGCTCAATCGAACCTCTCGAAGCTTAGTTGAGTTCGGTTCATGTTCGAGTTTGGGACTGAATCTCTTTTAAGGTACAACTAAAACGAGACTGATACTAGATTGGTTCTTGGTTTGTAGTGTCCCATGCATGCAAGTGTCTTATCAATATGAGCAACTTTACTTGTTTCTCTTCAACAGTAACTACACAACATTTCCCGCTACAATTAAGTAAAAACTTGTATTTTGCTCATTCTTGGTCTTGTCTAGTTCTTTGGTTCTTTTGCTCATCCCTACATTCAATTGTTGTTTCAATCATAAACTTTAGGCAGAGAAAGGCACCAAACCTGAACCCAAATGGAATCTAAAAACTGTCTCACAATATATTGCAATTTTGCAAATAAACTCAACTTTACAACCCACGTCTGGCAAACACATTTGAGTGTGAACCATATTAAGCAGCCAGTATTCTAAATGGTGGTTATAACTTATGTCATAGAATTCACCATTATGTGTTAGTCATTGCAAGTTCTGTGTAACACCAAAAAACTTGATCTTTCAATCATGACTAAAGCAAAACCATGAAGCTGCCACAAAACAACAACAACAACAACGAACGTCATATGAAGTCTCCCAGTAGCCATTCCCTGAGCCTCAAAGATCGCCTAGACCGAAAATACGGCTTCCATTTATAAGTACAACCATGTCTACCTGCAAATCATAATAAGTTGTTTATACCTTACCTTAGGGGTGTGATGTTATACGACCATTTAGAATGCACAACAATCGTCTACTATAGAAGCTGGACTCAAGCATAAACATGTATGTGACTAAATACAAACACCACTTGGATAAAATCTAAACTAATGAATTTTATCGTTTTAATGAATTTTTAGTGAAGCCAACTTGAATGTATAACAACAACCTGTATTAAGGTAGTGTTTGATAATGCTTTTTAAAATTTGAGAAGTGCTCAAGCTATTGAAATACACAAAAGCTGACCAGTCAAGTAGTCTAATAAGCACCACGAGACAGCTTATTTCACCCCTCAAATAAGTAGAAAATCACATGGAATCTGCATATATCAAACCACGTCTACTTGCAGTTATAAACAACCACACTGATAAATATATTTCATCTCAATTAGTAGCAAAAACATTCATCTCAACCCCCACACACGCACATACAACAAATATAATCTCATCTCAATCAGTAGCAAAAACAATCTTGGCCATCTTCCCGATCCGCAACCGGGACACTTAGTAGCTCGTCCCTGGAGGAAATCAAAATACATATTTATACTTGCTCATTTGTGTAACATATGCATATAAAAAGACTGATCAAACGAAAAGACTAATTAAATTCGCACATGATCATCAATGGTGGAAAACAAAAAGACGGTTATAACCACTGAATGGTTTGCATTCCTGAAACTGCAGGGACAATTCATATTCGCCTTCCTCTGCATTACATTAGTCTGCATTGAGTTCGTAGCTATTCGTTGTTTGTACCGTACATCGTCTTGAAGGATCATGCATGCACACATCTTTCCAGTATCATCAACTTTACTAGTTTTTATTCAACTACATGATTTAATACAGAGTACAAATATGAATGGTGCATTTTTCTTTTTTCCTTTCTCTCGTTGCGATGCAATTTATAATTGTGTCATTACCCATTGGTTCACGCAATCAGCATGAGATAATAACGTATTAATATGGGCATGAGTATAGAGCACACAACATTCATAGGAGGGATGCTTGATAAATCACTTTTGAAAAGTTAAATAGTAAAACTTTATTCCTGTTAGATTAATACTCAAGTGTCATTTTGCTTTTCATTATTATCAACACCAACTAGAAAGTTGCTGAATAACCAAACACATTGTTATTCAAGAGATATAGACATTGTTGTTTGATGAGATTAAAACATTTTCGAATTTTGTTATGAGACAAGAAGTAAATTTTCTAATGGTTGTGTGTTTTATTTACCAGGATGAAAACATATGTTATAGTACAATACATTTAATTGTAAGATCGATTTGCATATATTGACCCATTTTTGTAATAGCATGTTGGCTTCGTGGAGTTCTTGTCTTTGGAAGAGAAATTATCCGGGTTCTTCACATAGTGATTCATTATTGGTTAGGTTGATGAGCTGCATCAAAGCCATTAGTGTTAATTGACACTTGCTTCGGGTTTGTGTTATATAATGCTGGACTCAGTGCCCATTTCCCTCATGCGTGAAATTAAAGGTGATTTAGCACCTAAGTGGGCTCACTCGTGAACAAACGATAATGATCCAAAATCAAGCTCAGTCGAACCTCTCGAAGCTTAGTAGACATTACGCATGAAGGTGAAGACGCACGGTTATTACGAAGGAATATAGGAAATGGAAGTTTTCAAAGATGAAAGATTGAGGAGAGTTGAGATTAAGAAGGAGATGATGATGATTGAAAGTGATGAGAGGGAAGTGGCGCAGGAGATGTCTCAAAAAATTCTTGTATATTGTGGCGTTCTTTTGGTTTTCATGGTTTGATTAGTGATTTGCTGCTGTTAGAAATGTGGTAAATGAAATAAGGTGTTTAGGTGAGAAACTAGGCTTTGAGTGACTAGTACAAAAGTTGAGTTCGGTTCATGGTCGAGTTTGGGACTGAATCTCGTTTAAAGTGGAACTGAAGAGAGACCGAACCGATACTATAGGATTGGTTCATGATTATAATTGTAGTGTCCCCTGTCATGTCTCAGCCCAAGTATAGAAAACGAGTTAATGAAACAAAGGCCGTTTATGCATGCAAGTGTCTTTTCAATACCGGCAACTTTACTTGTTTTTCTTCAACGGTAATAACACAATATTTCCAGCTACGTTTTCTTTCGATTTGGATTAGATGGTCGAAACATTATGATGCCTTTTGCTTATCTAAGAATATATTGAATCTTTTCCTTTCAGTCATTGCGATTCAACTTATAATTGTGTCATTACACATTATTTACAAAATTAGCACATACAACATATTTGCAATTTACTTTCATAATAGTAAAAATAAGGCAATTTACAAATAATAAAAGATAAAAAAAAATGACAACTCATACAAATTTATCCCGAAATGAGCAGTGAGTTTGTGAGTTTAAGAATATCACAAACTCAACAATACCTTTCAGGATAACAATATATTGATATCATCAATTTTGATAAGAAACACTCGCCTCAATATATAAACTAGCAACAATTCTTTTGTCTGTCCTATGTGGGATGAAAGCATACCTTTCTTTTTTTGTCAGACATATGGATCATTTTAAGTCCAAATTTACTATTGTTGCAACTATGCGATCATTAAGATTATGCTAATGAGGGTTTTGTTTTTGGACTTAGACTTTATACACATTTACCACATTTAATCAAGTCTAACTTATTGACGAGTCTACATTTCAACTTCATATATTTGCAAAGATCAGATATCTCTATCAAATGTTTTAGAATAGGCTCATCAAAGCTTAGAAACCTTCAATTGGTCACAGTCAAATGTATTGCATATATAGCTCTCTGAAACAATTCCAATCAATCAACCATTATCGTTTAGGCGGGTCAATTTAGAAATCGGTTTTTAAAACATTGCATTATTGTTTTAACGCATTATTGACATTAGTATTTATAAAGTAATGTTTTTTTTCACAAGTTGTCTTATCTAAAAAAACTGGTTATGCTTATAAAATGAGTCATTTGACCATTACAATTTGGAAAAATATCAGTAACGTAACTACAGAGGACTATTCGACCCTTTAGCCTGCTGATCGATGTAGTGAAAATATCAAATCAGAATAGAAAGCTCATTGCTAGGAAGAATTGACATACTGCTGGTTTCATCAGTGATTGTCATTAACGTTTCCGGCTTAGAACATCACCTTAAAGGCTTAAATATATGGAAAACAAATCATTGACAAATTCCATAAAACATGGTTCCGAGATGATGGCAAGAGACCAATAGCCATAGAAATTGGTTCAAATCAATCCAACTAGTTAAACCAAGGCTATGTAAAAAACAAGAAATCCTAGCATAACAAAACAAAAATCTACATTAACCTCATTCTATTAGTTATCTAAAAAAAAAAAAAAATTGCATAGTCGATCAGTAACTGCATTTATACGATATTCTAGTTTGTGTCCCATGAACACACATCTTCTTATAATGATTGATGTGCAATAAATAATATGATAGCTTTGATTACATTATTGATATCTTGAAAAATGGTTCCTACATACATGACTCAATCGTATGTGTAACAAATTGAAATATATCCTTTTAGTGAATCATCTTAATTTGTAGATTTAATCAAAATCTGATGATGAAAAACTTAATGTTTATATCCCTATCTAAGAAAATGTAACTTGAAATAATTACTCATTGCTACTAAATACATGATTGGGGGTTACCTTTTTTAGTATTACAGGCTAAATACTCCACAAGACCAAAGTTAAGATGATAATGAGCTGCGTTTTCGATATGTTAAAGGTGTAAAATAGGAGACAAGTTGGTGGTTTAAGTAGGGATGTAAAGGACATGAAATACCTCGCCAACTACAGGAGATTTGATTAACCAATTACTCGAAATCGGCTTGATTCAAAGCTAGTCGAGCTCAAGCTACTCACATACAGTTTTGAGTATTAAAATACTCGGTTCGTGTGCTCGCGTGGGTAACCAAGATTTTGTATGACGTTGGACCTGAGAACTGGTTTTTTGCTTTTTGAGACAAAATATATGTTGGAGGGATCCAACACGCACTTCAAACTTTCAAGTATCTTCAATTCTTAGATTATCGTTTGGGCTGAATTCGTGTATAGCTATATTATTTAACTAAATAAGAAGAAGAAAAACACAATCAACAATATATGCTAGAAATTAATTTTGTAGCATTTATATTAGTTGGTGTTTGCTTTATCAAAGCACAATGTCTCTTTATTTATCAACCTATTTATTATGATATGTGATCAATGCGTTTGTGTAAATCTAAATGTTAGATACAGTACATATAAATTTGACCAAAAAATATAGAGACATTAAAGTATATATACACAACCAAAACATAGTGAAACAAAACAAAACCAAAACATCAAACTACCACAATCAGTGGACGTACGACGTCAAAAGGATTAGCGAGCCAAGTCATTGACCAGTTAACAACGATGATAGATGATTTAACGATTATATCCTAAGTTTGTGGCTCTCCCAGTATCTATGTGCTTAGTTGCTCTTCAGTTGGTAACTAAAATATTTAGGGTGTGTAGTGGTTGAACCGTAGGCTGCAATCGTTTGTGGCTTTGAAGCAGCTTGGGTTTTGATAGGTTTGAACAAGCTTGCAGAAAAGTTTAAGTATGACCCCCGTTAGAGGCTGCACAATCACATGGAGGGTGAGGGGCATGGGGCCTATGACTCACAAGAATGTTTGCAAAGAAACAATACATTCATGAGGTGTATGCTGTTGGGACACCATATGGGCTGTTTATGGGTGGTGGTGGAAAGTTATTTGCGGCTCAGATAATCCAAATATTGGTAATCATTGGTTGGCTAAGCGCAACAACGGGTCCACTTTTCTACACCTTGAAGAAACTCAAGTTGTTGAGGGTATCAAGTGAAGATGAAATGGCAGGAATGGACATGAGCAGGCATGGAGGCCAAAACTATATCACATGCTAACCGCTAAACATAAAAACATAAGATGCTACCCTATGAACATCAGTGAGCAAACTATATGATAACAGCTAAACATAAAAACATATATATCTCTATCACATGTTTGAAAATAATATCATTTACATAAAAGTTAGTAAGGTGGAGTTGACTCGTTTGCTAAAACATGACGGCTCTGGAGCATCAAAGCTCAGACACATTCAGTTGGTTAAAGTCAACTGTACTGCATATACAACTCCCTAGAACAAGTCCAATTAATCAACCAAAAAAGTGAAATTTGAACATGTCATACCTTACGAAGACCTTCACAATACTGAAAGGGTAGTAACACACATCTAACTGATGAAAAAAAAAAGCATACGAGTAGAAGTGTTTCATTTGTTGATGCTACTAGGATTAGATTAAAGTTCAATATGCTTTCATCGCTTGAGATATCTTCATTTGCAATTTTGCATCCATAAATGTAAAAGACTCGGGCAAATTCATCGCATTCCTAAAAAGAAAAAACACTCGGTGAGTGTGAGCTGCCAATCTAATGTATATATTATGTGTATAGGCTTGTGGCCAATTGATCTTGGTTTCAATAAGTGTTTCATGTTTCTGGAAATGACTTTGTAAATGGTGTAAATGTAATGGAACAGTAACGGGTACAAAATGTTAAATACTAAGAACAGATAATGCATTAAGATTTGATAAAAGTTGTTATGTGTTTTCTGATTTAGAAAACATATATAAAGGTTTCTAAACGACACAAATGACAGTTATTTTTCCCTCCAACCATTGTGTCTCTTGGGAAATAACTGTCAAAGATAACTACCATCTAACTGCCTCAACATGGGCTGCAATTTGACCCATGTGCAGGCTTAATATTCGACCCATAACTTAATACATAGACATGTCTTTAAACATAAGTACTTAACAATTAATTATACTAAAGTAACACTTGACTTAACACAATTAACAAGGGCTAACATTCTCCCCCTTAATTGTTTAAGGTCAAGTTCTTGTTGATTCCTTTCTTGCTTTTCATCAGGCAATGACTTCAAAGTCATTGCTATCTTGGCTGCTTTCATTTCCAGCTTCATGTTCATTGTCCAACTTGACACCAAACTTGTTTGCTCCATCTTCAAATGTACCATCCTTCACTGCATCTTCCTCTCGGCATGGTAGGTCCCTGGTCATCCTTCTTTCACTGGTTTCACCCACTTCTCTTTGCATTTCACCCCAAGGACTGTGTGCAGTTTCATGGTATATGACTAAAAGATCAATAAAATTTCTGTAACAAGCTCTAACTGTATTAGCATCTTCTGTGTCTAAGCCTTGCAATTGTGCAATCACCCCTCATTTGTCACCTATGGTGACTGAGAAGTATCCACCCATATTCTCAACAGCCTTGTGCAAACATAGCAAGTTCAATTCAACATCTCTAACAACTGGTGGTATTGTATCCAATGCATCATAGTTCAGATGCACCAAATAAAACCACTTGACCAAATCAATGAACCTCTTACCGAAGATTTCCCAGTTTCTATACAACAGATCATCCTTTGCCAATAAATTCATGAAAGATAGATACCTTGAGAAGGAATTAACCTTAAGTGCATACAGAGTCCCATTGTAACTAATTTACTCTTCATCAATGTAGTCCTGTGTATCATCTTTGTTCCAATCTAAATCTTCTAAGACCCTAATCAAAGAGCATTCATATGTAGGATCCATCTGCTTAAACTGATCTTCCAAAAACTAGTTATGTTCATTCACAATCTCCTTAAGTGCAACCTGTTCCTTTCCCTTTTCTAACAATGGTGACTGGTTTCTGTTTTCATCATGATACATATAATATATACCGCATATATCATCACTGATCTCTGTCTTGTACCCTTGAGCCTTAAGTAAATCTAGACTAAGCATAATAAAAGACACCTCAGGAGTATATTGGACATTTCTAATCACCACTTCCCCAACATCAGTCCTAATAGTAACATCTCCCACCCCATATGAAAAAATAATTTTTCTTTCATGTTCTTCTTTGCCTATCATTTTAAACTTATAATCTATTTCATTAAATAGGACTCTAGTGGGACACATATGAAACTTGTAGGAGTTACTAGTATACCGTGATGTTGTTCTAGTTTTGCAAGTTTGTACCTTTCACCACATAGTCTGCAATTAAGTAGACCTTTTCTGTATACTTGGCCTCTTCTGCAATGACCTTATCTGTCATCTCCCTTTCTTGTTGTAGTTCCAAGGCTGCAAGCCTCTTTCTATGCCTTACATGCCCGTAAGGCATGTCCCTTTTCTTTGCAAATGTGGCACTTGGCCTTCTTGTCCCTTTAATATTGTAACAAGGTATCCCTTTCTTTCTTCTTCTTGTTGTCGTGTACAAGACACAAACAAGGTACTCTTTTCTCTTCTTCAAGCTACAGGCGTACAAAAGGTTGCAACAGGTATCCGACACCACTAAGATATGGTGTCCTCTGGTTTGCAATTTTGACACAAAGATAAGTCATATACTACTTATCTTATGTCCTAGTTATCCAAGCAATGTCTTCTTCTTCTGAAACAAAAAGTTTCAGCGTTATTTCTTCTTCCTGAACCAAAAACAGCGCTTGTGTTTTCTGTTTTGGTTCTCTTCTTTTTCTCGTTAAGATTTCTGGTTTGGTGTGTCTCGTTAATAGAATTTGGTGATTGAATTTGTGATTGTAACGAGATTTAACTAAGGATCTTGATGCCAAATGTTGGTCCCTAACATGCGAATGAATGAGTCGATATGAAAATGCAAACAAATAATAACTTTGAATAACTAAATCGTCTAACTTCTGAAATGATTCATTACATCGAGTATTTAAAATAAACGAAAAGGTACGAGCCTAAGCATTGCAACGGTTAGGAGGTAACCGTTTTTGGCGGTTGTAACCATTTTCTAATAACTAACTATCCATAACCGTTTTATGGTTATGTAACCGCTATTCGGTTATTATGTTTCTGACGAGCAACTTTGGTCCTTCGAGTTAGAAGCAATGTCGAGATTATAGGTTGCAAGATCATCATGGATGGAAATTTACTAACTTTGTATGATAAGAATAAGAAGTTGTTCATGAAGTAGAACGATCTAAGAATCGACTTTACAGTATTAGATTACATATAGTAGCACCTATATGTCTCTTAGCAAACGTAGATGACCAAGCATGGTTATGGCATGCTAGATTAGGTCACCTGAACTTTGATGCAATAGACAAGATGACAAGAAAATGTCTAGTAGATGGAATACCTAGAATAAACCATGCAGGACAAATCTGTGATGCATGTTTATTAGGAAAACACATCAGAACACCTTTTCCAAACCAAGCTAAATTCAGATCAAAGAACCCGTTGGACTTAGTATATGGTGATCTTTGTGGTCCTATAAGTCCAGCCACACACTCTGGAAAGAAGCTCATCTTCTTATTAGTAGATGACTGCACACGTTTCATGTGGGCTTACTTTCTAAATTCGAAAGATCAAGCATTCAACACATTCAAGGAATTTAGGCAGCAGATTGAATCAAAGTTGAAGTTAAAAATAAAGATGCTAAGAACGGATAGAGGAGGTGAATTTACATCACATGAATTCACCAAATATTGTAAGGAGAATGGAATAGAAAGACAATTGACATCACCATACTCACCGCAAATGTAGTGTAGTAGAGAGGAGAAATAGGACAGTGTTATCAACTACTAGGAGTATGATGAAAGCGAGGAAGTTACCCTTAACTTTTTGGGCGAAGCAAGATAAGGCACGCCATTTACATACTCAACAGGGTACCTACAAAGGCCTTGGAAGATAAAACACTATATGAAGCCCTCTACAATAGAAAACCGAACCTAAAATACCTAAGAATATTCGATGCACGCTTATGCTAAGGTAATGATACCTCACTTAAAGAAGCTGGATGATAGAAGCATTCCAATGATTTACTTAGGAGTTGAAGAAGGATCTAAAGCATGTAGGCTATATGATCCAATAGGAAAGAAGAAACATGTTAGTAGGGATGTGAAGTTTACAGAAACGAAACCGTGGGACTGGAATAACAATAAAGAGGATACAAGTACAGATGATACGTTTTGGACTAGCTTTGTAATAGATGGAGTTGACTATGATAATCCTACACCCGTCAACACGAAAAACACCGATAACACGTATCAAGAACAAGAACCTATACCAGATCCACCCTCACCAATCACACCACCATCATACACTTACAACCCTAACTCGGAAGATGAAGAAGGAGCTACTATAAGTTTATTCGAAAGCTCAGTTCCTAGATTTGATCATAGACCTATACAAGGTTTAAAAGATATTACGAAAATCTACCAAACTGCACGTGAAGTAGAAGCACCAAGCTTATTCTTCACAGAAAAAGAACCCCGTAATTACAAAGAAGCATCAAAAGATGAGAAGTGGATTCAGGCCATGGAAATTGAATTAGATTCAATAAACAAAAATAACACATGGACTTACCACATTGCCCCAAAAATCAAGGCAATAGGACTCAAATGGGTTTATAAAACCAAGAGAGATGCACAAGAAAGGATCATAAAGTATAAAGCAAGATTAGTAGCAAAATGTTATGTACAAGAACAAGGAATAGACTTCGACGAGGTGTTTGCACCAGTTGCTAGGATAGAGACAGTTCGATTGATATTAGCACTAGCAAAGATATCATGGATGGCAAGTACACCACTTAGATGTAAAATCAGCATTTTTACATGGAGTATTGAAAGAAGAAGTCTATGTTACACAACCTGAAGGTTTCATTCAACAAGGAAACCTGGGAAAAGTCTACAAGCTAACTAAAGCTTTGTATGGCTTAAGACAAGCACCTAGAGCTTGGAACGTGAAGCTTGACCAAACCTTGAAGTCCTTAGACTTTAAGAAATGTAATCTCGAACAAGCAGTCTACACAAACAGAAACAAGACTTCTACACTTATCGTTGGAGTATATGTAGATGATTTGATAATCACGGGCACTCCAAAGAAGGAAGTAGACTTGTTCAAATCCCAGATGGAAGATAAATTTGAAATGAGCGACTTAGGGTTGCTAGCATATTACCTTGGGATAGAAGCACATGACGAGGAGAGATTACGATCAAGCAAACAAGATACATTAACAAGATCTTAAAAGAGACAAGCATGACGGATGCGAATGATACGAAGACATCGATGGATCCCGGCACTAAGTTGGTCAAGGCGGAAGATGGAAACCCAGTTGACAACTTATTACCGGCCTAATTGGAAGTCTCGATACTTACTACATACAAGACCGCTTAGTTACTCGGTCGGACTACTTAGCGATTTATGCAAGACCCAAAGGATCATCACCGAAGGCGTGAAACAAGTAATCCGATACATCAAAGGAACAAAGGAAGATGGAATAATATACAAGAAAGAAGGCGGTGCAAGATTATAGGATACTGACAGTAGTTATGGAATCAATACAGATCAAGGAAAAGGAACTACTGGAATAGTAATTTACTTTGGAGAGTCACCTATCACTTGGTGTACTCGAAGCAACCATTAGCGCCTCATCATGTGAATCAGAATTCATGGCAGCTACTGCAGTAGCATGTCAAGCCTTATGGCTAAAACGATTACTCGAAATTAACTAGATTAGAAGAAAAGAAGATAACGCTTAGAGTTGACAACGTATTAGCAATCGCACTAGTAAAGAACCCAATTTTTCATGGAAGGAGCAAGCACATAGACATTCACTATCATTTCATTCGTGAATGCGTAGAGAACGGTCATATCAAAGTGGAACACGTAAGTGGAGAACTACAAAGAGCAGATATCTTAACGAAAGCTTTACCAAGACTCAAGTTCGTGACTATGCGACAAATGCTCGGAGTTCAAGACTTAGGACGAAGCAACGTTCAAGATTAAGGAGGAGATTGTAAACTATAATCTCGACATTGCTTCTAACTCGAAGGACCAAAGTTGCTCGTCAGAAACATAATAACCGAATAGCGGTTACATAACCATAAAACGGTTATGGATAGTTAGTTATTAGAAAACGGTTACAACCGCCAAAAACGGTTACCTCCTAACCGTTGCAATGCTTAGGCTCGTACCTTTTCGTTTAGTTTAAATACTCGATGTAATGAATCATTTCTAAGTTAATTATTAGTTATTCAAAGTTATTATTTGTTTGCATTTTCATATCGACTCATTCATTCGCACGTTAGGGACCAACATATCAGTTGTCAGTTCAATAAAACTTTGTGTCCATGCATAATAATATTGCAGTTATTTTACTTAGATTCCACTTAGTGAACAAGTTATGGTTAATAATAACTAACCGGTTAGAAGAGCAAAATTCACCTTAGTTTTCATCATCAGTGTTATCAGCAAGACCTAAAGGTGGAAAAGGTGAAACCAAACTCTCAACAACAATGCACGTGTCTAGAAATTCATCGAAGTTATGTATCTCTGGGTATGATACACAAAGGAGCGAAGTAATCGAAAATGGATAATTCGGACGCGAGATGGAAAATAATTTAGTCCAAGAATCTTTCACTCCATAAACCTTCATCACCCATACATCCACCGCATTAATTTCAGAATAATTACAAAGAACACACAACCATTATCCGAAAACCCCCAAAGTCAATATCTTACTACCTTTAGCTGCATCTCGGCTGCAAAACTTCACCATAAGTTTCCTTCCCCAAATCAAGAGAAACTATATCTCTCGAATACCTCGAATACCAGTGATCACCACTCACCCAATGAAGAGCTCCATTTAAAAATTTACCATGAGTAGAAGGACTAACACAAGGAAAACGACCAATTTCCTTCCAACTTCCAGCTTTTAATGAATATATCATTGTACCCTGGAAAGGCGAAGTTCGGTGACAACACCCTATTTTAACCACCTTGTAATCCTGAGTCGTCTCATCATACCCAAAACCATAGGAAACAAAACACAAACAGGCCCGTTGTTTAGAACCAGGAAAAATATTGGTTGTTCTAGTACTTGGGTTGTAAATAAACAGAGTATTATCAGCGATAACTAAAAGGCATAATAATCCATTACAAGACCCAACGATCCTAAAACTTTGAGATCGAGTTAGTTGCAACGGATTTTCAAGCAGTAACACATTATTAGCAGATTTATCAATCAGATTAGAAAGTGGGCATACTTTGAGATTGTTTCTTTGTTCATAAGTGTTGTATATAAGTCTATGATGTTCATAGTTGATGTTGCTGGTACCAGATAAAGTGTAATGTGTTTTAATGAAACCTTGATCGGATATTAATGAGTACCATTCTTTACAAACAGACTTTACACCGCAGGATTCTTTGCAAACTGACTTACACCATTCTTTGCAAACTTGTTTCATAACCCCTTTGAACTTTGGCACATAAACAGTAAAATGAAAAAATAAAGATATTTTCCAAGTCAAATCAATTAAAGGTGTAAAGGTAACAACATTCTAGCTTAGAGAGACATATCAGACATGTTAAATGAAAAAATTTTAGTTTAACTTTGATATATTTTCTTTTGTTTCTTTGAAGTTTAAGCAGAAATAAAGAGATTAAATAAAGATTTTTCCAAGTATTTTTCGAAGTGAGGAATACAATCAAAATGACAACTTGATACATCACATAGACACCTTGCTTTTCCTTAATTAATGACAAGTGATAATATTAAAGAACCGCAACTTAGTAAGGAGATATTCTGTCAATATACGTAACCAACTTCAGTTGCATGAATAATATATACACAAGGAAAGATTAACATGTTTGATAAAGCAAAAAATCTCAGTGACACAATGATGCTATTAGATGGAAGAGATAATTGGTGGGATGGGTAGCTTACAGAACTGGTTCGGGTTAAAGCAGGCAAATAAATTATACATTTTATCACTAAATATGATAGATAAGGTTATATTATTAGTTGTTACTGATCTTAAATTAAGCAATTTCGGAGGTTGTAAAAGCATTAGTATACACTTTTGGAAAGTTTCAACCCGTTTGACCCGTTTCATTATCAGCCAATGTGCATAACAAAGAAAGACATAAAAGTTAATCTTGTATTATTGAGACCATTGTCATCCTTAACTACCCTACCGGATAAGATAATGATTAATCAGGATTATTGATGTCAATATGAGATACTTGAACCATCCTCCAATAGCCGGTTTAAAGATTGAATATCTCATAGACTCGATCAATTATCTAGAAACAAATTTACGCAAACGTTTTAATTGATTAGATATCAATGTATCATATATAAATACACAAAATACCATCATATCGATGACATCTAGAGATATCAGTTTGATAATCACCATGGTCGCCAAAAACCTTATTAAATAGAAGAGTAGTTCTTTAGTTTTTACTTTTTAGAAATGCATTCAAAAAAGAGAAAATGTTATATACTGCTGTTCAAGATCTCATATCCTGTCATAACGAATGTTTGGATGCGCGTTTAATAGACATATTGTAACAGTTCTTGTTACATGTTCCTGGGAACAACCATTCTTACTTGGTGTATTTCTGCTCCAAGATTATCCCTTGTAGGTTCTGTTTCCAGACTCGCACTTCATACACATTCACCACCTTTAATTAAGTCTAACTTTAGCTGAGTTTATTTTAGTTTCATATATTTGGAAGTGTAAACTGATTGATGTGTAACGAACTGATTCTTTCAAAAATCTCAATAAAACATAGCACAAATGAGTAAACAACATGCTAATTACTAAACTGAAAACATAAAGCAAGGGATTATGCAAAAAATCAAATATCTCTATTAATCTTATCAAAAAGTAAGTAAAGAGGAGTTGACTTAATTGTTAAATTGTTAAAAGTTGACTGCTTCAATTGGTCAAAGTCACTGTATTACTTATAAAACTCCCTAGAACAATTCCAATTAATCAACCATATAGAGTGATATTTGAACATGTCATGCCACACAAAGAACCTTCACAAATTCATACTACATGTTTGACAGAAAAAGTTGATATATTTGCCACAATATAAATGGCAACCATGAACACAGTTAACATACAGCAGCATGGTTTTTCAACAAGCTTTTGATTTCTTTAAGAAATACTGGAAGGGTAGTAACATACGTCTAATTTTAAAGGAAATAAAAACGTACGAAGGTAGAACTATTTCATTTGTTAAGCTACTAGAGTTTGATTAAGGCTAAACCGGCCGGCTTGCAGGTCTCTTCACATGCATCCATAAATGTAAAAGATTCTGGAGAATTCACCCTTTTCCTGAAAGAACAAAGATTCAGTGAGTGTGAGTTGCCAATCTAATGATGATACCGACATACCATGGAGTAAAAGTTTGATAAAATGATATAGATATGGGAAAAACTTTTAACTGTGTGATACATGTTCTGTTATTCATTTATCAGCAAAGGCAGAACACTTCTATTGCATAATAACCTCTTTAGCCTACTAATCCAAACGATGTTAATCATTAGCACTAAAATATTACTCCCACCAGCTCACATATCACAAATTCTCAAATCAGTGTTTCATTTAGCTCAATGCAATCATTACAAAACGGTAAGAATACTTTATTAGCAGTGAAATAATTGATGACTTCAACGAATTTTTTGGTCATTTAACATTTCATTAACTTTATTTATACTTCACTCGGTGAACAAGTTATGGCTATTTATAAATAACCGGAAAATGAAACAGAGTTGGAAGAGCAAAATTCACCTTAATTTTCATTATTATCAGCAAGGGCTAAAGGCGGAAAAGGTGAAACCAAACTCTCAACAACAATGCAAGCTTCACGACATCCATCAAAGTTGTCAATCATCATGGATGAACTATCTTTTAAATCATAGACAAGCATTTGCGGCCCAAATCGCAACAACACTTTCCCATCCTTTGAAATACACAACGGATCCAAATACAAACCCCTCGAAATAGTCGGATGTGGGATGCAAGCCAACTTAGTCCTGAAAGGTTTATGGATAATTATTAATATTAGTATGACCGGATTCGAACTCGAGACTTCGGGATTGCACACATTACGTATGAGAATTGATGTAAATAATTAATATAAATAAAACGTTATTATTATTAATTATTAGTCACGAAATAAAACATAACGATAGTTAAATAAATAACAAGGTTTGGTTAACGGTCGTTAAATATTAACTACGAGGACTAGAGATGAAATTAGATGACAAGAAAAGTCTAGAACCCCTCTTGGGTTGGCTTGGCCGGTCGTGGCTTCTCAAAAGCCCAAGGGAGGCTTTTCTTGGTCACCAAGTTTTGAGAATGTACATATACAAACCCTTGTATTCATTCTTAAACTAATCTTGGATCACCAATAACCTAATTTCTCTTCTCCTCTCCTCCCTCTTTTCCCTTGGCCGATCAGATAACCCTCCACAAAGGGATCAATTTTTCCAAGTGAAAGAAACTAGTGTTTGGTTTATTTGTGATTCAAGGAACTAGCTTTTCCACATCAAATCGCTATTAGTACGTGTGTACAAGAACGAAGGACAAGCCCACTTGAGCTTGTAATCTTGGTGGTCGACTTTTGGTTGAGTCGAATTTAATAAACCCTAAAATTAGGGTTTTGGGTTTTGGTTCTTGTTCAATCATCGTTTGATTCTTGAATTGCTAAAAGGTACGCACTTTCTTGTTTGGTTAATTATTTACATATATTATTCCTATTGTCTTCCGCTGCATGCTTTGATGATGTTATTTGTTTTATACATAATTGTTATGAGTATAAAATCCCAACAGTGGCATCACGAGCCGTTAATATGATGTAATTAATTACCGAAACACATAAAAATTGAATCTTTTGATTATATGCATGTTTTTTATGGTTTCTAGGGTTTTGAATTCGAAACCCTAATTTTTATGTATAGGGTCGATTACCCTCTATTTATTTAATTAGGTTTTAATTTTGTAAAACTTGTAGAAACCCTAGGATTGCATGTTAATTTTATGTGGTTAATTAATGAATAATTGTTATGTGCCATGTAATATGCGTATCTTGGGTGATAATTGTTATGCGAATCCATGGTGGAACATGCATGTTTTGCCATGGAGTATTGTTATGCTATAAATTGTTTAGTTGATACACACATGTTTTTATTTATTTGATAATTATTGAATTGGGAAGACCTCAATTATAACTAATAAAAATTCGTTACGTGCTAATTGGTATATTATTAACTTTGGCTTACGCAATCGACTTGTCGATGTATGTGGCTCATCTACCTTGTAGTTGAAAGCCCTAGTTAATGTATGCATTTATTTACACCTAGAATTGTTTATTAGAGTTTATCGAAATAATTATGCATGTGGCTAATTGTTTTACATATGTTAAATTGTTTAGTTATATGTTTATATTATTTGAGTGTGTTTAATTTTTATTAAAATGCTTTTTGTTTATATATTGTTTTGACATGTTAGTAAGCAAAAAGGGTTTTATGAATAGAAAATTAAATGGACTAAATAATGGCGAAACTGATTTGTTATCTAAGAATTATTCTTGAACTTTTAATCGATTGATGCGATTGTACTAAATGGTTAGAACGGCTCACCCACTAGAACAAACTATAAAGGGGTTAATTAAGAAGTGCACGATGAATGGATGTCTAAGGTTATGCTTTATGCCTACCTTTGGTCCTTCCCCGTGAGTTCGATTGGAACTACCTAGTATAACCATTCAATGTACGAAGCATCTTAGTGCAAAGTTGTAAGTTTCTCAACGCATCGATTAAAACTTTGTAGAAGTTAATCTTAGCAATTAAAATACAAGTAAGTTTCTTTCAAAAATTTTGTGCTATAAAGTTGTATGCATGCTTCTTTATACATAAGTTTTGATTACACGTCAAAAATTGTACCCTTTAAAATTTAAGTTTATGCCATCTAATGATATGAAACACTTGAAGTTGTAATTTAGTTATGTGAGACCTTGATCTAGATTACAATAACGAGGTGAATTATTTAGTTGTGTGAGACCTCAGCTTTATGATTTGCAGTTTCTAAATTAGACAACTTAATTAAGTTGTTAGTGAGACCTAAGACTTAAGGCATAAGATGGGATGAAACATGCTTACGTTTTGCATTAATTGTTTTGGCAAAATTGTAAATCCCATAACTTTTGGAATTGAAAACTTGTTTGTCAATTATAGTTTTTCAACGATTACCTATTCTATACTTTCACCACTAGCGATCAACTGTGGTGAAACTATGATATTGAGGATCCAAAATTCAAGGAAAATTCTATGGTTAATATGAATATTGACCAAGGGTATTTTATTTTCTTGAAAGATTTAATTATCGAAAATACTAAAAATTGAATTTAGTTAATTCTTTTGATTGTATTAATGCAACATTAAACCGTAAACGTGGTTTGTGCTTTGGTAAATTGATTTAGTTCTGTTTTCAATCAAATGGTTGATCAAGAACAATTCACTAAAAGACAAACATAAACTCTTTTCCATGGAAGAAGAGTGAGACTCAATCCTATTCCTTTTCATGATTGAGAAAGGTATGTTAGGAACATTAGAATTATCTAAATTCTAATATATAACTCATAGCAACTTTAATAGTTAAGAAAATTGCACACCATGTTTTCCTTAAGATATTTCATTACCCTTTGTTGGTGATTGAATTCTTATATGACATTTTGGTCAACTAGAAAACATGTTTGACATTATATGAGTTATTACATTAGAATCTAGACTAATTACCGCAAAATTGGTAAAAGACAAACTAGTATATTTTATCTAGTTGTTTTGTTTTGACTAATTGAAGGTACTATACATCATTATGGCGATGGTAGACCTATTATGGAAGAAATTGCATGCTCAATTTTTCAAGTTAATAGCATTGATGGATAATTCATCATCTACTGAGTAGAATACACTCTTTTAGTACCTAAGTAATTGTTACGAATGGTCTTACAAAGGGGTAGCAACGTAATAGCATGCTATTTTCACTGGTTAATGAAACACTTATAATGTTGTCAAATCCAGTAGGAGTATGGTGTATTACCTAATAAGACATTATTGTAACGTTGTCTAATTCAGGGGGAGTTACAAGTTATTATCTTGGTAATAACTCAGATTATTTCTAGATTTTCTTGAAATAATATATTACGTTCAAAAATGTAGACATTCATATTCTCAAGGATAGTCATGAACGTTTCCTTGATAATTAGGTGCTCCTACATCTACTTGTAATGCTTATATCTCTACGACACTATCATATTGCTCACATAAACAAATGAATGTCATGGTGTTTATCTATTATATGATGTTGTTCTATGCACAAGTGGGAGAAGTATTTATTGTGTGCATAGGAACAACACATACCAATATGATTAATGGATTCTCTTGAAAGTAAGGTAAGAGATTAACGTTCTAATAAGATTGTCTTGCTTAAAGAACATGTGTCAAGATTATAACATAGACTACTTTTATGTCTTATGTCATTCAAATTATAGAAACACTTGAAGTTACATTTTAGGTTAAGTGAGATCTTGACTAGATTGTAATCTCAAGGTAAATCTCCACTTGTCGTGAGATCGGGCGTGGATGTTTTTACTGTTTCTTAAGTTGGACACTTCATGGAATGACATAATTAAATAAAGTAATACTATCTTAAATATTTATGTATTTTAAGAATGACATAAATAGATAGAGTAGTATATTAACTTGAAAATAAATTAATTGAAACCATGATGTGGTGTTCATAATTACTTTAAATTATAAATGTTTATGTGTTTCTTTGTAAAGTCACAAACATGAAGTCTTTTCATTATTACAAGACATATAATATAAAGTAATACGTTAATTTGTTATGTCTTCTTATTAAGACATAAAGTCATTGGTAAATGACTTATAACGTATAATGAGATTATAACTGTTTATGAACATGAAGTGACTTGATCAAAAGTACTTGAGTTATAAAGCATGCAATTGGCTTGGAATTTTATTTTACCATTAAGAAGATTTAATTGGTAAATAGGTAAGCCAAAAGGAATACGTTTATCTTACATATTGTAAGATTGTCTTACAATATTAATTCTAATGAAATACTGTATGTATATGGAATGTTCAGTTAGAAGAATCAAACATTTGTTACATTGTTTGATTCAAGATAACTATATCTTCTTTTCTTCCAAAATTTATCAAGGTTAGAAAATTGAGTATTGATTGGATATACTTAATAAACTCAAACCTAGAAGATTAATAAGACACCATTTTAGTAGGGAATGTGATGAATCACATTGAGTCTTATATTGAAGTTTTGAATTGTTAAAACTACTTATGGAGTAGGTTATTAACGAACAAGATTTACTTAACCTGTCAATGTGTTTTGTAATATCCCTAAAGAAAACAATTTGGTGTTGTTCTACTTGCTGATGTATTTGTAGATAGTCTTTAAATTACAAAAGCAAGTGGGAGTTTTGTTTAGATCTTGAAGAGATTAAATTACAATTACAAAACACATAATCTTCTAAAATACACTAGTGAATATCATGATGAGGTCAAATATGATATACCTCAAAATGGTGGAATTCTCATTCATAGATCCGCAAGGATATCTCAGATATTTGATATGATGAGAAATATGAATTACAGTTATGATAAACACGTTAATCATAATGATATATATTACCTAATATTGAATTGTGGTAAATTATTCATACTATGAATGACAAGATGCTGTTCAAAGAGATAATCAACTTTGTAAACTTGGTTTATCTTAATAAAGAGGAGTTTCTTCAAAGGAAGGAAAACCCTAGTGGTTTAAATTCTTTGTGTAGAAATCATATGGACAATATTGTACATGTGTTTAATGCATGACTTGTGACAAGATTATTAATCACACTTAAGCGATTAACTGTGATTGAATATTCTTTCCTTGGCACATTAAATATATAATGATTATAATTGTCATACTTATTTTCATTGATATGAAAAATGACAATTGGATATTAAAACTCTTTATTGTGTGATTGCTTTTGCGAGGACGATAAGTAATACAAAGGAGTTTTATGAATTCACATAATCTTTGGAAATGTACAAAAGGCAAGAATCCATGAATGGATATATGCATGCATCTAGGAGATGATTCTTATGTTTAACTATTAAATCCAAGTTTTGGTTTTAAATTAAAATAAGATAATTTCTAAGTATTCCTGAAAGCTAGTGGGAGTATTATGGTTATTTTCTTTAAAATCTTATATGATGTGGGTAGTAACATTCCATCTAAGATAAAATGTTAAGTTCTGGTTTGGAATGGAACTTCACTTGAAAGATTTAGAAAATAAGACATACAACCTTGAAGTATATGTTTATTGTTAGTAAACATGGCGGTATTAAATAATGAGTCTAATAGAACATGATATATTATTTGGAAAATGGATATGTAGAACATGAATGAAATCTTAGTTTGACACAAGGATTTTTCATGTACATCATGTTACTGTTGTATCATGCTTGAATGCAAGATGATTTGACAACATTGATATCTAATGAAGTTATTATATAACTGGTGTAATGAATATTCTAATGGAATATGTTTGAATTTAGAATTACATTCCTCAACCTGGATTTGCTCTCAAAATTCTATGGATGAGCAATACAACAATTGTTGTGAAATTGTCATAGTTGACAAACTTGAAAGTTTGAAGGCATCAAACATTACTTGTAGATATTGAAGTTTACTGAAATTTTTAAAGAGCATATTGTTGTTTGTATACAATGATCTTTGGTATAATTGAGATGACACTCAATACTAGTCATGGGAGGATTTCATCATTGTAAATGGCCATGTGAACTAGTTGTGCTCAACTAAGAGCATAGTTGCATTATACAATAAAGAATAAGAATACTTTAAACTTTAAAATGTTTGAAAGTTTGATTGTCATAAATTGGTGTTTGAGGATGTCACACACTTTATGAAATATTATGTGGCAATATCAAAATATTTTGAATGCACACATACAAGAACTTCACTAGTTGAATTCTTGAAATAAGTATTCTCAAAATTCCAATAGATCAAAGTTAGTTGAAATTATGCCTTGTCAACAAGTATGAGTGTCATTACTTGAGGCATAATTCATTAACAAGTATTATCATGCATTGGTCTATTTAGTATTTGGATAAGGGATGTTTTGAACAAATATTATTTAAATGAAATAAAATATTGGTTATGTTAATTTTCATTTTCTTAATATTATATCCTATATTTGCATGTTTAATCCGTGAATAACTTATGATATTCTAAATAGTCCGTTGTCGATCAATGATGTGGGAATGTCATTGAATTAAGACAAATCTGAGTTTTGGTAGAATATACTTTTAAAGTATATTGATCGTGGACATACCAGATTCACATAATATTCAATGAATTGAATATAGGACTTATCCCAACTTTACATGATGATGCTTTATGGATCTTTGTCATTAAGTATATCATGAAGTGTTTATCCTCGGACTTGAGATACCGATAAGCTGATATGAATGTAGTGCATTTGTGTGAGATAGTCTAACGCTATCCGTGGCGGTAGTTATAAGGGCTGTTTTCGGAAGTGTTGCAAAGTTCATGAGTTATGTTTGTAGTCAAGAGAATTTGTTCCTTTGAATTTGTTTCAAAGCATAATACTATATTTGGGCCCCTCGTAGGGTTGACAAGATGTTTGTATGGCCATACCAAAGATCTATCTGGAATACGTTCAGATGATTTGGTAATCTTGTTCAATCGAATACAACGAGAAACAGAATATTAACTTATGAAATGACTTGATCCATATTCATAGTTAATGTAGTATTAGTAACAAAAGGATAAGTAAAAATGATTAATCATTAAATGGTTTTTCCGGAGACCATACTCGATTCGATCTGGGGCATTGGCGTGTGAAAGCTAGACTAACCAATGTCATTACTATATTAAGTAATATCCAAGTGGGAGCTGAAAGGTTTATGGATAATTATTAATATTAGTATGACCGGATTCGAACTCGAGACTTCGGGATTGCACACATTACGTATGAGAATTGATGTAAATAATTAATATAAATAAAACGTTATTATTATTAATTATTAGTCACAAAATAAAACATAACGATAGTTAAATAATTAACGAGGTTTGGTTAACGGTCGTTAAATATAAACTACGAGGACTAGAGATGAAATTAGATGACAAGAAAAGTCTAGAACCCCTCTTGGGTTGGCTTGGCCGGTCGTGGCTTCTCAAAAGCCCAAGGGAGGCTTTTCTTGGTCACCAAGTTTTGAGAATGTATATATACAAACCCTTGTATTCATTCTTAAACTAATCTTGGATCACCAATAACCTAATTTCTCTTCTCCTCTCCTCCCTCTTTCCCTTGGCCGATCGTATAACCCCCCTCCACAAAGGGATCGATTTTTCCAAGTGAAAGAAACTAGTGTTTGGTTTATTTGTGATTCAAGGAACTAGCTTTTCCACATCAAATCGCTATTAGTACGTGTGTACAAGAACGAAGGACAAGCACACTTGAGCTTGTAATCTTGGTGGTCGACTTTTGGTTGGGTCGAATTTAATAAACCCTAAAATTAGGGTTTTGGGTTTTGGTTCTTGTTCAATCATCGTTTGATTCTTGAATTGCTAAAAGGTACGCACTTTCTTGTTTGGTTAATTATTTACATATATTATTCCTATTGTCTTCCGCTGCATGCTTTGATGATGTTATTTGTTTTATACATAATTGTTATGAGTATAAAATCCCAACAAGTCCAAGATTCTTTGTCTCCATAAACCTTCATCACCCACACATCCACCACATGACTTTTAAAATAATTACAAAGAATGCACAGCCATTCTCCCAATACTCCCAAAGACAATTTCTTATAACCTTCAGCATACTCCGGCATAAAAACTTCACCATAAGTTTCCTTCCCCAAATCAAGAGAAACTATTTGCCACGAAACCGGCCAGTTAACACCAACCACCCAATGAAAAGCTAGCTCCATTTAAAAACTTAACATCATTAGAAGGAGAAGCACTAACACAAACCCGATTTCCTTCCAACTTCCAGCTTTTAACGAATATATCATAGTACCCAAATAAGTCCACGTTTTGTCACAACGCCATATTTTAACCACCTTGTAATCATGAGTCGTCTCATCATGCAATGAAAACCATACAAACCGGCCCTTGTTTAGAACCAGGAAAATTATTGGTTGTTCTAGTACTTGGGTTGTAAATAAACAGAGTATTATCATCAACTAAAATGCAAACTAATCCATAACAAGACCCAACTATCTTAAAACCTCGGTAACCTCGAGACTGAGGTCGTTGCAAAGGATTTTCAAGCAGTAACGCATTATTAGCAGATTTATCAGACAACATATCATAAAGAGGACAGCTGATGAGACCGTTTTCATGTTCATAGATGTAGTAAATAAGTCGATGATGTTTATAGTTAATGTTGGTACTAGATAAAGTATAATGTGTTTTAACGAAATTCTGGTCAGAAATTAAAGAGTACCATTCTTTACAAACAGACTTACATCGTAGCAAGGGTTTAACTGAAGCCTTCAACAAGATTTCACGGATGATTTCTGGTGGAAACGATGCGTCTGATTTTCGTTTATGTTTGCCTGCCATTTTTGTTAGGGTTTTTCTTGGATTTGATTTAAATAAAGATTGTTGTTGGATATGTGTTTTATATTTACTTTTACACCCTTCGTCTTTTGCTCAATTTTCAACTATGCTTATTATTGTGTACACTTAGACCGGACGTAATGGTCATCGGACCACTATGTGGTCGTGACGTTCCGTGCGCGGTCACTTTTTATGGTTTCTCACTATCACGCGCAATGGTGGGTTTTTGCTTGTGATCCGATGGTGCAGACCACAGAATAGTTTTTGTTTTAAGCCTTTGGATATTGTATTATAAAAGTGTTTATTACTTTTTTCAGTATTATATGCTAAATATTGAAAGAGCAAAGCTGAAACAATAAGAATTTTTCCTATTTTTTTATAAGGAAAATGGTCTAAAAAGGCATCCTGCTTATCATTTTTTCTTTTTGTAGCCATTCAACTTTTTTTCCTAAAGTATTCAAATACTTTCTTAATCTTCCTATTGTAGCCATAAATTAGACGTGGCATGATCTAATCAAGAGTTAATTACATAAATTATCCTTGTGCCTCTAGACAATTACACCATTCGTCCACATAAATTTATATCATTCCTTTAAAAAAAACTTCTACTCTCTCTCACATCCCTCATACTGCCTCTCCCTCTCTCTCTAGCACCACCACAGCCACCTCCACCCGCTTGCCACGCCACCATCATCAAAAAGATGCAAGGTAGATCAAAGTTAAGGGATCAAATCAGGTTTAGATCGTGGATTAGGGTTTCGCCTAATTCGGGAAACACCACCACCGCCACCATCATCCGTCTCTCTCTCTCTCTCTCTCTCTCTCTCTCTCTCTCTCTCTCTCTTTTTATGGTATGTCAAACCATTAAGCCCTCGTTTGTATATTTTCTTTTCGTTCTAAACCGATTGTAAAACTTTTGATAATGATTTCGTGGATTAAATGATGGATTAAAAATGTTTCGTTAATAATTAGTGAGGTAAACAAAGATTAAAGAGGGTGTTTGTTTCAGTTTTCTTCACGGGTCGGGTATTGAACCCGTTTGAGTTTTGAGTCAGTCGACCCGTCTAGGTCTTGGATTATTAAGAAACCGCAAGAGCTTGGTTGTTGTTCTGGTACACCAAACAGCAACCCAAGAGGGTGCGATTGGTTTTGTTTACGTGCCACAACCCACCGCAATGACACAGATAGGGTGCGTTAGGCTTTGTTTATTTTGACCCATTAGAGGTGAAGTTTTTGATACATTAGTTGTTTGTGGAGTGGGAAGTGTATTGTCCGGATAAGTTGGAGATGTTTAAGGTTTCTTCGGTGTCGTTAAAGAGACTATGGATAGCGTTTCCTAGGTTTGTTATCGGGGATTTTTTAAAAGTTGTGGTTGAGGCTCCTAAACTGGAATACATTTACGTTTTTGATAATATGATTAATGATTATTCTTTAACGAAGCCGTTGGATCTTGTTGAAGGGATTATTAGCCATAGTGCTGAAACTATTGCTCAAATTATTTTGTTTCTCTCATCTGCCAAAATATTGCAATTGACTTGCATTGGATCATCGGTATGCTTTCTTATCTATGGTATGTTCTATTTAAGATTTCTAGTTGTAAATCACATACCATGTCGACATAAGTTGTGCGTTTAAGGTATGATCATCTTATGCTATTTATAGGGTTCAAGAAATAAGAAATAGTCAAAGAAGTCTTGACTAAGCAATAACGATATGGTTTGGATTTTGCAGGATCTCAACCACCCTCACGGTTTAAACATGCCTATGTTCTCTAACTTAGTCAAATTGTGATTGATGGGGATTGAGTTCGATGATGCTATCTGCAAATTTCAGCTCATAAGGTGGTTGGGTGGTGTGATAGTGGTTGTGGTGGTGGTTTTGTGGTGATGTCGTGGTGGGAGGGGGTGTTTGTTAGTTGATGGTGATTATTTGAAGATTTACCACACCGGAACTCACCACAAAGAGACCCACGACAGGGAGTATACAAGTTTTGGATGGTGGTGGCAGGCGGTGGATGGTGGCTGTCTGGATTAGTTTAAGTTTATAGCCATAAGGACGAAATGTGTAAATTATTAGAGCCACAAGGACCTTTTATGTAATTGACTTAAGGATGAATTGTGTAATTGTTTAGAGCCACAAGGATGATTTATGTAAATTTATGTAATTAACTCTTGATTAGATCATGCCACGTCAGATTTATGGCTACAATAGAAAGATTAAGAAAGTATTTGAATACTTTAGTGAAAAAAGTTGAATGACTACAAAAAGAAAAAGCGACAAGTTGAATGTCTTTTTAGACAATTTTTTATTTTTTTATAAAAAAAAGACCAACATGTATAATCTTAGAGTTTGCTTGACAAGATAATATAAAATTAAATTAGCTATGTAAGATATAAACATGACAAGTTGACAACACATCAACTAGCATAATATAATCATCTTTGGTCGCCAGTTATGGTCCTTTACTCACGTGCTAATTTGCTATCAACTCTCTCGACTTTAATTTTTTGTGGATAATGGGTAACTTTAATCGTGAAAGGCCCAATTTCCATTTATTTACCAACATAAAGTATGATGAATACTAAATATTGACGATGAAAAAGGATTTAAAAAGTATCTATGTACATTACTTAATAAGTAGTTTAATAGAAGTGATCAAGGATATTACCATAAACATAAAGTGATCAAGAAACGCGGTGGAACAAGTTAGTTCCTAAAAAAGTGAACCTGTTTGTGTGGAGAGCTTTAAAGGGAAGACTATCGGTTCGTGTGGAGCTAGAAAAAAGAGGCATAGACTTGGATTCGGTTCTTTGTCCAAGTTGTAATAACATGACGGAATCATGCACTCATAGTTTGGTTACGTGTGACTTAGCTATTAGTGTGTGGGAAAAAATCTATAATTGGTGGAAAGTGGGAGTTGTTAATGCTTTCTCGATTGGTGATTTTTTTTCATCATTTGAAAACGTTAACATTCCTACCAAATTATCTAAAGTTTGGCAAGCGGTTATTTGGACTACCGGTTATTTCATTTGGAAAGAAAGGAATGCCCGTGTATTTAGAAAAAAAGTGTCTAGTACCAATATGTGGAAAACTAGAAGGGGGGTTGAATAGTTTTACCAATTTAAAACTTTCCTATTAAATATTTAGATCGACTTATGTCAATCTATTTGGTTGTTTATGTTGGACGTTGATAAATAGATATATAAACGTGTAATGAAAGATAAAGAGTAAGAAGCACATCACCACGACACAAGTATTTATAGTGGTTCGGCTACAAGGACACCTTCCTTGCCCTACTCCACTCCCCGAGTCACCTACTCGAGATTTCGTAAACACTACACCAACTCCTTATGGCGGATAAGCCTTCACAACGTCGCTTAACCTTTTTCCGGTACAAAGCTAAATACCGAGTTCCTTCACACCAAGGCGAACTACACCTAACACAACATCGCCTACCCTTTATACGGTGCTAGGCTAACCACCGAGTTCTTTCACACCAAGGAGAACTAATCCTATCACAACGTCGCCTACCCTTTATTAGGTACTAGGCTAAGCACCTAGTTCCATTACTATGGAGGAACTACTACCCTTCACAACACAACACCTAATGTCAAGGAGATCCACTCCTTGTTACAACACCATCAAGGATATCACCATCCTTGGAAATAAACAAATACTTATATGTATAACGATGCACCTCATCAATTATACGACCTAGGCATTCTTCCGAAATGCCACATGATTTGATTCTTAGGCATCCTTCACTAATGCCTTTGACACAACGCTTGGCACCTTTCACTAATGTCTTCGTCTTGACACCTTTAGCATTCTTCACTAATGCTTTGACACGGACGATAAGCACCTTTCACTAATGCCTTCGTCTTGACACTTTCGGCATCCTTCACTAATGCCTTCAACCCAACATCTACGGAGGAAGAAGAACTATCAACAAGAGAACCTTAGTTGTCTTGATGATGACGAAGCATGGCAACTCATGGACTTGAGCTTGATCGTCTTCAAGAAGTGGTGATCTCGCCTTTAAGAGGAACCTAGAGAATCACACAAAAACAAAAGACAAACTACATAGATCACTTGGATCTGAGGTTAGAGGGATATAATACTTGGGGAAGTATGTGTGTAAAGTGGTGAGTAGAAAAGAAGAAATGGCTCTCTATTTATAGAGGAATTTTTCTCTGTTCCCGGATCCCATGGATCCCTCCCACAAGGGATCCGGCTAGCACAAAGCTAGGGATTCGTGGGACGCTCCTCTTTGCCCATGGGTATTTTTGGTTATGGGTCATGGGTTATGGGTTGATCCATGGTTTTCTTTCTAGATACAATGTATCTCAAGGATACAATGAACTTGGTTAAGTGGTATGTATAAAACCATGGGTTATGGGTCATGATAAGGTTTTAAAAGGTACCTTTTTGAGGGGTCGTTTAAGCCCTTATTTGATCACTTTTGTATCCGTTATTGCTTAATATCGTTCCTTTTCACTTTTTAGGTCTCTTGAAGGCAAAATGCTGGAATGGCACTTATTTGGACGAGTAGCGATTATACGAAGAAAATGTCCAAAATTAGAATCGAGACACTCAAAGCTGCTGAAAACATAAGGTGACGGCGTCAGGTGTTAAGTGTGACGCCGCCGGGAGGATCTTTGTGACGGCACAGAAGCCAAAACTCCCATTTTCAAGTGACGACGTCAAGTTATAAAAGAGTAGGCGTCGCAACCGCACGCCTAGATGTAATCCGCACGGCGCCGGTAAGCGAAGGGCGGTGTCACAAGCATAAGGTGATGCCGTCGCAAGTCTAACGTGGCCAAGACGAAACCCTAATGATGGCGATACGACGGCGTCACAAAACATAAAGTGACGCCTTACGCCGCATGTGTAATATTATATATAGAATCCAATTTTTCGATTATTTAGTGTGTAGTATTTTGGAGTAAAAACCTAAACCGAACCAAGGCTGTCTTGTACAGTATTTTAGGGTTCCAAACCCTATCTTACACCAAGATAAGTGTTTTACTTCATTAATATAATTATGTCTTTGATTATTTGTGTGTATGCTTGCATGTTTTCCATGTCAAATAATTTACTTGTGTGTATTTGCTTAGGGAATATGAAACTTAATTATTGAATATTGATTGGTTGTTTCTTATCTTAGTTGATTAATGATCTAGTAATGCGATAGGTCATTAGTTGTGTACTTAATGCTTGATTAAATCTTTGTGAACCTTAGAATATGACTCCTTGAGTAGTTGTAAGCTAAACCATCCAAAGAGTGCTTTAGAGTAAGAGTTTATTATCCCTAGTGGGTTTTGTAGACGAGACCCTTTGGTAAGTTCAAAGAGTTAGGAACATCACATACCCTACAACCTTAGACACACAACGCAATTAGGAATAAGGACGTGACAATTCAACCACCAATAGGAGATAATTAAGGAGTAGTAAAACCTAAGTAAGCACATCTTTAAACTATCATACGAGCACACATTAATTAGACATAGACTACATACACCTTAGATTAGATAATTAGATAAGTAGAGTAATCGGTAGCAATACCAACCCCAAATTCAAACCCCGATTACCTTTCCTTTCTTTAAAAAATATAAAAAGATAAAAAATAATCTTCCTCAACCACAACCTTAGCGTAGTAACTTCTCACTAGCATTCCTATGCCCCTAGAGAACGATATCAATACCCGTGGCTTACCCTAATACTACACTACAACGATTAGGTTCACTGCCTAGGGTGTTGAAAAACTTGCTCGACGAAAAGGAAGTTCCTTTGACCTAACGAAGTGCGGTGTGAGCGTATCGTGTCAATACCATTTGCTAGTTTTTACCCATTTTAGTATATACTTGTTTTTAGTATACTTAGTTTAAGTATATGCTAACCCAATATGTAAACACTAGTTATTGTACATATGTATCTAAATCATAAAATCACATATACTTGTTTTAGTGTTTTATGTGAAAACGTAAGTGTGTTAGGAAACTATTGACTCAAACTATTTACGTATTCTATTTGTTTCGTTAAAATGATTTTACGTTTGTGATGTGCTTCATCGGGTTTTAAATTTGTAAACAAGAATTACCGGTTAACTAGGAACACATTCGGGCAAGTATACCCTAGTCGAGTTGTAGTATAGTATAAGGTAAATCAAGGTCGTCCCAAGAGACTTGGTTGCACTACAAGTGTCGTTTGTTTGTTTAAGCAAGTAACAAGTAACAAGTTGATGGTTATGATTGTCACGGATCAAACCAACAAGAAAAGCATTATAAGAACAAGTAACAAGTTGATGGTTATGATTGTCACATATCAAACCAACAAGAAAAGCAATATAAGAACAAGCAAGTATCAAAAGATTCATCATTATTCCAATCAAACACAAAATCTCAATAATCATATCAATAACAAACATCTTTAAATAGAAAAGTAACAAGGTTTACCCAAAGTATGAATTACAATAGGCAAAGATGAAGGATTATAGCAACCTTCAAGCCTCCAATCAACTACAATAGTTCTACCAAGCGAAAAATGATGTCAAACGCCCGACAACCCTTGAGCACACTACCGCGAATTTGGCGGAGGTTTGTGGTTTTAGGGAAGATAAGTTGGTGGATAAGTGGTCGAAATTTGTCCTTAAGGGTGGAGGCTTGAATTTCACACAAGTTGGGATAGGATAGTTGGTGGAAACTCGTCCTTAAGGGTGGAGGCTTGAATTTCACACCTTTGGTGAAGATTTTGAGAATGGGTGTGTTCTCTAGGTGGAAATTCGTCCTTAAGGGTGGAGGCTTGAATTTCACACCTTTGGTGAAGGTATTGAGAGTGGTTGTGTTCTTTCAAGTTATGGTTTTATCTCTAGGTGGAAATTCGTCCTTAAGGGTGGAGGCTTGAATTTCACACCTAGATAGGAGTGGTGGTGGTAGGATAGGTGTGAGAGAAGATCTCTCAAGTTGTGGTGTATGAAATGAGGTAGCAAAGGCCTCTATTTATACTTGAACCAAGGCCTAGGGTATTCAATGCATTTCTTGGAGGCCAAGGAGCTTGGAAGGGACTAGAAACCATGTAGGAAGGGACTAGAATCGTTTGGAACAAGTTTGGGATCTTAGTGATGGAAAAATGGTGAAGCAGGGACCTCCAACGGATCGGTTGGGCTCCAACCAATCGGTTGGTCTCTTGACTGCTCTCCAACCGGATCGGTTACGGGGCTCGACCGATCGGTTGGAGCAAAATCCTAAAAATTCATAAACTGCAAAGTTGTAGATCTTTCTCTTAGCTTTCTGTGGCCGCTAGCGGGGTCAAACGGAGTTTGTATGCAAAAGTTATGGCCAAAATGGTGAAGGTGTGTCGGGAACAACGAGTCTTCCAATATGTCTTAGTTTTAGCTTCTTTTCTTCATTTCTTTCTCGTTTTCCTTCTTGAACTTTATTCTTGAGTCTTTGGACCACTAACTTGATGACTTTATCTTCGAATATACTCATAAGTCTTTCTTTTGTCGGAATTCTTAGTACATGGAGAAATCTTAGGTGTTTTACTTCTTTAGTCTTTTTTCTCCACTTTCCAGTACTTGGCTACAAATGAACTAGCAAACGCACTTTTGTACGATTAAGCATCAAAAGCATATGATTATAACCAAATAACACACATAAAAGCACGGATAACGCTACTAAAAACATGCACAATTTGAGCGTTATCAGTTTGTTATCAACAAAACATTAGAAGATCGTAAAATATAAATAAATGTTTTTACGTCTTATTTGTATTAACAATCTCCCCCTTTTTGTTGATGACAAAACATAAAAATTATTTTAAGAAAAACTAAAATTTGTAGCAGATTTGAATTAGTAGTTTTTACTTTCTTCTCCCCCTTTTTATCGAAACAAAAAGTGTTAAAAGAAACTAACACAATTTTTATAAGAAAAACATGTAAAAATGTAAAGAGAGCAAGTGACGGGAATGGTACTCGTCTTAACTCCCCCTTGACGAGTCCATCCCTTTGAGAGGGCGTCAAGGACTTGACGTAAAATAAACTAATTGTGTTTGCAAATATGTTTGCAAATGGTTCGTCTAAGTGACGAAAAACGTGCTCCCCTTGAAGATTGCAAAGTTGCATTGGGGTGTCATGAAGTATAATCCAAAATCGGATTAAGTTGCAAATGTTTTTGCAATATCGTTTGACACAAAGCTCCCCCTAGCTTTATGGTGTCAAAATCTTCATGTGTTATTTTGAAAATCTACAAAGTAAAGGTTAGAAAACAAGAGTATAATGCATAATTTCCTGCAAATAAAACTCAAGTTAGTAGAAATTTGTCCTTCTGTAACACGGATCCCACGGTTACCTTCTTGGAGGGATCCATCTAGGCATTTTGGAGGGATCCGGCTATCTGGTGATAGTTTCTTCAGCAGTGAAGATGTGTCCAAAAATGTTAATGAAGAGATGATATATGTGTACAATAACAAGCACAACGCACAACATAATCATAGCATATAAATATTCATTCAATAAAACAAGAGATAATCAAACAAATCTCTAAAACTAAGAGAATGAACTAGCCATACGTACTACTAATGCTAATGAGTTACCCAAACTCAAGATTCAACTAAAAGCTTAATGATGATCAAGGATGAGATAAGTTTCCTAAACGTTCTAAGTTTGAGCTTGTGACTATGATGCTCATTGTAGTTTAGGCTTGTTGACCTCTTCGAAACATTCGAGGAGGTGATAAAACATGAAACGTTGCTCTTCACGTAGTTCATGTATCAACCTTTCAACATGTTTACAATGATAGCAATCCTTGTCATGGTTTTGAATTTCTTGAAGTGGAAGTTCAAGTGAAGTGGGTTGAGGATCTTCAAATGAAGGAGGAATTGGTGGAGGCTCATTAAGTGATGGCTCTACAATGTTTGAGGGTGGAGGTAAAGAAGCATCAACTTCCATGTGGTCGGGTGGTTGATTTTGATGTCTTCTCATAATCCAAAATGGACTATTGGGGGGAATGAGAGAGTTTGATATTGGATCAAGTATTGATTCAACATTTTGATTTTGTTGCCCAACCATTTCAAGTGAATTTGTTGGTAGTGGTGGAAGGTGAGATGGCCAGGGAGGTAAGTCTTCTACATTGTGAGAATGTGGAGATGATTGTGAGGTGGCTCTAGGCACCAATGATGTTGGTTGAGTTGTGGAAGGTATGTTTGGTTTGGTAGAGTTTGGTGATGAAATCCTAGTGGGAACAATTTTCTTGGGGATTAGTTTGATTGGTTTCCTTGGTGTAGGAGAGATCCTAGCATTAGTGGACTTAACCAGAGATGATTCGGTTGAGGAAACTTTGTGTATGATCCTAGCAAGTTTCTTGGGTGGTTCTTGAGTGGATGAGTTAGCACTAGGAGCCTTTCTCATGATGAAATGACTAAGGAAGATGGTTGTAATTGCTGATAATTGTGTTTGTGTTTGATGACTAAAGTGTTTTTAGCAATATGGCTTATAAAGGGAAGAGCTTGGCAAGTGCATTTAAGACTTAAGCCACTAAGATTCTTAGAGGTGTGATGATTAACATGCACAAGGTTAAAGTTCAGAGTTTCAATGATCTAGGAACTCATTTAAGATGAGATGGAGTGTTCGAGTTAGGAAGATTAGTTGAAATGATTGTTTTAGCAATGTTTGACATAAACTGTCACCCGGATCCCACAGTTCCCTCACTTAAGGGATCCGTCTAGGCTAATCCTAGGGATCCGGCTCTCAGCAGTTATGACAGGTTAGAAATCAAGTTTCTAAAAGCTAGATCCTATATTATTTTGAGTGTTTCAGTCCTCCTAAGTTCCTAAGATTAAGGGTACACTTGAATGATCAAGAGTAATGAGTGTTGTAGCAAATGATTGCTTTTTTTATGGAAAGAAGATGGGACTAGATGACTACCAATGGATGTTCAAGGATAACAATAACGGTTTTGGTGGTGTCAAGTCATAATAAATGATCCTAAAGATCAGATTTTAGCTTGAGTTGAAATTTGAAAAATCTTTAAAGATTACAAGAATTGAAAAACTAATTTTTGACCCACTTTGAGATAAAGATGACTAGAAACAATTTCCTAAAATTGTTCAATATGTCCACATAGATGTTTTGAAAGATAAGAAACAATTTGTGAGTGTTGAAGTGGAAATATGGTGAGTTTTGATGTGTTGATAAATCAAGAGGCATTTTGACTAAGATCTTAAGTAAGCCATAAATGGGTCTAAGCCTTTCTCATCCTTGAAGTAGACTTAGTTGGGTTCTAATATCATATGTTTAGCTAATGTGATGTTATCTAGAAAGTTATCTTGATGAAAGGGATGTTGTATTGCTGATCTGATGTCACGGATCCCACGGTTCCCTCAAGGGAGGGATCCGTCTAGGTTAATCCTAGGGATCCGGCATCTGCAGATCAGAATCTTCACAGAATTGATGTACAGGTTTTGCACACTAATAAGTCGTTAAGCTAAGCAATAAGAACAAGCATGTCATCACAAAGCACCACTTATAAAAACATGATAAAGTAATAATATCCAAATTACCACAAACCAAAGTGCTAAAACGTAATCATTCATATATAAAATAAAAGAAAATAAGCATATTCCTATTTTCTTTTTCGTCAATCCTTTCTTTTCCTTTTTGACGGCTTAGTGAGGTTGTAAGCAAGGTTTTGAATCATGCCCCTCAATTGTTTGAATTAGCGGTTTTAGTTTGGAATGGTTGGAAGTTGTTAAGTAGTAATCAAAGGGTTCCAATTTGATGTTGGCTATGGGGTCGACATCTTCTTCTTCTTCATTTTCTTCTTCTCCTTCCGAGGAGTCCGAGAGAGCTTTAGGTTTCTTTCCATTGACCTTGAAGCGTTTAGAGGGTATTTTGGTAAGAGGTACCATTACATGATCGGCAAGGAAATGATCATTGTTGATAGGGGATGGTTGCAATGCACTAACATACTTACAAAGTCGTGTTAGGAGCATACCATATGAAAGTACCATGTTGGAAGCTTTGAATACCCCAGCCATTCTCCTTACCATGTAATAGGCGAGATTAAATGGCTTTTGGTGGATAAGACAATAGATCATTTGCACAAGACATGCGTTTGGATGATCTTTGTTTCCAACTAGGCTTATGATGTTTTTCCTAAGGATTTCTTCCCATTTTCTATACATGGGATGGATTTCGAAAAGTTCCATTTGAAAAGGATTACGGTGAATGAGTTTCTTGTTTCGGTCGAAACGGGATTGGTCGGCTCTTATTTTGAAAATGGTATTTCGGATGGTTTCGGGTTCATCAAGAGGAGTATGGTACATTGGTTTAGAATCAAGTGCAAGGTTCTGAGTGTTAATTGCCCAATCTTGAGAGTACATATAAATTCCTTCACAAGGAATGCGAAGAATTTGAGCAAAGGTGTTGAGAGGAAGAGTAAAGTTTAGTGTATTGATGATGGCGATTGAAATGCTATTATCGACGTTTCGAATGATCCTAATGCTTCTATAAAACTCAAAGATGAAGACCGGACAAATTTGTTCATCAATGTCAAGAAGACAATCAAAATTGATTGCCTAGAAGACTTGACGAATGTCAGTATTCTCAAGGAAACATTCCTTGATTACACGACCTTCGTGTATAAGTCGTTTTTCAAGATTTTTGAAGACCTTGCGGTCGGTTTTTGAGAATTCCTCATTTCGATAATAATGAGTAAGGTAATGGACGGTATCATGATGATCTTGTTGAGTGGCTTTAGGCATGTTTGGTCCTAAAAATACAAATTTTTCAATTAGGTAAGATTAGTTGAGGTGGGTTTATGGTTTTGATTTGTATTAACAATGTTGTGAATACAATGTGATCTTAATTATGTTAAAAGCCCCTTTTCATGATTAATTTTGAAAGACCCTAATTAAACTAATTGATTAGAGATTTGTGAAACCATAAACCGTAGAATGAGGATGATGAAAATTTGAACAAGTTAATGTAATTACTTACAATGGTGTTCTAGGAAGGAATACTTGAGAGTATGGAATCCAATTAGGATGAAATCAGTGGTTTAGTCATTTTTGTGTTATGTGAGTAGAGGGAAAAGATCGTGGTGATTTTTGGCGTATAGTCGAGTTACTGTTCCATGGTTCCCGGATCCCTTGTATTTGGGATCCGGCTAGTACAACTAGAGGGATCCGCTTGTGGGAGAAAAAGGGTTATCTGGCATTATTTTTGTAGTAGGCTTATAAACTAGCTTACTAAAAAATAGTTTGGAGGTATTAGATGAAGATTGTTTTTGGATGACGGGTTTTGATGAATCACATATCGAGGGTTCATATGTGACGACGGCGTTAGTTTGACGAATCAAAAGGAATACTATTCCCGATAATGAATAAGACGGAAAAGTGGAAAGAGACTTCTATTGATGCTAGTAATTATTAAACAAAGAGAACTATGAAATAAATTAAACTCATGTAACCTATCTAATGAAAAGTAAGACATACCTCTATGCTTCTTGGTTTGGCATACTACCAAAAATACTTCATGAGCTTTTAAAGTAATCCTTTGTACTTGGTGTACATAAGTTGTGATTACTTTTAGATCATTTCTTGAATTGTTGACTTCATTATTCTTTGAATAGAGATGAAGGTTTTGAAACGATTCTAGCATGAAGATTTCTTGAAACAAAAATTGTTAGAATGATCTATCAATGTCCAACAAAATGATTTAAAAGAAAATATGACCTTAAAAAAATCCTTCTTTGTAGTTTTCAAATATACACGGATCGTATCAAGTCTTTAAAGTACAACATACTTTAAGAAACTTGGTAACGAAGCTCTGATGCCAATTGTGGAAAACTAGAAGGGGGGTTGAATAGTTTTACCAATTTAAAACTTCCTTTTAAATATTTAGATCGACTTATGTCAATCTATTTGGTTGCTTATGTTGGACGTTGATAGATAGATATATAGACCTGTAATGAAAGATAAAGAGTAAGAAGCACATCACCACACAAGTATTTATAGTGGTTCGGCTACAAAGACACCTTCCTTGCCCTACTCCACTCCGCGAGTCACCTACTCGAGAGTTCGTAAACACTACACCAACTCCTTATGGCGGAGAAGCCTTCACAACGTCGCTTACCTTTTTCCGGTACAAAGCTAAATACCGAGTTCCTTCACACCAAGGTGAACCACACTTAACACAACGTCGCCTACCCTTTATACGGTGCTAGGCTAACCACCGAGTTCTTTCACACCAAGGAGAACTAATCCTATCACAACATCGCCTACCTTTTATTAGGTACTAGCCTAAGCACCTAGTTCCATTACTATGGAGGAACTACTACCCTTCACAACAAAACACCTAATGTCAAGGAGATCCACTCCTTGTTACAACACCATCAAGGATATCACCATCCTTGGAAATAAACAAATACTTGTATGTATAACGATGCACCTCATCGATTATACGAACTAGGCATTCTTCCCAAATGCCACTTAATTTGATTCTTAGGCATCCTTCACTAATTCCTTTGACACAACGCTTGGCACCTTTCACTAATGCCTTCGTCTTGACACCTTTAGCATTCTTCACTAATGCTTTGACACGGATAATAAGCACCTTTCACTAATACCTTCGTCTTGACACTTTCAGCATCCTTCACTAATGCTTTCAACCCAACATCTACGGAGGAAGAAAGAACTATCAACAAGAGAACCTTAGTTGTCTTGATGATGACGAAGCATGGCAACTCATGGACTTGAGCTTTCTCGTCTTCAAGAAGTGGTGATCTCGCCTTTAAGAGGAACCTAGAGAATCATACAAAAACAAAAGACAAACTACATAGATCACTTGGATCTGAGGTTAGAGGGATATAATACTTGGGGAAGTATGTGTGTAAAGTGGTGAGTAGAAAGAAAGAAATGGCTCTCTATTTATAGAGGAATTTTTCTACTGTTCCTCGGATCCCGCGGATCCCTCCCACAAGGGATCCGGCTAGCACAAAGCTAGGGATCCGTGGGACGCTCCTCTTTGCCCATGGGTATTTTTGGTTATGGTTCATGGGTCATGGGTTGATCCATGGTTTTCTTTCTAGATACAATGTATCTCAAGGATACAATGAACTTGGTTAAGTGGTATGTATAAAACCATGGGTTATGGGTCAATACCATTTGCTAGTTTTTACCCATTTAGTATATACTTGTTTTTACCCATTTTAGTATACTTAGTTTAAGTATATGCTAACCCAATATGTAAACACTAGTTGTTGTACATATGTATCTAAATCATAAAATCACTTATACTTGTTTTAGTGTTTTATGTGAAAACGTAAATGTGTTAGGAAACTATTGACTCAAACTACTTACGTATTCTATTTGTTTCGTTAAAATGATTTTACTTTTGTTATCGACAAAACATTAGAAGATCGTAAAAATATAAATAAACGTTTTTACGGCTTATTTGTATTAACACAATAGAATCGTTCAAGACATTCAACTAAATAGCTATGAGTTGATCGTTCGAAGAGCAAATAAGTATAAAGTGATAGATTGGCAACATTGGTTAAGGGACCCCTTAAGTATTACATTTCTGATAAGGTATTTCATATATGCCTTCGTGGATCTGTTCCTCTTTATGCACTGAGGAAAATTAGGAATCTGCAAGTAATTGTCTTCAGTGGGTCAATGGCTTAATATGGTTATATATAATTGTTTTTATGTATATGCAGTGGCCATTAATGGGCATGGTTCCATATGCCAATAGTTTATTTCTCATGTGGACCATGTACATTTTTGTCATTGTTTCTCAAGGATTTGTTTTGTATCAGTGTTTGTGACTAGGGGTGCAAACAAGCCGAGCTTTTATCAAGCAACCTGAGCCCGAGCTTGGCTCAATCGAGTCAAGCTTTTATCGAGCTCAAGCCGAGATCAAGCCCAATATATTGGCTCGAAACATATAACGAGTCGAACTCGAGCTTTTGATAGATAGGCTCGAGCTTTTATCGAGCTTTAAGTAAATAAGGGTTAATTAGAATATTAACCTAATTATAAATAAGTATTCAAGTTATAAAAATCATTTTGCTCAAGTATTCAAGATCTATGAAGCTTATGACGTGTCGCGAATAATATTTTGTTGAACTATTTTAGACATTCGAAGCTTAACTAGTATTTACTGATTATGTTTTATTTTAATGTTAGACTTGTTTTATCTTTTTGACTCTTGAATGGGTGGCATCAGGTGACAATATAGTTACATTTTGTCCAAGTTAGATACGATTCATTGGTTCAGGTGTATGTCCTTTTTATAGGGTATTTATATGGTTTTATTAATTGGGTAGTGTATTGTATTTGTTCTTCTTTTCGAGTCTCAAGTCTCAACTCCTTAATCAACTTGTTCAGGAGTTGGAATAGGGGTGTAAATGTGTAATCATGTATTTATATACATATATTTGAGCTTTTCAAGCAAAGCTTGATCTTTGCTTGAAACTGAATCGAGCCGAGCTCAAGCCTAGATGATTAAAGCTTGACGAGCTATCTAGCCGAGCTTGAGCCTAGGTATTTTTTTCGAGCCGAGTTCGAGCCTTGTGAAGCTCGGGCTTGGCTCGGCTCGGTTACACCCCTATTTGTGATAGTACTTTCAGAATTAGTAGTTGTTTGTTGTAAGTTCCTAGTTTCTATGTTATTGTGTATTTTTGTTTTGGGGCCTATCCTTTTTAATTAGCTTGTTAAGAAGGTGGGTTGCCATTTCTTTTGTATCTTGTTCTTGTGGTTCCTTTAATATAATTGTTGCCTTTAAAAAAAACATAAAGTGAGACATGTTATTATGTTACTACAATTGTATTTCCTTTCGGCCAACACTGAAGTGCTTTACGCTAGACAAACCTTGAGCACCGGTTATGTTTCTCACACTACACACCTTGAGCTACTCGAGATCAATTCAAAATATACTCGTAATCGAATCGATCCAAAGCGAGTTGAGCTCAAGCTACTTGGGTAGAGTTTCCATTCAAGATCGAGTACTAAAATACTCGGGCTTGTAAAGTCACGAGCCTAACCGAGCTTGTGTATTACTGTAAAGATGATCAAGAGCACACAACAATTCACAATTACACCCAGCCAACCACCCCTTGGTGTATCTTTTATTATAACAATGTGAGAAGATAAGTCCCCAACTGGGTGCTTACCAGTACAAATACACAGAAACAGAACTGATATCTTCTAGGAAGACACCAGTTAACTCACTACAAAGATCACTCAACACTCATACTACAAGATCAAATAAATAGATTGATCTTGATACAAAACACTAACAGGTATCAAGATTGATATCAAAGACTAACCAACAACTGTGTGAAATATTAGAGAGAGATAAAAAATGACTGAATGAGAAGATTGATTGATCTACAAACCCTAAGCAGGATAAGATATTATATATACACTAAAGTTTCACTTTAGCCCTTCAGGATAAGCCAACTTGATATATCAACTCTGCACTTGACATAAGACTTGAGAAAGAATGAAATATGGCACAATCAGCCCCTCATAATAATCCAAGCAGCTTGCCTATCTTTTCAACACCCCTCCTCAAGCTGATTTCCAGAACCACCTTCAGAATTATTATCCACCACACCATAATTGTTTACACCTGCAAACATGTCAAACAAACCAAGATTCCTGCAAAGAACCTTATGCTGAGACTGACCAAGACATTTTGTAAAAATGTCTGCAGTCTGCTCATTAGTATGAACCTTTTTAGTTATAATAACACCAGCAGCCACTTTCTCTCTAACAAAATGCACATCAAATTCAAAATGCTTTGTTTTCTCATGGAAAACAGGGTTAGCAGCAATTTGAATGGCAGCACCGCTATCACAATACACATTTATAGGAAACAATTCATTTAAACCCAAAATATGCAACAAATTACCCAACCATATGACCTCACAAGCCATAGATGCCAGACTTCTATATTCAGCTTCTGCTGAACTTTTAGACAATGTAGCATGATTTTTACTTCTCCGTGAAATCAGAGAATCATCCAAGAAAACACAAAACCTAGTAACAGATTTTCTAGTTTTAGGACACTTAGCCCAGTATGCATCTGAGTATGCACTCAGCTTAAGACTGGACTCTTCATTAAATTGCAAACCGGACCGGTGACCATTTCAAATATTTTAAAACTCTTAAAAACTGACCTTAAGATGAGAGGCTGTAAAGGATAATGCATATGTTGGCTTAAGCAATGTACAACATAGCTTATATCAGGTCTAGTATTTGTAAGATATATCAGTTTTCCAACCAATTTATGATATGTAGTAATATTTTTAAGACCCTTGTCTTTAATAGATTCAATATGATTCAACACAGTATTCTCAGGAAGAGGTGTATCAACAGGCTTAGCAGCCAACAAACCATACTCATACAATAACTCTAAAAAATATTTCCTTTGAGACATACAAACACCCTTATCATTTCTTAAAACTTCAATTTTAAGAAAATATTTGTTGGGTTTTTGGTTTCTTGGATTAAGAATTATTCTAAGTGTTGGAACCACGGACAGGCTTGATGAAACCACGGACAGAAGAATGGAACCACTGCTGAAGACAAACCGTGGCTAGTAGTTTTGTATAACCACTGATAATGTAATGAAACCACTGCTAGTCTTGTATAGTCGGTTTAGTATTATGTATTAGATAAATATGGAAATGATATTTTTCTTGTAGGTTACGTATTGTATTATGTATAGGACTCCTTAGTCTATAAAAGGAGGTCCTAGGGTAGATTAGATATATGTATGTTTTATATCTAAGGTCGATACACTTCAAGGTTGTAAAACCCTAATACTGTTAGAGTATTCGTATTAATAATAATATTGAGGTGTTGAATGTTTATTGTTCTTCTTCTTAAGATTAAATGTTAAATTCCGCGTAATGCTTAATAAGTTGTTATTCAAGTCAGTTTCTATATTAGATCGTTTGCTCAACTGGGATCAACAAGTGGTATCAGAACTTGTGATCTAGAAACTGTAATCAAGAAGAAGTTCTATTAAGTTCTATTCAAGAAAGATAAGATGTCTGACGAAACACACATGGTTACTGCTTTCAAGGTGCCCATGCTCAAGCATGGTGAGTACCAAATCTGGAGAATGCGAATAAGGCAATATATTCGTATGATTGATTATGCTCTCTGGGATGTTGTGGAAAAAGGTGATACTCTTCCTAAGAAGGGTGAAGATGGTAAAGATATATCTATTGTTAGTGAGATTGACAAGGCTAAGAAAAAGATGGAGATTAAAGCCCATAGTATTCTCTCTATGGGAATACCTAATGAATATGCTTTGGACTTTGAACAATATGAGTCTGCTAAGGAACTTATAGATGCCATAGAAACAAGGTTTGCTGGTAATGAACCAAGAAATCAAGGAAAAATATGCTCAAGCATCAGCTTGAAAACTTCATTGCCTCTGAGTGGAGAAAACTAGATGGCACCTATAACAGACTTCAAAAGCTCATCGACCAATTGAAGTCGACTGGACTACAAAGTTGCTCAAGAAGATATTAATCTAAAGTTCATTAGAAGTTTATCACTGGCCCAGGCTCATACTTGTTGTGTGAAGGAACAAGGATGACTTTGAAAAGATGACTCTGGAAAATCTCTACAACAACTTGAAGGTATATGAGTCTGAGAACAACATTGCTGGTGCATCTTCAACTAGCCAAAACATTGCTTTTTTTTCCACTAATCACAAGAATTCACAAGATGTATCCACTGCTGCCTATGGTATAACCACGGCTATTGCAAATAATACCACTTGTTAGTGATAATGTCGATGATGTGCAATTTGTGCTTTTCTGGCTGATTTAACTACCAGTGTTATTGTTTTGAATCAAGATCTAGATCAAATTGATCCTGATGATCTTGAGGAGATTAATCTTCAATGGCAAATGGCAATGTTGACTCTCCAAGCAAGGAAGTTTCGAGGGAGGATTGGAAGACAGGTCAAGTATGATGGTAAAAGGAGAAATTTGGTTTCGACAAAAGCAAGCTGGAGTGCTTTAACTGCAAGAAGAAGGGTCACTTTGCAAGGGAATGTCGAGCACCTAAAAGGATTGAAGGCATCAAGAAGACCACTGAAGAGCCTGCTCCTTCTTCAGCATTGGTGGCTCAAGATGGTCTTGGTGATTATGACTGGAGTGATGAAATTGAAGAAGGACCAAATGAAGCTTTTCTTGCTAGTGAAGCTTCAAAAGAGCATAACTTTGCTCTTATGGCCTATGCTTCATCTTAAGTTCAGATTCTGAGGTATCAAATGATTCTACTTGTTATTTTAAATCATGTCAAGATAACTTAGAATCTCAAAAAGCTATCATTGAGAGTTTAATGAAAGAAGTAGAAAGACTGTCTCTAGATAACTTAGGTTATAGAGTTGGTCTAGAAAGTGGTGAAGAAAAGTTAAATTACTGTATTAAATGTGAGTTTGAGTATGTTGATAAAATTAATATACTTGGTGGTGAAATTGATCTTAAGGATAGAGATATTAAGATGCTTAAAGAGAAACTAGAAAAGGCAGAAAAGTGTAAAAGGAAGAAGCCCTAAAAGAAAAGGAAAAACATGTTGTTAGGGTTGCTAAGACACATTATGCTTCGATCTAGTAAATAAGCCAATAGGTCAAAAATTGTTAGGGATGGTGCTGGTCTTGGTTACAATAATATGCCCCCACCATCTCTTATGAAACATGCACCACCTTCTAAAGAACTGTCATTTAGCTGATGAATTCAGGTTCAATAAACCTGTAGGTGAAACTAGCAATGCATCACCTAAGATAGGTTCGATAAGTCATCCGATGCTCCCATCATTGAAGATTGGGAATCGATTCTGAGGAAGATAGATCGTATCAAAAGCGACTGAGAAGATAGAACCTCTTAAGAAAGTTGATACTAAGCAAGCTAACCTTGTGCCTAGATTTGGAGCTCAAATTGCTAAGAAAGTAGTAGAGTACAAGGAAGTACCTAGGGAACATATGAAAAGATACATACCTAGGGGAAACCAGAGAAACTTCAATAGACTAATTTCAAACAGGTTAGGAAATGAGTTTCAACGTGTTAAAAAGACTTGTTTTGCATGTGGTAGTTTTGAACACTTATAGAGAAACTGTTATAAAAACAGACCACAAGTTTGGAATCATTGGAGGAGGGTAAATCACCAAAAATTTTCAAAGAAAACAAACCCTCATCCTAACAGAAACATAATTCCTAGAGCAGTGTTAATGAGGAATGGAAATACAAAATCAATTGTCACAGCTACACCCAAATGGGTTTCAACCCTTTGCTAAGCAAAATGTAAACCCGGCTAAGCAAGGTGTAACCCTTGCTAAGCAAAATATCACCATGATACAAAAGAAGTTTTAAAATTCCCAAGGTGATAAGCGACACGTGGTTGGAAACCATTTTTATCTTTGTAAAGGCCTCGCTAGTTGGCAATGGATACCTAAGACCAAGGTTTTACATCATGTCAACTGTGCATCAATGGACCTAAACAAATTTGATTATGTTGATGCACAGGCGCACCCAAGTCGATATTGGCTTGGGTCCACAAAAGTTAACTAATCTTTAATTTCATGTGCAGAGCAATCTACAAGATGAGCTAAAAGATAAAGGAGTTTTTGATAGTGGTTGCTCTGGGCACATGACTTGGGATGGGAGCAACATGGAGGATTTTGAAGCTTTTGATGGAGGATATGTGGCATTTGGTAATGATCCAAAGGGAGGAAAGATACTTGGCGAGGCACAATCGAAGCAGGGGAATTTAGACTTTGAAAAGGTCTATCCGTACAGGACTTAAGTATAATCTATTCAGTGTTTCTCAAATGTGTGATAAGAAAAACTGGATACTTTTTGGTGAAAATGAGTGTGTGGTGTTGTCACCTGAATTTAAGATGCCTAATGAGAAGTATATACAGCTAAGGGTACCTAGGAAGGAAAACATATATTGTTTTGATCTTAAAGATGTAATTCCTAATAGGTCCTTAACTTTTTTGTTTGCTAAAGCATCTGTAGATGAGTCTAAGTTATGGCATAGAAGGCTAGGTCACCTCAATTACAAAACAATCAATAAACTTGTAAAAGGCAACTTAGTGAGAGGGTTACCTTCTAAGGTTTTGAGTGTAAGGAACTGTGTGTGGCTTGTCAAAAAGGAAAACAACATAGAGCTTCTTGTAAGACCAAAGCTGTCAACACCATTACACAACCACTGTTTATGCTTCATATGGACTTATTTGGACCTACCTTTGTTAAAAGTTTGAACCATAAGCAGTATTGCCTAGTTATCACTAATGATTATAGTAGATTTTCTTGGGTATACTTTTTGGTAGCTAAGAGTGAGACTAGTGAGATCCTCAAGAGTTTCATTACTAAAGATAATCAGATGTGATAATGGAACTGAGTTTAAGAATGATGTGATGAATCAGTTTTGTGTAGTTAAGGGTATAGAAAGACAGTTTAGTGTTGCTAGAACACCGCAACAAAATGGTGTAGTTGAAAGGAAAAATAGGACACTAATTGAGGCTGCTAGAACAATGTTGTCAGAATCCAAGTTACCTACTACCTTTTGGGCTGAAGCTGAGGCCTTTGCATGTTATGTGAGAATAGAACTAAGGTAGTGAAGCCTCATAACAGGACCCCTATGAGTCATTACATGATAGGAAGGCAATGATTGCATTCCTAAAACCTTTTGGGTGTCTTGTTACTATCTTGAATACCATAGACTACCTAGGCAAGTTTCAAGAAAAAGCTGATGATGGATACTTTTAGGCTATTCTTCTAATAGTAAAGCCTTTAGAGTATACAATAGGAGGACTAGAATTGTTGAAGAGAACCTACATGTTCAATTTAGTGAAAAGACTCCTAATGTTGAGACCAAAGGACCAGATTGGCTGTTTAACATTGATATGCTAACCAAATCTATGAATTATGAGCCTATCATTGCAGGAACTTCCACTAATGTTGATGCAGGTACTCAAAAGGATTACGATCATGAAGCAATTTCTAAGGAATTTGATTCTCCTCAAGAGTTCTATTTGTTTGAAAAGTGGAAAGCTAGTTCTGTCTCACCCATCATTGATAAGCAAGGTCCCACTGATGATGATGTATTGAATACTGGAGGCAATGTTGATTATCAACAAGATAAGGATGAGTTGTTGAAAGATAACTCAGTGTCGGTAGAAGAAATTGAAAAGAAGAAAAGGCATTCGAAAGCCTTGCTAAGCCAAATGAAAGCACGGTTGGATATAATGAAAGCACTGCTAAGCCAACTTCTACCAATCCAAGTACAAGTGAAACCACGGTTGTAAGTACTGATAATAGTACTTTCTATGGACCAACTGCAAAGCCATTATTTGGTGAAGAGGAGTATCCACTTGATCCTAATATGCCTGCTTTGATAGAAATTGATACTCCTACTGATGATGAAGACATGGATGATTTCTTCAATGCTGATTTTACTAATTTGGAACATGTCATTCATGAAAGTCCTGTTACCTCAACAAGGATTCATAAGATTCATCCTAAAGAACAAATACTTGGAAACTTGAACACTCCTGTTCAAACAAAAATCAAGGTTCAGAATACAAAAACCTTCCCTGAGCAAGGTTTCTTTGCAAGATCACTTCACAAAAGAAATAGTCATAAAGATCTGCAAAATTGCTTGTTTGCATGTTTTTTGTCTCAAAAGGAGACCAAGAGAGTTGAAGAAGCATTATCTGAAGAAGGTTGTGTAGAATCAGTGCAAGATGAGCTTCTTCAGTTCAAGCTTCAAGAGGTTTGGACATTGGTTGATCTTCCAAATGGTAAGAGGGCAATTGGGACAAAATGGGTGTTCAGAAACAAAAGAGATGAAAGAGGTATTGTTGTGAGGAACAAGTCAAGGTTGGTTGCTCAAGGATACACACAAACTGAAGGCTTGGATTATGATTAAGTGTTTGCTCTAGTTGCAAGAATTGAGGCTATTAGATTGTTTTTAGCTTATGCTTCATTCAAGAATTTTGTGGTGTATCAGATGGATGTTAAAAGTGCATTTTTGTATGGCACAATTGATGAGGTGGTTTATGTTTGTCAACCTCCTGGTTTTGAAGATCCTGATCATCCTGACAAGGCTTACAGGGTGAGGAAGGCTGGGTTACATCAAGCTCCAAAGGCATGGTATGAGTGCCTATCTACTTATTTAATGGACAATGACTTCAAAAGAGGGTTGATTGATAAGACTTTGTTCATTAGGAAGCACAAGGATGATATTTTACTAGTTCAAGTTTATGTAGATGACATCATCTTTGGCTCAACCAATAAGGAGTTATGCAAGGATTTTGAGAAGCTTATGCATGATAAGTTTCAGATGAGTTCTATGGGAGAACTCACCTTCTTTTTGGGGCTGCAGGTTCAACAAAAGACTGATGGTATTTTTATTAGTCAAGACAAGTATGTAGCAGATGTTTTGAAAAAGTTTGAGTTTCAGGATGTGAAGAGTGCTAGTACACCTATGGAGACTCAGAAACCACTGCTACCAAATGATGGAAGTCCCAAAGTTGATCAGAAGTTGTACAGGTCCATGATTGGATCTTTGATGTATCTCACTGCATCTAGGCCAGATATAATGTTCTCTGTTTGTGTGTGTGCAAGATTTCAAGTTACACCAAATTCAACACACATGAATGCTGTTAAGAGAATATTTAGATACCTTAAAGGTCATCCTAAATTGGGCCTTTGGTATTCTAAGGATTCTCCTTTTGATTTAGTGGCCTATACGAGATAGTGATTATCTTTGGTGCTAGTTTGGATAGGAAATCTACAACCGGAGGATGGAGTTTTGGGAAGTAGACTTATTTCATGGCAGTGTAAAAAGCAAACTATTGTGGCAAATTCTACAACTGAAGCTTGAATATGTCTGCTGCTAGTTGCGTGGTCAAGTTATTTGGATTCAGAATCAATTGTTGGATTTTGGGTACAACTTTATGCATACTAAGATTTACATTGATAATAACAGTACAATTTGCATCATTAAAAATCCTGTTTTACATTCTAGAACTAAACATATTGAGATAAGGCATCATTTTATTAGAGATTGTAATGAGAAAAGGTTGATTCAAATGGTAAAAATCCATACTGCTTTCAATGTTGCTAATCCTCTCACTAAAGCATTTGATGTGGGGAGGTTTCAATACCTTGTTGTTAGTATTGGAATGATTAATCTCTAAATTCTCAACTTGTTTTGTAAAAGTTTGTATAAATATTGGACTGTTATTATGTGATCTTAGTATTGCTATTCTTGTTTCTAACCACTGATAGTTATGTTCAAACTACTGCTTGTGGCTTTTTGTTCCCACTAACCATTTTGCAGATAAAAGAAAGTTAATTACGATGCAAAAGAAGTCTTGAAGTTAAATTGTTCATTCATTCAAGAAGCTTTAAACTACGACTTACACTTTACAATTAACTTCAAGTGCAAATGAAAGACTAGTACTATACATGATTTCCTACACCTATCTAGCCATCATCTATTCCAAACACTGGATATGCATGACCAGTACAAAGAAGCTAAGGATCAAAATGGGAAGGATGGATTGATGAAAACGAAGATGATGAAGATGAATACAGCAGATGGGTTTATGATATGAGAAGACTTATGTTGACCCATCTACACGTTCCACCATAAAGCATCACTCCATCTTCCTTTTACCCTTCCCCTTTACGATATGAGATGAAGCACCAAAACCTGATGCAGAAAGACCAAGAACCACCTCTCTGTTCTTTGGAAGTGGTGGATTTTTGGCTCGTGGCCTTGGTTGAGGGTGAGAGGATGAAGGTTTTGCTTTTTTTGCTTCCTCTTGAACCAACCTACTGAAGGTTGGCTCCAAGCCTTCAGTGGAATCATCTGATCCTCTTGATGACTCACTAGGATCAACCACACTATCGTCTTCAGATGATGGAAGAAAAGGGGATTTTCTTGGTCTTGGTTCTTGTGGAGGTAGATACAGCCGCCATGGATTTGAATCATCACTTGAAGATGATGATGATGATGAGGAGGAGGAGGATGTTAGATCGATGACCTCTGGTTTATTCCAACTGGGATTCCACATGGTGCTTGATTGTGGATTTTTGTGGAATTAGGGTTTTGGTTTTGATTGTTATGTGTTTTATTTGGGGCGTGGGGTTCTTTTATAAGCAATGTTATGGCTTACGTAAGTAAATGAGGGGCAGGTTAAATGTGGTTGTGGAGTTAATGAGCTCATTGGGTTTTGGAACAATATTAATCACGAAGTTGACTATATTGACTTCCACATTAGCATGTTGGTGAACACCGCAGATACATAGAACTACTTTTATCCGTTTCTAACCTTTGCTAACGTAACTCTCTTCTATGTGTCTGTTTCTTGTTTATGACTTGCAGGTATGAAGGATTTCTGAACATTGGAGCTTATGATTCTGTTAGCTGCTAGTGTTAAAAAAAAAAAAAAAAAAGAGATAAAGATTGTGTAATCCTTTATATTTTTGTGAGATATCTCTTATTTAGACACAGATTTGCTTGCCGTATCCCATGATCAATTGGTTGGAGTGCAACTCTGTATCCACTGATAGTTGTTTTCAAACTACGGATAGTGGTCTTCAAACCACTGATAGCATGCTGATTGGTCTTGGATACTACAGGGGCTGTTTGGTAACTTTGGCGAAAGTATATTTATCTCCCCAAATCACGGATAGATCATTTAATTGATCTTCAAACCACTTCCTTTGGCGCTCCTCATAAACCCTAATCACTTCACTTTGCTTAATTCACAAATCCCACAACACTTTCATCATCAATCACAATGGCGACCCAGTACTGTCAAACCCATAACCTTGTTGCTAACTTGGTCAAAAACAATCGATCTGAAGGTTTTCATCAAATGATTGATTTCCTTATTCACAGTCCCATTCACTTTGCCTTAACTGTCACACCAACCATTCTTAAAGCCTACATACACCAGTTCTGGGCGAATGCTAAGCTTGAGGAGGTAGATGGAGTAGAGGTGTTTAGTTCTATTGTGGATGAGAATGAAATTTTGGTTGATGAGGAGATCATTAGAAGGGTTTTGAAGTTTGATGATGCTGATGGTGTTGATAATCTTTCTGATGTTGAGATTTTTGTTGGATTAGAAATGTTAGGCTATACACACAGGGGTGGAAAGGTAAAATTTTTTAAGAGTCTGTTTTCAGCTTACTGGAAGTTTTTAATACACACCTTGTTGATGTGTCTGAGTAACAAGACCACTGGTTTTGATGACTTTCCTTCTAAGATTGCTACAGCTCTTATTTGTTTTTCTGAGGGAAGGAAGTTTAATTGGTCTAGGATGATTTATGATGGTCTTGTGCAGAACATTAGGAAGGAAGGCAAATATTATTTATATCCTAGGTTTGTGCAATTGATTGTTGAGAGTCAAATTGAAGAACCTATTGAGCATTCTAGAGAATATGAAGTTCATTATATGCTTCCTTAAGTGTTTGCACATATGAGGAATCAAAATCCAAATGTTCAAATCATAGATGTTCCTTTGTTTCCACATATGATCTCTTTGCCTACTGTTCCTGAGTATGATGAAGGTCTTGAAGGCCAATCCTTGGTACCTGAATCATATAATAGTGCATCTCACACCACTGCTAGTATATCCCAAACCACTGTTAGTACACCTGCAACAACTGTTAATCCCATTGTGTGGACTAGGAGGAGGAAGGGCACTCAGCTACCTCAGGCTAGTGCTAGTGGTGTTGCTTATGAGGCTGTTACAGGTGATGGAGGTGACATGATTGGAAGGGCTTCCACTCTTGATTCATGCTTAGATCTTTGGTCAGGCTAGTGGAAACATCAATAAGACCCAACATTTGGCAACTCCTAATGTGGAGAGTTTCTTGGAACTTAACACAGTGGAGGAATCCTAGCCAACTGGCTATACAGAGTGCATAGATGTTCGGGCTAGGTGCGATGCTATGTTTTCTATATCCAAGGATTCACCTCTCGGGCGATTAACACAGCTCGAAGTGATGAGGATAGCTTGGAACATGAACATGAATTGACGGATCCTAATATGGTACATAATGACTTTTCAAATGAACCACCTCTCGGACCAGTTAACACATGTCGAAGTGGGGAGGATATTCTTAAACTTGTTAATGAATTGACGGCTAAATGTGCTAAAATGGATGATACAATCTCAAGTCTTCAAGAGTTGGTCGTGTTTAGGGTAAGGAAATTCAGAGGCTGAAGCATAGGATGTTTGTTTTGGAGAAAGTAAGAAGACCTGGGGTTGCTCATTTGAGGAATATTCGGAAAATGAAAAAGAAGGTGGACTCCTCTCCAGATCTGAATGTGGAGAATGTAACCAAACAAGGGAGGAGTGGAGACATGAATTTAGGGGAGGCTAATGATGAGCATAGACAGACTGATATGGATAATGGAGATCAAGCAGCACAATTTGTGGTATATGATAAAGATGGGAATGAAGTTGTTCTTGAAAGTTTGAAGATTGTGGTAGAAGATGAAGTCATGCAGGACATAACCACTGCTAGTGTGTCTGCAACCACGGATAGTACTTTTGAAACCACTGTTGCAGTTTCAGACATGGCAATTGTACCCACTGCTATTATAACTACTTCCAAAATTGTTACAACTATCTCTGTATCACCACCAAAATCTAAAGAGGTTGAGAAAGAAGCTGCAAGTACACTAATCAATCTTAGTAAAACTTCATCTAACCCTACACCTATCATTGCACCTGTTTCTTCTCTTCAATCTACCAAAACAAATCCAAAGGTAAAAGTTTAGTTATTGGTGGGCCTTTGAAGAAGAAGGTGGCTCAATCAGATATTGGAAAAGGTAAAGGAATTGCAGAACCTAAGTTGAAGTTTAAAAATAAAGAAGAACAGATTGCCTTTGATGAAGAGTATATAAGAAATATGCTAGCTGAAGAACAAGCAGCTTTAGAGAAAAGGAAGCAAGAAGAAGAAGAGGCTAGTCAGAAATTGTTAGCCATATGGTATGAATCACAAAACTACCTTCAAGCTTCTAATCAGATAAATAATGAGTATACTCGACAAGAATGGGCATTGTTAGATGATGAGGAAAGAGCTAGACTTTTGAGAGAATGGGCAAGGAGAATTAGCAAAGAAAGAAAGCAAGTTATAAGGAAGAAACCTCCTACATTAGCACAGATGAGGAATGTGTTGATGAAGATTATTAAGAATTCAGGCATACATGTTCCTGATAATCTTAATAAATGTTCTTTTGAAAGAATTCATGAGCTTTATTTGATGTGCATGAGGATTCATAATGCTAGTTTCTGTCCAATGAATTCTGAAAAGGATGAAGAGTGGATTAAAGGTAATCTCAAGAGAAAATCTGAGGTTCAGGATGCATCTGGTTCTAAAAGATTGAAAGAAACTGAAGATAGTAATAAAATTATCTTTTATGAATATGAGCTTAAAGGGAGTGAAGGATGCTGGAAAATTCAAAGACTCAATAATGAAGTTTTTGAGTATAATAAATGTTCACATATGCTTCAGTATTTTGATAGAGATGATTTGCTGAATCTTTGGGAGCTTTATAGGAATAAATATGGTGATGTGCAACCAGATGATTATCATGAGAGGATGATTTATCATCATTTGAAGATTTTGTTTGAGCCTACTCATGATGAACCTGAATGGAATGGACTCTGCAATGGACAAGTTACAGAATGGTTTCTATATCAAACTTGTGGAGTTCATGTTTTAACTGTATCTGGAGAAGTTATTTATATGCTTGTCGAAGGTGATTATCCTCAACTGAATAAGTATCCAGATGTTATTGCTCAGATGTTGAAGCCTGGTGGTATAAAGATGTTGATACCCTATGATGGTCAAGCTTACAATTTGTTGCTGAAGTATGAGAAAATTTTTAAATCCAGTAAGTGTTTGGCTACATCCTCCAATTCATATGTTTTGAGCTTAAAGGAAACTTGAGAATTCTATTGGAATGCATCAAGTTTAGGGGAGGATTGTTGGGTTTTTGGTTCCTTGGATTAAGAATTATTCTAAGTGTTGGAACCACGGACAGGCTTGATGAAACCACGGACAGAAGAATGGAACCACTGCTGAAGACAAACCGCGGCTAGTAGTTTTATGTAACCACTGATAATGTAATGAAACCACTGCTAGTCTTGTATAGTCGGTTTAGTATTATGTATTAGATAAATATGGAAAAGATATTTATCTTGTAGGTTACGTATTGTATTATGTATAGGACTCCTTAGTCTATAAAAGGAGGTCCTAGGATAGATTAGATATATGTATGTTTTATATCTAAGGTCGATACACTTCATGGTTGTAAAACCCTAATACTGTTAGAGTATTCGTATTAATAATAATATTGAGGTGTTGAATGTTTATTGTTCTTCTTCTTAAGATTAAGTGTTAAATTCCGCGTAATACTTAATAAGTTGTTATTCAAGTCAGTTTCTATATTAGATCGTTTGCTCAACTGGGATCAACAATATTTAAGCTCACCAAGATCTTTAATCAAAAATTTTGAGTTTAAAAACCTTTTAAAACTACTGATCTCAGCCTCATTATTACCAGTGATCACAATATCATCCACATAAAAAAGAAGAGCAACAAAAATAGACCCCTTTTGTTTAACATACAAAGAATAGTCAAATTTGCTTTCAACAAACCCATGTTCAACCAAGGCGTGATGAGTTTAGCATTCCCTTTGCCTTGGTGCCTGTTTAAGACCAAACAAAGATTTATTAAGTTTACATACTTTTGTTTTACCATTACTGTTATACCCTTCAAGCAATGTCATATAAACATCTTCAATCAGATCACCATACAAGAAGGCATTATTAACATCTAACTGATATAAAGGCCAAGACATCCTAACAGCAATACTAATCAAACTTCTCACAGTAACCATTTTAACAACAGGACTAAATTTTTTATCATAATCAAACCCCTCTCTTTGATTATAACCCTTAGCAACAAGCCTAGCTTTATATCTTTCCACTTCCCCTGTAGATTTGTATTTAATTTTCCATATCCATTTTGAACCTATAGGCTTTCTACCAATAGGAAAATCACATTCAGTCCATGTATTATATCTATTTAAAGCTTCAACTTCCTTATTCATAGCATCAACCCAATTAGGATCTTTAACAGCATCATTATAATATATAGGTTCAACAAACTTATATAAAGTAGATGCAAAACACTTATTACTCACATTCAGCCTTTTATAATTCACATATTTCTCAATTCCATATCTAAGTTTAGAACTCAGCACATAATCATTAAATCTAACAGGTTGCTTAGTTTCTCTATTAGACCTTCTTAATAAAGGAGACTGGACATCAGACTGCACATCATTATTTTCTTGATTGATTTGAAATGAATCATTTAAACTTTTAAACATTGCCCTCAGACCAGTTTTGGTCACCATAGTTGGTTGCAAATTACCACCCTTCCTGTTGCATTTGTGTAATATATGTATTAATACCTTGTGTATTATCTGCTGCAACAGAGAAAGGTGTCTCACTGCCACATTCAACTGGTGTATCTCTCCCATCATCATAGGGACTTTGAGACCCTAGATTATCAAAAAAATTCAAATGATCTGCTTCCTTTACACATTGTGTATATGCAGTATCATAAGTTTTCATTTTTAGTGGAAAAACATTTTCATAAAATCTTACATCTCTGTGAAAAAACACATTCCTAGTATCCAAAATTAAAAGTTTATAAGCTTTTTTAACAGTAAAAACCCCTATAAGAATACATTTTTCATATCTAAAACTCATTTTATCATGATTATTTAAAACAATTGTAAAACAGAGACAACCAAAAGACCTCAAGTGGGAAAGATTAGGTTCTCTTTTGTTAATCATTTCAAAGGGACATTTACCTTTTAAAACAGAAGATGGCAGCATGTTAATCAAATACACAGCAGTTAAAATACAATCGGACCAGAACTTTAAAGGAATTCCCCCTGAAACATAAGACTCCTTGCCACATTAAGCAAGTGTCTATGTTTCCTTTCAGCAGTCCCATTTTGCTGAGGTGTATGAGCACAAGAAGTTTGATGTATTATACCAAGTTCAGAAAAAACTTGATGCATTTTCTTATTCACAAATTCTGTTCCATTATCAGATCTTACAGTTTTTATTTTAGAGTTAAACTGATTAGAAAACATGTTCATAAAAGACACAAAATATCACACAACTCTAGAAAAATCATCAACTATAGTCAAGAAATATCTATACCCTTCTCTGCTAGTGACTCTGTATGGACCCCATAAGTCCAGATGAACAAGTTCACCCAAAGACTCTGACTTATGGTCAGACAAAGGAAAAGGTTCCCTTGTTTGTTTAGCCCTATGACAGATTTCACATACAGGCACAGAAGTATTCTTGGAGAAACCAAGATCAGATTGAAGAACATTCAAGACTGGATCAGAAAGGTGACCCAATCTGTTATGCCACACAAACTTAGACACATTATACGACATGATCATATTACAATTACTCACAAGATTATCAGGTTGCATATCAAACAGATATAGACCATCAGACTGGCTAACCAGTCCCCAAGACATTCTCCCTTTTCAAGTCCTGAATATAACACTTATCCTCATCAAAACCAACAAACATTTTACTGTCTCTGATAAGTTTATTAACAGATAATAGACTAACACAATAACCAGGCACAACTAAAACATCATATAAAACCACATTATTAGTAAGTTTTAGGTTACCAACATAACTAATAGTGGCAAGAGTACCATTATGATGTCCAACAGTAATTTGTAAACTAGATATATCAACAACATTAAACATCCCTTTTAGTGGATACAGTAAGGTGCTGATTAGCACCAGAATCAATAATCCACCCCAATGTAATACTCTTAACAGTAAGACTAGAATTGGCAAAATAATATTTAGAAAAATTCATATTAAACTAAACATTATGATTAAAGAAGGAAGCCCTACCTGCCATGTTGGCATGTATGCTTCCAGAAGAAGAATCATTAATCAAAGACATTAGTTTTTTCATCTGTTCAGAAGTAAAACCAGAAGAAACAGTACTAGTAGAAGAAGATTTTTCATTAGGTTTATCCTCAACATTAGCATTATAAGCTTGTTTGAAACTATTTTGCTTAAGAGTGCCATTAGGTTTTGAAAAGCCAGGAGGAAAACCAATTATTTCATAACACATTTCTATAGTATGCCCTATCTTTCCACAATTTTTACAATTCAGATTAGGATTAGGACCTCTATTAACAGTGTTATTGTTATTATTGTTACTTCTAGTGTTACTATTAATTTATTGTTAAACCCCCTTCTATTGTTATTAAAAGACTTAACAGCAAAAGAAGAAGCATTCAGTTTAGACTCAGTAACACTAGAAGACTCAGGAACACCTCTATGAGAATCCTCTCTGGAAACAGATGTATATAAACATCTTTAACCTCTGGGGGAGGATCCCTAGTTAGCAAGGCAGTTCTAACAGGTTGATAACAATCATCCAAACCCATGAGAAACTGCATCAATCTCATAAGTTGCTTATGCAATATCAATTCTTTGCTAGCATCACAAGAGCACTTAACTTCACAAACACATATAGACAATTTAGTTAAAGCATCAAATTCTCTCCAAAGAGAGTTAAGCCTATGATAATAATCACAACAGAAGTACCACCTTGCTTAATACAATTAATTTTCTGTAACAGATTATAGACAACAGAACCATCAACCTTATCATATGTTTCTTGCAATTCTTTCCATACACAAGCAGCATTATCAGAGTAAACAAGACCCATATAAACATCTTGAGAAACAGAATTCATCAACCAGGTTAAAACAATGGCATTACACATATCCCATTGGGCAGCAAGAACATCACTAGTAGAATAAGATTCTTTAACACAAGAACCATCAACAAAACTAAACTTATTCCTAGCTTGTAAAGCTAACTTCATTGCACCAGACCATATTCTATAATTTTTAGTTCCAACAAGTTTAAATGCAATAAGAGCAGTACCACTATTATCATTAGTTTGAATATGAAGAGGATTACCAGCATCAAGATTACTAATTAAGACTTGAGTATTACTACTACTAGGATTATCACCAACAGCCATAATAACAAATAGATCAACAATGAACAAGAACAAACATAAATAAAGCAAGAATCAAACAAGCAAATAACCACAACAAACTAATAACAGACAAAACAACCTCAAATCAACTTCACAACCCTAAAACCTATCCTCTTTCGACCTAGACACAATAGAACCAAAAAATCTATACTCACACCCAAGAACAACAAGATACCAGCCAAGAAGACTAAGAGTGGCCAGAGTAGGTTTTCGTACCACTCACGGTGGCAGGTCAAGGTGTTAACCACTCTGTTTGCACCTTCTTGACTAAGTAAATGTTATCTTAAAGAAGAAAACACACTTATAGTGAGATATCAGCGGAATTAAGTACAAACTCACTAGATTCACTTAGTCTAGCGAGATTGCAACCAAGAACGGGCCTAGAAACAACAGAAAAGCACCAAAGATACAAATCCCCAAATATCCAAATTAGGTTTTTTTAAAACCCTAATTAAGAAACCCATAAATTCACCAGATCTAATCCCAAATAGATCAAATCAACCATGGCCGTTAAGAAACCGACCTCAATTACCCAATTAAACCTTCAATTGCAAGAAACCCCAAATCAACTTCAAAACCCTAGAAACCCTAGAATCTCAGAACACCACCAGATTAGAACCTTCGCTCTGATACCATGTAAAGATGATCAAGAGCACACAAGAATTCACAATTACACCCAGCCAACCACCCCTTGGTGTATCTTTTATTATAACAATGTAAGAAGATAAGTCCCCAACTGGGTGCTTACCAGTACAAATACACATAAACAGAACTGATATCTTCTAGGAAGACACCAGTTAATTCACTACAAAGATCACTCAACACTCAGACTACAAGATCAAATAAAGAGATTGATCTTGATACAAAACACTAACAGATATCAAGATTGATATCAAAGACTAACCAACAACTGTGTGAAATATTAGAGAGAGATAAAAAATGACTGAATGAGAAGATTGATTGATCTACAAAACCTAAGCAGGATAAGATATTATATATACAATAAAGTTTCACTTTAGCCCTTCAGGATAAGCCAACTTGATATATCAACTCTGCACTTGACATAAGACTTGAGAAAGAATGAAATATGGCACAATCAGCCCCTCATAATAATCCAAGCAGCTTGCCTATCTTTTCAACAATTACCTTGGAAATGATTTACTGGTCATTAATGTGACTTTGAAGATCTTAAGTAATGTTTGGGGTGGGAGGTTAAGAAGTCCAATAAGTTGGTCATTTTTAGGGCTCCCCCTTATGAACCTTTGCCAATTAAAAAAATTTGACAACCCATACAAATTTATCCCGAAAGCTTTGTAAGTTTGTGAATTTGATATATCAACTCTGCACTTGACATAAGACTTGAGAAAGAATGAAATATGGCACAATCAGCCCCTCATAATAATCCAAGCAGCTTGCCTATCTTTTCAACAATTACCTTGGAAAGGATTTACTGGTCATTAATGTGACTTTGAAGTATCTTAAGTAACGTTTGGGGTGGGAGGTTAAGAAGCCCAATAAGTTGGTCATTTTTTGGGCTCCCCCTTATGAACCTTCGCCAATTAAAATTTTTTGACAACCCATACAAATTTATCCCGAAAGCTTTGTAAGTTTGTGAATTTAAGAAACATCACAACCTCAACAATACCTTTCAGGATAACAATATATTGATATCAATTTAGATAAGAAACACTCACCTCAATATATAAACTAGCAACATTTCTTTTGTTTGTCCCATGTGGGATGAGAGCATACCTTTTTCTTTTGTTTATTATAAAAGAAGTAGCCATCTCTAACCTTATTGTTTATTACAATTGTCGGGCATATGGATCATTTTAAGTCCAAATTTAATATTGTTGCAACTATTCCATATAATTTTAAGAGCACAAGGTATGCAACATACCAATAACACGTTATTGGTAAGCCACATCAGCGACACATCATACACTTCCAATTAATACACCAATAACTCAAACACCCCTCCCTCATAACACACCAATAACATGTTATTGGGTCCCACTTTTTTTCATTTTATTTTATTTAAAAATAAACACTTTTTATTAAACATAAAATAAAAGTACAAATACATAAAATCGATTAAAAAAAAGGCGATATATTACACGCAAAAAAAGAGATTAAAAAAAACGATTACAAAAAACATAAAAAAAACATCTACATGATACGATTAAAAAAATATTACAAATAAGGAAAGATATGATACGAGTACATAAACATAAAATACAATAAGATGAAATTAAAATAAAACATGATACGAGTACACTAATCATTTGAGGTTGTCGTTGACGGGCCAACCGAAGAAGCAGAAAATCTTCGGGTTATTTTTAAAAATAGTCGTCGACTCATCCGGTACCGGCGCCTGAAATTTCTTTCGGGATATTTTGGATTATCTTCAAAATAATCATTAAGAAGACGTTGTTCGGCGGCTGCATATTCACGGTGTATGTAAGTCCGGCTGTGTGAACTACTTGATGCATCGTTGTCAAAGGCTAGAAAATCTTCGTGCATATCGTATAAACGTAACAATTCATCGGCTTGAGTTTGAGCGTTAAATAGATCCATTGAAGTTAAAACTTTATAGAATATGGAAGAATGGATTAAAATGTAAATGAAAGAGTATAAATATTGAGACTTGGTTGGATTGTTTGAAAATTATGTGTGTTAAAATATGTTTATATAATTGAAATTGGGTGTATTTATTTTTTTTCCGTTGATATGCCAACTTTTCTTTTTAAAACTTTTACCCGTTGCATGCATTCAATACAACACAACAATTTGTGTTATCCCTATACCCCATGTGCATTCAATACAATATACTTTTGACAAAAAGTAAAATGAAACATTAATTGGAAGTAAAAGGTAAAATGAAACATTAACTTTTGACCAAAAAACAATGTATTTGTGTTGAGAATGTAAACACATCACATCTAGGGGTGGAAACGAGCCGAGCCGAGCTCGAGCTCGTTAAGGCTCGAGCTCGGCTCATTTATATATATAAAAAGCTCGAGCTCGTTTCGAGCCTTATACTTTGAGCTCGAGCTCGGCTCGTGAAAATTTTCACAAGCTCGAGCTCGGCTTGGGCTCGACTAATTTTATGATGTTTTGAGCTTGGCTCGTTAATTACATAAAGCTCGAGCTCGTTTACTACTTTTAAGCTCGTTTATACGTATAGACGATATATGCACGTATATAATTCTAGGGCTCGTTTAGGCTCGCGAGCCTACTCGAGCTTTTTGTATAGAGCTCGGGCTCGAGCTCGATTATTAAAGGAGCACAAAATTAGGCTCGAGCTCGGGCTCGAGCTCGTTTAAGCTCGGCTCGTTCGAGCTTTTTACCGATCCGATCCCGAGCTTTTCACGAGCGGCTCGGCTCATTTACACCCCAAATCACATCTCTCTCTCTCCAAATTCAATGCATCTTCATTTCATCTACTCCACGGAATATTTTCTGCAACTCATCCTCTCCATGAAAAAGTAAAAAAAATATGCAACTATTCATCTTCTTCCTTCTTTCTTCTTCATCGTTTTACCTGCAAAAAAAACAAATACGAAAAACAAAAGGAAAAGAAAACATACAAACTCAGACACAAAATCAAAAGGGAAAAAAGGATACACGATTGGCGTGAGCCATTCAAATGGCTAAATCCCCTTTTGCACAAGAATGGCGTGTTTCCTGGTATCATGTTTGGCACGCCATCAGTCATTTAAAGGTGCATTTGGCGAGTTAAAGACCACCGTACCGTGTGCTCTAAGATTATGCTAATATAGGTTTTGTTTTAGAACAAAACTTTATACACATTTACCACCTTTAATCAAGTCTAACTTATTGACGAGTCTACATTTCAACTTCATATATTTGCAAAGATCAGATATCTCTATCAAATGTTTTAGAATAGGCTCATCAAAGCTTAGAAACCTTCAATTGGTCACAGTCAAATATATTGCATATACAACTCCCTTGAACAATTCCAATTAATCAACCATTATTGTTTAGGCGGGACAATTATGAAATCGGTTTTTAAAACATTGCATTATTGTTCCAACACATTATTGACTTTAGTAATTATAAAGTAATGTTTTTTCAAGAGTCTCATCTAAAAAAATCAGTTATGTTTATAAAATGAGTCATTTGACCATTTCAATTTGGAAAAATAAGTATCGTAACTACACATCACTATTCGACCCTATAGCCTACTGATCGATGTAGTGAAAATATCAAATCAGAATAGAAAGCTCATTGCTAGGAAGAATTGACATACTACTGGTTTCATCAGTGATTGTCATTACCGTTTCCAGCTTAGAACATCACCTTAAAGGCTTAAATATATGGAAAGCAAATCATCGACAAATTCCTTAAACATGGTTCCGAGATGATAGCAAGAGACCAAAAGCAATAGAAATTGGTTCAAATCAATCCAACTAGTTAAACCAATCCTATGTACAAAACAAGAAATCCTAGCATAACAAAACAAGAATCTACATTAACCTCATTCTATTAGTTATCTAAAAAAAAAAAAAAAAAACACAGACAAATTGCATAGTCGATCAGTAACTGCATTTATACGATTTTCTAGTTTGTGTCCCATGAACACACATCTTTTTATAATGATTGATGTGCAATCATTAATATGATACATTTGATTACATTATTGATATATTTGAAAAATGGTTCCTACATACATGACTCAATCGTATGTGTAACAAATTAAAATATATCCTTTCAGTGAATCATCTTAATTTGTAGATTTAATGAAAATCTGATGATGAAAAACTTAATGTTTATATCCCTATCTAAGAAAATGTAACTTGAAAGAAAGACTTATTGCTACTAAAAACATGATCAGGGGCTACCTTCCTTTCTGTCATTGACTGACTCATTATTCACCAAATTAACACATAAAATGTATTTGTCATCTACTTTTAATAATAGTACTACCTCTGTCCCAAATTTTATGTTTATTTTGACTTTTTCAATCAAACTTTGAATTTAAATATATTTTTTTGTATTATATAATACTTGATAAAAGTTATACCAATGAAAATACATTTAAAATCTAATTTCATTTATATATTTTACAACAAGTATTATATAATACAAAAAGATATATTTAAGGTCAAAGTTTAATTGAAAAAGTCAAAATGGACATAAAATTTGAAATGAAAGAAGTAACAATAAGTTAATATGCAAATTAAAAAAAAAAAAAAAAAAAAAAGGTCAACAGCATATACAAATTATTATTTAAGTCACACAAGAAAGGTTTAATATTATTAGCAAGGTTTAATTTTAATAACATTAAACCCTCACTTATATACCAAGAATAACAATGTGTTTATATCAAGTTGAATAAAGAACACTCACTTTTAGCTTGTCATTTTTTCTGCTTGACCTATGTGGGATAAAAGCAATACCTTCTCTTTTAGCTTGTCAAAAAGTAGTTGCCATCTCCAACCTTATAACCATTGTCGGACATATGGCATGGATACTTAAGTCCAAATTAATTATTGTTCCAATCATTGTTGCAACTATGGTTCAAAACTTCATATCAACATTAGCGAAGTAAGCGCTCGAGATAAAAATATGCCATGACTTGCACACGCTCTTGAATCAGATTACAACAATCGCATCTAGTTCTGTCACTATATTTTAAAATATATCTGTCACATAAAAGATTTTGCGATCGTTAATCATGACAATATAATAAAAATAATTAAGACTCAAACTTTTTTCCAATGAAACAACATAATTGTCACTTTACAAATGTTCAATCATAACTAAGGTAATGATATACGAGATTACATTTTGACTATTGAGCAACCTTTAACTTTTCTAATACTTAGATGTGTGAACTATGGCACATCATCCTTTAATATAATTGCCCTTACTATAAGGGGTTGATACTCACACTATTTTTTTTTATAGATACATCATACTATATAACACTGTAATGCATACTGTACAAGACATTAATGCACAATTGTGATGTATGTATAAAAATAATAATATGAGTACCAATTTCCTTACTATAATAAGATAAGTTGACACATGTAATCGACTTTTAATAAGTAATGATGTATTGACATGTAACAACATAATCTTTATAATCTTATACACAATAAAACACACATACTTGTAAAGTGTGTCTCGCTATACTTAAATACTCAAGGACTTACGATAACCAGAGTGAACCACAATATACAAGTTTAATTGCGAGGACGAAGCCGTTCAAAAAATTTTAAAAGAATTACAAGGATAGTAAAACACATTTATATCTTGTCTTATCTTAATAACATGTAAAAAGAGATTGTTTCTTCTGAGATTATGTGCTTTTTCAAATTCAAATTAAGCCCATAAGCTTGAAAAATAACGTATCCCAAACACCCCCTTCCCCACCAACAAAGATATGGGGAGTTAATTGCATTTTTGGTCCTTGTGGTATGACCAAATTGCATATTTGGCCCTTAAAACTTTGAAAGTGCACTAGACGTCTCTATTTTAAAATTTTCATTGCATTTTTGGTCCAATGGTATGGCCAAATTGCAAATATATTTCATAAATATCATGACTGCCTTCAACTTTGAGAGGTTCGATTGGACCTGATGTAAGGGTTCTTAGTTGTAAGGGTTCAAAGGTTGTAGATAAAAAGTACATGATATAAGGGTTCAAAACAGCATATAAGAGAGTCCACGATCTCAAAAGTTTTGAGACTGTGGACTCTCTTACACAAGAATTATATAAAAAAAAATTAAAAAAGCTTTAGTGTTTAACGATGGCTGTATATTGAACCGACCCAACATATATCTCAGAAGCCTAATAAATAAAACAGTATGCCGAACATTAAAAAAAAAATGTTTAAAATAGTACCACCGATGTAGCGGTTTAATATAGATATATAATGGTATTCTAGTTTATACTTATAGTTTCAATCATTTTTGACGCCTTTATTATATAAAATTTACTACCTCTTTCTTATATTAATTGTTCAATTTGATTTTTTATAGTTTTTATTCTTCAATTTTGACTTTAAACTTTTTTGTTTGTGTTATATAATATTTGATAAAAATTATACCAATGAAATTACATTTAAACCACAATCCATTCATATATTTTGTATCAATTATTATTTAAAAGAAGAAAAAATATTTAAGGTCAAAATTAAAAAAAAATGCTATAAAAAGTCAAATTGGACAATTTACATGGGACGGAAGGAGTATTTAATGTTTTTTACTATGTAACTTAGAAAACTCAAAATATTTTTCATAAAATTTCCGTGTATAATTTATTTATTTTTATATAAACTTTGTTTGAAATGAATTGATGATACAGTTTCTTTTTAAAAACATCTTTTTATTCGTTTAACTATTCAAAAAGTCGTCAATCATAATAAGAAGGCACTTTAAAGCAAAAAATAGGGGGATGGGGTCCATTTTAAACCGGTCTAACTGTACCTACCAAACTCCTAATTTTGTCAGCCTTTATTGGAACCCGGTTTATGATTCAACTTGATCGGAACTTCCTTCAATAAAGAAAAATATCAAAATTGTAACAGATAAGGTTCTATATGAACCTCCGTTGAAATCCCGGGACCTCTCATAAATTATGAACCCGCCTTCGAACTATTTTCTACAACTTTTGAACCCTGCCAACCAGTTTTGAGCCTTCTACCAAGCTAATTTTTTACCCTCATTAAAACCATTCTGAACCTTATTAACTTCAGAATTAAACCCTTGTTATCACTTCCTTTTTTTTGAAAAAGATTGGCTGGAATTTCCGATCTCGGGTGCCTTTTGGTACCAACCATTGTCTACCCCACAAAAAATAACTCTGACAACTCTCCTGGCCCAAAAGAGCACCACCTGTAGTAAGACGAGCCTAGACTCGACCCTCGATCACTTCCTTTTCTTCTTCCATCAATTCCAACCCTCGACAATGTTATAGATTAAAAAATTATGATGCATTTTTCTTATATGATAACTCTTCTTTTCTGTCATTCCGATGCAACTAATAATTGTGTCATAACTCATTACTAACGAAATTTGCATAACACATACAATATATTTGAAATTTACTTTTATAACAGTAACGAAATGGTAATCTATAATAGTAACAATAAAATGATCAACAAATAAAAATAAACACAAGAAAGTCAACGACATTTACAAATTATCATGTAGATCTTTAATGTATTGATTTTTGTATTTTATAATCAATACATTATAGATACCATGCACGATAATGGTGTCTTAGTATCAACTTTTATAACAGTGACGAAATGGTAATCTATAATAGTAACAATAAAATGATCAACAAATAAAAATAAACACAAAAAGCTCAACGACATTTACAAATTATCATGTAGATTCTTTAATGTAGTGATTTTTGTATTTTATAATACATACATTATAGATACCATGCACGATAATGGTGTCTTAGTATCAACTTGTATAAACAACACTCACCTCAATATATAAGCTAGTCACATTTTTTTTGCTTAAGCTATGTGGGATGAAATCATACATTCTTTTTCTTTATCAAACAATGAAACCATTTCCAACCTTATTACCACTGCCAAACATATTGATCTCTAAATTTATTATTGTTGCGATCATTGTTCATATGAGTCTTAGTGAACGAAGTCCTATCACTATATTCTCAAGTATATGTGTCATATAGAAGATTGTGTGATCGCCGATAATGACAATATAATAAATAAAGGTAACACTCAAACTTTTTTCCTATCAAAGCAACATTACATTGTTACGAGTCATTCACGTGTCACTTTGTTGTTTAAGATTAATGAGATGACAAGCCCTTCTCTAATTTGGTTACGAGACAAAATGGACAACCGATTTAGGTAAACTTTTGTCAGTTTATCACTTTACAAATGTTTAGCTCATAACATAGATAAATGGAACAACTCCCTCAATAGCTGGACCATTTAAAACGATCCAAAACAAGCTCAGTCGAAGTCATCAACGGTGTGTAGAGATTACGAAGTAGACGATGACGATTGAAGGTGAGGAGAGCGGTGTAGAGGGAGGGGGCGAATGAGGAGTTTTGAGAAATGCTTGTATGTTGTTTTTAGGGTTTCTGTTATTATGAGTTTAGTTAGTTTGTTGTGAATTGTGTTTATAATTTGTTATATTGGTGAAGTGATTGTAGAATGATGATCTGGAGCCACTATCGGTTGTACTACCGTGTACAAAGTCTTTGTTCATAATTTATAGAGTAAACTCCAAAATACATCTATGTGGTTTACTCCGTTTCACACTATACATCCCTCTCGCAAAAGTTTCAATTGATACATCACCCCGTTAGTAAAAGTTAAACTATATACATCCACGAGGACGAACAGTGCAAATTTTGTGTCGTTAACTTGGACACGTGGCCGTTAAGTTAGGGTATTTCTATCATTTTATGTTTCCCAGCTACTTCACCACTCTTTTAATACTTTTTTCAGTCAAACCCAAATCATAAACACAAATCAAAATCTCAAACATAAATCAAAAACCCAAATCATAAACACAAATCTAAAACACAAATCAACGACAACAATAAAAAACCCACACTTCCAATTTATGAAAAAAAACACAAAAATCTCAACTACGAAAAAAAAACAATTCATACACGTTCTTTATCATCATCATTAATTATTATTTCAAACAATCCGTACACTTTGCTAGTTCAATACAAAACTCATCAATAAATTAAACAAGATCTGATATGTAATAAACAATCCATACACTTTCTTTTTCACTAGTCCAAAACTCATCAATAATGAACAACATTTGAGATATAAATCCCCAATCCAGCATAACATATCTAAAAACAAACCATTCAAACATTCATCTTTTTTTCTTTTTCACAAACCTAGAAATCATTTTGTGGTGTTGGTACTGCAGATCTGATGGTTGGTGTTTGCGATAGTCACTCCGGATATGTGGTTGGTGACGATAGTGGAGGGTGAATATTGTGTTCTTGGTGCGGTGGTAGTTAGTGATGGGTGGTGTCCTAGAGTGTCGTTACTGGTGGCAGTTGGCCATGGGTGGGCGATGATCGGTGTTGATGTGGTGTTAACTAGGGAGGGAGGTGGCCTAAAAAATTATAAAGAGAGAAGAATGAAGAGAAAGAAAGTGTGTTTGTGATTAAAAAAAAAAAAAAAATATATGAAAGAGGATTCAACAAGTGTGAAAGATTTAATGATTTTCTGTAAGAGAGCGTGTGAGAGATTTGATCATGTGTAGTTTTTTATTAACTTAGAAAAAACATTTAAATATTTAGTAGATGTTAGTTAAAAATACATCAAATAACATAAATACCCTCTTGTTTACCAATCAACTAACGAAATTAAGGGTGAGCATCGGGTCAAACCTAACCCGAGCCGACCCGAACCGACACAACCCAAACTGAAACTTGGACAAAACTCAAATCAAAATCGAACCGAAGTTACTCGATTTTTCTCGGTTTTGTTTTCGGTTCGGTTCGGTTTCGGTTTCTCTCAGTTTTCTCGGTTTTTAGCTCGACCCGGCCCGAACCGAGCCAAAATCGAAACTCGATAAAAATCTAAGCCGAGTTAGAGCCGAGTTTTCTTGGTTTCGGTCGGCTCGGTTTTGTCGGTTTTTCGGTTTCGATTCGGGTCGGTTAAGTTCGGTTTTGCTCACCCCTAAACAAAATTATAAGTGGCGAAGTAGCTGGGAAACATAAAATGACAGAAATACCCTTACTTAACTGTCACGTGTCCAAGTTAACGACACAAAATTTGCACCGTTCGTCCTCGTGGATGTATATAGTTTAACTTTTACTAAATGAGTGATGTATCTGTTAAAACTTTTGCGAGAGAGATGTATAGTGCGAAACGGGGTAAACTACAAGGATGTAATTTGGAGTTTACTCTAACTTATAAGCGATAACTAATTGAACCGACACCGAGCTATTACTATAGGACTTGACTTTCTGAATATTTTTGAATTCCGATTTGGTCCACATGCTTGATGGTATTGGTCTCTTGCATGATGTATACCCGTATTTTCTGGGATAGATTAGAAGGGATATATGTCATCGGTATAGTATGATTGGTATGCGACACTCTAATTAAAAATCCGTAAAACATGCAAGTTTTCATTTTACTGCATCATCAATGGCGACACTCCTCCGCACAAAACATTCCGGTCACTCTCAACCACCAATAGTACCTTACACCAAAGTACCAAACACCAACTGGACCTTTTAAAACAATCCAAAACAAGCTCAATCTAGCCTCTCGAAGGAAGGTAAAGGCGGTTAAGAAGGAAAGTATTGAGGAAATGGAGGCAATGGGAGATGAGAATAAGGCAAAAGCGGAGGAAATTTGAAAAATGGACGTATGTGGCGGTTTCTTCTGTTTTTAGTACTATGAGTTTAATTAGTTTGTTCTGATTTATGTGTTTACATATTTGTTATAATATTTGTAGAATTATGCTTTTCAGCCGCTATTGGTTGTATATTAAGTGGTTTAGCCAAATAACTATGTGTTTAGTAGGCGACATATTGGTGAACTGATTATAGAATCATGCATTTTGAGTTACTATATATAGGTTGTAGGAGAGTGTGACACTAGATAGGCTCTTAACATTATGTGAAGGTCATTAATGTCTCCTAAACCTTGTGGATGCGGTTCAAAGAAAGAACCGAGAAGCTCGGATATCACAAAATGAGAGAAAACAAGATCATCCTCGGCTTCTGGATCATCAAAGTTCCATGTGGATTGATGAGTTGAATTGCAAGGTAAGATACCGGAGGCAATAGTTGATAGTTATTTATGAATTATGAGTTCATCTTAACGACTTATTATTTTTTTTTCCTTAAAGCCTTTTTGTTAGTTATATTAGAGTATGTTGAATCAGATTCATCTTAACGACAACAATTTTATATCTGTGGAATTTAGCATAGCAAACAAATATAAGCTCATTCTAATGTTTGAATAAGTTGATGGCTTATGAGCTTATTCAAGAAGCTTTTATAGCTTGCTTATTATATAGAGGGCTTTGAGTTGGTATAATTTTCGGTTAATTTACAAACATAAGCTAGCTAAAACTTTTTAGTGTGTTTAGCTAATGCAAGTAGGCAAATAGTTATATAACTTTTTGTACATGAACCCTCCAGAATCCCCTTCGGTACGAACTGACACCAGCCAGATGTACACTAAAGCAAGTCAATCAAAAGGGCTAAAACAAAACCATATTTATTTATAATTTTAGTAAAGCTGATTGAGATTCAAAAAAGACCCGGGTCAAAAAGTTTTTCGGCATAAGAATTTATATCAGTAAGCTTAGTATAAGCTTAGGTAGAAATAAATATACATGCTGAAAACCTTTCTAACAAGGGGCATTTGAAAACATCAACTAGCCTAAAATTGATGGTTTCATTCCCTTTCTATTTAAACGCAACATCTTGCAGCTACTTTTCTTCATAGCTCAATGTGGGATGACCAAAAGCCAATTGATTTTACACAGTTAGTTAATGTAGGAGTTATTGGTTTTTGATGTAGTATAGATAAACTACTTAGCTCTTCGGATTGCGTTGATGTAGCCTTCTTGGATGCCACGGTAGCACGAGATCATATTTTTGTCATCTATTGGGACTCCCATTTTATAGCAAACTCTACCTGTGCCTATTTGGGCATTGGGCGAAAATGTAGAATGAAAATGTAGGACACTTTGAAAGATGAAAATGTAGGAATGTTTAGCATTTTCCATGGTTATATGATAGCTGATCAATGCTTTAGTGTAAATCTAAATTTGACCAAAAACTAGAGACATTAAAGTGCACAAGCCTAATAGGTTGATCAGTTTAAGGCCCCTCCCTTATAGTCCTTCCTCATCAAATGAGCACAATTTACTATTCATAGATCGTGTTTTACTTTATGAAACAATTATGCATAAACACAAACATAAAGAAGTTGTTATATTTTTTAACTAAATAAGAAGAGAAAAAAAAAATTAATCCACGGTATATGCTACAAATAAATTTTAAATTTTGTAGCATTGGCCGACTAGATTGGTTTATTTTATCAATTTACTATTTATAGATCGTGTTTTACTTTATGAAACAATTATGCATAAACACAAACATAAAGAAGTTGTTATATTTTTTAACTAAATAAGAAGAGAAAAAAAAATTAATCCACGGTATATGCTACAAATAAATTTTAAATTTTGTAGCATTGGCCGACTAGATTGGTTTATTTTATCAAGCACATGGAAAAGTTATAAAGATCTCACCACTATTACTTTCTATCGATGTGGGACAAACTATTACAACAACAACAACAACAACAACAACAACAATTCCAATCCCGTCAGATCAGAGGAGGTGAAATGTAGATAGATCTACCCCTACCACCAATATAAACCCGACAATAGATATAATGTTTCCAGGAAGACTTCCGGACAGTAGATAGACTACTTTCAAGAGGACAAACTATTCATATACACCAAATCATGTTATACAATAATCTAAAACATAGGATTACAAGTAGATAAATAACTTGTTTGATAGGATAGAACACATTAAGTTGTTTCACTCGCTATCAACTCTTTTGAATTTTCTCGTGGATATGATAACTTTAGACATAAAGGCCCAAATGATACAGTACTTATAAATTGGACCATAAAATATAGACATTATAGTCTACACAACCAAAACATAGCGAAGCAAAACAAAAACCAAAACATCAAACTACCACAATTAGTGGAAGACTTCAAGAGGATTAGTGATCCAAGTCATCGGCCAGTTAACAACGATGATAGATGATTTAACGATGGTCTAGTATACGAAAGTGCTTGAAGTTAAATTTATTTGGCTAAAATTCTAAGTCTGTGGTTGTATTGGTGGATATAAAAATTGCAACGTTGCTCTTCTCAACATGTTAACCAAACCATGAAACTAGTTGTTTTGGGCAATCTATGTATGATTTCTTTTACTTGTTACATGTTTAAACTAACAATAATGGGCAAAAACATGTCACATGAAACTATGAAAGGATTGGATTAACTTCATCGGTAACACGAGAGGGAATAACAATGTAGCACGGTGGTTTTACCACATTCAATTCGTTATTCTTTCCATCCAAGCTTAGATCGACTATCACTTCACTTTGTTACAGGTGTTTGTCGAGCTCTTGCTCGTCTCGACTAAACTCCTACTTTTGGTAACCATGACTTGAATGTGTGACGTATCACATGTAAATGTAAAGTTGACCATGTTTCAAATAATAAACATGCATGTCACTTGAAATAATTGGATCTTCGATGGTGCGTTTGATATGCGCCTATCGGAATGGATCTATTGATTTCATTCCGATTAATGGTGTTTGTTTAATGGGCTTGGAAATGAAATGGGTATATCATAGTTATAGATTCATTACACACCTCATTTTCGCGGCCCCCTTTCTTTTCCACTACAAAATTCAAATACATATACACTTTTTCATTCCATATTTTATCAATCAAACATAAATAATTGTAATGATACATTTTTTTATATCAATTGTCATTTTACCCTATACTAAATCTAATACCCATTATAATTTTTAGCAACAAACCAAACGGGCCTTAAAACACAAAAATCTATGAAAGCCTTTTTACCTGACATCATGACTTAGATGATTTATTACTTGAAAGTCCTTTTATTGTAAATTTATAACTAAAAACTTTGGTTACAAAACTTGAAATGATAAAATGTGACATTGCTAAGAAAGAAACACGTCATATATGAATAACAACTAAAAAATTGTTTTCTTTTTTCATATTTATTTTAACTCTTGCTGTTTATCTATTTATTCAAAGATTTTTAAAATGGAAAAGTACCTATCTTCAAATCTTCGTTGGATTTATAATTTTATATTTGGATCGACTAAAAATACAATAACTCAGTTGTTACCTCAACAACCTCCTATGTCTATATGCTGGGTTACTACACACAAATTACTAAACTTTGCGTTTTTTTCTATTTATTTGTAGGTATATGTTACAAATCTATATCATTAAAATAAATCATCTAAATTTTGTGAAGCAAAGATATTTAAGAGTTATAAGCATTTTAATTTACTTCTCATTTTCATTAAAGCGAAATATATGAAGTTATAATAAAAAATCAAGACTTAATATCAAATTTCCACATATAAAGTTAGTAAACCCCTTAAGAAGAGCCGAAGAGGTCCGCTAAACATATTATGTGAAAGCATGACACTAGATCCAAAAACAGAGAGTCAGTAGAGTATGTGATATATAAGTAATAACCATTTCTATATTTTTATCTATGTGGGAATGAAAGTTATCATTGCTTTCATGACAAATATAATGAGGTGCTCACTAAAGAAGGAAAGAGTGTTATTTTTGGCGGTATGTAAAGGGTATAAGATTTGTGTTAACGTGTTGTCGGGTGCAAGTGCTTGTGTGGACGTAAAAGCGAAATGATGATTGGATGCCATTGTATAGGGCAGCGGCAAAAGGTGACCGTTTGGATGGTGAACTGTGGTTTGTTTCAGTTGGCAACAGACTCTTCAATCATGGCATATCAAAGGGACTGCTCTGCTACTGATCTTGCCCGTGATGAAGGACTTGTAAGTAGATTACAAACAAGTATTACTATTGTGACTGAAAAGTTATAGACTTAAATCACACGCTACTGATCTTGCCCGTGGTTGAATATATCTATATTTGTGTTGTAGGCTAAATTATGAACTCGTTTCTTTCATATCAGATAAAAATCACTCTTCTCCTAAAATTTGTTATACTAAAAAATTGGCATAACAATCAAATACTGATTCATCAACCCAAAACACTCATGATACTATGCGATTATGATAAACCCCTGCTAACCATTTTAACGTGTTTATATAGAGGGCTTTGAGATATATAATTTTTTGGTTAATTTACAAACATGAGCTAGCTAAAACATTTTAGCATGTTTGGCTAATGCAAATAGGCAAATAATTATATAAATTTTAAAGTACTAGAAAAATATTATGAAATTCAAACATATCAATATGGCTTATAATGTTTTTGTGAAATAGCTGGATGTTCTTTTGATAATTTTCTGACTATAATATGATAGGATATAAGTGATAGATTGTTATTTGATGTAAACCATGATATATAGTATGGAAAAGTCGCAATAAAAATCTGTCCAATGTGCTTTTGAAGACTAATTTCATGCTTTATAAGTTAAAGAGTAAAATTTATTTCTTATTAGAAAAACATAACATTTTTACAAGTCATGCAAGTGTCCTTTTTCTTTTCATTTATATTAACTCCAACTAGAAAGTTGTCAAATAACGAAACACATTCATATATTAATTATCAGACATAAATCATACGTGCAAGACATATAAACATTGTTGATATTGTTATGAATATGATTGAAGGTGAGGAGAGGAGTTCTATTTTTCTTTTTTCTTTCTTGAAAAGACCAGCATGTATAAATCTTAGAGTTTGCTTGACAAGATATTATAAATTTAAATTAGCTATTTAAAGATATAAACATGACAACACATCAACTAGCATAATATAATCATCTTTGGTCGCCAGTGATAGTCTTTTACTCAAATGCTAATTTGCTATCAACTCTAATCGTGAAAGTCCTGATGTCCATTTATTTACCAACATAAAGTATGATGAATACTAAATATTGACGATGAAAACGGTTTTAAAAAGTATCTACGTACATTACTTAATAAGTAGTTTAATAGTGATCATATATATTGGCACAAACATAAAGGGAGACATGTTAGTATGTTACTAAAATTATATTTTCTTCCGGCCAACTTTCAAGTGCTTTATGCTAGACAAAACTTGAGCACCGGTTAAGTTTCTCAAACCACACACCTTGAGCTACTCGAGATCGATTAAAAAAAACACTCGTAATCGACTCGATCCAAAGTGAGTTGAGCACAAGCTACTTGAGTAGAGTTTCAGTCAAGATCGAGTATTAAAATACTCGGCGTGTAAAGTCACGAGCCTAACCGAGCTTGTGTATTACCTTGGGAATGATTTACTGGTCATTAATGCGACTTTGAAGTATCTTAAGTAACGTTTGGGGTGGGAGGTTAAGAAGCCCAATAAGTTGGTCATTTTTTTGGGCTCCCCCTTATGGACCTTCGCCAATTAAATGAACACAGTATTGTATATCCTTGATTTTGCATTCCTTGTTTTGACTTTTTAAAGAGAAAATCAGCTAACTTTTGGTTTCAAAAAAAAAATAAATAAATAAATAATAAAAAATCAAATAATCAGCTAAACGCATGCAGTCTAACGAGCACCTGATACAAAATTGGTCGGAACTTCCATGAGTTAAAGAAAAAGACCAAGGTGAACTCTCTCCGGCCCTCACTCCCGGGTATACTACTAAAGCCAATTCACTATTTATTTTGCGTGCGCCTTTGTTGCCTCCGGGAACCCTCTTATAAATTACGAACCTCCTGCCAACTAGTTTTCATCCCTCTACCATCTACTTTTCTACCCTCATTTAAAGGATGTTACGGTGACAATGTTACCTCAAACCCTCGACGCTGATATATACGATTAAAGTTGAATACGAATTAAAAATGTTTAGTTGGGAAAAACCCTTGTTTTCTACAAAATGTTTTGCAAAACAAAAAATCCCCTATTTCCTAATATGGGTTTTTCCTTTATATATAACTAGCCTATAAACCCGTGATAAATCACTGGTAGCTAATATAACTTCAAATAACAACCAGTTTAGCATTTGAATGTAAATAGGTAAGAAATGGTGATTTTAAGTAACATATGCGTAGCTAATACGAATTTGAATAACAAATAAGTTTAACGTTTGAACATCATCAGATAATAAATAGTGTTGGAAAATTGAATAATTAACAAACCATATTTAATATAGTAACAACGTATTTACAAATGTGTAACTAACACCATATATAAAATTCGTCGTTATGATAAAAACGGAAAATAAAATTGAACATTATTATAAATAAAACGTAACCAATGGGTAACATAGGCAATTTGGATACAATACTAAATTGAAGACTTTTAAAAGCAACCATTTGTAATTCTTGCTCATTACTCAATGTGTCCCACCCATCCTTGTTCATATATTAAAAGGTTGATCCTGAATCATCAAAATTTAACACCATTCACGCTACATACAACAGATAGATGCTCAAAAAGTAGCTCAACACTCATTATATTATCATTAACCGCCAAACCTGCAATAATAGTTATTACATTTGTGAAACATAAACGACTTCTCTCATGAGCCTAATCTGATATTATGTTTTAGTATGGCTTCAAGAAACAATATTAATATAAATATGATTTTGACATCTACTATGTGTATGTGAGGGTATTAGATACCAAATAATAGCATCAAGTAATACGAAGTTTATAGCAAACCCGTGAAACATAAGCTAGATAATGAATCAAACCGTGCACAAGTAAGAATTATAACAATCATATAACATATAAACAATTTCGGTATTCACAAGTGAAACTAACTTGAACTTCAAGAGTACCTATCAATCGATGCTAAAATCTTAACCAACCGAACTCAACTTATACTAATAACTCTTGTCCAAAAAGACACATCAAACAGGGAAGTGACATTGAAGAGGATTTACTTATACAATGTGAATGAGGTAGCTTGTTACTTAACATTAGGCAATGATATCATAACATCTCTAAGTTTCAACAAACCCTTGTACTCTTTTCCATTTTTTACTTATATAATCATGGATGAGTGAAGTAGGCAATGATATCAGTCAACTTGCCATTTAGAAGCCAGATAACATGTTTGTACTCTTGAAAATGCAACTAACGGTTATGACAGTACCTCAAGCCCTCAAGGTTTCGTGGAGGATATGCAAACTCTTATACTCAGCCTCTTGGCCAGAGTCAATATTTTTTGAGAGAAACATAACAATTCGTGGTGTTATTCACTTTTGCCGCATTGAATTCAAATCGAATGTATACGAGCACAAATATTATAGCACAAACTTCTATAGTAGGTTAAAGTAAGCATGTAAAAACATTAAGTTCAAGAAACCAACTCTTCATGATTCTAAAAGAGTTTTTGAAACAAAAATTAAAAACATTTCGTCGAACACGTTTCATACACTTCCAAAATGACTTAATCCTTATAGAAGAATTCAAACTATCAACATGGTTCAATTATTTCAAATAAAATTCATGGATCCGTCGTTAGAAACAACAAAGAGATTGTAACAATTGCTTCAGTAAAGAAAAGAAAAAAACATTAAGAAAGAAAAAATGGCTATTACACGAATGAACAAAACCATACCTGATACATCTGAAAATAATCTTCAACCAGATGAATATTCAAAAACCTTCAAATCAACCTGTCAAAATTTAAGGATATTTAACAAAAGAGCTCAACACTAATAACTTTGACGTTATATAAAAAAAAATGCCGACAGAGATGAGAGATTAATAAATTGTAGATATATTGAATTTGAATAGAGGGTTTCCATAAATTAAAAGCTTAAATCAAGGGAGAATTTGACACTCCTTTATTATTTACCAAACTTAAGTAAGTGGCTTTGTTGAAATTGAAACAGTGAATAGATGTTGACGTGGCTTTATTGACATGGCATTTATGACATGGTAGTGTGTCCTAGTTGGATTAAATGACATGACAAGGTTTCAAAAAACCTTCTTTTATTATATACATAGATATAAATATAGATGAAAATACCTTGCACTTACAAAAAAGTTTAACTAAATGTCAATCTCATAACTCTTCGTTATAAATTAAAAATACCTTACACATCTTTTCCTGCTATGATATCCTCTTATTTGGATTAGAAGGTCGAAACATTATGATGCATTTTCATTATTTAAGAAGGTATTCAATCTTGTCCTTTCACAATTTTTCAGGCTACAATTTCTTCTGATTTGGATTAGATGGTCGAAATATTATGATGCATTTTGATTATTTATTCAATCTTTTCCTTATGGTGTTCCGACGCAACTTATAATTGTGTCATTACACATTATTAACGAAATTATCACATACAATATATTTGAAATTTACTTTCATATATAATAGAAAAAATAAGGCAATTTAAAATTAAAAAATAATTAACTTATACAAAGTATTAGATGAGGTGTGATTTTAACAACATTACAGCCTCACCAACACTTTGGAGGATAACAGTGTAGTGATATCAATTTAAGAAAACAACACTCAACTCAATATATAAACTAGCAACAATTTTGTTGCTTGACCTATGTGGGATGAAAGCGTAACTTTTTTCTTTTGTCTATACAAAAAGTAGTAGCCATCTCTAACCTTCATGGTTATTACCATTGCGGACATATGGATCATTTTAAGTCCAAATTTCATATTGTTGCAACTATTCCATCATTTTAAGATTATGCTAATATAGGTTTTGTTTTCGGACTTAGACATTATACACATTTACCACCTTTAATCGAGTCTAACTTATTGACGAGTCTACATTTAGACTTCATATATTTGCAAAGATTAGATATCTCAATCACATATGTTTAAAAATTTGCTAAAACTTGATTATGTACTTTGGAGCATCAAAATTCAGAAACCCTCAACTGGTCAAAGTCAGATGTAGTGCATATACAACTTCCTAGAACAAGGCCAATTAATCAACCAAAAAAGTGAAATTTGAACATTTCACACTATACGAAGACCTCCAAAATATGCTCGACACAAAAGGTTGATATATTTGCCTTAATTTAAGTGGCAACCATGAACATAGTTAATTAAAATACAACAGCTTGGTTCTTCAAATGTTAATGCTACTAGCATTGGATTAAAGTTCAATGGATTGTATCAGATAATGCACTTTTATGTGGACCTCCACCATTCATAGCTTCTTCAAAATCTCAAGGTGAACTCCCTCCAAGGGTAAAAGAAACACAATTCACCCTAAAGTACGAACCCTTTTTCGAACTCTTATATACAACTTTTGAACCCTATCAGTGCCTTTTCTTCTTTTTAATTCCAAACCTCGACACTATCATGGATTGAAAAATTATGATGCATTTTTATTATATCTCTTCCTTTATGTTATCCCGATGCAACTTATAATTGTGTCGTTACCGACTATTCACGAATTAGCATAACACATATAATATATTTGCAATTTACTTTTATAACAGTAACGATAAGATAATCTATAATAGTAACAATAAGTGATCAACAAATAAAACTAAACGACTAGTAACAATAAGTGATCAACAAATAAAACTAAACGACTTGTACAACATTATCCTGCATGAACCATTTATGGTATAATCATTTTTGTAATCATCACACCATAAAGGCCATGCATGATAATGGGGTCTTTCAATTCCAAACCTCGACACTATCATGGATTGAAAAATTATGATGCATTTTTATTATATCTCTTCCTTTATGTTATCCCGATGCAACTTATAATTGTGTCGTTACCGACTATTCACGAATTAGCATAACACATATAATATATTTGCAATTTACTTTTATAACAGTAACGATAAGATAATCTATAATAGTAACAATAAGTGATCAACAAATAAAACTAAACGACTTGTACAACATTATCCTGCATGAACCATTTTCGTAATCATCACACCATAAAGGCCATGCATGATAATGGGGTCTTAGTATCAACTTGTTTAAAGAACACTCATGTCAATATATAAGCTAGTCACGTTTCTATTCCTTGACCTATGTGGGATGAAGGCACACATTCTTTTTGTTTATCAAACATTAGAAACCATTTCCAACCTTACTACCATTGCCAGACATACTGACCTCTAATTTTATTATTGTTGCGATCATTGTTGGAAGTTAAAACTATTGTTCATATGAGTCTTAATGAAGTAAGTACTCGAGATAAAAGAATTCCATGACATACGCTCTTGTATTGGGTCGCATCCAATCCTATCACTATATTCTCAGAATCACAAGTACATGTGTCATATAAAAGATTGTGCGATCGCCGATTATGACGATATAATAAATATATAAAGGTAACACTCAAACTTTTTTCTTATTAAAGCAACATTACATTGTTACGAGTCATTCACGTGTCACTTTGCTTTTCATTTCTAGAAAGTTGCCAAATAACGAAACAGTTTTAGTCATTAACTAGCTAGACACAGAAATCGCATGTGCAAGAGATATAGACATTGTTGTTTAAAAGTGATGAGTTGAAAAACCTTTCTCGAATTTGGTTACGTGACAAGAGGACAACTGATTTAGGTAAAATCAGTTTGTCACTTTACAAATGTTCAGCTCATAACTGAGATTAATGGAACAACTACCTCAAGAGTTGGACCTTTTAAAACGATCCAGAACAAGCTCAACCGAAGTTATCAAGGGTGCGTGGAGATTACGAAGGAGAGAATGATGATTGACGGTGAGGAGAGCGATGGAGGGGGAGGTTGTGATTTGTTATATGAGTTTAGTTTGTTATGAATTGCGATTTGTTATATGAGTTGAAAAGCTTTGAAAAATGCGTGTATGTGGTTGTTTTTACGGTTTTTGTTATTATGAGTTTAGTTTGTTATGAATTGTGTTTAGAGATTTGTTATATTTGTGAAGTGATTGTAGAATGATGAACTTGAGCCATTAACTAGTTGAACCGACACCGAGCTAGTACTATAGGACTTGGCTTTCGGTTTGAATATTTTTAAATTCCGGTTTGATACAAATGTTGTATGGTTTTTGTCAGTTACATAATGCATACCTGTATTTTCTTGGATAGATTAGAAGGGACATATGTCATCGGTATCGTGTGATTGGTATATTAGATACTTGTGGTTTACATGGACGAGTGATTTATCATGGTGGAATTTGGTATAGACAATATATCTTTAGGGAGGACTTTAATGGTGATTAGATATTGATATATGGTTAAACCAGCTATACGTACAGCATAGAAAATTCGAGTAAAAAAAGAATGCCAATATGGCAAGGTACAAAGATTAGTTTATGTTATTTACAACTTAATATTTGTGTTATCATGTTTCCAACCTTAGTGATGATGCATGAGTATCAAAATTTTGACATTGGTTCAAAAGTTTGGAATGTAACTTATTAGGTATATCTACATATTATGTCTCGACTAACTAAGGTATGACAATGAACTAGTTTGACAATTTAACTCATTCTGCATGATAAAGTTTCTGGACCAATTAACATGAGTTTTTTGTGTTCTATTAGTTCATGTTGAACTGAGTAATAAGGCACTAAGATGCTAGAAAAACATCGTGAAATTCCAACATATCGATATGGTGTAAAGAAATGTAAAAAATGTTGAATAAGAGATCAAAATAGGTAACTCAATAGTATTGCAGTAAACAGGTCAAGTTGGCTTACGTTGACCTTCCAATTAACTATAAAAATACCTTTTACTTACCAAATTTTTTAACTAAATGCCAAATCTCACAACTCTTCCTAATAAAAGTACCTTTCACAACTTTTACGATATCTTCCTATGATGCATTTTGCTTATTTAAGAATTGGTTCAATCTTTTCCTTTATGTCGTTTTGATGTAGCTTATAATTGTGTAACTACACATTATTTACCGAATATCTACAAATAAAAAAAAAAAATGATGCATTTTGCTTATTTAAGAGCCTATTCAATCTTTTCTTTTATGCCATTCCAATGTAACTTATAATTGTGTCACTACACATTATTTATGAACAAATAAAGAAAACCAAAAAGTTATCAACATATACAAATTTATCGGGAAGGATGATGTGAGTTGTGATAACATCACATCACAACCTCACATATACCTTCATGATAAACAATGTATTGATATCAACCTCACATATACCTTATTTAAGAATTGGTTCAATCTTTTCCTTTATGTCGTTCTGATGTAGCTTATAATTGTGTAACTACACATTATTTACCGAATATCGACAAATAAAGAAAACACAAAATGATGCATTTTGCTTATTTAAGAACCTATTCAATCTTTTCTTTTATGTCATTCCAATGTAACTTATAATTGTGTCACTACACATTATTTATGAACAAATAAAGAAAACCAAAAAGTTATCAACATATACAAATTTATCGTGGAAGGATGATGTGAGTTGTGATAACATCACATCACAACCTCACATATACCTTCACGATAAACAATGTATTGATATCAACTTGGTTAAGGAACACTCACCTGAATATATAAACTAGCAACATTTCTTTTGCTTTACCTATGTGGGATGAAAGCATACCTTTCTCTTTTGTCTATAAAAAAGTAGTACCATCTCTAATCTTATTAGTTATTACCGATGCCGGGCATATGGATCATTTTAAGTCCAAATTTAATATGGTTGCAACTATTCCATATAATTTTAAGATTATGCTAATATAGGTTTTGTTTTAGAACAAGACTTTATACACATTTACCACCTTTAATCAAGTCTAACTTATTGACGAGTCTGCATTTCAACTTCATATATTTGCAAAGATCATATATCTCTATCAAATTTTTTAAAATAGGCTCATCAAAGCTTAGAAACCTTTTCAATTGGTCACAGTCAAATGTATTGCATATACAACTCCCTTGAACAATTCCAATTAATCAGCCATTATTGTTTAGGCGGGACAATTATGAAATCGGTTTTTAAAACATTTTATTATTGTTCCAACACATTATTGACTTTAGTATTTATAAAGTAACGTTTTTTCAAGAGTCTCATCTAAAAAAATCGGTTATGTTTATAACATGAGTCATTTGACCATTTCAATTTGGAAAAATAAGTACCGTAACCACACAGGACTATTCGACCCTATAGCCTACTGATCGATGTAGTGAAAATATCAAATCAGAACAGAAAGCTCATTGCTAGGAAGAATTGACATACTACTGGTTTCATCAGTGATTGTCATGACCGTTTCCGGCTTAGAACATCACCTTAAAGGCTTAAATATATGGAAAGCAAATCATCGAAAAATTCCTTAAACATGGTTCCGAGATGATAGCAAGAGACCAAAAGCCATAGAAATTGGTTCAAATCAATCCAACTAGTTAAACCAAGCCTATGTACAAAACAAGAAATCCTAGCAAAGCAGAGACCATCGGTTATTAAATGGGAGGTGATTTGCACACTCTACAAAATGATTGAGACACTCTAAATTATTTAGTTTGGACATTTATATCCTCACAATTACCCTTACATTTTCACCCATAGGAGAGTATAAATGTCCAAACACAATAAATTAGAGCGTCTCAATCAATTTGTGGAGTGTGCAACTTATCTCCCTTATTAAATACACTCATGATGTGGAAGAGCTACAATGAATTGACCGTATAATAGGTTCTATTGGGTGATGCCATGTTGTCCCATTGTGGATGCCCTAAGACCAATTCTCATATATTATGCTTTTATAATTGCATTAGTTTGATTTTTTGAGGTGCTTGGTTTTGTTTTTAATTATCATTAAGTGAACGGGGACATTTCAAAAAAATTAGTTTCTTTTAAGACAATAGTTCATATTCATGAGTTATGGTTATCTGAACATCTTAGATAAGTTAATATCGTTACTGAATATTGTTTTGCTTGCTCGAAAATATCAAAAGCAGCTTAGGTAATCCAAACACGATAACGTATAAAGTGCTTATTAAATAAAGTGAACAAGGTAGAAAAACAATCAATCCCAAGCACCTCAAAGGGATAAGAGGAAAAGCAACTTACTTATAGATGACATTGAGTTGATTAAATCGAGACTCGATACTCAATGTAGCTTCTTTAGATCGACCAACCCATATAACCTTGGTAGCTGGGTGATTTAGTAAACACTAGCTTATATAGGCTATGTATGTATTTATACTTGCATTAGTTTTATTTAATTTGATATACTATGGTTCGTTGATTTTTTTCATTTTTTTAAACATCTTATACAACATTTTAAAACTTAAGTTACTAATATTAGTGGAAAGTTCCTACGTCTTAATCATCAGTTAGTCAGGGGTTGTTTGATTGCTTCTTAATCGACAAATTCAGAGCCTATTACTTACTCAGTCAGAGGCTTCATTTTTTTTTTCTTTTCTCTTTATAATGTTCAACCTGTTATAGGAAATTAACACCACTATATATTAATTTCCAACAAAACAGACTTTTATAACGGATTACAATAAGATGGCAGGCAAACGGGCAACAAGCTGTGCCGCAACCCCCTTTTGAATGGCAAAACCAATTCTACTAAAAATGAAATTTTGTGACTTAGGGGTCACAAAATTACTTTGCACAACCCGTTGAACCCTAGTCAAAAACTCCACAGCTGCCGAAGCTAGGAACCCAAATGTATCAAAAGCAAAAGGGGTAAATACGTGTTGATTCTCTAAACAAGCTTTCTCGTGTTTAGCAACTTTGCTCGATTCCGCTTTCAACGCCGCTTGTCCCGAACAAACTCATTGTCCCTTAGCCCAACAAGAGGGACGCTCGGTAAGATCCACACAAGCATGTTTCCCCGCCCATCCAAACACAAGTATATCATCCGGCCGTAAGTAGACCTCCCTTCAAGCGGATCTGTCAGAAAATTCACGGGGGCCTCTTTTTTAGAAGAAAGTCTTGCTCGTTTAAGAACATCATACAGAACATCCCTAACCAAATCATGCATGTATTTGAAACCCGGTAACTCCTTGCAATGGACCGCATGCTCGCCAAAGGAATCTAGACAAACCTTGCGGCAGACTGGGCAAGGCTCATCAGCCGGAAACAGAGGGATCATTAGCCGGTACTTAAGGATAGTCTGGTACTCCAAGGCCGACATATGTTGGCCTAGCCCTTCAATGGGGATAACCGTCAAGAAATCTTTAGCATGAGGAGCTCGGAGACATTCAAACACCGCTTTTAGCCGAGTGGATAAATCAAATTTCTCTCCCAAACTCCGGACGATTCCACTAAAAAGGGCACACGCCAAAACATTTTGGGCTTTAGGTGGGGCGGTGTCCTTGTCAGAGAAACCGCTAAGATCGAAATCAGGAAGGGACATGCGCAAGGGATCCATTGCATACCCATAATCAGAGTCAACCCCATTAATATCACATCCCGGAAGAATGTTTGGTAAAAGTGTTTAACACATCTGAATTATTCATTTGCTACTGGACCATTTTGCTTGAGTGGGGTCTCTAATCCATACAACATCCAATAACTTAACAGTTTATTATTTATTCATTTGCAATATTAAAAATAAAGGTATTATGTCTCTTTGATAAAAAGAATTCGCTATCGTCATCACGTCATGTAACTTTTTTTCCTTTACAATTTTTTATTTATTATTGTTTTTAACTAACAAAATGGTTAATGGGTGTTATTTATTTTTTCTAATTGAAATGGGTAGCAACTATTAAAATTTAATCAAAGTTTTGTAACACGTACTCGTATTAATAACTCACTCTTCGTTATGTGCGCTTTTTAAATAAATAAAATCAATAAAAACACATCATATACAACATAAGGATAGATTTGTAATTTTATATCGTTCGAATCAGTATCAACAACACTTACCAAACATATCGTTTTCATTCAGAACCAAGTTCATACAGGGCCTATGTGTTATTCAGAGCTTAGAATCATTGAGCGCTAAATCATATGATTTTATCAAACAGCCCTTCAGTTACAAAACTACACTTGGAATATTACAACAAGTATGAAATTAAAATAATAATAATAAATCCTTCCAAAAATGCAAAATTGCATATATATCAAAAGCATGCATAAAAACCATTGTAAAATGTGCATAAAAAACTTGTACAAATGATGTATATGCAATTATTGACTTTGGGAGGGATATATATGCATTTTTGCCATAAATAGAAAATAAATAAACATACATTACTAATATACAAAAGGCAATAAGTTTGTGCTAGATCATACCCTCTATAAAGCCGCTAACTCTCTAAACTTCCAAGTATCTTTGAATTTGTGATTATCGTTCGGACAGAATTCATGTATGGGGTTAAGAAGCTTAAAAGGTTGATCATTTCGTGGCCCTCCTTTATAGTCCTTCCTTATCAAATGAGCACAACTCGTGAGGTTGACCTGTCGCAAAGCACGAATAAAAACACTCGTTGGTGCCCATTTACTATTTATAGATCGTGTTTTACTCTATGAACCAATTATGGATAAACAACAAACATAAAAAAATTGTTACATTTTTTAACAATAAGAAGAGAAAAAAACTAATCAATATATGCTACAAATATATTTTAAAGCAAAACATGATTAATTTACTCTACCAAACACACGAAAGAGTTATAAAGATCTCACCACTATTACTTTCTATCTATGTGGGACAAACTATTCACATAAAACACCAAATCATGTTATAGTACAATAATCTGAAACATATAATAAGTAGATAAATAAGCTCTTTGATAACATAGAACACCTTAAGTTGTTTCACTTAATTGCTATCAACTCTTTTGAATTTCATCGGGGATATGATAAATTTAGACGTGAAGGCCCGATGTCTCTTTATTTATCAAACTATTTATATATGATATGTGATCAATGCGTTTGTGTAAATCTAAATGTTAGATACAGTACATATAAATCTGACCAAAAAATATAGAGACATTAAGGTATACACAACCAAAACATAGCGAAGCAAAAAAAAAAAAAAAAAAGAAAAAAACCCTACCACAATCAGTGGACGACTTCAAGAGGATTAGGGATCCAGTCACGACTAGTTAATGATGATGTAGATGAATTAACGATGGGCTAGTATGCAAGAGCAATTTATTTTGCATATATCCTAAGTTTGTGGCTATTCTGGTGGATATAAAAATTACAACAATGCTCTTCTCAACATGTTAACACAACCAACCAAAAGCTCTATGATTATCACTTTAGATAGTCATGTAAGTAAACTAGTTATTGTGTGTGCAATTATAGAATAAATGGATTTTCTACAAGCCTAAAATATTTAAATGGATTTTCTACAAGCCTAAAATATTTATAAATTTCGAAACACTAGTTTGAGGTTTTGACATCTGATAGTTTAAGCTTTTTATTATAAATTACTCCATTATGAAACACCTTAATAATTAGTTATTTAGTTTTCTGCTGTTCAAGATCTCGTTTTTCTGTCGCTGCAGGTGTTTGTATCTCTTTCTTTCTTTAATACTCTTTGAGATAACTAGAGAGTTTGTGTGGTATCTCCTAATACAAGAGATATAACGATTAGTGTTTATCCTTGTAACTAGAGAGAAGGTGTAACTCGTAGTTTTTATCATAGTGAAACGTATCTTTACTTGCCCGTGGTTTTTACCCTATTGGAGTTTTCCACGTTATATCCGTGTGCCATCTTTTATTATATTTCATATTTTAGTCGTGGGTTTGTTTCAGTCCGGTGTTACTTTTCTCATCAAGAAAGTCCTTCTCGAATTTGGTTACGAGACAAGATGACAGCCGATTTACGAATTTTTTTGTCACTTTACAAATGTTTGAATCTTAACTAAGATAAAAGAAACAACTACCTCAAACAGCTGGACCTCTTAAAATATCAAAGGTGTGTGGAGATTACGAAGGAGAGGATGATGATTGAAGGTGAGGAGAGCAATGGAGGGGGAGGTTGCGAATGAGGATTTTTGCAAAATGCGTGAATGTGGTTGTTTTTACGATTTTTGTTATTATGAGTTTAGTTTGTTATGAATTGTGTTTAGAAATTTGTTATATTGGTGAAGTGATTGTAGAATGATGAACTTGAGCCACTATTGGTTGTACTAGTGTGTACAAAGTCTTTGCTCATAAGTTACAAGCAATAAGTAATCGAACCGACACCAAGCTAGTACTTATAGGACTTGGCTATCGATTTGATGGAATTTAAATTCCGGGTTGATCCAAATTTTTTATGGTTTTTGTCTATTGTATGATGCATACCCGCATTTTCGGCGATAGATTAGAATTGAAGGGATATATGTCATCCGTATAGTATGATTGGTATATTAGATACTTGTGGTTTACATGGATGAGCGATTTATCATTGTTAAATTTGGTATAGACAACTTCATTGCCTTTATAAGGTGATTAAGAACCGTAAAATGGGTTAATTTAAGTTAAATGAAGAAAAACCAAAAGTGATGCTGAAGTGACCACAAATGATTAAGCAAATTGAATCAAACACATGGGCCATGGTCTCCACTGTCACAATAAAAGGGCCAAATTTCTTTCTTTATTGGACTTCAAACTTAAAAGCGAGACACGGATGAAAAATACAGTATGGTTTTGTATTTATTGGGCTACACCAAGTAAGAAAATAAACAGATTTTCTTGTTTTTTTTCAAATGTAACCACATAATTTTTCCAGCTACAATTTCTTTTGATTTGGAGTAGCCGGTCGAAACATTATGTGTATTTTGCTTATTTAAGAACCTATTCAATCTTTTCCATTTTGTTGTTCCGATATAACTTATAATTAATGTTATTGTACTTTATTTATGAAATCAGCAGATACAATATCTTTAAAAAAAATTAAAAAAAAAAAAGAGTTAACAACTTATACAAATTTATCACAACATATATGACGGCTGTAGTTTTAATAGCACCACAAGCTCATGTACATTATGATAGAGATGTATTTATATCAACTTGTATAAGGAACACTCACCTCGATATATAAACTAGCAACATTTCTTTTGCTTGAACTATGTGGGATGAAAGCATACCCTTATCTTTGTTTATATAAAAGTAGCAGCCATGTCACCACTGAGCAAACAAAACCATATCAAATGACACCTCTACAAATAGGGTTTGGATTAGTTTATGTAGTGTCAAATTACACCACTCAGCAAACAAAAGCTACAACAAAGAGAATATGAGCTAGGATAAAGTTGTAAATGGTAGCCCGTGATGAAGGACAAGTATTACCATTGAGACTGAAAACTTATAGACTTAAATCACCCGCTACTGATCTTGCCCGTGGTTGAATATATCTATATATATGTTGTAGGCTAAATTATGAACTCGTTTCTTTCATATCAAATGTAAATCACCCTTCTCCTAAAATTGTTATACAAAAATAGGCATAACATTCAAATACTGATTCATCAACCCAAAACACTCATGATACTAAGCGATTATGATAAACCCCTGCTAACCATTTTAGCATGTTTATATAGAGGGCTTGGAGTTATATAATTTTTTGGTTAATTTACAAACATGAGCTAGCTAAAACATTTTAGCATGTTTAGCTAATGCAAATAGGCAAATAGTTATATAAATTTTAAAGTACTAGAAAAATATTATGAAATTCAAACATATCAATATGGTTTATAAATGTTTCTGTGAAATAGCTGATGTTCGTTTAAGAGTTTTTTACTATAATATGATAGGATATAAGTGATAGATTGTTATTGGCAAATAGTTATATAAATTTTAAAGTACTAGAAAAATATTATAAAATTCAAACATATCAATATGGTTTATAAATGTTTCTGTGAAATAGCTGATGTTCCTTTAAGAGTTTTTTACTATAATATGATAGGATATAAGTGATAGATTGTTATTTGATGTAAACCATGATATATAGTATGGAAAAGTCGCAATAAAAATCTGTCCAATGTGCTTTTGAAGACTAATTTCATGCTTTAAAATAAAGCAATCTACAAATAAAAAACACAAAAAAGTTAACGAATCATACAAATTTATTGCCCATGGAGAAGGTTTCGATTGTGTTTACAATCACACCTATACCATGACAATAATAGTGTATTAATACCAACTTGGCAAATAGTTATATAAATTTTAAAGTACTAGAAAAATATTATAAAATTCAAACATATCAATATGGTTTATAAATGTTTCTGTGAAATAGCTGATGTTCCTTTAAGAGTTTTTTACTATAATATGATAGGATATAAGTGATAGATTGTTATTTGATGTAAACCATGATATATAGTATGGAAAAGTCGCAATAAAAATCTGTCCAATGTGCTTTTGAAGACTAATTTCATGCTTTAAAATAAAGCAATCTACAAATAAAAAACACAAAAAAGTTAACGAATCATACAAATTTATTGCCCATGGAGAAGGTTTCGATTGTGTTTACAATCACACCTATACCATGACAATAATAGTGTATTAATACCAACTTGTCTAAGAAACACTCACCTCAATATATGAACTAGCAACATTTTTTGTGCTTGACCTATGTGGGATGAAAGCATACATTTTTCTTTTGCTTATAAAAAAGTAGCAGCCATCTTTAGCTGGCCTTATTAGTTATTGCGATTAAAATAATAAATACCCAGTAGTTTATATGAGGGATGCTTGATAATCAACTTTTAAAATGTCAAAGAGTAGAATTTATTTATGATTAAAACAACATAACATTTTTACGAGTCATTCAAGTGTCATTTTGCTTTTCATTTATATTAACACCAACTAGAAAGTTGTCATATAACGAAGCACATTCAGATATTAACTATCAGACATAAATCATACGTGCAAGACATATAAAGATTGTTGATATTCTTATGAATATGATTGAAGGTGAGGAGGGGAGTTCTATTTTTCTTTTTTCTTTCTTGAAAAGACCGGCATGTATAAATCTTAGAGTTTGCTTGACAAGATATTATAAAATTAACTTAGCTATGTAAAATAAAAACATGACAACAAATCAACTAGCATAATATAAATCTTTGGTCGCCAGTTATGGTCCTTTACTCACATGCTGACATGCTAATTTGCTATCAACTCTCTCGACTTTTCTTGTGGATGATGGGTAACTTTAATCGTGAAAGGCCCAATGTCCATTTATTTACCAACATCAAGTATGATGAATACTAAATATTGACGATGAAAAAGGCTTTAAAAAGTATCTACGTACATTACTTAATAAGTAGTTTAATAGTGATCATATATATTGACATTAGCATAAAAGGGAGACATGTTAGTATCTTACTACAATTGTATTTTCTTTTGACCAACTTTTAAGTGCTTTACGCTAGACAAAACTTGAGCACCGGTTAAGTTTCTCACACCAAACGTACACCTTGAGGTACTCGAGATCGATTCAAAAAATACTCATAATCGACTCGATCCAAAGCGAGTTGAGCTCAAGCTACTTGAGTAGAGTTTCCAGTCAAGATCGAGTATTAAAATACTCGGCTTGTAAAGTCACGAGCCTAACCGAGCTTGTGTATTACCTTGGAAATGATTTACTGGTCATTTTAATGTGACTTTGAAGTATCTTAAGTAACGTTTGATGAGGTGGGAGGTTAAGAAGCCCAATAAGTTGGTCTTTTTTTTGGGCTCCCCCTTATGAATCTTCGCCAATTAAATGAACACAGTATATCCTTGATTTTGCATTCCTTGTTTAGACGAAAAATTATCTACAACTTTTGAACCCTCATCTAAACTCTTATCTACAACTTTTGAACCCTCCTGCCAACTACTACATAGTTTTCAACCCTCATTTAAAGGTTGTTGTTACGGTAACAATGACACTGATATATACGATGAAAGTTGAATACAAATTAAAAATGTTTATTATTTTAGATTGAAAAATTATGATGCATTTACTCTTCCATTCTATGCAACTTATAATTGTGTCATAACCCATTATTCACATAAATTAGCATAACATTAACAATAAGGTAATCTATATTAGGTGATCTACAAATTAAAAGGAAAAAAAAGAAAAAAAGAAAAAAGTCAACGACTTAGTACAAATTATCATTCATATACAAGAGTGTAATGATATTTTTAATCGTCACACTCTAAGTTATGGCATGATAAGAGTGTTTTAATCTCGACTTGTGATAAGTTATTTTATTTAATTTTATTTTTATTTATTTATTTTTTAAAAGGCATCACACTTGAAATCCGACCCTCGAGTTAAACCATCCAAACAGGCAGGCCCCGAGACCTGAACCACTAGGAGAGACCCGCAAAAGGAAACCCCTAGAGGTCACAGCTTCGCACTACGAGGAAAATCTTGATTTTTTGCCTCTGCAAGACTCGAACCCTAGGTAAAACCTCTCCTAAACTCCAAAAAGAAAACACACAATGATGCATTTTGCTTATTTAAAAACCTATTCAATATTTTCTTTCATATCGTTCCAATGTAATTTATAATTGTGTCACTACACATTATTTATGAACAAATAAAGAAAACACCAAAAAGTTAACAAGATATACAAATTTATCGGAAACGATAAACAATGTATTGATATCAACTTTGTTAAAGAACAATCACCTCAATATATAAATTAGCAACATTTCTTTTGCTTTACCTATGTGGGATGAAAGCATACCTTTCTCTTTTGTCTATAAAAAAGTAGTAGCCATCTCTAATCTTATTAGTTATTACCATTGCCGGACATATGGATCATTTCAAGTCCAAATTTATTATTGTTGCAACTATGCGATCATTAAGATTATGCTAATGTAGGTTTTGTTTTCGGACTTAGACATTATACACATTTACCACCTTTAATCGAGTCTAACTTAGTGACGAGTCTACATTTAGACTTCATATATTTGCAAAGATTAGATATCTCTATCACATATGTTTAAAATTTTGCTAAAACTTGATTACGTACTTTGGAGCATCAAAATTGAGAAACCCTCAACTGGTCAAAGTCAGATGTAGTGCATATACAAATTCCTAGAACAAGTCCAATTAGTTTAAAAAAAAAAAAAAAAAGTGAAATTTGAACATTTCATACCACACGAAGACCTCCACAATATGCTCGACACAAAAGGTTGATATATTTGCCTTAATTTAAGTGGCAACCATGAACATAGTTAATTAAAATACAACAGCTTGGTTCTTCAACAAACTTTAAATTTCATCATGAAATAGTCGAAGTGTAGTGACGAGTAGAAGTAGTTCAAAACTTCAAATGTTAATGCTACTAGCATTGGATTAAAGTTCAATGAATTGTATCATAGCTTCTTCATTTTCATAGCTTCTTCACTTTCTCAAGGTGAACTCCCACAAAGAGTAAAAGAAACCCAATTCAGCATAAATTACGAACCCTCGTTCGAACTCTTATATACAACTTTTGAACCCTATCAGTGCCTTTTCTTCTTCTTTTAGACAGTATCATGGATTGAAAAATTATGTTGCGTTTTTCTTATATCTCTTCCTTTATGTTATCCCGATGCAACTTATAATTGTGTCGTTACCGATTATTCACGAATTAGCATAACACATATAATATATTTTCCAAGGTTGTCAGGATCGGGATCCTACCTAGGATCGTTTTTGGCTTTGCAAGATCGTGATCGTAGGATCGGATCGGGATCTTAAGATCCTATGAAAATGTGTATATTTTTGTATAGGGGCTGTAGTTCTATATATATATCTCGGCATAAGTCTACACTTAGTCAATTTGTATACTATATAACGTTAAAAAATAAAAAGAATGCCCATACTTTAAAGTTTACTTCGTGGTGAACAATAAATAAACCAGTTTTTTGTTTATCGTGTTTGAAATGTACATACGCAAGACTTAATATAAATTAATAAATCATATGTGTGTTGGTAAAAATAGCATGTAGTTGTCATGAAAATATTGTTAGTCATTATCGTAATAATTTTGTACTTAATTTAGCCAATGCTAACACTAATTTCCTACAATGCGCATCTGTCACTTTAAACCGAATGGTCATTTGTGAAAAACAATGAATTAAAGTTCAAAAAAAAAAAGAAAAACAATGAATTAGTGATTGAGATTGGGCTTTTTGAATCAAACATGGGGCTTAAATGCTTCACATAGAAGAAAAAAGTCCAAAAAATGGTTTAGCAACAGGATCGGATCGTAAACGATCCTACGATCCTACGATCCGATCCTACGATCCTGAACGATCCTACCAGATTTACGATCCCGTTGCGATCCTGATCGTTTTTTAAGTGTAGGATCGTAGGATCGTGCGATCCTACGATCAGGATCGCGATCCTGACAACCTTGATATTTTCAATTTACTTTTATAACAATAACGATAGGATAATCTATAATAGTAACAATAAGTGATCAACAAATAAAAATAAACAAAAAAAGTGAACGACTTGTACAACATTATCCTGCATGAACCATTTATAGTATAATAATTTTTGTAATCATCACATCATAAATGCCATGCATCATCACATCATAAATGCCATGCCATGCATGATAATAGTAAGAGCGGACGGTGTGGACCGCCGTGGGGCTCGCCGTCGCCTACGTGGAGGCTCGCCGTGGGCCGCCGCCACACCGGCGTTGCCCGTCGTGGCTCGCCGTCGCTTCCAAAATCGTCGGGACAACGAAGCAACTATCTGACATTCATTGATTAAATATTTCCGAATATATCCGTTGCATAATGTTTCAAAAACGTTTTTTTTTTTTTAAAAACCCACCACTCACTCTATAAATTAACATAACATTTCATACAAGTTTTTCATATTCAATCAAAACATATCCATTCAAACTTGCTGAAAACATGAATTACGATAGTCAATCATCTTATTCCGGCGATAGTGATCTTGAAGAGTTAACGGAGTTAGAAATGTTTATTCAAGAGTTCGAGGCGGAGCAAACGTTGCAGGAACAAGCACATATGTCCCTCGTGAACGTGAAATTGCTGAAGCACGTCTTCTTGCTGACTATTTTGGCGACAACCCAAAATATTCGGACGCTCATTTTAGACGTCGATTTCGTATGAGCCGTCGTCTATTTCTACAAATAGTGCAAGGTATTGAAACATATATTGAAACTCATCATCCTCTTCCTAGGCATTTTGATTTCTTTAGAATGCGACTAGATGCTAGGGGTGTAATGAGTTTTAGTGTGCTTATGAAATGCACATGTGCCCTACGCCAATTGGCTTACGGATATCACTGATGCATTAGATGAGTATTTACAAATAGGTGAACACTGTGCACGCGATTGCCTAGATTTTTTCTTATGTGCATAATCCAACTATTTATTAAGGAGTTTTTAAGAAAACCGGATGAGGATGACATTCGTAACTTATACTATGCACATAACACTGTTCATGGGCTTCCGGGAATGTTGGGGAGCATCGATTGTATGCAAATGGAGAAACTGTCCTAAAGAATGGCAAGGCCAATTTCATAGAGGTGATAAAAAATATCCCACTATAATGCTTGAGGTTGTTGCTTCATACGATTTGTGGATTTGGCATGCTTTTTTTGGGGTAGCGGGTGCGAATAACGATATAACGGTTTTAAATAATTCTCCGTTATTCGACGACTTGCTTGATGACATCGCCCTGAGGTTGAGTTTGAAGTTTATGGGTGTAAATTTAAGCAAGGGTATTATCTAGATGACGGAATCTACCCGAGTGGGCATCTTTGGTCAAGTCATTTACGATTGCAACTAATCCAAAAAATGTCGCATTCAAAGCGAAACAAGAAAGTGCTCGAAAAGACATCGAAAGAGCTTTTGGTGTCCTCCAGGGACGTTGGCATATCTTGCCCAACCGGCGCGGCAATTTACTATTGGCAAGTTACGGAGAATCATGTACGCGTGCATCATAATGCATAACATGATTTTGAAAGATGAAAATTTTATGATATCGGATATTCTGAAACGTATATTTCTTCAACACCAAATTTACAGCAGACATGGATTGAACGTTGCCAAGTGCAAAGAAAAAAAGCCAAAGAACTACATGATAAACGGACACACGCAAAGCTTCAACGATGTCTCATCGACCATGTTTGGCAACAAGTTCAATGGGCACAATTTCAACAACATAATCCGGATAATTAGTTTCGTTATAATTTCATGTATTTGTTATGTATGTTTTTTTTATCTTTTTATGTTTAGTACGTTTTTTATTAAGTTATGTATTGTATTTTTAATTTGAATGAAATGAATTTATTTAGTTTTTATTTGGAAGTGAAAATTGAATAAAAAAAATAAAGTGGTAGTGGTGGGGCCCAAATGAAGAGGTTGAGGTTTGTTATGAGTGAGGAGGGGGTTTGTTGTGGTTAGTTGTGAGAAAATGAGATGCTGATGTGGCGCTGAGGTGGCGCGACGACGAACTTATGCCTTGTTATGACACCTAGCTCTCTAACAATAAGTGATCAACAAATAAAAATAAAAACAAAAAGTCAACGACTTGTACAACATTATCCTGCATGAACCATTTATAGTATAATAATTTTTGTAATCATCACATCATAAATGCCATGCATGATAATGGGGTCTTAGTCTCAACTTATATAAAGAACACTCATGTCAATATATAAGCTAGTCACGATCTTTTCCTTGACCTATGTGGGATGAAGGCACACATTCTTTTTGTTTATCAAACATTAGAAATCATTTCCAACCTTATTACCATTGCCAGACATACTGACCTCTAATAGCAACGTATTTTCATTTTTGTGTCATTATCAGATACGAACCCAAAAAAATACCACAATACCTATCCAACTTTCAAATTTTGTTTTATTATGAGATACGTACTTTCTCATTTGTTCAAATATCATATACAAACTTTAAAAAAAAATACCACAATACCCATCAACTTTCAATTTTTTTTTCATCATCAAATTTTCATTATCATACGCAAATTTCTTTCATTATCATTTTGTTTTATTTGCTTTGTGTATGTCGTTTTGGTCCATCTTAACTTGTTACTGAAGAATGAATCAATCCTGAGCCTACAATACACAATATTGGGTTTTGTGGATCTCATCAAAGAAAAAGAACTAATTGGGATCTTCGGGAGGGGCCGACAAACAACATTCTCTCATATCATCACCACACCCTTTTGATTTGCTATACTTCAAGGGAGGGAGATTAATGATCTGAGATGTAGTTGGGTTCCAATAACAAAGCAATATTCTCGCATACTTTTTAGTCATTTTACCTCGTTAACAATAACAAAGCTAACCCAAACACGAAGCATGGGCTTATGAAATTAATTACTTTATCTCTATGATGACAATTTTAACCGGCCAGGGTATGTAGCCTAGTGGCAAAAGTCTTGTAACTATCATCGTGATATCATCATGACAAATGTGAGAGAAGTGTAGTTATATTTCTGCTAGATGCAAACAACCCATGACTGATAATGAAACAAAATTTGGGTTCGTATATGATAATTAAACAAAATTTGAAAGTTGGATGGGTACTGTGGTATTTTTTTGGATTCGTATCTGATAATGGCACAAATGAGAAAGTACGTTGCTATTACATGCCATTAACCCTTTTATTATTGTTGCGATCATTGTAAGTACTCGAGATAAAAGAATTCTATGACATACGCTCTTGTATTGGTTCGCATCCAATCCTATCACTATATTCTCAGAATCACAAGTACATGTGTGCGATCGCCGATTATGACAATATAATAAATATAAAAAGGTAACACTCAAACTTTTTTACTATCAAAGCAACATTACATTGTTACAAGTCATTCAAGTGTCACTTTGCTTTGCATTTCTAGAAAGTTGCCAAATAACGAAACGGTTTCAATTATTAACTAGCTAGACACACAAATCACATGTGCAAGAGATATATACATTGTTGTTTAAAAGTGATGAGTTGAAAAGCCCTTCTCGAATTTGGTTACGTGACAAGAGGACAACCGATTTAGGTAAAATCAGTTTGTCACTTTACAAATGTTCAGCTCATAACTGAGATAAATGGAACAACTACCTGAAGAGCTGGACCTATTAAAATGATCCAGAACAAGCTCTACCGAAGTTATCAAAGGTGCGTGGAGATTACGAAGGATAGAATGATGATTGAAGGTGAGGAGAGCGATGGAGGGGGAGGTTGCGAATGAAAAGTTTTGAAAAATGCGTGTATGTGGTTGTTTTTAGGGTTTTTGTTATTATGAGTTTAGTTTGTTATGAATTGTGTTTAGAAATTTGTTATATTGGTGAAGTGATTGTAGAATGATGAACTTGAGCCATTAACATATTGAACCGACACCGAGCTAGCACTATAAGACTTGGCTTTCGGTTTGAATATTTTTCAATTCCGGTTTGATACAAATGTTGTATGGTTTTTGTCAGGTACATAATGCATACCCGTATTTTATTTGATAGATTAGAAGGGACATATGTCATTGGTATCGTGTGATAAGTATATTAGATACTTATGATTTACATGGATGAGTGATTTATCATGGTGGAATTTGGTATAGACAATATCTTTAGGGAGGACTTTAATGGTGATTAGATATTGATATATGGTTGAACCAGCTATACAGCATAGAAAATTCGAGTAAAAAGAGAATGCCAATATCTACATATTATGTCTCGACTTAGTAACTAAGGTATGACAATAAACTAGTTTGACAATTTAACTCCTTATGTATGATATAGTTTCTGGACCAATTAACATGAGTTTTTTGTGTTCTATTAAACCTACTCAAGTGGTTTATTCTTTAGTTCATTTGAACTGAGTAATAAGGCACTAAATTACTAGAAAAATGTCATGAAATTCCAACATATCGATATGCTGTAAAGGACTGTAAAAAATGTTGAATAGGAGATCAAAATATGTAACTCGATAATGTTGCAGTAAACAGGTTAAGTTGGTTTACGTTGACCTTCCAATTTTTTGAAGATTCTTTCTCACAACTCTTAACTATAAAAATACCTTTTACTTACCAAAAAGTTTAACAAAATGCCAATCTCACAACTCTTCCTAATAAAATTACCTTTCACAACTTTTACGATATCTTCCTATTTGGATGAGACGGTCAAAAAACTATGATGCATTTTGATTATTTAAGAACTGGTTCAACCTTTTCCTTTATGTCGTTCTGATGTAACTTATAATTGTGTAACTACACATTATTTACCCAATATCTACAAATAAAGAAAACACAAAATGATGCATTTTGCTTATTTAAGAACCTATTCAATCTTTTCTTTTGTCATTCCAATGTAACTTATAATTGTGTCACTACACATTATTTATGAACAAATAAAGAAAACACAAAAAACTTAACAACATATACAAATTTATCGGTGAAGGAATTGAGGGGCGTGATTTTCATTACATCACAACCTCACATATGCCTTCACGATAAACAATGTATTGATATCAACTTAGTTAATGAGCACTCACCTGGGTAGGATGTGATGTGGCCATATGGGTAATTCTATAGTGGCTGGGCTTTTTAGTTAGATTGTCGAGTTTGTTGGTCCGTGTAAGCCCTCGTGGGTTTTTATTTTTCTTTGGGTCCCGTTGTCTTTAATTCTCTCGATTTTGAAAGTTTGGATGCCTTTATTTGTAATGTTTTGTTTTTGTTGGTTATATATTGTTGTTTTTATTAGAAAAATACATAAACTAGCAACATTTCTTTTGCTTTACCTATGTGGGATGAAAGCATACCTTTCTCTTTTGTCTATAAGAAAGTAGTACCATCTCTAATCTTATTAGTTATTACAATTGCCGGGCATATGGATCATTTTAAGTCCAAATTTAATATTGTTGCAAGTATTCCATATAATTTTAAGATTATGCTAATATAAGTTTTGTTTTAGAACAGAGACTTTATACACATTTACCACCTTTAATCAAGTCTAACTTATTGACGAGTCTACATTTCAACTTCATATATTTGCAAAGATCAGAAATCTCTATCAAATGCTTCAGAATAGGCTCATCAAAGCTTAGAAACCTTCAATTGGTCACAGTCAATAAATGTATTGCATATACAACTCCCTTGAACAATTCCAATTAACCAACCATTATTGTTTAGGCGGGACAATTATGAAATCGGTTTTTAAAACATTGCATTATTGTTCCAACACATTATTGACTTTAGTATTTATAAAGTAATGTTTTTTCAAGAGTCTCGTCTAAAAAAATCGGTTATGTTTATAAAATGAGTCATTTGACCATTTCAATTTGGAAAAATAAGTACCGTAACTACAGAGGACTATTCGACCCTATAGCCTACTGATCGATGTAGTGAAAATATCATATCAGAATAGAAAGCTCATTGCTAGGAAGAATTGACATACTACTGGTTTCATCAGTGATTGTCATTACCGTTTCCGGCTTAGAACATCACCTTAAAGGCTTAAATATATGGAAAGCAAATCATTGACAAATTCCTTAAAACATGGTTCCGAGATGATAGCAAGAGACCAATAGCCATAGAAATTGGTTCAAATCAATCCAACTAGTTAAACCAAGGCTATGTACAAAACAAGAAATCCTAGCATAACAAAACAAGAATCTACATTAACCTCATTCTATTAGTTATCTTAAAAAAAATATAAAAAAAATAAAAAATAAATAAAAAAAGGACGTAGACAAATTGCATAGTCGATCTGCATTTATACGATTTTCTAGTTTGTGTCCCATGAACACACATCTTTTTATAATGATTGATGTGCAATCAATAATATGATACATTTGATTACATTATTAATATCTTTGAAAAATGGTTCCTACATACATGACTCAATCGTATGCGTAACAAATTAAAATATATTCTTTCAATGAATCATCTTTGTAGATTTAATCAAAGTCATTTGACCATTTCAAAGGGCTGTTTGATAAAATATAATGATTTAGCACTGAACAATTAATGTTTACATCCCTATCTAAGAAAATGTAACTTGAAAGAAAGACTCATTGCTACTAAATACATGATCGACTCATTATTCACGAAATTAACACATAAGATATATTTGTCATTTACTTTTATATTAGTAACAATAAGTTAATATAAAAAAAAAAAAAAAAGTTTAAGCTATACAAATTATTATTCAAGATAGATAAGTATGGTTTAATTTTAATAACACTAAACCCTCATTTATATATCAAGAATAACAATGTGTTTAGATCAACTTGAACAAAGAACAATCACCACACCATATAAGCTAGCAACATTTTTTTTGCTGGAACTATGTGGGATAGCAATACCTTCTTTTTTAGCTTATCAAAAAATAGTTGCCATCTCCATCCTTATTACCATTGTCGGGCACACGACATGGATTCTTTCAAGTCCAAATTAATTATTGTTGCTATCATTGTTGCAACTATGGTTCAAAACTTCATATCAGCATTAACGAAGTAAGTGCTCGAGATCAAAAAATACCGTTACCTACTCGTGCTCTTGCGTCGGATTACATCAGTCGCAATCAGTCCTATCACTATGTTCCAAAAAATATATATAAAAGATTGCGTGATCGTCAATCATGACAATATAATAAATAAAATTAAGACACAAACATTTTTCCTATCAAAACAATATTACGTTAAGTGTCACTTTGTTTTTCATTTATAGAGAGGCCAAATAACGAAACGATCATGCAAGAGATATAGACATTTCTAGCAAGAGATATAGACATTTCTAGAGAGGCCAAATAGATGTTGCTGATGTTGATGTTGATGTTGATGTTGATGTTGATGTTGATGCTGATTGAGCGTCGATCTTTGGTGTTGAGCCGTACGCTGTTGTTGTTGTTTATTCGCTGTTGCATTTGCGTCGATGTCGCGGTATGCTTGAAAAGATTAGATATAGACATTTCTAGAGAGGCCAAATAGATGTTGTTGATGTTGATGCTGATGCTGATGCCGGTGTTGGAGCTGTTGTTGATGCTGATGCAGGTACTGAAAAAGATTAAAATTGTAGCTTTTTTTTAAGTGGTGCTCGTTCTGTTGCGGGAAAAAAAATTAAAATCATTTAATTTAATTTGTTAAAAATAATCTCCATAATCTTTTATAACTTGAGTCAAGTTAGATGTGCGAGAGCCATTGGATTTGATCCAATGGCTCAAATCAAAAGAAGTTCTTTTGATTTGATCCATTGAATAAAATCCAATGGCTCACATCCTCTTAACTTGACTCAAGTTATAAAAATAACTTGAGAGAATCCTTCTCCATCTTTTAAAAGCTAGTTTTTAGAGCTTATTTTTGGAGAACTTCTTTTTCTAAAATAATTCACAATCTTAGTTTGCCAAACAATGATTGTTTTTTTACCAAAGCTTATTTTAAAAAAAATTAATTTTAAGCCTCCATAATATTTTATGATCTTTCACGCCAAACATGCCCATTATTGTTTGAGATTTTTGAGATGAAAAGCCGTTTTCGACTTTGGCAACGAGACAAGATGGACAGCCGTTTAAGAACATTATTGTCACTTTATCAACGTCGTCCATCTGACGTTGATCCACCGCCGATCTGTCGATCAGAACAATACCTGAAGTGGTAGCTAAAATAGGAAGAGATGCTAATTTTTATTTATCAAAAGTGTGTTACAGAAGTTCCATATATGCTATTGGTTGGGTAAAAGCCATAAAATAACAACGTACTTTTCAAAATTTTCCGACTTGAAACACTTACCTTTTTATCACCTTACTTCACCAACGAACTTTCAAAATTTGTTCCGACTTCACCCATATGACCCGTTTATATTAAAATAATAACTAAAATGACTATATTACCCTCGGCATATGGGTGAAGTTAGAACAAATTTTGAAAGTTCGTTGGTGAAGTCAGAACAAATTTTAAAGAATACAAGGGTAATATAATCATTTCAGTTATTATGTTAATATAAACAGGTCATATGGGTGAAATCAGAACATATTTTGAAAGTTCATTGGTGAAGTAAGGTAATAAAAAAATAAGTGTTTCAAGTCGGCAAAATTTGAAATGTACATTGTTATTTTAATGGCTTTTACCCGCTATTGGTTATATAAGTGAATAACCGACATTAAAAAAAACAAAAAAAAAAACAAAAAACAAAAACAAAAACAAAAAACAAAACCCCGACATATAAAAGGAAATTTCCAGATACTTAAATAACTAATGCACCTAAATTACCAAACTGTTCTTAGGAGGTCAAAGTCAAACTAACAAACAAGATATATGAAAAAAAAAAAAAAAAAAAGGGTCAACAATCTATACAAATTTTTGTTCTTGATAATGAAGGTATAACTTTCTAAAGCTTTATAAATATATGATGCATTAAACGGGTTAATACATCTTGAAAGAGAGGTGATTTGCACACTCCCATAAATGTTTGGGACACTCAAATTTAGAGTGTCTTTATATCCTCACATTACTTTTAGTAATATTCATCCTCGAAGGGTATAAATGTCTAAACATTCTAAATTTGAGTGTCTCAATCATTTATGGGAGTGTGCAAATCACCTCCCATCTTGAAATGTATATATAGTACTACATATAAGTTTGAAATGCTGGCGTTATTGACCCGTTCAAGATAACACACGACCCAATCTTCCTTCCGTGGCAAGAAATACTGAAGACGAAAAATGGTATTGGGATGTCTTGTCTGTTGCCATCATTGATGATCCTAGAGTCAACTTTTATTGCATATTTGCTAGTAAATATTAGGGCAAATAATTGAAAAAAGTATCATACTTGCCATCATTTGCTTTTCTGGGTAGCGAACAATTTTTTTTTGCTTTTGTGGGTACTTTTCTTTCAAATTCATCTTTTTAGGGTAATTGTGACATTTTGCCCTTCTGAAAAATTCTATTACCTAAGATGGCAAAATGTCTAAAAATTTCGCAAAATACCCTAAAAAAGATGAATTTGAAAGAAAAATACCCACAAAAGCAAAAAATTTTTGTCGCTACCCACAAAAGCAAATGGTGGCAAGTATGATACTTTTTTCAATTATTTGCCCTAAATATTAAGTAAGGTGGAGTTGACTTATTTTTTAAAACTTGACTAAAGTCCAGACACCTTCAATGGGTCAATGTCAACTGTATTGCATATACAAATCCCTAGAACAAGTCCAATTAATCAACCACAAAAATAAAAATTAAACATGTCATAGCACATGGAGACCTTCACAAAATGTTCTACACAAAAGGTTGATATATTTGCTTCAATTTAGGTGGCAACCATGAACACAATTAAGAATACAGAAGCATGTTTGTCACCAAATTATAATGTCATAAAGAAATACTGAAACGGTAGTAGAGTAGTAACATACATCTAACTGATGGAAATAAAAGCATACGAGTAGAAGTCTTTCATTTTTTAAAGCTGATAGGATTGGATTAAAGCTCAACGAGCGATCTTAGCTTTAATTATTTCTTCAATTGCATCCATAAATGTAAAAGATTTCGGAGAATTCACCCTTTCCTGAAAGAACAAAGATTCAGTGAGTGGGTTGCCAATCTAATATAGATATGGTAAACTTTTATATCTACAGTAGATCAGAGGTTTAAAAGTTTCGTAAAGAAATTTGGTTATCCATAGTGTTTACGTGTCAGCACATGACATATAGACACATTACGTTTACTCTTACTCCATCAATGACAAGTGCAAATGATCACATCAAACTTAACGCTGTAGTAAGCACTCAACTGTTACTCCCACCAATTCACATTTCTTCACAAATTTTCAAACTAGCGTTTCATTTTAGCTCAATGCAATCATTACAAAACGCTAACAATACTTTATTAGCACTGAAGTAATTGTTCGGTTCAATGTTATCGGTGTCCATGTAACATCGCAATTGTTCACTCAAATTCCGAACAAGTTACTTACTTGCAATTATGCACAACAAGTATGGATAAACATTAAGGCAATGATGATGTTAAAAGCAATATCCATTGAGTGGGGAGAATTGTTCAAGAAGTGGCTTCCAGAAAATGGTAACTCTATAAAGAGACTGTTAGTCTAGTTTCTGTGGCAAGAAAGAACTTACGAAAAATATTTGGATATAAAGAAAGGAATTGGGATGTCCAACTTGCAGCCATCATTAAATGTTGATGAGTCTAAGATGTTTTAGGTCTGAATCTGACTACCACATCTTACTGGTAAGAGGTGGCTAGAAAGTCTAAATCTGAACAAAATAATGTTGTTTGTTTTTGTATAATTATCTGAATCATTTTAAATGCCCATTTCTACAATTTATTTATTAAACTAACGCAATGTGATAATAAGTAACTTATGTAAATATGAAACAAGACTTTTTATCATAAATATAACATAGTTAATTAACACAAGTCTTCAATCTCTTATAGAGTAAGAGGCAGTAAGACAAGTCTCCCACCTCTTACTGAGTAAAATGTTATATGTTTAACTGGGTCTGACTCAAAAGAAAAACAAACAAACAAAAGCGTCGCCTCCCTCTTACTTGTAGAAGAGGGCTAGTAGATTTTTTAAAACAAACACACTCAAACCTTCAAATGTTGTTCATAGCTTTATTGCATTTTTTCTAAAACTTGAGTGATCTGAGAATCAAAGCTCAGACACCTTCAATTGGTCAAAAGTCACTGTATTGCATATACAAATACAACTCCTTAGAACAAGTCCATTTATTCAACCAAATAGACTAATTACACCTTAGCCCGAACAAGAATGCGAGTTAGACCTTTTAGTATTTGTCATTTAACAAAAATTTAAGTTTACTTTTAGTTATATAGCAAAAATGTTGATCAATTCCGCAAGATATTAAACAAATCATGAAGCTATAGTCAGATGTAGTACAACCAAAGTGAAACAGCAAAGTCTTATCTAATATGGAGTAAATGAATTTTAGAATATTACATGAATCTGAATCAATCACAATTTCACCTTCAAATGTAAAGCAAACAAGCACCATTCATCATCGTAACGATTTTCAATCCATAACAATTGAGTTGCCTTACTCCATGAATTTTAAACACCAATATTCCTTCATCATCGAAACTGCATACATACAACCTTCCTAAACCCGAAAATCCAGTCTTGTCAGTCTCACTGACACTTGGTACACCACTTGGAAGACCAAACATTGTACTTGATTGAAATCCGAAAATAAGTCTGTAAAACAGCAGTTCAGATGAATTAACAAACCATTATGAATCTTTTCAACTTATAACAAACTCAATCCCGAATTAATCAAAGTCAACTATTATAGGACAGTCCAAAAAATAAGTCGGTAGGACAGCAGTTCAGATGAATTAACAAACCATTATGAATCTTTTCAGCTTATATCGAACTCAATCCCGAATTGGTGAAAGTCAACTATTATAGGACAGTCTTATAATTTGGTAGAACAGCAATGCAGATGAATTAACAACCATTATGCTACTTTTCAGGTTATATCGAATCAGTCCCAAATTGGTCAAAGTCAACTATTATAGGACAGCCCCCGGTATATACACATCAAACAAGAGTCCAATTTATCAGGCAAACAGAGTTGGTCAATTGCCTGAAAACAGATGAAAATGAAATTTATAACATGCCATGCCACACACAGATCCATCACATAGTCTTACACTATACCATCTTGGACAGAAATGGTTCAATTGGTTGTTTCAGTTTTGGTAGCAACTGCTGTTGGACAAAAACAGTGGGCATAAGAGGGATATATTTGCCTCAATTTAAGTGGCAACCATGAACACACTTAATAATACAGCAGCTTCGTTTTCAACAATCATTCAATTTCATCGAGAAATACTCCCTCCGTCCCAAATTATAAGTCCATTTTGACTTTTTCAAAGTCTTTTTATTTCAACTTTGATCTTAAATATTTTTTTTCGTGTTATAAATGCATTTAAAACACAAGTCCATTTATATATTTTGCATCAAGTATCATATAACATGAAAAAAAATATTTAAGGTCAAAGTTGAAATAAAAAGACTTTAAAAAGTCGAAATGGACTTATAATTTGGGATGGAGGAAGTATAGGATATGTAGTAACATACATCTAAGTGATGGAAATAAAAGCATACAAATAGAAATAGTTCATTGGTCAATGCTACCAGGATTAAATTAAAGTTCAATGAGCGTTCATAATTTAATTTCAAGATTTCTTCGATTGCATCCATATATGTGAAAGACTTAATGAATTCACCCTTTCCTGAAAGAAAAAAGATTCGTTGAGTATGATACAACAATGAAGATATGTAGAAAATTTTGAAGATTGTTTCCTTTTAACTTTTATATATACATTTTATTTTCTTGGTGGTCTGAAAAGCAAAGATAGAACTCCTATCAGAGATTAAAGGTCTCAAAAAGGAATTTGGTTATCTACATTGATACTTGTTGGCACATGTCGTATAGAATCACACCATGTTTAAACAGACTCCGGATGTAGTACATCTTTTTATATCAGCAGGGTGACAACTTCAGTTGCGTAACAACCTTTTTAGCCTACTTATCCACACGCAGGGACGGACCAACGATTTTTAAGAGGGTGTTGCACAAAAATAATGTTTGGTTAATTAAAGTTACACCGCAAGAAAGGAAAGTAGCAAACAAATTTTGGGGGTTCCACATACCACAAAAACAGCAGTTTTAAAATCTTTTTGCACTTTGTGACATAAAATCGGGTGTAGCCCATGCCACCCGGCATACATGTGGGTCCATCCAGGTCCACACGGTCTTAATCATTAGCACTGAAACTATCACAAAACGTTAAGAATACTTCATGAGAACCGGAATAACTGTTGAGTTCAATAAAATTATGTGTCCATGTATAACATTGCATTTACTTCACGTATATACCGTTTGGTGAACAAGTTATGGCTATTTATAACTAACCGGAAACTAAAAGAGAGTTGCAAGAGCAATTTACCTTAATTTTCATTGTTATCAGCAAGGGCTAAAGGCGGAAAAGGTGAAACCAAACTCTCAACAACAACACAAGCATCATCAATTTTATCAAAGTTCACAATCTCCGGGAACAAACTATCTTTTAAATCATAGACAAGTAATTTCAAGCTACCTTTCAACAACACTTTCCCATCATTTGAAATACACAAAGGAGCCAAAATTTGATACTGCCAAGCATGAGGATACGGGATGGAAACCAACTTAGTCCAAGAATCCTTCACTCCATAAACCTTCATCACCCATACATCCATCACATAAATATCACGATATTTACAAAGAACAGACAACCATTCTCCCAAAACCCCCAAAGTCAATATCTTACTACCTTTATCGTACTCCGGATGCAAAACTTCACAATAAGTCTCCTTCCCCAAATCAAGAGAAACTATATCCAACGAATCCCATGCATCACCAGTCGCCCAATGAAGAGCTCCATTTAAAAACTTACCATTAGTAAAAGGATTGAGACAAGGAAAACGACCGATTTCCTTCCAACTTTGAGTTTTTAACGAATATATCATAGTTCCCCAGTAAGGTGCAGTTCGGTCACAACGCCATGTTTTAACCACCTTGTAATCACGAGTCATCTCGTCATACCCAAAACCATAGGAAACATCAAACAAAACTGCCCCTTGTTTAGAAAGGACAAAATATTGGTTCTTCTAGTACTTGGGTTGTAAATAAACAGAGTATTATCATCCTTAAGGCATACTAATCCATTACAAGACCCAACTATTCTAACCTGTTGAGATCGAGGTGGATTATCCAGCACTACCTCAATATTAACAGATTTATCAAACATGACATCAGAAAGTGGACAGCTGTAGAGATGGTGATTTAAAATGTTGTTGCAAATAAGTCTATGATGTGCATAGTTAATGTTGGTACTAGATAAACTATAATGTGATTTAATGAACTGTTGGTCGGATATTAAAGTATGCCATTCTTTGCAAACAGACTTACATCGTAATAAGGATTTAAGTGAGGCCTTCAACAGGATTTCACGGATGATTTCTGGTGGAAACCAATGACTGATTTCGAGTGTCATTAGGGTTGATTTTTTAGTTATTAGGATTTCACGGATGTCTTCTTCCTTTTATAGCTTCTAAGTTTCTATAAATTGTTTAATATTACCCCTTCAACTTATGCACATCAATTACTTTAGTCCCTGCATCACTTTTGGGTATTTCATAGATAATGACCATTAGTTAGGAGTTGAACATATTTTTTTTAAGTCATTCTTACATAGACCGGTGTCATTTGAGTTCTACCCCGAATGAACTTTCTAAGGAATAATGGTTTTCGATGTAGTATAGATAAAGTTTTTAGCTCTTTAGATCGCGTTATTTGAGCCATCTAGGATGCTACGGTCGATAATGTTGTCTTTTCCACTACATAGACCGGCATGAGCTGCATCTTCGGGTTTGTTTGGTACCCTGAATGCAACTCCATTGTCCATAGAACAAAATGGTGTCTAAGGCTCACGGTTAGGAAAGGTTTGTGAAAGTTGTCGTGGTGTACAAAATCTACGGTTAAACTGACCACCACGTTATGCAAGTTAAATGCTTCACGTTCGATATATATAGCATCAAATATGTTCTCCCAAAGAACGGTGCGGTTATAAAGTTTCCCACCCGAGAGGCGTACACGTCTTGATAAAGAGCAACTTCACACCCGTTGGGTTGAGGAAAAAATGTAAACAGTATACATACATCCTTTCTAATCACCTAAACCTTAAAACCCAGTTTTGTCAGTCTCACCGACACTTGGTACACCGGGCTCGATGATGTCGATTAAGACATCACTTGGAAGACCTTACATTTTACTTTATTGAGATCCAAAAAAGTCAATAGAACTCAATCCCGAATTGGTCACATCGATCAAGAGTCCAATTTATCAGCTTGATTGCCTCGAAACAGACGAAAATGAAATTTCTAACATGCCACCACTCACACATGCAGAACCATCACATAGTCTTATACGGTACCATCTTGGACAGAAATGATTGAATCGGTTGTTTCAGTTTTGGTAGCAACTGCTCTTGGACTAAAAACAGTGGGCATAAGTTGGATATGTTTGCCTCAATTTAAGTGGCAACCATGAACAAACTTAATAATACAGCAGCATGGTTTTTCAACAATCTTTGAATTTCATCAACAAATACGGAAGTGTAGTAACATACATCTAATTGACGGAAATAAAAACATACAAGTAGAAGTAGTTCATAAGTCAATGCTACTAGGATTAAATAAAGTTCAATGAGCGTTCTTAGCTTCAAGATTTCTTTGATTGCATCCACATATGTAAAAGACTTGGAGAAGTCACCCTTTCCTGAAAGAACAAAGATTCGGGGAGTATGAGTTCGCAATCTAATGTTGATACAACAATGAATAAGTTGAAATTTTTTGATAAGACTCATATCAGAGACTTAAAGGTCTCAAAAAGGAAATTGGTTATCCACATTGATACTAGTTTTTATAGAATCACACCATGTTTAACCCGACTCCGAATGTAGTACTAGTTTTTATATCAACATAGGTGACAACATCAGTTGCATAACCTTTTTAGCCAACTAATCTACAAGGTCTAAATCATTAGCACTCAAATATCACTCCTATCAATTCAAATTTCTTCATAAATTTATAAACTAGTGTTACATTTTAGCTCAATGCAATCATTACAAAACGTTAAGAATACTTCATGAGCACTGAAATAACTGTTGAGTTCAATAAAAGTATGTGTCCATACATAACATTGCAATTATTTGACTTATATTCTGCTTAGTGAACAAGTTATGGTTACTAATAACTAACCGGTAAACGAAACAGAGTTGGAAGAGCAAAATTCACCCTAATCTTCGTCTTCATTGTTATCAGCAAGGCCTAAAGGAAAAAAAGGTGAAACTAATCTCTCAACAACAATGCAAGCATCAATAGACTTATTTTCAATCACCGAGAATGAACTATCTTTTAAATCATAGACAGCCAATTTCTCCGCAAATGTTAGTAACACTTTCCCGTCTTCTAAAATACAAAAAGGAGCGGAAATTCGACTCCACCAAGTATGAGGATACGGGATGGAAGCCAACTTAGTCCAAGAATCCTTCACTCCATAAACCTTCATCACCCATACATCCACCACCCGACTATCACAATAATCACAAAGAACACACAACCATTCTCCCGAAACCCCCAATTCCAAATAGTCATTACTTTCTTGATACTCCGGTTGCAAAACTGTTGAGTTTATGATATATAAAATACAATAAAACATAAAGACATCAAGAGTACACAGCGGAAGACTTAAAATCATAACAAATAAATTAATTAACTGAAAGTATGCGTAACGCATCTCTTATGAATGTCAAATCCTCCGAGCAAAGCAAAACAACCCTCAAGCAAAGCAAAACAAAGAAGTACTTATTGGTGTAAGAATAATGTCTTACAACCACGTTCTTGTACTAATAACCAACCAACGAATCGCTTATTGCTAGATCTAACACAAGTCCTCGCTATTAAAAAAACGAAACCAAACTCCCTTACAAATGGGTGTTCGGGCCGAATATGACTAGAGAGAGGAGAGAGATCTAGGGTTAATTCAATGCACAAGTGTATGAAACCCTGTAAACCTAACCCTCTTTATATACTATTAGTAGGTAAACTTAGGAACAAGTTTATGAATTAAGGCTTTGGAAAGGCCCCTATGGCCGGCCATGTAGACAAGCCCAAATGAAATCCATAACTTTTTCAAGTTTTCCATTTCTAGTCCTTTCTCTTTTCATTTAACGGTCGTTAGTCATTTTTCCGCTAAATACTTAACGATCGTTAACCGGACTTAATGTGCAATAATTAATCATAAACATTAATTATTAACTTTAATTCTCATTCGCTAATGTGTGCAATCCCGCGGGTCACGAGTTCATCCGGACATTCACAAGTTTGTAAATATATACATTTCCAACAGCTCCCACTTGGATATGTTTACAAACGTGAAATGACATTGGTTAGCGTCTAGCAACACGCCAATGCCCCCGATACAACTCGTGTATGGTTTTCTGGAGAAAAACCAAGTTTGATGATTCATCATATTCATCCTTTTGTTTCTAATACCATGTTAATAAGAATATGGATCTCACTCATTTCTTAATTAACTATTCTCGTTTCGCTTTATATGATTTATTAAGATTACCAATTCTTCTGAAAAGAAGACCTTGGGTATGGCCATACAAACATCTTAACAATCCTACGAGGGGCCCAAAGATATTATACTTCAAAATAAATTTGAAGGAAACAAATCCCATTTTGACTACAAGTAGGATTCATAGATTTCGCAACACTTCTGAAAACAACCCTTATAACTACCAGCTACGTATAGCGTTAGATTGCTTCACAAAAATGCACTACATCCATGACATATCTCTTGTATCTCAAGTCAGAGGATAAATATCCATGATATACTTAATGACAAAGATCCATAAAGTATTATCATGCGGGTGGGATAAGTCCTATACTCAATACATTGAATATCATCTTAAATTAGTCATGCTACGCATCAATATACTTTCAAGTATATTCTAACTAATACTTTGATTTGTCTTAATTCAATATCATTCCCATGTTATTGATCGACAATGGACTATTTAGAATAACTTAAGTTATTCAAGGATTTAAACATGCAAATATAGGATAACATCATAATAAATGAATAATAAACATAACAAAATACTTTATTTCATTTATAATAATGTTTACAATATCCTTTTATCCAAATTAAAAACATAAGTGTCTACAATTGGAAAGTAATTATCTTTGAAGATAATCTGGGTTACTACACGGGAAATAAGGCTTGTAGCCCAATCTGAATTAGAAATCATTAAAACAACTTCTTATTCAAGAATGCAACACAAATGCTCCCATTGAATCCACAACATTGTAAGTGTAGCATAACCAGTGAAAACAACTTGCTTGCTATTTACTTTCCTACACCTTTAAAGAACCATACGTAATCATTACTAGGGTACTAAAAGGTGTATTCTACTCTATGAATAATGGAATATCCATCAATGTTATTAACTCAAAAAATTTGGTATGCAATTTTTCCCAATGTGCCTACCATCCCCATATTGGTATGTAGTACCCTTAAAGGCTAAAGCAAAACAACTAGATAAAAATATGCTAGTTTGCCTTTTACCAATTTTTTTATGTAATTAGTCTAGCTTCTAATCTAGTAACTCATATACATGTTTTCCACTTAACCAACATTCATGTTGTTACAAAGGATTCATTCACCAAATGAGGGTAATGAAATCTTTATGGAAAATAAGATGTGCAATTCATTGCTAAGAGTTACATTAGAATTTAGACAATTCAAATATTCCTATTATACCTTTCTCATTCATGAATAGGGATTGAGTCTCATGCTTCTCCCATGGAAAAGAGACTTCGTTTGTCTTATTAGTAAATTATTCTCGATCAAACATTTGTTTGAAAGCTAGAATGGATCAATTTACTAATCAAAGACTCAAACTAACGCTTACGGTTAAATGTTTCATTTATACATTCAAAAGAATTACAAAATTCAATTTTAGTATTTTCGATAATTAACCTTTTCAATAAACAATTAAATACCAAGGTTCATATTCATATATAACCAATTAATTTGAAAACTAGGATCCAAATTGTCATAATTTCATCACGCCGTTGATCCGCTAGTAATGAACCTTATACAAAATGGTAGAGCTTTTGCTCAGTTGCCAATTTCAATTGCAATTCATAGATTTATGGGATTTACATATAGCCAATATCAATCGCCATGTAAACATGTTTTATCTCATCTTATGCCTTGAGTTGCCACTTCACTACAAAACTCAATTAAGTTGTCCAACTTAAGAACCGCTGAAAATCGCCCATGCCCACTCTCACGACACGTGGACATTTTACCCTTTGATTACGATCTAAGTCACGATCTCATGCAAATAAAAGGTAATCTTAGGTGTTTCCGCTTCGTTGGATGGCATATAACTTAAATTAAAGGGTAATAGTTTTGATGTTAAATCAAATATGTACAAAGATGTCATGCATTCATCTTTGTAGCATAGTTTTTATTAAAACATTTATATCTTGTTTTAATGTATAAGTTTTTCATCATCAAACTTTAATTGAGGTATTGGGTTCACCAATCAAGGAATTTAGTGTTAATTATCATCCATTATACCGCACTTTTGCATAAGTGTAAACACTTAGTGTTTCGGATAATTACCAAGAAGTGGCATGGAATTAAAACTAACCGCCTTAAGATGAGCTTGCACATTTAATGGCTTACTAAGTAGCTCCATTCGAACTACAGAGGGCAGAGGACCGTGCACGCTAAAGCACAACCTTAGACATCCTTTCAGGATCTGGCTCACTTCTTTAAACCCCTTTATTAGTTCATTCTCATGGGTGAGCCTTCGCACATTATTTGTACCAAAGTCATCAATCAATTAAACGATTATGATTACTATTCTAAAAATACATGTTTCACCATTGTTTAGGTCAGTTTATTTTTCTTGTAAAATACCCTTGTTACACATAACAAACAAGCAAGTATTTATAAAAATAAACAAATAAACAATGAATGCATAACAAATAAAAGTCATGCATATCAAATAGCCACATGCAAATGTTTTGATAAATCCTATTAATAACCAATTCTAGATCTGTTAATATGCATATATTTAATTAAGACTTTCACCCGTTTTCATCTATGTACAAGGTGAACCATATGCATCGATTCATCGATTGCGCAAGTCAAAATTAAATACATACCACATAGCACATAATTGATTAAATTAATAATTATTGAGGTCTTCCCCAATTTTAGATCTATCAAAATTTAGTGTATATCGCTTAAACAAAAAGACATATTAAAAGCGATCCATGATAAAACATGTAGATAATTATCATGGACATAAAATTACACTTAACAATTAATGCAATTAAATCAAAGTTACGCATATACACATAAAGTTGCATGCATCTTAGGGTTTCTAATCCAATTAAAACAATAGTTTACAAAACCCTAATTAGGCAAACCAAAAAAACGCCTTCAAAATTAGGGTTTAGGTTTTTCAAACCCTAGATCTAAGCATACAAATAATAACACATTCATGTTTATTTTAATTATGTGTTTCAAAGAATTAATTACTTGTATATACAAGGCTTGATGCCACCGTTGAGTTTATGATATATAAAATACAATAAAACATAAAGACATCAAGAGTACACAAATTGAACTTAAGATCATAACAAATAATTAACTGAAAGTATGCGTAACGCACTCTCTTGCGAATGTCAAACTCTCGAGCAAAGCAAAACAACCATTGAGCAAAGCAAAACAAAGAAGTACTTATTGGTGTAAGAATAATGTCTTACAACCACGCTCTTGTACACACGAATTAACCAAACGAATCAAGCGATTGCTAGATCTAACACAAGTCCTCGTTTAAGAAAAACCAAACCAAACTCCCTTACAAGTGGGGTGTTCGGCCGAATATGACTAGAGAGAGGAGAGGAGAGATCTAGGGTTAATTCAATGCACAAGTGTATGAAACCCTAGAACCTAACCCTCTTATATATACTAGTAGGTAAACTTAGGAACAAGTTTATGAATTAGGGCTTTGGAAAGGCCCTATGGCGGCCATGTAGACAAGCCCAAAGGAAATCCATAACTTTTCCAAGTTTTTCATTTCTAGTCCTTTCTCTTTCATTTAACGTCGTTAGTCATTTTTCCGTAAATACTTAACGATCGTTAACCGATTCTAATGTGCAATAATTATTCATAAACATAAACATTAATTATTAACTTTAATTCTCATTCGCTAATGTGTGCAATCCCGTGGTCACGAGTTCGAATCCGGACATTCACATGTTTGTAAATATATACATTTCCAACAAAAACTTCACCATAAGTCTCCTTCCCCAAATCAAGAGAAACTATATGCCATGAACCCGACAAGCCATCACGAGCCCCCCAATGAAGAGCTCCATTTAAAAACTTACCAATAGTAAAAAGATCAGGAAAAGGAAAGTGAACAATTTCCTTCCAACTTTGAGTTTTTAACGAATATATCATAGTACCCCAGTAAGACGAAGTTCGCCATAATCTAACCAACTTGTAATCATGAGTCCTCTCATCATAACCAAAACCATGGAAAATCCAAAACTCACCGGCCCCTTGTTTACAACCAGGAAAAACATTGGTTTTTCTAGTAGTTGGGTTGTAAATAAAAAGAGTATTATTATCGTCAGCTAAAAATCATACTAATCCATTACAAGGTCCAACTATCCAATGACATGGAGTAGGTGGAGTTCGTTGAAATGGATTTTCAAGCATTAACGCATAATTAACAGATTCATCAAACAACACATCATAGAGAGGACAGCTGTTGAGATTGATGTCTCGTTTATCGTGGATGTAAATAAGTCTATGATGTTCATAGTTAATGTTGGTACTAGATAAAGTATAATGTGTTTTAATAAAATGTTGGTCGGAAATTAAAGTATACCATTCTTTGCAAACAGACTTACATCGTAACAATGATTTAACTGTAGCAACCTTCAACAGAATTTCACGGATGATTTAACTGATTTCAAGGGTCGTTTTGTTTCAATCTGGGGGAAAATATATAAGAAGAATCAGATTTATAATTGTGCCCCTCATGTTTTGTTACTTGTTAAGTTATGTCCAATAGTTACATATGCAAATAAAATATGTGACTTAAAACATCGGAGCAAGTCAACACGAACGTTTTTGTTTCATGACACGTTGACTTTGTTTTACCACACTGACAACATTCCATAGCTTACAACTTACATACTCAAAAGGGAATTATTTATAGCATGATGGTTCTAAAGTAGTAAGTTATCTAGGAAACAAACAAACAAATATGTGATTTCACCATGCCATGCCAAACAAAGAACCTTTAAAGTAGTAAGTTGGCTCGTTTGTTTCAATATGAGTAGAGGATAGCAGAATGGTGACTCAACTGCATCTTAGTTTCTTCTAAAGATACAGAAATCGTAGGAAAATACATCAAAGTGATGGAATTAAATGTACAAGAGTAACAACATTCTAGTTAATAGTTATTGATGCTATTGGTGGTGGATTGGATTTCAATGCGCATTCTTTGCTTGAAATTTTCTTCAATTGCATCGACAATGTTGAAAGATTCTGCATACCTGTGTGGTAAGGAATTCACTATTTCCTGAAACAGCACAGATTGACTTAGCCCGAGGAAATCAAGTAGTGGTTAATATAACAGAGTACAAGCTTTTGATTCAACTAATGCGGTAATATGACAAAGTCTCAATTCTATATTTTATTGTGTTT
>OU343224.1:364200793-364314463 GCA_910596185.1 Chrysanthemum makinoi
GCATAACACCTCATGAATGTATTGTTTCTTTGCAAACATTCCTGTGAGTAATAGGCCCCATGCCCCTCACCCTCCATGTGATTGTGCATCCTCTAACGGGGGTCATACTTAAACTTTTCTGCAAGCTTGTTCAAACCTATCAAAACCCAAGCTGCTATAAAGCCACGAACGATTGCAGCCTATGGTTCAACCACTGCACACCCTGAGGTAATAATGGCTAGACCTCCTAGCAAGCCATTACAAAGCATGTAGAATATTTTCCCAATTCACCTATCAAGAATGGAAATAATAGTTAACTTTGAGTGTATCTTAACAACCAATAAACCATTTTCTGTTAAGCAAAAAACCTCATGAACCAACACATCCCATGGCAAACACTCCAATATAAAACAAATTAACTTATAAATAACCCATTTGATATTCAGAGTAAAAAAGGTACCATCACCAAGTATTATCGTTAATATATATATAAGTAACTGAGTAAATCTAATCGTTGTTTTTAATTGTTCTATTTATTGCAATATCACTAATTTATGATTATTGTTAAAGCTGAGTAGTAATTTGAAAACTGTATAACTAAACCATTTGTTATACAGTTTTCAAATTACTAATCAGCCTTAACAATACATTGGCATAGGAGGTATGGTTGGTCATCATTGAGGGAGTGTGTTTGTTGAAGCCTTTCTAGAGAAGGAAATGTAGACTGTTCTGGCAGAGCCCCCCAATGAATGGGTTATGGGTTCCTAGTGAAGCCCCCAATGAATGGTAATGTGGAAATGTAGCTAGATAGTAGGTGCAAAAGAGGGTGAATTGGGAGACAATTGGCATGGTTCACTCTATAGTGCAATTGTCTCTTTTGAATATCTCTGTGTTGACAGAGAAAAGTGGTAATGTGGTCTAATATCGGATGCATTAAGAGTAGTATAAAAAGATTGTATGTTCAGTTATAGAATTAGTGAAGTTGTGTATTTGGATGGGTGATGTCCATTCCAGTTTAGAGAATTCTTGTAATTTGTTTGGTTGTCAATCAATACAATTCACCTCTTTGCACTAAAAAAAAACTAACCCATTCGTTATTCAAATGACAACGATTGAGCCATGTTAGAAACTATAGCCTAAACAAACCTTCCACTGAGTGAATAATGGAGATAATTTTTCAGTTGCTCCCCCAGTACCTATGTTAAACAAATGTACTCTATATCTTCACTTAAATATTTTAGTTACCAACTGAAGAGCAACTAAGCACATAGATACCGGGAGAGCCACAAACTTAGGATATAATCGTTAAATCATGCATCATCGTTGTTAACTAGTCGATGACTTGGATAGCTAATCCTTTTGACGTTGTACATCCACTGATTGTGGTATAGTAGTTTAATGTTTTGGTTTTGTTTTGCTTTGCTATGTTTTGGTTGTGTACACTTTAATGTCTATATTTTTTGGTCAAATTTATATGTACTGTATCTAACATTTAGATTTACACAAACGCATAGATCAGATATCATATATAAATAGTTTGATAAATAAAGAGACATTGGGCCTTCACGTCTAAAGTTATCGTATCCACGAGGAAATTCAAAAGTTGATAGCAATTGAGTCAAACAACTGAGGGTGTTCTATGTTATCAAACAAGTTATTTATCTACTTGTGCTTCTATGTTATTTATCTACATGAATAGTTTGTCCCACATAGATAGAAAGTAATAGTGATCTTTATAACTCTTTCGTGTGTTTGGTAGAAAATTGGTCATTTTATGCTTTAAAATTTATTTGTAGCACATATTGATTAGTTTTTTTTTTCTCTTCTTATCTAGTTAAAAAAAATATTACAATATTTTTATGTTTTTTTATGCATAATTGTTTCGTAGAGTAAAAACACGATGTATAAATAGGCACCAACAACTGTTTTTATTCGTGCTTTGCGACGGGTCAACCATACCAACTATGCTCATTTGATAAGGAAGGACTATAAGGGAGGGCGAGAAAATGATCAACCGATAAGCTTCTTAACCTCATACATGAATTCAGCCAAAACAAAATTCAAGATACTAGGAAGTTCGAAGTGCATGTTAAATCCCTCCGACATATATTTAGGGTAAAAGCTATAAAATAGCCATGTGTTTTTTGAAATTGTCCGTTTAGAACCACTTACTTTTTTATTGTCTTACTTCACCAATGAACTTTCAAAATTTGTTCCGGGTTCTCTCATATGACCGGTTTTAAAGTTCATTGTTGTAGTAAGGTAATAAAAAGTAAGTTATTCTAGGTGGACAATTTGGAAAAGTACGTGACAAATTTATAGTTTTTACTCTATTATTTATTGCACATAAATCGTTATAAAAAGATGTGTGTTCATGGGACACAAGCTAAAACTATCGTATAAATGCAGTTAGAGATCGATAAAATGTAAACATTTCTTTTGTTAGATAACTAATGGAATGGGGTTGATTTAGATTCTTAGAAGGCCGACATCGACCCAATGTATTATTTGTGTTTCGATTATAAAACATGGACTAAAAGATATTATCTAGCACATAAAATGTAGACAATTGTGCTATTTTTATCACTTTATATAAAAAGTTAGTTAAATTAAAACTTATGGGATCTTTATTGGTTTCAATTTGCGCTATTTGGAAAAGCATTTCAACATGAAGTAAGAGTAACACAAAAGGTAACCGTTTAATGAATATCATGCACATCGCTCTCTCGATAAGGTTGACTGGTTAACCTCCTATACTTGATCTCTCGTTTCCAGTAAGATCCCGATTGCCATTTCTTAGATGTTAACCATACAATGATAAACTACTGATAAACTTTTCTTTTACTGTTAGATACGTAATAAAACATCGTCTTAAGAAATCTAATATTTAAAAAGCATCAATTTTTCAATTTAATAAATAAATTGATCCTGATCAAACAAAAGATTTCATAAAATATTTTAACTTGCAAGTGTAAAAAGGATAAGAAACTACAATAATGTAGAAAATTATATGTTTGTGCACTATTTGGCCTTCCATTTTATAGCAACCTCCACCTGTGACTATTTGGCCATGGGGCGATGCGGGATCACGGATGTGAACATAATTGTTTCAAATGGACACATATCAACCATGCCGTCTAACAAAAAGACAACCAGCAAGGGGTGAAACTCATAGATTCAAGATGTCGTCGTGGTATGCGCACATGGCCTTCTTGACGATATAGTTTCTCATGTCCTGCGAGCTTGGAATGCATTTGAAAGGTGAACAAAATATCGTTGAAATATTGGGATCATTATTCTCCCAAATTTTTTTAGCATAATTTGCGTGAGCACATGCATAGTTACCCTATTGGAGTCACTTCAGACGCAGAGGTGACTAACTTCCCCGGGTCCACGTTCTTTCCGAACACAAAGGCCCGGGTTTTGGAGTCACTCAGTCTGCAAGTTGGAACTAATAAGCATCAACAACCCTATAGCTAACTTAATGTCACATACTCTAAACAGACACATAATATAGCATAAGGAGAACCCCAATTCACCGTGCCTATAAATCTTTAGATACCCTAAGAATTGAGAGCTAGACTGTTTAGTATCAGTTCCTTTGCCATTTAAACCAGTTTGGTATGAAAGTGCACTTAACTTAGTGATTCACGTTTAACTTGTTGCATAAAGAATTGCATTTCTTTCGATTAAAAGTATAAAATCCTACAGCTAAAGTCCAGTTTTGAACTGAACCGTTCTTATATACCAACCAACAACTGGACATACATGACTAGGAGTAGTCCGGTTTCAACTTTCTGATTTGCGCAGAGTTTTGCACAAGCCTATCCTACAAAAAGTTCCTTCCTAGGGTGTTTGGGATTGCTTAAGCAGGTTAAGTTAATGTGCTAGTTACTTGCTCTAAAAACCAGCAATTTCTATCCAAACACTTAAAACCGCTTATCTGCATTTAAAAGACCAGCAAATTTGTAGACACGTAGCTGGTAGTGGATTAAAAAAACTTGTTGAAATGATGGTTCAAAGGTTGTAAATAAGAGTTCATAATTTATAAGAGGGGTTCTCAAAGGCAACAAAGGTCCAAGCAAAATAAATGGTGTAGGGAGGGAGGGAGGGAGTTCACCTTGATTTCAGAATAGAGAACCTTTTTTCTTTTAAAATAGAGATCCTTATCCAAAACTTGGTTGGCTTATTTGGTGGTGTTTTATTTGAAATTTTGCTAAAAATGTTAGTATTTTTTTCTTCTAGCTTTATTACTACATTTTTATAGCAAATGTAGATATAAACACGACTTACGAAGAATACTAAGTTTTTCATAAATTTTCTACCACGTAGGAGTAAAAATATTGAGCAATTACAAACACATTGTAAGATGATGATTAGCTCACAATATCAACAATTTCATATGTTAAACTGATTTTTTTTTTTTTTTTTAAAGAAAAGAAAAACTTATGAAGTCGTTGAAGTTATGAAATCAAGGATCTCTATTTTTTTTATACGATCGAACAATCTTTTGTATGACATGTATACTTTAAAATAGGTTTGAAGCTAGGTGAGCTGAAGCCTCTGGCCCAAAAATTTTAGGGCTCCAAAATTTGTCCCGTTAATAATTATATGTATGTGTACATATATTTTTCACGAAGAAAAAAATATTTAGATGAGAAAATATCTTAAAAGCTAAAAGGAGACCTTACTCATTCAAAATTTTCAACATATCTTCATCATATAACATTAGATTGCGAGTCATACTCACTGAATCTTTGTTCTTTCAGGAAAGGGTGAATATTTCAAGTCTTATACATATGTGGATGCAATCAACGAGATCTTGAAGCTATGAACGCTCATTGAACTTTAATTTAATCCTAGTAGCATTGACTTATGAACTACTTCTACTTGTATGCTTTTATTTCAGTCAGTTAGATATATGTATGTTACTATTTCTTATTGAAATTTAGAGCTTGCTGAAAAACAATGGTGTATGTCTCTGTGAAGGTTCTTTGTGCGGTATGACATGTTAAAATATCACTCGTTTTGGCTGATTAAATTGGACTAAGACCAATTAAAGCCTTAAAGCTCCCCGGGCTTTAATACTCAAAAGCAAAATGCCAGAAAGCAGTTAGAATGGGAATTACCTCCTGTATTAAGAAACTACTAACAAAATAGTCATCATATTGATGACATTTACCCCAACACTAATAAAAGTTGACTCAAAAGTCACTGTAGTTCTATTAAACGCACATCCAAACACCTGCAGCGACAGAAAAACGAGATCTTGAACAGCAGAAAACAAAAGAACTAATTATTAAGGTGTTTCAGAATGGAGTTATTTACAATAAAAAGCTTGTAACTATCAGATGTCAAAACCTCAAACTATTGTTTAGAAATTTATAAATATTTTAGGCTCGTAGACAATCCATTTATTCTAAGATTCACTATAACTAGTTTACTTACATGACTATCTAAAGTGATAATCATAGAGCTTTTGGTTGGTTATGTTAACATGTTGAGAAGTGCAATGTTGTAATTTTTATATGGGTGAAAGCTAAAGGTATGCAACGTACTTTTTAAAAAAAACACAATCTACGCAATGTACTTTGTTAAGGTCAAAGCTAGCTAACATACTTTCAAAATTTTTCCGATCTAGCTAATATGACCTGTTGGTAGTAGGTTACCAGGTCACCTTGGCAAAAAATTTGCGCAGTTAGTCCGCTAGGACTAACGACCGTTAGCTAGATGATAACGACCGTAAAAAAAAAACTTTAAATTTAAAAAAAAAAAAAAAAACGTAAATTAAAAATTAATTTTTTAAAAATGTAATTTTTTTTTAAAAAAAAACGTAAAAATTTTAAAAAAAGTAATTTTTTTTAAAAACAACGAATTTTTTAAAAAAACAACGTAAAATTTTTAATTTAATTTTTAAACGAAGATTTTAAACGTAAAATTTTAATTTTAATTTAAAAACGTAAAATTTTTGAAAATAAGAATTTTTTTAAAAGATTTTTTCCGGTCGTATCATCTGCTATCGACGTTAGTCCCAGAGGACTATGCACAAATTTTGAAAACAGACCTAACCTACTACCAACAGTCATTACATTTAAAAAAATTTGAAGATTTATTTTATTTGACTTTAACAGTACATCGTGATGTGATTTCCGAAAGATGCGCTTGACCTTTAGCTTTCACCCTTTTTATATCCACCAGAATAGCCACAAACTTAGGAGATATGCAAAATAAATTGCTCTTGCATATACTAGCCCATCGTTAATTCATCTATCATCATCATCATTAACTAGTCGTGACTGGATCACTAATCCTCTTGAACTCGTCCACCGATTGTGGTAGTTTGATGTTTTGTTTTTTGTTTTGCTTCGCTATGTTTTGCTTGTGTATACTTTAATGTCTCTATATTTTTTGGTCAAATTTATATGTACTGTATCTAACATTTAGATTTTCACAAACGCATTGATCACATATCATATATAAATAGTTTGATAAATAAAGAGACATCGGGCCTTCACGTCTAAAGTTATCATATCCAGGAGGAAATTCAAACGAGTTGATAGCAATTGAATGAAACAACTTATATGTTTTAGTTTATTGTATAACATGATTTGGTATTTTATATGAATAGTTTGTCCCACATAGATAGAAAGTAATAGTGGTGAGATCTTTATAATTCTTTCGTGTGTTTGGTAGAGTAAACTAATCATGTTTTGCTTTAAAATATATTTGTGGCATATATTGATTAGTTTTTTTCACTTCTTATTGTTAAAAAATGTAACAATTTCTTTATGTGTGTTGTTTATGCATAATTGGTTCATAGAGTAAAACACGATCTATAAATAGTAAATGGGCACCAACGAGTGTTTTTATTCGTGCTTGGCGACAGGTCAACCTCACTAGTTGTGCTCATTTGATAAGGACGGACTATAAAGGAGGGCCAGGAAATGATCAACCTTTTAAGCTTCTTAACCTCATACATGAATTCAGTCCGAACGATAATCACAAATTCTAAGATACTTGGAAGTTTAGAGAGTTAGCGGCTTTATAGAGGGTATGATCTAGCACAAACTTATTGCCTTTTGTATATTAGTAATGTATGTTTATTCATTTTTTATTTATTATTATTATTTTTTTTAATTTCAAACTTGTTGTAATATTCCATGTGTAGTTTTGTAACTCAATGGCTGTTTGATAAAATCATATGATTTAGCGCTGAATGATTCTAAGCTCTGAATAACACATAGGCTCTGTATGAACTTGGTTCTGAATGAAAACGATATGTTTGGTAAGTGTTGTTGATACTGATTCGAACAATATAAAATTACAAATCTATCCTTATGTTGTATATGATGTGTTTTTATTGATTTTATTAAAAAAAAAAAAAAAAAAAAAAACTGCACATAACGAAGAGTGAGTTATTATTATTAACACTTACGAGTATGTGTTACAAAACTTTGATCAAATTTTAATAGTTGATACCCATTTCAATTAGAAAAAATAAATAACACCCATTAACCATTTTGTTAGTTAAAAACAATAATAAATACAAAATTGTAAAGGAAAAAAAGTTACATGACGTGATGACGATAGCGAATTCTTTTTATCAAAGAGACATAATACCTTTATTTTTAATATTGTAAATGAATAAATAATAAAATGTTAAGTTATTGGGTTTTGTATGGATTAGATAAAATCAACGAACCATAGTATATCAAATTAAATAAAACTAATGCAAGTATAAATACATACATAGCCTATATAAGCTAGTGTTTACTAAATCACCCAGCTACCAAGGTTATATGGGTTGGTCAATCTAAAGAAGCTACATTGAGTATCGAGTCTCGATTTAATCAAGTCAATGTCATCTATAAGTAAGTTGCTTTTCCTCTTATCCCTTTGCTTGGGATTGATTGTTTTTCTACCTTGTTCACTTTATTTAATAAGCACTTTATACGTTATCATGTTTGGATTACCTAAGCTGCTTTTGATATTTTCGAGCAAGCAAAACAATATTCAGTAACGATATTAACTTATCTAAGATGTTTAGATAACCATAACTCATGAATATGAACTATTGTCTTAAAAGAAACTAATTTTTTTGAAATGTCCCCGTTCACTTAATGATAATTAAAAACAAAACCAAGCACCTCAAAAAATAAAACTAATGCAATTATAGAAGCATAACATATGAGAATTGGTCTTAGGGCATCCACAATGGGACAACATGGCATCACCCAATAGAACCTATTATACGGTCAATTCATTGTAGCTCTTCCACATCATGAGTGTATTTAATAAGGGAGATAATTTGCACACTCCACAAATTGATTGAGACGCTCTAATTTATTGTGTTTGGACATTTATACTCTCCTATGGGTGAAAATGTAAGGGTAATTGTGAGGATATAAATGTCCAAACTAAATAATTTAGAGTGTTTCAATAATTTTGTAGAGTGTGTAAATCACCTCCCATTTAATAACCGATGGTCTGTGCTTTGCTAGGATTTCTTGTTTTGTACATAGGCTTGGTTTAACTAGTTGGATTGATTTGAACCAATTTCTATGGCTTTTGGTCTCTTGCTATCATCTCGGTACCATGTTTAAGGAATTTTTCGATGATTTGCTTTCCATATATTTAAGCCTTTAAGGTGATGTTCTAAGCCGGAAACGGTCATGACAATCACTGATGAAACCAGTAGTATGTCAATTCTTCCTAGCAATGAGCTTTCTATTCTGATTTGATATTTTCACTACATCGATTAGTAGGCTATAGGGTCGAATAGTCCTGTGTGGTTACGGTACTTATTTTTCCAAATTGAAATGGTCAAATGACTCATGTTATAAACATAACCGATTTTTTTCGATGAGACTCTTGAAAAAACGTTACTTTATAAATACTAAAGTCAATAATGTGTTGGAACAATAATAAAATGTTTTAAAAACCGATTTCATAATTGTCCCGCCTAAACAATAATGGTTGATTAATTGGAATTGTTCAAGGGAGTTGTATATGCAATACATTTGACTGTGACCAATTGAAGGTTTTTAAGCTTTGATGAGCCTATTCTAAAACATTTGATAGAGATATATGATCTTTGCAAATATATGAAGTTGAAATGTAGACTCGTCAATAAGTTAGACTTGATTAAAGGTGGTAAATGTGTATAAAGTTTTGTTCTTAAACAAAACCTATATTAGCATAATCTTAAAATTATATGGAATAGTTGCAACAATATTAAATTTGGACTTAAAATGATCCATATGCCCGGTAATGGTAATAACTAATAAGATTAGAGATGGTACTACTTTTTTATAGACAAAAGAGAAAGGTATGCTTTCATCCCACATAGGTAAAGCAAAAGAAATGTTGCTAGTTTATATATTCAGGCGAGTGTTCTTTAACCAAGTTGATTTCAATACATTGTTTATCGTGAAGGTATATGTGAGGTTGTGATGTGATGATATCACAACTTACATCAACCTTACCGATAAATTTGTATATGTTGATAACTTTTTGGTTTTCTTTATTTGTTCATAAATAATGTGTAGTGACACAATTATAAGTTACATTGGAATGACATAAAAGAAAAGGTTGAATAGGTTCTTAAATAAGCAAAATGCATCATTTTGTGTTTTCTTTATTTGTAGATATTCGGTAAATAATGTGTAGTTACACAATTATAAGCTACATCAGAACGACATAAAGGAAAAGATTGAACCAATTCTTAACTAGTTCATTTCAATACATTGTTTATCGTGAAGGTATATGTGAGGTTGTGATGTGATGGTATCACAACTTACATCAACCTTACCGATAAATTTGTATATGTTGATAACTTTTTGGTTTTCTTTATTTGTTCATAAATAATGTGTAGTGACACAATTATAAGTTACATTGGAATGACATAAAAGAAAAGGTTGAATAGGTTCTTAAATAAGCAAAATGCATCATTTTGTGTTTTCTTTATTTGTAGATATTCGGTAAATAATGTGTAGTTACACAATTATAAGCTACATCAGAACGACATAAAGGAAAAGATTGAACCAATTCTTAACTAGTTCATTTTCATACCTTAGTTACCTAGTCGAGACATAATATGTACATATACCTAATAACTTCCAGCCTTTCGAACCAATGGCAAAAATTTCAGACTCATGCATCATCACTAAGGTTGGAAACATGATAACACGAATATTAAGTAGTAAATAACTTAAACTAATCTTTGTACCTTGCCATATTGGCATTCTTTTTTTACTCGAATTTTCTATGCTGTATAGCTGGTTCAACCGTATATCAAATATCTAATCACCATTAAAATCCTACCTACAGATATTGTCGATACCAAATTCCACCATGATAAATCACTCATCCATGTATCTAATATACCAATCATACTATACCGATTACATATATCCCTTCTAATCTATCCAAGAAAATACGGGTATGTAACTGACAAAAACCATACAACACTTGTATCAAACCGGAATTTAAAAATATTCAAACCGAAAGCCAAGTCCTATAGTACTAGCTCGGTGTCGGTTCAATTAGTTAATGGCTCAAGTTCATCATTCTACAATCACTTCACCAATATAACAAATTTCTAAACACAATTCATAACAAACTAAACTCATAATAACATAAACCATAAAAACAACAACATACACGCATTTTTCAAAACTTTTCATTCGCAACCTCCCCCTCCATCGCTCTCCTCACCTTCAATCATCATTCTCTCCTTCGTAATCTGTACGAATTGTTGATGACTTCGACTGAGCTTGTTTTGGATCGTTTTAAAAGGTCCATCTGCTGAGGTAGTTGTTCCATTTATCTCAGTTATGAGAAGAACTTTTTAAAGTGACAAACCGACAAAAATTTACCTAAATCAACTGTCCATTTTGTCTCGTAACCAAATTAGAGAAGGGCTTTTCATCTCATCAATTTTAAACAAAGAATATCTATATCTCTTGCACGTGTGATTTCTGTGTCTGGCTATTTAATAACTTAAACCATTTTGTTATTTGGCAACTTTCTAGAAATGAAAAGCAAAGTGACACTTGAATGACTTGTAACAATGTAATGTTGCTTTGATAGGAAAAAAGTTTGAGTGTTACCTTTTTATATTTATTATATTGTCATAATTGGCGATCGTACAATCTTTTATATGACACAAGTACTTGTGAATCTGAAAAAATAGTGATAGGATTGGATGCGACCCAATACAAGAGCGTACGTCATGGAATTCTTTTATCTCGAGTACTTACTTCATTAAGACTCATATGAACAATAGTTCTAACTTCTAACAATGATCGCAACAATAAAAAAAATTAGAGGTCAGTATGTCTGGCAATGGTAGTCAGGTTGGAAATGGTTTCTAATGTTTGATAAACAAAAAAGAATGTATGCTTTCATCCCACATAGCTCAAGCAATAGAAATGTGACCAGCTTATATATTGAGGTGAGTGTTCATTATATAAGTTGATACTAAGACACCATTATCATGCATGCCATCTATTGTAATGATTATAAAAATCATTACATTGTGATAGATATACATGATAATTTGTTGAAGTCGTTTACTTTTTTGTGTTTATTTTTATTTGCAGATCACTTTTTTTGGTGTTTATTTTTATTTGCAGATCACTTTATTGTTACTATTATACATTTCCTTATCTATACTACTTTATAAAGTGTTTATAAAAATCATTACATTGTGATGGATGTACATGATAATTTGTTGAAGTCGTTGACTTTTTTGTGTTTATTTTTATTTGCAGATCACTTTTTTTTTGTGTTTATTTTTATTTGCAGATCACTTTATTGTTACTATTATACATTACTTTATCTATGCTACTTTATAAAGTGTTTAGAACTTTTCTAAATAAAGAAGTCTTAAAAATTTTAAGACCAAAAATATTTCTTTAATAAGAAATTAATAAGCCATTAGTTAATATTATTCACCATATAGCTTCCATGACAATTTTCATAAATAAAAAGTAACATCACTTCATATACTTTGTAACAGCCTTCAAATATTTATACAACTCTTTAATACAGTCAAATATTTATACAATTCATTAAGTGTCGACTTGTAACAGCCCAAACCTCAATGGTATAAGTCAACCTAAAAAATAAAACACCAATACGAAACACACTCTCTCTTCTTTTTCCGAGCACCGATAAAATTATGCACGGGTACCGGCCGCCGCATTGCGCGGGTACCCTTCTAGTTGTTTATAAAAGTAAATTGCAAATATATTGTGTTATGCTAATTTCGTGAAGAATGGGTAATGGCACAATTATAAGTTGCATCGGAATGACATAAAGGAAGAGTCGTTATATAAGAAAAATGCGTCATAATTTTTCAATCTATAACAGTCTCGAGGGTTTAATTTTGAAGTTAATAGGGTCCAAAAGTGGTTTAAGTGAGAGTTCAAAAGTTGTAGATAAGTGTTCGAACGAGGGTTCATAATTTATAAGAGAGGTTTGTAATTCATGGTGAACTGGGTCTCTTTTACGGTTTTACCCTTGGTAGCTCACCTTGAAATTTTGAAGAAGCAATGAATGGTGGAGGTCCACATAAAAGAGCATTATCTGATACAATTCATTGAACTTTAATCCAATCCTAGTAGCATAGTAACATTTGAACTACTTCTACTCGTGTGTTTTAAATTCCATCAATTAGATGTATATCACTACACTTCCACTATTTCATGATGAAGTTTAAAGTTTGTTGAAGAACCAAGCTGTTGTATTTTAATTAACTGTGTTCATGGTTGCGACTTAAATTAAGGCAAATATATCAACCTTTTGTGGAGGTCTTCGTGTGGTACGAAATGTTCAAATTTCATTTTTTTTTTTTTTTAAATTGGACTTTTTCTAGGAAGTTGTATATGCACTACATCTGACTTTTGCCAGTTGAGGGTTTCTGAATTTTGATGCTCCAAAGTACGTAATCAAGTTTTAGCAAATTTTAAAACATGTGATAGAAAAATCTAATCTTTGCAAATATATGAAGTCGTAATGTAGACTCGTCAATAAGTTAGACTTGATTAAAGGTGGTAAATGTGTATAATGTCTATGTCCGAAAACAAAACCTACATTAGCATAATCTTAATGATCGCATAGTTGGAACTATAATAAATTTGGACTTGAAATGATCCATATGCCCGGCAATTGTAATAAACAATAAGGATAGAGATGGCTACTACTTTTTTAATAAACAAAAGAAAAAGGTATGCTCTCATCCCACATGGGACAGAAAAAAGATATGTTGCTAGTTTATATATTGAGGTGAGTGTTTCTTATCTAAATTGATATCAATATATTGTTATCCTGAAAGGTATTGTTGAGGTTGTGATGTTCTTAAACTCACAAATTCATTGGTAACTTTCGGGATAAATTTGTATGGGTTGTCAATTTTTTTTGTATCTTTTATTATTTGTAAATTGCCTTACTTTTACTATTATGAAAGTAAATTGCAAATATATTGTATGTGCTAATTTTGTAAATAAGGTGTAATGACACAATTATAAGTTGCATCGCAATGACCGAGCTGAAAAGATTCAATATGCTCTTAGATAAGCAAAATGCATCATTTGTTTCGACCGTCTAATCCAAAATCGAAAGAAAAACGTAGCCGGAATTATTGTGTAGTTACCGATCAAGAAAAACAAGTAAAGTTGCCGGTATTGGAAAGACACTTGCATGCATAAACGGACTTTGTTTCATTAACTCTTGTTTTCAACCCGACTAACAAATAACTAACCTAGTCTGTACATGGGATAAGACATGACAGAGGACACTACATAATATAATCATGAACCAATCCTATAGTATCGGTTCGGTCTCTCTTCAATTCCACTTTAAACGAGATTCAGTCCCAAACTCGACCATGAACCGAACTCAACTTTTGTACTAGTCACTCAAACCCTAGTTTCTCACCTAAACACCTTATTTCATTTACCACATTTCTAACAGCAGCAAATCACTAATCAAACCATGAAAACCAAGAGAACGCCACAATATACAAGCATTTTTTGAGACATCTCCTGCGCCACTTCCCTCTCATCACTTTGAATCATCATCATCTCCTTCTTAATCTCAACTTCCATTTCCTATATTCCTTCGTAATAACCGTGCGCCTTCACCTTCATGCGTAATCTCTACTAAGCTTCGAGAGGTTCGATTGAGCTTGATTTTGATCATTATCGTTTGTTCACGAGTGAGCCCGCTTAGGTGCTAAATCACCTTTAATTTCACTTAGGTGCTAAATCACCTTTCTTCCCCGAAGCAAGTGTCAATTAACACTAATGGCTTTGATGCCCCTCATCAACCTAAACCAATAATGTATTATGTATTATGTATTATGTTTTCATCCTGGTAAATAAAACACACAACCATTAGAAAATTTACTTCTTGTCTCATAACAACATTCGAAAATGTTTTAATCTCATCAAACAACAATGTCTATATCTCTTGAATAACAATGTGTTTTGTTATTCGGCAACTTTCTAGTTGGTGTTGATAATAATGAAAAGCAAAATGACACTTGAGTATTAATCTAATAGGAATAAAGTTTCACTATTTAACTTTTCAAAAGTGATTTATCAAGCATCCCTCCTATGAATGTTGGGTGCTCTATACTCATGCCCATATTAATACGTTATTATCTCATGCTGATTGCGTGAACCAAGGGTAATGACACAATTATAAGTGCATCGCAACGCACCATTCATATTAAATTATGTAGTTCATACTGGAAAGGTACGTGCAAACAATGAATAGCTACGAACTCAATGCAGACTAATGTAATGCAGAGGAGGGCGAATATGAACTGTCCCTGCAGTTTCAGGAATGCAAACCATTCCGTGGTTATAACAGTCTTTTTTTTCCACCATTGATGATCATGTGCGAATTTAATTAGTCTTTTCGTTTGATTAGTCTTTTTATATTTCCTCCAGGGACGAGCTACTAAGTGTCCCGGTTGCGGATCGGGAAGACGGCCAAGAATGTTTTTGCTACTGATTGAGATGAGATTATATTTGTTGTATGTGCGTGTGTGGGGGTTGAGATGAATGTTATTGCTACTGATTGAGATGAAATTATATTTATCAGTGTGGTTGTTTATAACAAGTAGACGTGGTTTGATATATGCAGATTCCATATGATTTTCTACTTATTTGAGGGGTGAAATAAGCTGTAAACTCTCAATTTTTAAAAAGCATTAACAAACACTACCTTAATATAAGTTGTTGTTATACATTCAAGTTGGCTTCACTGAAAATTCGTTAAAACGATAAAATTCATTAGTTTTAGTTCAATTGGCCAGCTAAGAAAGTTTAGATTTTATCCCAGTGGTGTTTGTATTTAGTCACATACACATTTATGCTTGATTCCAGCTTCTATAGTAGACGATTATTGTGCATTCTAAATGGTCGTATAGCATCACACCCCTAAGCTAAGGTAAAAACAACTTATTATGATTTGCAGGTAGACATGGTTGTACTTACAAATGGAAGCCGTATTTTCGGTCTAGGCGATCTTCGAGGTTCAGGGAATGGCTATTGGCCGGGAGACTTCATATGACATTCGTTGTTGTTGTTGTTGTTGTTATTTTGTGGCAGCTTCAGCTTCATGATAAGACACTTGCATGCATGGGACACTACATAATAATCTAGTATCGATTCAGTCTCTCTTTAGTTATACTTTTAAAGAGATTTGGTCCCAAACTCGAAAATGAACCGAACTCAACTAAGCTTCGAGAGGTTTGATTGAGCTTATTTTTGGATCATATTGTTTGTTCACAAGTGAGCTCACTTAGGCGTCACATAACCTCTCACACATGAGAGAAATGGGCACCGCGTCCAGTCTTATATAATACAAACCCGAAGCAACTGTCAATGAACACTAACGGCTTTAATGTCGATGAACAACCTAAAACCAGAATGAAATCACTATGTGAAGAACCCGGATAATTTCTCTTCCAAAGACAAGAACTCCACGATGCCAACATGCTTTTACAAATAAAGGTCAATATATGTATTGTACTGTAACTTGCGTTTTCATCCTGCAGTAGAAAAATTACTTCTTGTCTCATAACCAAATTCGAAAACGCCTTTTAATCTCATCAATCTCAAACAACAATGTCTATATCTCTTGCACGTGTAATTTCTTTCTAAATAATAATTGAATCTTTTTCGTTATATGGCAATTAACTTTCTAGTTAGTGTTGATATAAATGAAAGCAAAATGACACTTTAATGTTGCTCTAATAGGATTAAAGTTTTACTCTATAACTTATCAAAAGTGATTTATCTAGCATCCCTCATATTCTTGTAATCTGGTTTCATCTTTTAAGTGGCAGATATACTTAATTTTTTTTTGATAGAATTGGATGTGACTGACGATGCAAGAGTGTGTGTGACTCATGGCATTCTTCTATCTTGAGTACTTACTTCGTGAAGACTCATACAAACCATAGTCGAAACAATAATAAGCTTGGATGTAAAAAGGGTCTATATGCCTCGACAATGGTTATAAGATTGGAGATGGTTGATACATTTTGACAAACACGAAAAAATGTATGCTTTCGTCCCACATAGGCCGAGCATACGAAATATTGCTACCTTATTATATATTGAGGTGTGTGCTCCATACTTGAGTTTGTTATCTCATACTGGTATTTGAGCTAACAAAATGTTGCTACCTTATATATTGTGTATGATAATTTGTATATGTTGTTGGTATTTTTACATTTTTTTTATTTCGAAAGTAAATTGCAAATATATTGTAAATTGCAAATTGTTACTATTATGAAAGTAAATTGCAAATATATTCTAACCAACTAGGCTAGCTCAGTTGGCCACCAAAGGTGACTTTGGGAAGGTATTACCACATGCAAGAGGTCCCAGGTTTGATTCTCTCTATGGGGGTTTTCCTTTAAGGTGGAATATGTGGGTTTTGTCTCATACATGCGTCGATTCGAAGCTGGCAGGGAATACCTTCTGAGTATATACTGTAGAATTTAATAACTAACTTAGTATTAACTAACTCGCCATTAAAAAAAATGCAAATATATTGTATGCGCTCATTTTGTGAACCAATGGGTAATGAAACAATTATAAATTGCATCGCAACAAGAAAAAGGAAAAAATATAAATAGGTTTTTAAAGTTGAGATCAATGTAAAATCAATCTTAACTACTCATTTTTAAAGTTCTAGATGAGGGTTCGCAATTTATATGAGGGTTCCCAGAAGCAACACAGGTCTAAAAAAGAATTGTGTTTACTCACCCAGGAGGGAGTTCACCTTTATTTTTCAAGAAGCTTTGAACTTGTGTATGAAGGAAGTTCCGATCAATAGGAATTCATAAACCTGGTTCAAATAAAGGTTGACAAAATTGTATAAGGAACTCACAAAATTACGTGGTGTTTGGATCTGTGTTTAACTTATTATTTATTGCACATCAATAATGTAATCAAAGGTATAACATTATTTATTGCACATCATGAAATCATTATAAGAAGTGGAGACTTATTTTATCAATAGGGAAAAAATTAACCGCTCTAGGAAAATGCACATCGCTCGATTGACCTCCTATATACTTGATATTCACCTCATACTTGATATTCTCATTTCTAATACACATGTTAACCAAACAATGATATACTGATAATTCAATAATTTTTTAATATTAGATACAAAGTTAAAACAATTAAAAAACCTTTTTTTTAATAGAAAGCATCAATTTTTTAATTTAATAAATAAATGACGCAATCACCCTCAAGAAGGTTGTATAAATATTTTTACTAGTAATTGTAATTTCAAACAAAAATAAACAACATAAAAATGTGAAAGAGCGTATGCTTGTCAACTCTTTGGCCTCTTTTATAGCAACCTCCACTAGTGGCCACACATCAAGTTTTCTATATACAATTTTTATCATTTTCGGTGACAATTTTATCAATAAGTTCTAAACCCTAACCCCTATTCTATTCATACATTAACATTATGAATAAACAAAGTTTAAATATCAAAAACACTAGATAAAAGACATGTAGACACTCAATAACATCACCATGACCTTTATACCAAATACAAAACTTGGAAGCCACTTGAATCTTGATACGAAATTCGTTCACCTTTTCAAACACACTATCAGAAATCAAAACCTTAGAATCGTAAATTAATGACTCGATCAAATTTTCAATTTGCATAGAAAGGCCAAAAGGTATACAAAGTGCAACATTCCCCGGGATACCGTTTACGTATTTGATGCGCACATGCCTGATAGTTAAATGCCAAAAGTACGCCTCTCGGGTGGCAAACTTTATAAACCGCACCATTGTTTGGGAGAACATATTTGATGCTATATATATCGATCGTGAAGAATTTAACTTACATAACGTGGTGGTCAGTTTAACCGTAGATTTTGTGCACCACGACAACTTTCACAAACCTTTCCTAACCATGAGCCTTAGGCACCATTTTGTTCTATGGACAATGGAGTTGCATTCGGGTTACCCGATGATGCAGCTCATGCCGGTCTATGTAGTGGAAAAGACAACATTATCGACTGTAGCATCCGAGATGGCTCAAATAACGCCATCTGAAGAGCTAAAAACTTTATCTATACTACATCAAAAACCAATATTCCTTAGAAAGTTCATTCGGGGTAGAAGTCAAATGACATCAATGACAAAGACAAAAACGCGCTACATTTGATACCAAAAGCGTTGTTATCACTCAAAATTGTGAGCAAGATTCAAGCATGTTTATTATTTGAAACACATTACTATCGATGATCCAATCCTTTCATGTGACTTGCATGTTTATTATTTGAAACATGGTCAACTTTACATTACCTGTGATTACGTCACACATTCAATTCATGGTTACCAAAAGTAGGAGTTTAGTCGAGACGAGCACGAGCTCGACAAATTTCAGTAACAAAGTGTGGTGGTTGTCTAATCTTCAATGGAAAGCATGATGAATGTGGTAAAACCACCGTGCTACATTGTTATTCCCTCTCGTGTTACCGATGAAATTAATCCAATCCTTTCATAGTTTCATGTGACATGTTTTTGCCCATTATTGTTAGTTCAAACATGTAACAAGTAAACGAAATCATACATAGATTGCCCAAAACAACTAGTTTCATGGTTTGGTTTAACATGTTGAGAAGAGCAACGTTGCAATTTTTATATCCACCAATACAGCCACAAACTTATAATATTAGCCAAATAAATTGAACTTCAAGCTCTTTCGTATACTAGCCCATCGTTAAATCATCTATCATCGTCGTTAACTGGTCGTGACTGGATCGCTAATCCTCTTGATGTCGTCCATTGATTGTGGTAGTTTGATGTTTTGTTTTTTGTTTTGCTTCGATATATATGTTTCATATACATTGGGCCTTCACGTCTAAATTTATCATATCCAAGAGTAAATTCAAAAGAGTTGATAGCAATTGAGTCAAACAAGTGAGGGTGTTCTTTGTTATCAAACAAGTTATTTATCTATTTGTGATTCTATGTTTTGAATTATTGTATAACATGATTTTGTATTATATAGGAATAATTTGTCCCACGTAGATAAAAAGTAATAGTGATAACACCTTTATAATTCTTTCATGTGCTCAACAAAGTAAATTAATTGAAAATATATGCTACAAAATTTATTTCTAGCATATATTATTGGTTCAGTTTTTCTTTCTTCTTATTTAGTTTAATAACATAACAATTTCTGTATTTTTCTTTATGCATAATTGTTTCATGGAGTAAAATCAATAGGTACCAACAAGTGTTTTGATAAGGGAGGGCCAAAAAATGATCAACCTATTAAGCTTCTTAACCTCATACACGAATTCAGCAAAAACGATAATCAAGAATTTAAGATACTTGAAAGTTTGCAGTTCGTGTTGGATCCCTCCAACATATATTTCGTCTCAAAAAGCAAAAAACTAATTCTCAGGTCCAACGTCATACAAAATCTTAGTTACGCACGCGAGCATACGAACTGAGTGTTTTAATACTCTAAACTCTATTCGAATAGCTTGAACTCGACTTGCTTTGAATGAAGTCGATTTCGAGTAATTGGTAAATCAAATCTCCCGTAGTTCTCAAGGTATGTAGGAACCATTTTTCATCTATCAATAATGTAATCAAAGGTATCACATTATTTATTGCACATTATTTGCACATCAATCATTATAAGAACTGGAGACTTATTTTATCAATAGAGAAAAAATTAACCGCTATATGAATATGCACATCGCTCGATTGACCTCTTATATACATATTCTCATTTCTAATACACATGTTGTTAACCAAACAATGATATATTGTTAATTCAATATTTAATTTAATATTAAATATAAGTTTTTTTTTTTGAACTTAATATTAAATATAAGTTAAAACAATTAAAAAACCCTTTCTTTGATAGAAAGCATCAATTATTCAAATTAATAAATAAATGATTTCAAACAAGAATAAACCACATAAAAATGTGAAAAGCGTATGCTTGACAACTCTTTGGCCTCTCATTTTATAGCAACCTCCACCAGTAGCCATTTAGCCATGAGGCGATGTGGGATGTGAAGAAAAACTGAAACCTACATTGCTTTCAATAGGACACACGCATCAAGTTTTCTATATACGATTATTATCATTTTCGGTGACAATTTTATCAATAAACCCTAAACCCTATTCTATTCATACATTAACATTATGATTAAACAAAGTTTATATATTAAACACTAGATAAAAGACATGTAGACACTCACTAACATCATCATCATGACCTTTATACCAAATACAAAACTTGGAAGCCACTTGATACAAAATTCCTTCACCTTTAAACACACTACCAGAAATCAAAATCTCAGATTCGTAAATTAACGACTCAATCAAAATTTCGATTTGCAAAGAATGGCCAAAAGGTATACAAAGTGCAACATTCCCCGGCTAGGATACCGTTTACGTTTTTTCCTCAACACATCGTGTGCAACTTTGCTCTTTATCATGACGCCCGATAGTTACATCCCAAAAGTAAGCTTATCGGGTGGGAGACGTTTTAACCGCACTGATGTTGGGAGGACATATTTGATGTTATATCGAACGTGAACATTTAATTTACATAACGGGGTGGTCAGTTTAAACTTAGATTCTGTACACCATGGCAACTTCCACGAACCTTTCCTAGCTAACCATGAGCCTTAGACCCCATTCTGTTCTATAGGCGATGGAGTTGCATTCAGGTTCCCACATAAACCCGAAGATTCAACTCATGTCGGTCTATGTAGTGGAAAAGACAACATTATCGACTATGGCATTGAAGATGGCTACATTAACGCCATCGAAAACCAATATTCCTTAGAAAGTTCATTCGAGGTAGAACTCAAATGACATCAAGGACAATGACATAAACAAATTACATTTGATACCAAAAGCGTTGTTATCACTCAAAATTGTGAGCAAGATTCAAGTGGGAGAGGATTTTTGTGTTTACCTAGTGATACCCATGTGGCCCGAAGGTAAGCGTGAGTGTATCCGTACAAGCTATATTGGATTGGCAACGTAGGACTATGCGCATGAAAGCCATGATAACTTTCATGTTTACTTATCGTTTGTACACTTTAATGTCTATATTTTTTGGTCAAACTTATTAGTATTGTATCATTTGATCAATTGAACTGATATCATATATAAATTGTTTGATAAACCAAAGAGACATTGGGCCTTCAAGTCTAAAGTTATCATATCCACAGGTAAATTCAAAAGAGTTGATAGCAATTGAGTTGAACAACTTAAGGTGTTTTGTGTTATCAAAAAAATTATTTATCTACTTGTGATTCTATGTTTTAGATTATTGCATAACATGATTTTGTATTATATAGGAATAGTTTGTCCCACATAGATAGAAAGTAATAGTTGTGAGATCTTTATAACTCTAACCTGTGCTTGCTATAGTAAGTTAAACCGACTATGCAACCAAAATTATAAAAAATTATTTGTAGCATTGACTGTTTAGTCTTTTTCCGCTTCTTCTTTGGTTAAAAAAAATATAACAATTTTTTTTTGTTTGTTTATGCGTAATTGTTTCATAGAGTAAAAACACAATGTATAAATAGGCACCAACAACTAATTTTATTGGTGCTTTGCGACGGGTCAACCTCATCAATTGTGCTCATTTGATATGGAAGGCACTATAAGGGAGGGCCTGAAAATTGTTTCATGCGTAATTGTTTCATAGAGTAAAAACACAATGTATAAATAGGCACCAACAACTAATTTTATTGGTGCTTTGCGACGGGTCAACCTCATCAATTGTGCTCATTTGATATGGAAGGCACTATAAGGGAGGGCCTGAAAATGATCAACCTATTAAGCTTCTTAACCTCATACATGAATTCAGCCCAAACAAAATTTCAAGATACTTGGAAGTTCGAAGTGCATGTTAGATCCCTCCAACATATATTTTGTCTCGAAAAGCAAAAAAACTAGTCTCATGTCACATTCCAACGTCATACACAAGCTTGGTTACGCACGCGAGCATACGAGGTATTTCATGTCCTTTACATCCCTACTTAAACCACCAACTTGTCCCCTATTTTACACCTTTATTATATAGAAAACGCAACTCATTATCATCTTAACTTTGGTCTTTGGAGTATTTTACATGTAATACTAAAAAAGGTAACCCCTGATCATGTATTTAGTAGCAATGAGTCTTTCTTTCAAGTTACATTTTCTTAGATAGGGATATAAACATTAAGAGCCCGTTTGGTTGGGGTGTATGAGTATGAGTCTATGATTTTGACAGTCATTAGTTTTGTTTGGTTGGTTATGGGTCAACCACAATGGATTGAAGATACCCAAATATAAAATTTCCTCATATCTTATGTGTGTGGGTGGTTTCATCATACCCTCTATTACCATTCCACCCTATATAAACACCCATACCTATTGTAATTCATAGCAACAAACCAAACGCACCCTAAGTTTTTCATCATCAGATTTTGATTAAATCTATCAAAGATGGTTCATTGAAAGGATATACTCACTCCGTCCCATAATAATTGTCCACTTTGACTTTTCTAAGTCTTTCTTGTTTCACTTTGACCATTAATATTTGATGAAAACTGTACCAAATGAAAATACATTTAAAACCTGTTGACAGTAATGAGTAGAGAGAAACACACATTTCACACAGTGAAAATGATTCTCCTTATTACTCCAAAATGAAAGATACAAGATGTTTTTATACAGAAGAAAAACAGAGTAAATGAAATAACAGAAAAGATACAAAATAGACCCTACACTATCTCAATGTTCCATCTGAGTCCTTCAACTTTTAACCAACTCCTCTTTTACACTCCCTCTCAAGTTGAGAGGTGGAAGGACTGCAAGCTCCCAACTTGGACATTAATTTAGAATGTTGATCAGCTGGAAGAACTTTAGTAAACACATCAATTATACCGTGTTCTTTAGTGGAAACATGAGAAGGTAGGACTTCACCATTCTTGACTTGATCCCTTACATAATGACAATCCACTTCTATATGCTTTGTTCTGGCATGGAAGACTGGATTGGCAGCTATATAAATGGCGGCTTGATTATCACATTTCAAATCTACAGGACTAAGATCTTTGAGCCCCAAATCTTTCAACAATGTCACCAGCCAAGTAACTTCACAACATGTTAGGGCCATTGCTCTGTATTCAGCCTCAGCTGATGATCTAGACACCACTTGTTGCTTCTTAGATTTCCATGAAATAGGTGATTGACCCAGCAAAATACAATAACCAGTGGTGGACCTCCTTGTCATAGGACAACTTGCCCAATCACTGTCACAATAGGCAGTTAAATGAACAGCTGAATCATTAGCTAGCAAGATGCCTTGACCTGGTGAATTCAACAAATATCTCATCAAGTGTTTCGCTGCTTGCATATGCACTGATGTAGGATTTTGCATAAACTGACTCAACAACTGCACAGTGTAGCAAATGTCAGGTCTTGTTATTGTGAGGTATATGAGTTTGCCTATGTATCTTCTGTATACTTCAGGATCAGGTAAAGGAGTTCCCATGTCTGCTTGTAACTTGATATGAGAATCCATAGGCAACTTGTATGGTCTTGCATTAGTCAAACCAGCTTCTTGAAGTAAATCAGTAGTATACTTCTTTTGAGAGATGAAGATGCCTTGGTCACTTTTGCACACCTCCAGACCTAAGAAGTAGTTCATTTGTCCCAAATCCTTCATGTAAAATGAGTACTCAATTGTGTTTTAAGAACTTGAATCTGAGTATTGCTAGAACCAGTGATTAAAATATCATCAACATAAACAAGGACTGCTGTAAATGATTCAGCATCTGTCTTGATGAACAATGAATAATCAGCTTTAGATTGAGTATAACCAAAAGACAACAATGCTGAAGAGAGTTTGGCAAACCACTGTCTAGGTGCTTGTTTGAGGCCATACAAGGACTTATTGAGTTTGCATACTAAACTTGAATCAGAAGGAACATCTTTTACACTCTCCCCCTTTCCAGTATACCCTTGAGGCATTTGCATATACACTTCTTCAAAGAGATCACCATGTAGAAAGGCATTAGATACATCCATTTGGCAAATGTCCCAACCTTTCATGGCTGCCACTGCAAGTAAAGCTCTAACAGTCACCATTTTTGCCACTGGAGCAAAAGTTTCTTCATAGCCAACACCTTTTCTTTGTCTATTCCCATTCACTACAAGTCTAGCTTTCTTCTTGTCAAGTGTACCATCAGCTTTGAGTTTGATTTTGTAGATCCAGTGACAAGCAATAGCTTTCTTCCCTTTGGGTAGAATAGTCACTTCCCATGTATCATTCTCCTCTAATGCTCTTAGCTCCAAATTCATTGCATTACACCAATCTTCTTCTTTAACAGCTTCTTTAAAGTAAGTAGGTGCTGACTGAGCCACTAAAGCACATAGAAAAGCATGAAATTGAGACTGTAAAGGAGTAACTGACACTTGATTAGCCTTTGGTTGATGAATTGGTGTTACATAATCTTTTAGCCAGCTTGGAGCACTTGACACTCTGGTGGATCTTCTGATGCCTGTATCTTGAACACTAGTGATTGGAACAAAAGATGGTGCAGTTTGAGATTCAGAAGATGTTTCTTCAACTTGTGTATGTTGTTCTACTGCATCAGCAGAATCATGAACTTCAGCAGTAACATCAGCAGTAACATCAGCAGAATCATGAACTTCAGCAGTAACATCAGCAATAATATCAGCAGAATTATGAACAACAGGTTGTGTTGTGGATACAAAATCTTCATCCCACAATGGTGAAGAAATGGGTGCAGGCACAGGTTGAAGAACTTGCATCATACTTGTTTTAGAGTAGGGAAATATATGCTCATAGAAGACAACATCTCTTGACACAAACCTTGTACGATTCAGCAAATTCAGAAGTTTGTACCCCTTCTGATGTTGTGGATAACCCAGAAATAAACAAGGTACACCTCTCGAATCAAATTTATCAGCAATTCTCGAAGGATTACTAGCCATTGCTAAACAACCAAACACCCTTAGATGACTGTACTCAGGTTTAGATTGCATTAAAACTTCATAAGGTGTCTTAAATTTTAACACAGCAGTGGGAAATCTGTTAATGAGATATGTTGCAGTGATAACACAGTCACCCCAATAATGTACCGGTAAATGAGCATGTAATCTTAGGGCTCTTGCTATCTCCAATATGTTTCTATGTTTTCTTTCTACCCTCCCATTTTGCTGAGGTCTATCAACACATGAGGTTTGATGCACTATTCCCAGTGAATCCATAAAAGGGCCTATAGAACCTTTGAGAAATTCTAAAGCATTGTCTGATCTCACCACTTTTATATCTTTTTCAAACTGCTTCTTCACAAAAGTAACAAATGACTTGAAAGTAGCAAAGGCATCTGATTTTCTGACTAGTAAATATGTCCAAACTGCTCTACTACAATCATCAACTATAGTGAGAAAATACTTATGATTCCCTATAGTTGGAACTTTATAGGGTCCCCAAATGTCTATATGAATAAGCTGAAATGGAACTTTGGAATGAGATGTACTAGCAGAATATGGAAATTTAGTGAATTTTGCCATTGGACAAGTCAAACAAGAATTTTCAGTAGAATGAGAGACACTTTTAGGAACAGAAGTAATATGTTTGAAAGTAGAATCAGAAATGTGACCAAGTCTATGATGCCACAAACTGTAAGAGTTATTGAAAACACTAAAGGCATAGTTTGTAGGAACAAAACAGTTTGAGAAAAATGAAAATAAGCTACAATCTTCAAGAGCAGACACAACCATTGAAGAAAGTTGAGCATGAATTTGATCCAGAGGAAGATTGAGTAGATGATAGAGGCCAGCTTGCTTTTTACCCAAGCCCAACACCTTCCTGGTTTTCAAATCCTGGATAACACAGAATTTTTCATAAAATGTGACAAAGCACTGAGAATCTTTTGTTAGTTTAGAGACTGACAAAAGCCTGAATTTGAAGGAAGGTACTATGAGAACATTGTTCAGCTTAAGTCCATTTTGTAAAGCAACATTGCCTACTTTAGAAATGACTGAAGTATGTCCATTTGGCAAATTAATAACTGTTTACGTTAAGAGCCTCAACATCATTCAAATCAATGCTATCTCGGTGACATATGATCACTCTGCCCCTGTATCAATTATCCATCCTTCTATAACCCCATTACACAAGAAAAAAGAAAGTGTACCTTCTCCAAAAGGATGTTCAAGTACATTGGTCTCATCGGTTGCGATTGAAATGAGGAATACTCTTCATTAGTTGTTCAAATTGCTTTGAAGTAAAGACCACATGACCACCAGTTTCAACCAATGCAGCTGTCTTTTTCACATAACCTGAACCACCTCTCGAGGAGCTTTACCTTTCAGGATGCTTATACTTGTAATGCCATGTGGGGTAACCAACTTTCTCCCAACATTTGTCTGGTGGATGCCACTTGTAGCCACATATGTTACACTTCTCTTTGACCTCACCTTTGCTATAGAGCTGTAGATTCAACAATTGACTGTCCTGATCCAAATACTCCCCTTTGAGACTCTTCTTGTTGAAGCAAAGCACAAGCAGTCTCAACACTTGGAAAAGGAGAGTTTAATAACAACTGACTCCTTTGATGAGAAAATTTGTCATCCAAACCATTCAAGAACTGAAATAATATTTGCTCTTCTTTCTGGGTACTCAAAGCAGTTAGAAAAACAGCAATTTCTGGGGTAATATTGACTATTCTTGGCAATTCATTCATTGAATCCAATTCTTCCCAAACACACTTCATACTTGTATAGTACTCACCACAGATCTTCTGATTGCATAGTCTCATAAGTTTCTCTGTTCAACTTGTACTTATGTGACCCATTGCTGAGAGCAAATCTTTTCTCAAGTTGAATTCAAATTGCATAAGCAGTACCAATGAACATAATGGATTTTGAAATTGATTCTTATTAACGAGTTCATTAACCAACTAATCACCAGATTATTACATGTATCCCACTGTTCTTGTAAATTTACATCATCTTGTGATCTTGGAACTGTTCCTCTGATGAAACCTAACTTTCTTTTGGTAGAAAGAGCAATTTCAACTGATCTTCTCTAAGAACGATAGTTTTGTGCTCCTAACAATTTTTCATTCACCACAAGAGTACCAGGGCCATCAGAAGGATGCAAATACAGTGGATTTTGGAACAAAAGAGATTGACTGTTTTGGCTAGTAGCATCAGTTGAAGAAGATGATGCTGCCATTGTTAACACGTTGCGGAAGCTTCAACAATTTTGAAAGAACCGTTATAACAACCAGATGATGGTGATCGGAAAAGTTAGTTATGGTGGTTACGGTTGTGACGGTTGTAACTGAGCAAGAACTCATCACTGAGCTCTGATACCATGTTGACAGTAATGAGTAGAGAGAAACACACATTTCACACAGTGAAAATGATTCTCCTTATTACCCCAAAATGAAAGATACAAGATGTTTTTATACAGAAGGAAAAACAGAGTAAATGAAATAACAGAAAAGATACAAAATAGACCCTACACTATCTCAATGTTCCATCTGAGTCCTTCAACTTTTAACCAACTCCTCTTTTACAAAACCCAATCAATTCATATACTTTTTATCAAGTATTATATTACACAAATAAAAATATTTATGGTCAAAGCTGAATAAAAAAAACTTAAAAAAGTTAAAGTGGACAATTATTATGGGACGAAGGTAATATATTTTAATTTCTTACACATACGATTGAGTCATGTATGTAGGAACCATTTTTCAAAGATATCAATAATGTAATCAAATGTATCATATTATTGATTGCATATCAATCATTATAAAAAATATGTGTGTTCATGGAACACAAACTAGAATATTGTATAAATGCAGTTACTGATCGACTATGCAATTTGTCTAAGGTTTTTTTTTTAGATAACTAATAGAATGAGGTTAATGTAGATTCTTAGAAGGTCGACATCAACCCAATTTATTATTTGTGTTTCGATTATAGAATGTTAGCTAATAGATATAATCTAGCACATAAAACGTAGACAATTGTGTTTTTCTTTGTTACCCTATACAAAAAGTGAGTTAAATTCGCTTTCAATACGAAGTGGAGACTTCATAACATACATAAAGAGTAAACCGTTTTATGAATATCATGTAAATCACTCTCTAGAAGGTTACCTCCTATTTTTTCACAAAGGCAACAATTCACTCTCTAGAAAGTTACCTCCTATACTTGATCTTTTCATTTCAAATAATATCCCGACTGTCATTTCAAACATTAATTAATTACATAATATTTCATAATATTTCGCAATTAATCTGCAGTATATCATTTTTCCTTTTTTATAGTATTCTTGTTTTTAAAGTCGCAAAAGGAAAAATCTTCCATCACAAGTAATTACGATATTTTGCGAAAAATTGTAAAATAAAAGTTAATGAAATAAAATGGACATTAATAAATCTGTTAATCGGTGTAATTTGTTTGATGAATAACTTAACAATTTTTACATTTATATGTGATCAAAAGATTATGGTTATGTAATTGTCATTAAAGAGTGTTTTTTGCAGCCAATTAGTATTAAATGTGAGGACAATCTTATTATTTCACAACAACAAAAGAAAAAGAAAAGAAAAAAAAAACAATTTTAGCAAAATAGGTAACCAATTTTTCAAACCCGGGTCGACTCGGTCGGTTCAACTGGTCGGACCGGTGTCCGGCCGCAAAAACGGGTCAAAAAAACCCGGGTTTTTAAAACCGGGTTAACCGGTTATACCCGCCGGGGTTTTGAATGACCCGGGTCTTGTAACCCGACCGAATTTGATTTTTTTCATTTTTTTTATAAAAACCGGGTTGACTCGGCGGTCGAACCGGTGGTCAAACCTGTTGACCCGGTCAAAAAAAATAATAATAATAAAAGAAAAACCGGGTTGACCCGGTGATCGAACCGGTGCCCGATGACTCGACCGGGTCAATTAAAAACCTGTTTTTAAAACATTGTACGTAACAAAATCAAGTCTAAGTTAAAAATATGCATCATGAGTCATAATTTAGCAAATTTATTTTTCTTAAAATACATACGTTTATCAAATATTAATAAGCCAGAAATCAATTTTTTTATTATTGATATTGGGATGCATATCAACCTCCACCAGTGACCATTTGGTCATGAGGCGATGTGGGATGTGGTGAAAAAATGAAACCAACATTATTTTTCAATTGGGACTAGGGGTGTTATTCGGGTTGACCTGGTCGGGTTCGGGTCAATTCGGGTCGGGTCAACTCGGGTCAAGCCATCAAAAAACATACCCGAACCCAACCTTGTTTAAAACTCGGGTCAACTCGGGTCGGGTCAATTCGGGTTCGGGTCAACTCAGGTCGGGTCAATCGGGTCGGGTCAATTCGGGTTCGGGGTCAATCCGAGTATTTTACATTATAAAAGCATTGTTGAACCGGGTTAGTCGGGTTCGGGTCGGGTCAAGGCTAAAAAAATATACCCGAACCCGACCTTGTTTAGAACTCGGGTCAATTCGGGTTGACCCGATTGACCCGAATATATATTTGAACCCGATTGACCCGATCCGAATTGACTCGGGTCGGGTTCGGGTTCGGGTCGGGTCAGCCCGAATGACACCCCTAATTGGGACACACATATATAAGGGCCGTTTAGTTGGAGAGAAATACTTCATTTCTCCAAAAAAAAGTTTCATATGAAAAGGGAAAAACTGAAAACCCGTTTAGTCGTACTTTTTTCCAATAATTTTTCAAAAATATGAATTTCTCATTTTTCAATTCTTAATAGAAAAAATGAAAATACCATTACACATTTCTCATTTTTTTTCATTTCTAAAATAATAACCCCATTTCCTCTCACCCCACTCTTATCACGCCCACCTCCGTCCACCTTCCATCGCCGCCCACCTTCCATAACCTTCACCTTCCATTGCCGTCCACCTTCTCCGTTTTAAAAAAAGGAAAAATATAACTCCAACCAAATGGATTTTCAAACTTCCCAACTCTTCTCTAGAGAAGAAAAACCATTCCCTTCTCTAGGAATTTAGAAACGGAAAAACAGGAAATTTTTTCACCAACTAAACGGCCCATAAGTTTTTTTATATACAATTTTTATCATTTCAATGGCAATTTATAGCTTTAACTTATTTTATCCGTGCAATAACATTATGACGTTTATACCATATACAGTACACAACCAGAAATCAAACCTAGATCCATAAATTAACGACTCAATCAAAATTTCAATTTGTAAAAAGAATGAGTTTTGTAAATATGAGTTCGTTTTACCTTTTCGAGTACCTCTTTTTAAAGAGATAGTGCTACATGTAAAGAAAGGTCAAAACGTATACAAAGTGCAAAAATTCCTCGCAGTGCCATTTACATTTTTTCCTCACGCAACGCTTGTAAAGTTGCTCTTAATCCAGACGCGCACTTGCCCGATAGTTACATGCCAAAAGTACACCTCTCGGGTGGGAGACGTTTTAACCTCACCGTTGTTGGGAGAACACATTTGATTCTGTACACTATGACCTTCCACAAACCTTTCCTAACGCATATAGAAAGAAAGCTATGGCGGTACTCGTGAGCCTTAAACCCCATTTTGTTCTATACACGATGGAGCTGCACTCGGGTTCCCATACCAATTCGAAGATATAGCTCGTGCCTGTCTATGTAGTGGAAAAGACAACATTATCGATCGTGGCATCCAAGATGCATGACTACATTAACGCAATACGAAGATCAGCTAAGTACTTTATCTATACTACATCAAAAACCAATAATTACTAGAAAGTTCATTTGGGGTAGAACTCAAATGACACCAAGGACAAAGACATAAACGTGTTACGTTTGATACCAAAAGCGTTATCGCTCGATCAAAGTTGTGAGCCAGATTGAAGCAGGAGAGGATTTTTTGCGTTTACGTAGTGATACCAATCTAGCCAGAAATCGAGCTTGAGAGTGCATTCGTACAAGCTAAATTGGATTAACAACAGATTCCACCAAGTAAGAATGGTTTGTCACAAAAAGCATGCAACAAGAACTGTTACAATTAAACATAAGACTAGCAGTAAATTACAAAGTCGTAGTTTATTTTGTGCATATTAGGCATAAGCATTAAAAAGTACACAGTAAATAAGCAATAAATCATATGTTATTATGTTATTTTCTACAAAATTAGCAAGCTTATAACAGCCTCTTTTGTGTTTGCCTATGATAATAAACTAGTCATCTAAGATGTTTAGATGGCGTTTAGTCATCCCATATCGAGCTATGAAGAAAACTAGCTTGAAGAAGTTGAGTTTAAATAGGAGGGGAAGGATACCATCGAATGCAAGCCACTTGATGTTTTCTTGGTGAGATTAAAGCATGCATGTATTTCTACGTGAGCTTATACTAAGCTTAGTAATGTAAATGCTTATGCTTTGTGCTTCCTAAGAAAGCTTATTTTTTGAATTTCAACTAGTTTACTAATTTTGTAAATAAGTTTTTCTAAATCTAACGTATGATAAACACCTAAAGCTAAAGCATAGTTGAATCAACATATCACGGGTTAAGATGGTGCAGATTGTGTGACCATATAAAGACCACCATGTGAAATGAGCATTTACAGCTAAGTATTTTGTAAGACATGATGTTGGTCTGTTGTTGATACAAAAGTTGGGCGTTCCTTGTTTGGACTCCGATTCCCGTATCAATTGGATCTTGATGCTTGAGACCTGCGCACTAAGTAAACAGAAAACACCGTTAGGCTTATCGTGGGATTGTCTTCCACGATTATCCTCCGGCGTGAGAGTAAGTAATCGGTTTTAGGGTTTTTGTTGAGAGTTAGGGTTGTAGATCATACCTTTAATGAGGGCTGGGATGCCCTTTATATACACACGAAATCCTTATTGGTTTCGTGTTCCCCAACTTTCGGCGTATCCCGCCTAAGTCTGTCAATCAATGCATATCCCATAAATAAGAGATATCCGATATCCAATGCCATAAATAACTTCGGGTTTGGGCCTTCGTGAGCCCAAACCGTTATCGGGTTAGCCCGTTCGTAATGGACTCGTTAGTAGCATTCATTGGTCGGGTTCGTGACCCGAATGCGGACTATACGTCATCATCTGCAAACTACGGAACATATGTTATGATGTTGAAGGAATGTTTTATCGTAACAATCTTATTCATAGATTTAGTGATTTACATCATTATTCCCTCTTGTGCTATCGACGATCCAATCCTTTCATGTGACATGCATGTTTATTATTTGAAACATGGTCAGCTTTACATTACCTGTGTTTATGTCACACATTCAACTCATGGTTACCAAAAGTAGGAGTTTAGTCCAGACGAGCACGAGCTCGACAAACGTCTGTAACAAAGTGAGGTGACAGTCTGAGCTTGGATGGAAAGAATAACGAATGTGGTAAAACCACCGTGCTACATTGTTATTCCCTCTCGTGCTACCGACAAAATTAATCCAATCCTTTCATGTGACATGTTTTTGCCCATTATTAATATCATATCAACATCCAAAGTTCAAAGTGTTACAGGAATCTCCAAGCAACAATTCAACAAATACCAAAGTCTAAGGACTTGCAGTTGAATTTAGTAAGTTTGTTACAAGTCAAAGTAGATTAGTCAAAATTGTAATGTATAAATACATTTACCTGTATCTCATTTTCAGTTTAACACTTTCATAATGCAACTTTGATTTCATATCCACTTTTTCTCTCAAAATTTAGTTTATCCAAAATTATTGTTAGTTAAAACATGTCAATCGTGTAATATCTCGTTAAATCATCTATCATTGTTGTTAACTGGTCGACGACTTGGATCACTAATCCTTTTGATGTCATCCACTGATTGTGGAAGTTTAATGTCTCTATTTTTTGGTCAAATTTAGATTTACACAAAAGCATTGATCCGCTATCATATAACCATGGAAAATGCTAAACATTCCCACATTTTCATCCTACAAAGTGTCCTACATTTTCATCCTACATTTTCGCCCAATGCCCAAATAGTCACAGGTAGAGTTTGCTATAAAATGGGAGTCCCAATAGATGACAAAAATATGATCTCGTGCTACCATGGCATCCAAGATGGCTACATTAACGCAATCCGAAGAGCTAAGTAGTTTGTCTATACTACATCAAAAACCAGTAACTCCTACATTAATCAACTGTGTAAAATCAAATGGCTTTTGGTCATCCCACATCGAGCTACGAAGAAAAGTAGCTACAAGATGTTCTGTTTAAATAGGAAGGGAAGGATGCCAACAAATATAGGCTAGTTGAAATTCTCAAATGACCTTAGTTAGAAAGCTTTTTAGCATGTATATTTATTTCTATCTAAGCTTATGCTAAGCTTAGTAATATAAATTCTTATGCTCAAAAACTTATTGTGTGGGTCTTTTTTGAATCTCAATCAGCTTTACAAATATTATAAATAAATATGCTTTTGTTTTAGCCCTTTTGATTGACTTGCTGTAGTGTTGATCTACCTGGTCTTAGGGGCACATGTAATATAGTGTTGATCTACCTGGTCTTAGGTGCTTACCGAAGGGGGATTCTAGAGGGTTCATGTACAAAAAATTATATCACTTTTTACCTATTTGCATTAGCTAAACTCGCTAAAATGTTTTAGCTAGCTTATGTTTGTAAATTATACTAACTCAAAGCCTTCTATGGGTATGTTTGGGAAAAGTAACTGTTACTCGAACTGGAACTGGAAATGATGCTGGAAATGGAGATTATAAAAAGAGATTATTTTTTTAAGCTACATGAAGTAATAAGCAAGCTATAAAAGCTTCTTAAATAAGCTCATAAGACATCAACTTATTCAAACATTAGAATGAACTTATGTTGCTAACTTTCGAGCCATCAACTTATTCAAACATTATAATGAAGTTATGTTGCTAACTTACAGAAATATCAAACCGTTCTTGCGACATTCGTCTGGTTCAAATATAAAGTCTACTGAAGATTTTAAGTACTATGATTTAAACACCTCTTTTGAAGCATCAAGTCATCAACGAAACATGGGTTAAGCTCTTAGAATTTTAAAAAGGTCCAAATGGATAAATTTTTAATAGGGGAAGGTTGATGAGAGCCATGAGATTATTGAACAATACTCTGATGTTATGGCGATACGAGACGAAGATTTCGGTATGGTTTATATATAGGTAATTTTGTAATTGTTACATTATGAACCAAACGTATTTTGACCGATTAGGCGCAACTCGCCTCAATCACTGACCTTGTAGCGCATGATCATCCTAGGCAGGGAGTACTTGGAATGGAATTTCTTATGTGAATTTCGAAATTACAATTAGGACACGTTTATAGGACCATGCAGTTATTCATAGGGAGTTTTTCAAATACTTCAAATCCAGTTTTAACCAAGCTAACACCAAGATTACCCAGTTTGATTGAGTTTATTAGGCTCAACTCCAGTCACTGACCTTGTAGCGAATTATCGTTAATTACCTGGCCTTGTAATTCGAGTTTCACAATACGCGCATTGAAATCCAATCCAATCAATAACTAGAATGTTGTTACTCTTACCCCTTTAATTCCATCATCATTATGCTATCCTCTACCTATGAGTCATCTTTGTTTTGGGTCCAATTTAATCTGTAAAAGTTCTTTGTGAAGCATAACATGGTAAAATCACATAGTTGTTTGTTTGTTTCAGATAACTTACTTTAGACAAGCATCATTCCATAAATGACTCATTTTTTATCAAGTAATTAAGTTGTAAATTATAAAATTTTGTGAGTGTGCGAACGTGCGATAATTCATGGAACCTGGTGAGATTCATTCAACGACAAAAGACCATCATGAAACAAAAGACTCAGTTTCACTTTATGGTCTATTATAATCGCTTGATATCTTGTGTGTCTTGACAAGCACAATTATTTTTTGACCTGACATGCTTGATAGCATCTGATTGTTCTTCATTTTGCTCTTTGCAACTTTAAATGTTTAAATGTTTAATTGACTGTCTAGCACTTATACGTGTTACTGTGTATGTGCCAAAGTTCATAGGGGGCATGAAACAGGTTGTAAGAAATAATTAACAGATTTTAACAATATACGAAACACAATGGGTGTAAATACAAATCTTAAAAAGCATTATATTTCGATACGATATTCAATAAAGGTCTTTTTATTATTTTCACTTTTTCACCAAAAGCAGGAAGGAATCAAGAACCCTAATTCAAAGAGAACAAACATGGCTCTCGAAGATAAACAAAACTCAAAGAGAATTAGTAACTGGATTCCTGCAGAGATCATCTCGGAAATCCTGTTGAAGCTTCCCGTTGAATCCTTGTTACGATGTAAGTCTGTTAGCAAAGAATGGTACTCTTTAATATCCGACCAACATTTTATCAAATCACATTATACTTTATCCACTACCAACAACATTAACTATGCACATCATAGACTTATTTACAACAGTTATAAAGATGGAAACGATTTTATCAGCTGCCCTCTTTATGATGTGTTGTTTGATGAATCTGCTAATAATGCGATACAACTTGAAAATCCATTGCAACAGACTCGATTTTCTCAAGCTCTTTCGATAGTTGGGTCTTGTAATGGATTATTATGCATTTTAGATAAGGATGATAGTACTCTGTTTATTCACAACCCAAGTACTAGAACAACCAATATTTTGCCTAAACAAGAGGCCGGGGTTTCCTATGGTTTTTGGTATGACGAGATGACTCATGATTACAAAGTTGTGAATTTATACATAAGTGAAGGTTACTATCGTACTATGATATATTCGTTAAAAGCTAGATGTTGGAAGGAAATTGGTCTTTTACCTTGTATTGATCCTTTAAATGATGGTAAGTTTTTAAATGGAGCTCTTCATTGGGCGAGTGGTGATGGCTGGTCGTGGGAGATACGTTCTCTTGATTTAGAAAATGAGACTTACGGTGAAGTTTTGCAACCGGAGTATCATGAGGGTTATAACTATCTGGAATTGGGGGTTTCGGGAGAATGGTTGTGCGTGCTTTGTTGTTATTTTGAAAGTAGTGTGGTGGATGCATGGGTGATGAAGGTTTATGGAGTGAAGGATTCTTGGACTAAGTTGGCTTGCATCCCACATCATACTCATATTTCGTGGGATCTATTTTTGGATCCTTTGTGTATTTTAAAGGATGGGAAAGTGTTGTTGCAATTTGATTTGCAATTGCTTGTCTATGATACAAAAGATAGTTCATCCACGATGATTGACAACTTTGATGGATGTCTTAAAAGATATGACTTAAAAGATAGTTCGTTTCCAGAGATTGTGAACGTGGATGAAATTTATAAAGCTTGCATTGTTGTTGAGAGTCTGGTTTCACCTTATCACCCTTAATTGGGCCTTGCTGATAACATTGATGATGAATATTAAGGTGAGTTTTGCTCTTCCAACTCTGTTTCATTTTCCAGTTAGTTTTAATTAACCATAACTTGTCCACTAAGCGGAATATAATTAGAACAATTGCAATGTTACATGGATACATAAGTCATTGAAGTGAACCATTATTTCAGAGCTAATAAAGTATTCTTAACATTTTGTAATGATTGCATTGAGCTAATATGTAACACTAATACGTGAAGTGGTGGGAGTAATATGTCAGTGGTAATGATTAAGAACGTGTGAATTAGTGGCTACAAAGGCTGTTAAGCAACTGAAGTTGTCACTTATGCTGGAAACAGAACATGTACTACATCATTTGCACTTGTAATTGATCGAGTAAGAATAAATGTATCGTGTCTATATGACATGTGCCAACATGTATTATTGTGGATAACCAAGTTCCGTTATAAACCTTTAACCTCGTATCAGACTTCAATCTTTGTTTTTCAAACATCCAAGAAATAAAACGTAGATATAAAAGCTAAAAGGAGACCTTACTCATTCAAAATTTTCAACATATCTTCATCGTTGTATAAACATTAGATTGCGAGTCATACTCACTGAATCTTTTGTTCTTTTAGGAAAGGGTGAATATTTCAAGTCTTATACATATGTGGATGCAATCAACGAGATCTTGAAGCTATGAACGCTCATTGAACTTTAATTTAATCCTAGTAGCATTGACTTATGAACTACTTCTACTTGTATGCTTCTATTTCCGTCAGTTAGATATATGTTACTACACTTCCAGTAACTCTTAATGAAATTTAGAGCTTGCTGAAAAACAATGGTGTGTGTCTGTGTGAAGGTTCTTTGTGCGGTATGACATGTTAAAATATCACTCGTTTTGGCTGATTAATTGGACTAAGACCAATTAAAGCCTTGAAGCTCCCCCGGCTTTAATACTCAAAAGTAGTCTATGTTTTTCTGTTTAGTGATTAGCATGTTTTTTACATACCAAAAAGTGTCATTTTAGCTATACATTTATTAAATTAAAAAAAAATGATATATAAAGTTTGTAAAGATAAAAGTGGTAAAGTGATAAATCATTACTTTTATTTGTTACAAGTTAACAATTTTATTTTAACAAATTAATTAGAATAATAACGCGGTCACTTAATATTTGACATAAGATTAAAGAGTAATAATATTTTTTAATATATAGGATGAGTATTCCCATAAAACATAAACGAAGCCATATTTCCGCTGCATTATCAATTATTTATATACTTTATTTTTATGAAAGCACTTCCAAATATGAGTAGAGAACCAAAATTAGAGTAACCTATTTTCTGCTAGAAATTTGTTCAAACAGAATATTTGTACGAGATCATCTGTTGAGAGTTTATACTAGGATTTACTTAGCTTGCATGGCTTGACAAAAATAATTAAATATATAACCGGATATCATTCATTTTAAATTTATATCTTATATAATAGTAAACAAAGATAATACTCGTACAAGGAGAATGTCATAGGCAATCTACACTGAAAATAAATGAATATTACATACAAATAACCCTATGATTTTTGTTTAAGCATCCCTTAATTAACAATATTTCCAAAATAAACTAATTATTTCTATAAATACATGATTCAACCGGGGTTTCTCTTCTCGTCGGTTTGATTAGTCGGTGTTTTACAGTGTGACATACTGCTTTGAAAGCCGCCTCATGCAAAGTGGCAAAACACGAGAAAGCGTACATTGAAAATCAGGATGATTTTATTTCTTTCGTGTTTGATACTTTTTGGTTTTTTTGCACCTGAGGCAGTGGAGCTTCTCAACAGAGTTTAACGTGTTATGCATAGTAATATTATGACACCTAGATCCAAAAATGTTGGTTTTAAAAGAATTAGTTTTGCAATTCAAAAAGGGCTAACGGCGCAGCTTGTTGCTTGTTTTATTTTCAACTTTATGTAAATCCAAATTAATTCATGAAAAAAAAATAAATAAATAAATAATTCCGACACATACTTATTGATGCAAATTGTTAAGTACGTTTTGGTAATAAGTATGGCAACATAATCTTTTCAAATCGATTATATAGTCAAGATTTAACAACCATACATACATGTAATAAATAAAGTTATATATTGAGACATAGTTTTGAGCACAATTAATTCTTTGCAATTTTATTAACCCTTAATGCCCATGCTGGTAAACTAGCCATTTAATGGTACTGGAAGAAGAAAAACAGCAACAAAAGAAACTCAAAATGTCTCATTCAGCTCCGACGTCGCTTCCGAATGAGATCATTGTCAAAATCCTCTTGAAGCTTCGTGTTGGAAGGCTGTTACGATGTAAGTCTGTTTGCAAATTATGGCAATCGTTAATATCCGATCCTTATTTCATTAAGTCTCATCTCAGTTTATCAACACGTGACCCTCACTATGCACATCATCGACTGATTACCAGGACTGAATTTAAGAGTTGTAGTCTTTATGATGTTATGTTTGGTACGTAAATCTATTAATGTGTTAGAGCTTAGTCATTCATTTAAAAAACTATGTAAATCTGATGTGGTCGGCGATTCTTATAGTGGATCGATCTGTGGTTCTTGCAATGGATTGTTATGCGTATATGTGAACCAAAATACTTTGCTTATCTGGAACCCTGGTACTGGAAGATCGAACATAGTACTTTTGAAAACGCAGGTTTGTTGGTCTGCATCCTATGGTTTTGGATACGACAAGTCTACGAATGATTACAAAGTGGTTGAAATATCTTCGTCTTACAGTACTAGTGGTGAATTTGATAAGGAGTTGAGCATATACTCCTTAAAAATTGGAAATTGGAAGAGAATCAGTGATTTTCCTTGTAAGAGTCCTCCATTAAGTAATCCTGGAAGGTTCTCAAATTGATCTCTTCACTGGGCAGCTAGTAAAGATAATGGATCATCTCGTTGTTGGACTATAATTTCACTTGATTTAGCAAAGGAAACATTTTCAGAAATTTCACAACCTGTGTATGATGAGAGTGATAAAAATTTGACATTGTGTGCTTTGGGAGAACACTTGTGTGTGTTTTGTAAGTATCATGGACGTGGTGTGGCGGATGTATGGGTGATGAAGGTTTATGGAGTGAAAAACTGTTGGACTAAATTGGTTTCCATCCCATATGTGTTTAATACTCGGAGACATCAAGTTGTGACACCTTTGTGTATCTCAAATGACGGTACAGCTTTGTTGATCAGAGTCTCTGAAAAATTGTCTCTGTATTATTCCAAGAATAGTTCATATTCAGAAATTCAGGAGTTTGCTAATTGTTCTACAACCTTTACCTTTGTTGAGAGTTTAGTGTCACCGAATGCCCTTTGATACCACAATGATGTTAACGTAAATTAAGGTAAACATTGATTTTACTTGGTTTCACGTTCAATTTAGTTGTAATCAACCAAATCTTGTCTACATTTATTATTCAGCAACTACTTATTCAGATATTTCTGGTGTATTTTTGGATGCAGAAATCTATGGCTTTCCGTTTGTCGACCTCTAGGAGCTGCTCGTGTTTCCTTCGGCAACTATGTTTTTACTACTTTCTCAAGAAGTAAAACTTCCTTTAGGCTTCTATGTTTATTGATAGTTTGATACATTCTTTAAACTGTTTTTGGGATGTGTTATTGTATTGTCTTGAGACTTTGACCTGCTCGCTTTAATGTCATTGATTACTCCTGTAGAGGGAATTATGGGAACATTAGTTGGTTGATCTACTTTTTGCATTCCTGAACTAGACGTGCAAGGATCTGTATTACTAGACGACACATTGATGTATACTTTCTTAAAACTGGGCCTAGAATGGTTTGAAGGCTCGGCACTAGGCATAGAACAAGGCATCACAGCTTTGCCTTTTGCACTTAAGGTTAAGGATTTGGGACATGTTGCAATTACACATTCTAGCAACTCTTGAGATCGTTTGGCCTGGAGACAAGCAAACCTAATTTCACTATCAAGAGGTTTGTTAATGAAATCCTCTTCGACAATCTCACGGAGACATTCTAGACTATCCTTAAGGTGAGCACAATAGTCATGAAAAGCATGTTCATTATTCCTAAGATGAGGAGGAATATATTTAACTGTCACAGTGTATTTGCAGTCTAAGGGTGACTTTGAGACAACATTCTTATTGAAAACAAGTGGTAGTTTCCCATTTCCCTGACTTCTCAGATTCTCAATTTCCTTTCGTAAAGACGTTATTTTTCGTTGTTTTGGTCACGGGTGACTTTTATTGAATCATATAACTCTTTAAAATGTCGTTTAACTTTTTCATTTTCTTCTAGAAAACTCTTGTTTTCCTTTTGTAAGGCATTAACTAAGTTTTGAAGATGAAAAGTTTGAGAATTCTGAGAATCTAAAGGAGGAGGCATTTGGGAGTCTGTCATATTGTTCTTTTGACCCTTTAATTGAGAGATTTGGGCTTTCAACTTTCTGATCGTGTTGCAATGAGCTTGAATCCGTTCATCACGTTTGTTAATTTGAAAAACTGCATCAAACTCTGGAGCATCCGAGGATGTCTTGATATTTGAAGTTTTGACATTTTCTTTAAGATGTTGATATTTTAGTTGTAAATTAAAATGCTCAACCTCTAGTTTAGAAAAATGTTTAACCAAATTGTCGTGATCATCCAGTTCAATTTTCTCAGTTAATTTAGAATTAGTTTTTCAAGCTCAATGACACGATCATGGGAGACTTTCAGGGCAATAGATAATTCATGAAATTGAGAAGCATTAATAGAACAAGTTGTAGCAGTGAAAACACATCTTGAGCAATACATTCCGAAATCATATTCTCATTCAGTGTATGCAAGTTCTTCCTTTCAATCTCATTATATTTTAATGCTCGCTCATAGTCACTAACCTCAACTATCATAGCATCTAATTCCTTTTCCATTTTTAATGTCTAATTCATTCCCTTTTAAGACTCTCAAAGTGATCTTTTAGTTGTTTAAAGAAAGGCATGACTTCAGTTAAATAACATTCTTTAGTTTGCTCAAAACCTCTTTCTCCTTCAGTTATACCAGTGGGTGTGATCCTTTTCTTGCAAGTTTTCTCAAAATCAACAAATAGTTGAAAGATAACATATTGACTGATTAAGGTCTTGCTTTTAGTGGCAATTGTTCTAGGAACTAGATGCATTGGTGTATTTGGAGGATACACAGTCGCTCTAGGCATTTTCCAAAGGGGGGTTGGTTTCAACAATATTTTCACTTTCGCTTATCTAAATCCATTTTCCATAACACTTGTTCGGGAGTTAACAATGTCTGAGGCTTAAACTTGTTTAAGGCAATCCAATTCTCCTTTTTGTAATCATGGGGTGTGATGATTACTTTCTTTTCTTTACATTTTGTATCAGCTAGTTTCTTGTTTAACTTTTCCCTAGTGATTTCATCGATTTCTTATCTTCCTCTCAGTGCACTCAGCGCAACTAGGTTTCTGTCTAGGTTTAAGGATTTCCTTGCCATCATAAAGAACCTTATGAGCATTTCTAGCCTTTTAATGACCTCTGGATTTGGTTCCTCAACAAGGGAATGCTATGCTTATCGCTTAGGACTCTATGCTTAGTGATCATGTGAGCAATCGAATGGTGTTTCCTTGTACGTACAACTTATTTTCAAGCTTGTTTTTCAAAGGTTTTTAGATTAGAAAAATCATTCAAAAGTTTTGATTCCTTAGCATTGAATTCTTGCTTAAGCATTTTAACATTTTCTTGAAGTTCTTGTTTTTGCTTAGAAGTTTTGAAAGTTTTTCTTGTAAGGAGTTTAACTCTTGTTTTAATACTTCTTCTCTAAACCTACTTTTTCTAATAGTTGTGCGCATTTGGTCATCCATTTCCTGCTCACGGGTGGTCAACTCAAATTTTGCACGTTGTTCATAAATAGCAACACGTTCTTTATAGGCATTCAGTACATAGATAACAACATCATCATGGGGCACATGCGTGTATTCATCAAAAACATAGTCATTGTTGACTGCAAAAGATGCATCACTTGATACAATTTCACTTTCACTTTGTTTCACATATTGATCATATGGGACAACATTGATATTACCCATGTTTTCAATATTTGATTCAATAGTTTCAGTTGATTGTACTTTGTCATGCATCTTTTGTACATAAGCATCATCGTATAGTTTTAATACCTCTGAGATGAGTTTGTCTTTGGATGGGCCAGCTTGTGGTGAAGAAGAGACCTTGGGAGAAACCATTGGAGAAATGCTAGCCATAAAAATTGTGTGTGCAGTAGATCCATCATCCACATCGAGTGTATGCATCACAATCAGCGACTTGAAAGGCATTCTGATGATTGTGACCTATCTCCTGAATTGGGTGCTCATCCACATCTGCATCATAGGTCTTGGCATTGCCCTCAGCAAGAAACAATAACTCCTCTTCATCCAACGCAGCACCATTATCCCGAGCTTGTACAAGCAGCATCTTATCTCTGAAGTAATCAGCATTTCGTGGACGTTTGGAGATGTGCGTTCCTTGCAATGTGTCCCTCACCACCACAGTTATACATTTGATCGGCTTAGTTTGACCTTGATTTCCATTTCTTCCTCGATTCTGATTACCAACATAACCTCTACCCGCTCCTCCTCTTCCTTGATCATACTGTCTTTCCTGAACTGGTTGCACAACAATTTTCCCATCTCTGACATTAGCTTGATTGTGTGGGTTAGAAGCGTTCGAGGTTGTTGTTGGTTTGTGGGAGAGAATTCATGTTTTGACTAATCCAGAGAGCCAGTTGATTAATGAAGTTACCCACGTGTGCATCAGCATCAGCTTGTTTGAACTTTGGAACGGGAATGAGTTTGTGAGTTCCATCACCCATGGGTATAACTTGTGAAGCTTTAGTGGTAATCCCAATGTTTGAGTAGAAGGCGGTTGAATCATTTGATGAGCTTGTCTCTCCTGGATTTGTTTTGAATTGTTCAAGAATCCTCTTTTCAAACATGGCATGTCTCTCATTCTGAAGAAGGAAAGCATAGAGTTGCTCATAGTTAGTATTCTTCAATCCTTTAGTGAGCTTCACAGAAGTAACAAATTTGTGCCATTCGGGATTCATGTTGTTTACAAATTTTGAGTTCAACTGAATGTTAGGCATAGTCATTCTGATGTTCCTCATGTCATTCACCAAGCTTATGAAATCTCACATAGTACTCATAGACACTTTCATCTGGTTTCATCTTGAAGTGCTCAAATTCATCATACAGCTGTGATTCTCGGTCTTCAACAGTTAGCTCAGAACCAGAAAGAAGCATCTTGACATTATCCCATACAGCTTTTGCCTCAGTGTTGTGGTTGATAAGCTTGTATATGTCTTTTGGAAGACCTTGCAATATGATGTTAGAAGCCCTGATATCTGCATCGAATCTCTTCTTCTCCTTATCATTGAGCTCATCATACATCTTTGGTCTGTCCATTCCGTAAATCAATGTACCATCTTCAGCTGTATCAATTATGTCTCTAGTAGTCTCAACCAGATATGGTCCTTCATCAATTGATTTGAGAATGTTGACTCCATTTTCCTTTCCAAGACAATACAATCTGATTCTTTGAGCCCAAGAGTCGTAGTCTGTTCTGTCAAGCATGGGTGGACGAGTATCTGAGCCAGCAGCTTGAACATCCTCGGCAACAGTGGAGATGATAGTAGGAACGTTGGTAGACATGTTAACAGATTACACGGGATTTTATAACTCTATGATTAAACCGTGAAATAGATTCTTTCACGGGATTTTACTAAATCAAGAGAAAACCGTATTAAAATTCACCCAAGTCGCTAGAAAATCTTGAACCAAGTCGCTAACTACTAAGTCACTATAAACCCAAGTCGCTAGTACACAGTCAAGTCGCTATATAAACAACTCGCTAAGATTCAAGTCGCTAGGAAAATTTTGACAGCAATTCGCTAAGATCCAAGTCGCCAATGTGTCAAGTCGCTAAATAGCAACTCGCTATGCACCAAATCGCTAACACCAAGTCGCTAACGAACACAAGTACAAGTCGCTAACTTCCACCAAGTCGCTACCCGTAGTGGAGAATCCACTAAGTGTACTGTTTGTCGGCTTGTCTCACTAGACAAGTCGCTAACCCAACTCACTAAGACTTTCAACTACAACTCGCTACCAAATTGTAAAGCAAGTCGCTACCAAGAAAACTTTTCCGTGGCTCAAGTCGCTAGCATGAAAAACACATAAACACCACTTTTCAATCCAAAAAACAACCCAACCACTATGATTCAAACCTTCTAAATCAAAACCTAAACACTTGTGATGATTCTAAACACAAAAGTACTACCAAAATCCAAGCTTTAACACAAGAAATTAACCAAATGATGCAAAAACCACTAAACTTTTTCAAACTCAAAAACCACCTAAAAACCACTAGAAATCCAAAGATGTGTAAGATATGATCTAACCATGGCTCTTGATACCAATTGTAGGATATTGGATTTCACATACACATCAAACCATAACACAAAGTAGGCGTATAAGTGGAATTCTAGAGAGAGAAAGTTAGAGGTTTAGGGAACTTTAGTGAGAGAAAGAAAATTCTTATTATGAGCTCCAACTCTCTACCTTGGAAGGTAGAGAGTATTTATAGTCTTACAATAAAACGCCACACAACGGGCTGTGGATCAGGCATACAGTGGGTAAAGACCCGTCCGTCCTCCACGGTGTTACTAAACTAAATACTACTTAACATAAAAGTACTATGACTACGAGCTTTCTAACGATTACATATACTTGAGGTGACCGACTCTTTAATACCTGGAATTTCTAATTCCTAACAACGTGGTTGTAAGACATTATTCTTACACCAATTAGTACTTCTTTGTTTTGCTCAAAGGGATCTGACATTCGCAAGAGGTACGTTACGCATACTTTCAGTTAATTAATTTATTTGTTATGATCTTTAGTCTTCCGCTGTGTACTCTTGATGTCTTTACGTTTTATTGTATTTTATATATCATAAACTCAACAGTGGCATCACGAGCCTTGTATAACAAGTAATTAATTACTGAAACACATAATTAAAATAAACATGAATGTGTTATTATTTGTATGCTTAGATCTAGGGTTTGCAAAACCTAAACCCTAATTTTAGGGGGGGCGTTTGATTTTGGTGCCCTAATTAGGGTTTTGTAAACTATTGTTTTAATTGGATTAAAACCCTAAGATGCATGCAACTTTATGTGTATATGCGTAACTCTGGTTTAATTGCATTAATTGTTAAGTGTAATTTTATGTCCGTGATAATTATCTGCATGGTTTATCATGGATCTGCTTTTATTGTATGCCTTTCTTGTTTAAATGATATACACTAAATTATGATAGATCTAAAATTGGGGAAGACCTCAATAATTATTAATTTAATCAATTATGTGCTATGTGGTATGTATTTAATTTTGACTTGCGCAATCGATGAATCGATGCATGTGGTTCACCTTGTACATAGATGAAAACGGGTGAAAGTCTTAATTAAATATATGCATATTGACAGATCTAGAATTGGTTATTAATAGGATTTATCAAAAACGTTTGCATGTGGCTATTTGATATGCATGACTTTTATTTGTTATGCATTCATTGTTTATTTGTTTATTTTTATAAATACTTGCTTGTTTGTTATGTGTAACAAGGGTATTTTACAAGAAAAATAAACTGACCTAAACAATGGTGAAACATGTATTTTAAGAATAGTAATCATAATCGTTTAATTGATTGATGACTTTGGTACAAATGGTCTGAAAGGCTCACCCATGAGAATGAACTAATAAAGGGGTTTAAAGAAGTGCGCACAGTCACACTGAAAGGATGTCTAAGGTTGTGCTTTATCGCGTACCTGGTCCTCTGCCCTCTGTAAGTTCGAGTGGAGCTACTTAGTAAGCCATTAAATGTGCAAGCTCATCTTAAGGGCGAATTAGTTTTAATTCCATGCGCCACTTCGGTGGTAATTATCCGAAACACTAAGTGTTTACACTTATGCAAAAGTACGGTATAATGGATGATAATTAACACTAAATTCCTTGATTGGTGAACCCAATACCTCAATTAAAGTTTGATGATGAAAAGCTTATACATTAAAACAAGATATAAATGTTTTAATAAAAACTATGCTACAAAGATGAATGCATGACATCTTTGTACATATTTGATTTAACATCAAAACTATTACCCTTTAATTTAAGTTATATGCCATCCAACGAAAAGGAAACACCTAAGATTAGTTTTTATTTGCGTGAGATCGTGACTTAGATCGTAATCAAAGGGTAAAATGTCCACGTGTCGTGAGAGCAGGCATGGACGATTTTGCAGTTTCTTAAGTTGGACAACTTAATTGAGTTTTGTAGTGAGAGCCGGCAACTCAAGGCATAAGATGGGATAAAACATGTTTACATGGCGATTGATATTGGCTATATGTAAATCCCATAAATCTAGGAATTGCAATTGAAATTGGCAATTGAGCAATAGCTCTACCATTTTGTATAAGGTTCATTACTAGCAGATCAACCGACGTGATGAAATTATGACAATTTGGATCCTAGTTTTCAATAATAATTAATTGGTTATATGAATATGAACCTTGGGTATTTAATTGTTTATTGAAAAGGTTAATTATCGAAAATACTAAAATTGAATTTTGTAATTCTTTTGAATGTATAAATGCAACATTTAACCGTAAACGTGGTTTAGTCTTTGATTAGTAAATTGATCCATTCTAGCATTCAAACAAATGTTTGATCGAGAATAATTTACTGATAAGACAAACGGAGTCTCTTTTCCATGAGAGAAGCATGAGACTCAATCCTATTCCTTTTCATGAATTAGAAAGGTATAATAGGAACATTTGAATTGTCTAAATTCTAATGTAACTCTTAGCAATGAATTACACATCTTATTTTCCATAAAGATTTCATTACCCTCATTTGGTGAATGAATCCTTTGTAACAACATGAATGTTGGTTAACTGGAAAACATATGAGTTACTAGATTAGAAGCTAGACTAATTACATAAAATTGGTAAAAGGCAAACTAGCATATTTTTATCTAGTTGTTTTGCTTTAGCCTTTAAAGGTACTACATACCAGTATGGGGATGGTAGGACTGTTGAGGAAGAAATTGCATACCCAATTTTTCGAGTTAATAACATTGATGGATAACCTATCATTCATATAGTAGAATACACCTTTTAGTACCTTAGTAATGATTACGTATGGTTCTTCAAAGGTGTAGGAAAGTAAAAAGCAAGCAAGTTGTTTTCACTGGTTATGCAACACTTACAATGTTGTCAGATTCAGTGGGAGCATTTGTGTTGCATTTTTGAATAAGAAGTTGTTTTAATGATTTCTAATTCAGTGGGAGCTACAAGCCTTATTTCCTGTGTAGTAACCCAGATTATCTTCAAAGATAATTACTTTCCAATTGTAGACACTTATGTTTTTAAGGATAGTCGTGTACGTTTCCTTACTAAACAATATAGTTCTACATCTACTTGTTATATCTATGACACAAATCATATTAATCAAATAAACGAACGTGTATCGTGTTGTTTATATGCTACATGATGTTGTTCCATGCACATGTGAGAGAAATCTTATTGTGTGCAAGGTACAACACATATTAATATGATTTAAAAGAATTCTCTTGATTGTAAAGTAAGAGAATAACGTTCTAATAGGAAGTATACATTTATATATGTATGATTGCCCTATTAAGAACATGTGTCAAGATGATAACAAAGACTACTTTATTTTAAATATTTATGTCATTCAATATTTAAGAAACACTTGTAGTTACAATTTATGTTACATGAGAACGTGAACTAGATTGTAGCACAAGGTAAAATATCCACGTGTCGTGAGAACGAGCATGGATGATTCTGCAGTTTCTTACATGGAAAATTTCATGGAATGACATAATTAAATGAAGTAATCTAATACTACCTTGAATTTGAGTATTCGTTGAATGACTTAAATATATGTAGTAAATATTAACTTGAAATATGAATTGAAACCCGAGGTGGTGTTCATAATTACTTTAATTATAAATGTTTATGATTTTGTAAAGTCACAAACATGAAGTCTTTTAATACAAGACTTACAATATAAAGTAAGACGTTAACTTGCTATGTTTTAAGACATATGCATGAAGTCAATGAGTTGATCAATGACTTATAACGTATAGTGGGATTATAACTAATATGTCTTTTGACTTGGTCAAAAATATTTGTGTTATAATACATGCAATTGACTTGGTAATTCTATTGTACCATTAAGTTTTACTTTGTTGGTAAATAGGTAAGTGAAAAGAGTAGATGATTATCTAAAATATTGTTAGATTTTCTTACAATATTAATTCTAAGGAAATACCATAGTTTTATGGTATGTTCTGTTGGAAGAATCAAAATCTGTTGGCATTATTTGATTCAAGATAACTATAGTTTCTTCCAAAAGTTATCAAGGTTAGTAGATTGAGTATAGATTGAATATACTCAATAAGACTCCAACCTAGAAGATTAATAAGACACCATTTGTTTATGGAATGTGATGAATCACATTAAGTCTTATAAATGAAGTTCAGAATTTGTTAAACTACTTATAGAGTGAGTTGTAACAAACTAATGTTAGGAACTGTCAATGTTTTTGTAATATCCCAAAAGAGAACAATGTATTGTTGCTCTACTTGCTAAACTATTTAAAGGTAATATTTAAATTTTTAAAGGCAAGTGGGAGTTTTGTTTAGATCTTGAAAGATTGAATTACAAAATACATAATCTTCTAAAATGCACTAGCAAATATCATGATGAGGCTAAACATGAAAATGATAGACCTTAATATGATGGAATTGTCATTCATAGATCCGTAAGGATATCTCAGATATTTAATATGTTGAGGAATATGAGTTACAGGATCATGGTAAGCCTGTTAATCATAATGATAAATTTACCAAATGTTGAATTGTGGAAAATCAATCATACTGTGAATGTAGAGATGCTTGTCCATAAAGATAATCAACTTTAGATACTTGGTTTATCTTAATAATGAAAATGAGTTTCTTCAAAGGATGGAAACCCTAGTGGTTTAAATCTTTGTGTAGAAATCATATGGACAATATTGTACATGTATTTAATGTATGTCTAGTGATAATAATATCAATCATACTTAAGCAATTAACTATGATTGAATATTCTTTCCTATATACATTAAATAGAAGTATAAAGATTATAATTGTCATACTTAGTTTCATTGATATGAAATTTTGACAATGAATGTCATAACTCTTTGTTGTGAAATTACTTTTGCGAGGACGATGAGTAATACAAAGAAGTTTTATGAATTCAAATAATCCTTGGATATGTACAAACTGCAAGAATCCATGAATGGATATATGCAAGCATCTAGGAGATGTTTCTTATGTTTAATATTAAATCCATGTTTGATTTAATAATTAAAATAAGATTGCTCATAAGTATTCCTGAAAGCTAGTGGGAGTATTATTTATTTTTTCTTAAATCTTATATGTTGAATGGGCAACTACATTCCACTTAAATTAAGTTTTAGTTGGGAATGAAACTTCGTTTGTAAGATTTGGAAATAATATATACAACTTTGGCATATATGTTTATTATTATAAACATATGCGGTAAATAAATGAGTCAAATAGAACATGATGAATACATATCTTTGACAAGATAGATGAGATCTTAAAGTTTAACTTGAAGATTCATCATGAACATCATGTTGTGTATAAAGTTGTTGTGTCATGCTTGATTACAAGATGATTTGACAACATTGAAAGTTGTTAGTGTAATAAATATTTTAAAGGAATATGTTTGGATTTAGAATCACATTCCACAATCTGGAGATGCTCCTAGATTCTATGGATGATTATATGACAATTGTTTCATAATTGTCATTGCCAACAAACTTGAGTTTTGGTAGGCTCCAACATTACACTAGAACTGTTCAAAAGTTTACGGATATTTAAAGAGCATATTGTTGTACACAATGATGCTAGTATAATTGAAATGACACTCAATTCTAGTCACGGTATCCTTGATGATGACCATGTTGACTAGTTATGCTCAACTAAGAGCATAGTTGCATTATACATTAAAGAATAAAGAATACTTTAAACTTTAAAAGTTTTGAAAGATGATTGTCATATAAAGGTGGTTCAGGTTGTCACACACCTTATGGAATAATATGACAATATAAAGATATGTGTAAACACATACAAGAAATTCATTTATTGAATTTTTGAAATAAGTATTCTCAAAATTCTTATAGATCATAGTTGAAATTATGCCTTGTCGACAAGTATTAGATGCATGACTTGTGGCAAAATTCATTAACTAAGAATTATCATGCATTGATCTATTTAGTATTTGGATAAAAGGATATTGTAAACATTATTATTGAAATGAAATAAAGTATTTTGTTATGTTTATTGTTCATTTATTATGATGTTATCCTATATTTGCATGTTTAAATCCTTGAATAACTTAAGTTATTCTAAATAGTCCATTGTCAATCAATAACATGGGAATGATATTGAATTAAGACAAATCTGAGTATTAGTTAGAATATACTTGAAAGTATATTGATGCGTAGCATGACTAATTTCAGATGATATTCAATGAATTGAATATAGGACTTATCCCACCCGCATGATAATACTTTATGGATCTTTGTCATTAAGTATATCATGGATATTTATCCTCTGACTTGAGATACAAGAGATATGTCATGGATGTAGTGCATTTCTGTAAAGCAATCTAACGCTTATACGTGGCTGGTAGTTATAAGGGTTGGTTTCAGAAGTGTTGCGAAATTTATGAATCCTGCTTGTAGTCAAAATGGGATTTGTTTCCTTCAAATTTATTTTGAAGTATAATACTACTGGGCCCCTCGTAGGATTGTTAAGATGTTTGTATGGCCATACCCAAGGTCTTCTGGTATATGTTAAGAAGAGTTGGTAATCTTAATCAATCACATAAAGCGAGAAACAGAATAGTTAATTAAGAAATGAGTGAGATCCATATTCTTATTAACATGGTATTAGAAACAAAAGGATGAATATGATGATGAAACATCAAAAAAAATTTTTCGAGAAAACCATACACGAGTTGTACCGGGGGCATTGGCGTGTTGCTAGACGCTAACCAATGTCATTTCACGTTTTGTAAACATATCCAAGTGGGAGCTGTTGGAAATGTATATATTTACAAACATGTGAATGTCCGGATTCGAACTCGTGACCACGGGATTGCACACATTAGCGAATGAGAATTAAAGTTAATAATTAATGTTTATGTTTACGATTAATTATTGCACATTAAGTCCGGTTAACGATCGTTAAGTATTTAACGGAAAAATGACTAACGACCGTTAAATGAAAAGAGAAAGGACTAGAAATGGAAAACTTGGAAAAGTTATGGATTACCTTTGGGCTTGTCTACATGGCCGGCCATATGGGGCTTTCCAAGGCCTAATCCCTAACTTGTTCCCAAAGTTTACCTACTAGTATATAAAGAGGGTTAGGTTCTAGGGTTTCATACACTTGTGCATTGAATTAACCCTAGATCTCTCCTCTCCTCTCTCTAGTCTAATATTCGGCCGAACACCCGAATAGTAAGGGAGTTTGGTTTCGTTTTTCTTAAACAAGGACTTGTGTTAGATCTAGCAATCGCTTGATTCGTTTGGTTAATTCGTTTGTACAAGAACGTGGTTGTAAGACATTATTCTTACACCAATTAGTACTTTTTTGTTTTGCTCAAAGGATCGACATTAAGAGGTACGTTACGCATACTTTCAGTTAATTATTTATTTGTTATGATCTTTAGTCTTCCCCTGTGTACTCTTGATGTCTTTATGTTTTATTGTATTTTATATATCATAAACTCAACAGTAACATACTAACATGTCTCCCTTTATGATCATACTTAAGGTTGGCAAATAAAAAGACATTAGGCCTTTCACGATTAAAGTTACCCATCATCCACAAGAAAAGTCGAGAGAGTTGATAGCAAATTAGCATGTGAGTAAAGGACTATCACTGGCGACCAAAGATGATTATGTTATGCTAGTAGATATGTTGTCAACTTGTCATGTTTATATCTTACATAGCTAATTTAATTTTTTATTATCTTGTCAAGCAAACTCTAAGATTATACATGTTGGTCTTTTTTTATAAAAAAAGGGAATTAAACTTCTTATTGTTTCAGCTTTGCTATTTCAAGTATTTAACATATAATACTGAAAAAGGTAATAAACATTTAATACGATATCCGAGGCTTAAAGCAAAAACTATTTGGTGGTCTGCACCACCGGATCACAAGCAAAAACTCACCATTGCCCGTGATAATAAGGAACCATACGACCACATAGTGGTTCGATGACCATTACGTCCAGTCTAAGTGAACACAATAATAAGCATAGTTGAAAAATGAGCAAAAGATGAGGGTGTAAATGTAAATATAAAAGACATATCCAACAACGGTCTTTATTTAAATCAAATCCAAGAAGAACCCTAACAAAAATGGCACCCAAACATAAACAAAAATCAGACGCATCGTTTCCACCAGAAATCATCAGAATGCTTTCATCCGTTTTTTCATGTTTTTTGTTATTTTTTGCACATTTTCATCCGTTTGTACCGTTTCGACCATTTTTACACTTTTTTCGGCCATTTTTACACGTTTTTGTCCGTTTTTATATGTTTTTGTTCGTTTTTACATGTAAAACGAACTTTTTTCGTGCAAAAAACAAACTTTACACATGTAAAACGAACGAAAACATGTAAAAACAGACGAAAACGTATAAAAATAGACAGAAACGTGCAAAAATGAACTTTACACGTGTAAAAACGGACGTGAACGTGTTAAAACAAACAAAAACGTGCTTTCAACGTGTAAAACGGACGGAAACATGCACAAAAATGAAAATGTGTAAAAACAGACGGAAACGTTTAAAAACGGACATAAACTTATAAAAACAGACGAAAATATGTAAAAACCGACGAAAACGTTTAAAAACATATGAAAATGAGTAAAAACGGACGACAACATGTAAAAACAGACAAAAAAGTGAAAAAAAAAGGTAAAGGGACTAAAGGTGAAAGTCAACGCAAACCACAAATTACTGTAAGATTTATAACTAAAAAAATGTCAAAGGACGACCGGTGAAAGTCAAAGGACGACCGGTCAAAAGACCAATAATGTAAGTTTTCTAAGTGTTAACCTGTCAAAGAGGTTACTATCCGGTCAATGTTACGTACATTAATTACAATTTGAAAATATTCTAGGATACAAATAATAGATTTAGTTGATTACGTATTTTGTTACTTTTGAAAAAGTTTGTTACGTATCTTTATATTTCACCCTTTTTAAAAAAGATAAAAACATTATGTTTTTCATCATCATATTTTAATTAAATGTATAAATGATGATTCACTGAATGGATTTTCCAATGTGATACACGTAGGGTTTTTCAAAGTTTCTTAATAAAGACTGAAAATGTATTTTTTTTTTTGTAAAGTGAACTTCATTAGAAACACGCCAGCCCACAAAACGGGGCGGCACACACAAAAGCCAAACCAATTACATAATTACAAATTTACACCAATTATCCCACGTCAATGACGGTAACTTGGCTCTAGATTTAGCCCAAAGGAAACCCAAAACTTTGACATCTCCAATAATTTCTTCCATCCTAGCCTTCTTTTTTTGAAACTTAAGAGCATTTCTCGCCCTCCATATGCACCAACACCCAATAATCATTATGCCATAGAAGATCTCTCTATTCCGCCCCGACAATCCAACGAAATTATGAATCTCCAGCAGATCTTTAAACGAGAAAACAAAGATGTTTGGAACTTTACACCAAGTAGAAATGTGTTGCCAAAGCCTGGTAGCAAAAACGCAACCCGAAAATAAGTGGTCAACAGCCTCCTCCGCGCTCCCACATAGCACACACGAGACATCCACAATCGAAATATTTCTATGCCTCAAGGCAGTAGCCGTCGGGATCCTACCCATCTCAGCCCGCCACCCAAAAATGTTACACTTCTTCGGGATCCAATTACACCACTCGAAGACATTTATATTGCTGAAATCCATATCGAAGTAAAATAGCTTCCTAACCGCACTCACAGAGAAGACACCATCACCCACCCCAATCCAAACCCAGCTATCCGAAGCATCAGAGAGCTCAACAGAATCCAGCAACAAGTTGAGCACTTCCTAGTCCGGCCAGTCCTCAATCGCCATAGTCGACCTCTTCCACTTCCAAACCCACTCATAACCAGCATCCGACAATTTCACCCTATCACTGACCTTGCACCTTTTGTCTAATTCAAGCCGGAACAGGTTAGGACAAACAACCATCAAGGGAAGGTTTAGTAACCACGGGTCAATCCAGAAAGAGATATTGTTTCCATTCCCCACTTTACCTTTGAAGAATCTTCTAAGAGGCATCCCCTACACTACAGTTCTAGACATAACTTTCACAATATTACTCCACACCCCATTCATGGATTTTCGGACCGGGAGAAAATCCCAGCACCTATTAGAAACGTGACAAGCCTCAACCACCTCTCCCCAAAGACTGCCTCTATCATTCTTATACCGCCACCCCCACTTTGCGAGCAACGCCACATTGATGAACCTCAGTTTACACAACCCGAGACCCCCACACTTCTTAGGAGTGCAAACTCTATCCCATGCCACCACATGAATCTTGTGAACCTCCTTTAACCCTCCCCAAAGGAATCTGCTAATGAAGGATTCCAAGTTTTTAATAACTTTACATGGGGCTTTATACAGCGAGAGATAATACACCGGGAGGCTTTCCAAAACGGACTTTATCAGAGTGACTCTCCCCCCAATCGATAAGCAGTCAGCCTTCCATTTAGATAAACGCGACTCAAACACATCAAACACTGGTTTCCAGTTGTTAATTCGGTTCATATTGGCCCCAACTGAGATACCCAGATATTTAAACGGAAGAGTCCCAACTTTGCAACCCACAACGTTGGCTCTCTTGACGACCTCCTCCTCACTCACCCCAATCCCATGAAGACACGACTTGGCAAGGTTGATTTTTAAACCGGAACATAAATAGAAGCACCTCAAAACTCTAACAACATTATCAAGACAAGATTCCGACCATTCACCTATGATGATAGCATCATCCGCGAAAAGCAGGTGAGAGATGATAGGACCCCCATTAGGCGTGCTGATTCCGTGAATTAAACCTTCCTTCTGAGCCTTGTTAAGCAAGCAAGATAACGCTTCCATCACTATAAGAAAGAGGAATGGGGATATCGGATCTCCCTGTCGCATCCCTTTCCCAAACTGGAACTCGAAAGTAGGAGAGCCATTGACCAACACCGACGATCTAGCAGATCTAAGGATACCTCTAATCCAAGAGCACCACACCTGAGAAAATCCCATCTGATCCAAAATATCTATAACAAAGTTCCAGTTGACATTGTCAAAAGCTTTCTCAAAATCAATTTGAAGGATGAAAGTATGCTTCTTGCTCCTTTTGCACCATGTTATGACTTCATTAATGATCAAAGGCCCATCGAGAATGAATTTGTCACTTAAAAAGGCCGATTGAGAATTAGAAACCACTTTCCCCAAAACTCTCTTAAAACGGTTAGATAAGACCTTTGAAATAGTCTTGCCGATAATCCCAACCAGACTAATGGGCCTAAAATCGTTAAGCTCAACCGGATCATGGCCTTTAGGAATCAATGTTATGAAAGAAGAACCATATCCCATACTTATATCTCCACTGCTGGAAAAAGACTCCATGATATCCACAAAGTCCTTTTCAAACAAATTCCAGAACCGCTTATCCTCCCCACATCCAAAACACCGCGGCTTTAATTTTAGAGACCCTGAACCTATCTGTTAAGGCCTCCATATCTTCCTCTGGTAAACGCTTAATATTCCTGCATTGAAGCTTCGGGCGAACCGGACATTCCTCCATAAATCTTTTCCTGAAGAAGCCAAAAACCTCCTTTTTGATCAAAGCAGGTTTGTTCACCCACGTCCCTTGAATCAACAAACCCGGAATCCCATTACTCGCCTTCCTACAGTTCACAATGCCGTGGAAGAATCTAGAATTTCCGTCCCCTTCGAGAGCCCATCTCACCCGGGACCTTTGCTTTATATCCTCTTGCTTGCTAATCTCTAGCTCTTTTAACACCCTTTTACTTTCAGCGTAAATCCACTCCTCTTCCTCCGAAAGGCCCCTACTTTCCATCTCAACCTCCAATTTTTGTATCTCAGCTCTAGCCTCCTCCTCGTCAGCGCTATCCACAATCAGCATATGCTCCTTCCACCTTATAATACTATCCCTAATCTGACCAAACTTCTTTTTTAAAACTACGTCCGGGGGAGCTACAAAACCGACAACCTTAGCGGCCGAACACACCGCTTCTTCGAACCCGTCTTTCGAGAACCAAGAGTTAAAAACTCTAAACGGTTTAGGTCCAAAGTTTTTAGAGACCGTGGTTAACAGAATGGGGCAATGGTCGGAATGAGAACCCGGCATGGCTCTCAAGCAAGCTTCTGGCCACTTTGAAAAAAAGTTATTGCAAACTAACACTCTATCAATCTTACTCAATTTCCTTCCCAATTCCTGAGTACAAGTAAACTTCTTACCTTTCATAGAGAACTCCATCAATCCAGCATTGTGGATAAACGAATTGAAATTCATAGCACATGAGTTTTTGAAAGCAGACCCTAATCTTTCCTCCGGGAACCGGACCGCGTTAAAATCCCCTAACACAACCCACATGCCTTCCATCGATAAAACCACCGCTTCAATGGAATCCCACAAAGCTTGCTTAGCCGGGACACTTTGAGGGGCATAAACATTAATCGTTATAAAAAAAATGTGTTATCATGGGAGACAAACACAAGCTAGAGATCGACAAAATGTAAACATTTCTTTTGTTAGATAACTAACAGAATGGCGTAGATTTAGATTCTTAGAAGGCCGACATTGACCCAATGTATTATTTGTGTTTCGATTATAAAACATAGACTAATTAAAAGATATTATCGAGCACATAAAATGTAGACAATTGTGCTATTTTTGTCACTTTATATAAAAAGTTAGTTAAATTAAAAGTTATGGGATCTTTATTGGTTTCAATTTGCGCTATTTGGAAAAGCATTTCAACATGAAGTAAGAGTAACACAAAAGGTAACCGTTTAATGAATATTATGCACATTGCTCTCTCGATAAGGTTAACCTCCTATACTTGATCTCTCGTTTCAAGTAAGATCCCGATTGCCATTTCTTAGAAGTTAACCAAACATCTTAAGAAATCTAATATTTAAAAACCATCAATTTTCCAATTTAATAAATAAATTGATCCTAATCAAACAAAAGATTTCATAAAATATTTTAACTTGCAATTGTAAAAAGAATAAGAAACTACAATAATGTAGAAAATTATATGTTTGTCCACTGTTTGGCCTTCCATTTTATAGCAACCTCCACCTGTGATTATTTGGCCATGGGGCGATGCGGGATCACCGATGTGAACATAATTGTTTCAAATGGAAACATGTCAACCATGCCGTCTAACAAAAAGACAGCCCGCAAGGGGCAAAACTCACAGATTCAAGATGTCGTCGTGGTATGCGCACATGACCTTCTTGACGATATAGTTTCTCATGTCCCGCGAGTTTGGAATGCATTCGAAAGGTGAACAAAATATCGTTGAAATATTGGGATCATTATCCTCCCGAATTTTTTGAGCATAATTTGCGAGGGCACATGCATAGTTGCCCCATTGGAGTCACTTCAGACGCAGAGGTGACTAACTTCCCCGGGTCCACGTTCTTTCCGAACACAAAGGCCCGGGTTATGGAGTCACTTCAGTCTGCAAGTTGGAAGTAATAAGCATCAACAACCCTATAGCTAAGTTAATGTCACATACGCTAAACAGACACATAATATAGCATAAGGAGAACCCCACTTCACCGTGCCTATAAATCTTTATATACCCGTAAAATCGGGAGCTAGAGTGTTTGGTATCTGTTCCCTTACCATTTAAACCAGTTTGGTCTGAAACTGGGCTTAACTTAGTTATTTACGTTTAACTTCTTGCATAAAGAGATGCATTTCTTTCGGTTAAAAAATAAAATCCTAAAACTAAAGTCTAGTTTTGAACTGGACCATTCTTATATACCGACCAACAATGACGTTTAGGCTCGTATAAATTTACAATACAAGGACTTTCAAGTAATAAATCATCTAAGTTATGATGTCATGTAAAAAGGCTTTCATAGATTTTGTGTTTTACATCATTATTTGAAATATGGTCAACTTTACATTACCTGTTATTACGTCACACATTCAAGTCATGATTATCATAGGAGTTTAGTCGAGACGAGCACGAAATCAAAACTTGATCAAAATTCGTTCACCTTTAAACATACTACCAGAAATCAAAACCTTAGATTCGTAAATTAATGACTTGATCAAAATTTCAATTTGCAAAGAAAGGCGAAAAGATATACAAAGTGCAACATTCCCCGGGACACCGTTTACATTTTTTCCTCAACTAACGGATGTAATGTTGCTCTTTATTAAGATGAGCACATGACCGATAGTTACATGGCAAAAGTACGCCACTCGGGTGGGAGACGTTTTAACCGAACCGTTGTTGGGAGGACATATTTGGTGTTATATATCGAACATGAAATATTTAATTTACTTAACGGGGTGGTCAGTTTAAACTTACATTCTGTTCACCATGGCAACTTCCACGAACCTTTCCTAGCTAACCATGAGCCTTAGACCCCATTCTGTTCTATAGGCGATGGAGTTGCATTTTCACGTTCCCAATAAACCCGAAGATACAACTCATGTCGGTCTATGTAGTGGAAAAGACAACATTATCGACCATGGCATCGAAGATGGCTACATTAACGCCATCTGAAGAGCAAAAAACTTTATCTATACTACACTGAAAACCAATATTCCCTAGAAAGTTCATTTGGGGTGGAACTCATATGACATAAAGGACAAAGACATAAACGCGTTGTCTTTGATACCAAAAGTGTTATCGCTCAAAATTGGGAGCAAAAGTCAAGCAGGAGAGGATTTTCATGTTTATGTAGTGATACCAAGGTGACCCGAAGGACAAAGACATAAATTCAGCCCAAACAAAATTCAAGATACTTGGAAGTTCGAAGTGCATGTTAAATCCCTCCAACATATTTTTTGTCTCAAAAAGCGAAAAACCAAGTCTCATGTCACATTCCAACGTCATACACAAGCGTGGCTACGCACGCAAGCTTACAATCCGAGTATTTTAATACTCTAAACTCTTTTCGTGTAGCTTGAACTCGACTTGCTTTCAATGAAGTCGATTTCGGGTAATTGGTTAATCAAATTTCCCGCAGTTCACGAGGTATGTAGGAGCCATTTTTCAAGGATATCAATAATGTAATCAAAGGTAAAAGGTATAAAATAGCTACATGTTTTTTGAAATTGTCCGTTTAGAACTACTTATTTTTTTATTGTCTTACTTTACCAATGAACTTTCAAAATTTGTTCAGATATCACCCACATGACCAGAATTTTGAAAGTTCATTGTTGTAGTAAGGTAATAAAAAGTAAGTTATTCTAGGTGGACAATTTCGAAAAATACATGACAATTTTATAGTTTTTACCCTATTAATTATTGCACATAAATCATTATAAATAGATGTGTGTTCATGGGACACAGGCTAAAAATATGGTATAAATGTTGTTAGAGATCGACAAAATGTCTACTTAAAAGGCTGACATCGACCCAGTGTATTATTCGTGTTTCGATTATAAAACATGGACTAAAAGATACTATCGAGCACATAAAATGTAGACAATTGTGCTATTTTTGTCACTTTATATAGAAAGTTAGTTAAATTAAAACTTATGGGATCTTTATTGGTTTCAATTTGCGCTATTTGGAAAAGTCTTTCCACATGAAGTAAGAGTAACACATAAGGTAACCGTTTAATGAATATCATGCACATCGCTCTCTCGGTAAGGTTAACCTCCTATACTTGATCTCCGCACTTGTTCACTAATTATGATGGTTCGCCAAAGCCTCTTTCCTCCCCCCTTCGTTTCAATTTAAGATCCCGATTTTTCTTAAATGTTAACCATACAATGATAAACTAATGATAAACTTTTCTATTACTGTTAGATACATAATAAAACATCTTAAGAAATCTTATATTTAAAAAGCATCAATTTTTCAATTTAATAAATAAAACTAAGGCAACTCAAAAAACTGATTTCATAAAATATTTTAACTAGCAATAGCAAAAAAAGAAAAGAGACTACAATAATGTAGGCCTTCCATTTTATAGCAACCTCCTCTACCCGTGTCTATTTGGCCATGGGGCGATGCGGGATCACGGATGTGAACATAATTGTTTCAAATGGAAACATATCAACCATGCCATCTAACAAAAAGACAAACCAGTAAGGGGTGAAACTCACAGATTCAATATGTCGTCGGGGTATGAGCATATGGCCTTCTTGACGATATAGTTTCTCATTTCCCGAGAGCTTGGAATGCATTCGAAAGGTTAACAAAATATCGTTGAAATATTGGGATCATTATTCTCCCAAATTTTTTGAGCATGATTTGCGAGGGCACATGCATAGTTACCCCATTGGAGTCACTTCAGATGGAGAGGTGACTAACTTCCCGGGGTCCACGCTCTTTCCGAACACAAAGGCCCAGGTTTTGGAGTCACTTCGGTCTGCAATTATATATATATACTAAACATCGGGGAAGAAAACAGTAACAAGCACGCATTAAATGCAAACTTTCCCAACTTGGCAGAAATAGCCCCTGAGGTTCAAGTGGTAGCAAAATAAGTCTGCATCATTAATTGCTAACTATAGCAATCTGGCAAAAATAGTCCCTAAAGTTTAAGGGGCGTTGCAAGGTAAGTCCTGTAGAATTAATTGCTAACTATAGAAACTTGGCAAAATTAGTCCCTAAGGTTTAAGTGTCGCTACAAAGTAAGTCCTTTGAAGCCAATCCCGCTGCATCGCGCGGGTTTCCACACTCGTTTGGAACTAATAAGCATCAACAATCCTATAGGTAACATAATGTCACATACGCTAAACAAACACATAATATAGCATAAGGAGAACCCCACTTCACCGTGCCTATAAATCTTTAGATACCCTAAGAATTGAGAGCTAGACTGTTTAGTATCAGTTCCCTTGCCATTTAAACCAGTTTGGTATGAAAGTGCACTTAACTTAGTGATTCACGTTTAACTTCTTGCATAAAGAGTTGCATTTCTTTCGGTTAAAAGTATAAAATCCTACAAGTAAAGTCCAGTTTTGAACTGAACCGTTCTTATATACCGACCAGCAACTAGACGTACATGACTGGGAGTAGTCCGGTTTCAGCTTTTTGATTTGCGTAGAGTTTTGCACAAGCCTATCCTACAAAAAGTTCATTCCTAGGGTGTTTGGGATTGCTTAAGCAGGTTAAGTTAATGTGCTAGTTACTTGCTCTAAAAACCAGCAATTTCTATCCAAACACTTAAAACCGCTTATCTGCATGTAAAAGACCAACAAATTTGTAAACACGTAATTCTTAACAAACTCATGATACCACATAGATTCGTCCAAAATATCATAACCGCCTTCAACTTCGAGAGGTTCGATTGAAGAGGTCCAGGTGTTGAGGTAGCTACATGCTAGTTATACTTATAATCAGGTGTTTGATGTAAGGGTTCTTAGTTGTGGTGGCTAACGGGTAGCTGGTAGTGGATTAAAAAAACTTGTTGAAATGATGGTTCAAAGGTTGTAAATAAGAGTTCATGAGGGGTTCTCAAAGGTCCAAGCAAAATAAAATGGTGGAGAGAGAGAGGTCCACATAGAGAACCTTTTTTTTTTTTTTTTTTTAAATAACATAGAGGACCTTATCTAGTTTCAATCATAGTTTTGCACAAGCCTATCCTAGCAAAAACAAGAGCTAAACACGTCTGAAGTCACATTTCACTATGCTTAAACTTGAAAACAATTTAAATTTAAAGTAGTAATCAAATTCCATTTTAGTTTATAGTTGAATGGTTAGAACATGTAACTCGAAAACTTTAAATCAAAACTCAAAATCAAAGAAATTTAGTTAAAGTTACCAACTTTAACTAAGCAAATCTCATACCTCGAACCGTAACTCAATACCCATATCTTTGTTGGTGGGGAAGGGGGTGTTTGGGATACGTTATTTTTCAAGCTTATGGGCTTAATTTGATTTTGAAAAAGCGCATAATCTCATAAGAAATAATCTCTTTTTACGTGTTATTAAGATAAAATAAGATATAGCATGTGTTGTATCCTCGTAATTCTTTTATTTTATTTCTTGAACGGCTTCATCCTCGCAATTAAACTTGTTTATTGTGGTTCATTCTGGTTATCGTAAGTCCTTGAGTATTTAAGTATAGCGAGACACACTTTTTGATATGTTGTGTTTTATTGTGTATAAGATTCTAAAGATTATGTTGTTACATGTCAATACATCATTACTTATTAAAAGTCGATAATGCCAACTTGTCTTATTATAGTAAGGGCTATTATATATTAAAGGATGCTGTGCCATAGTTCACACATCTAAGTAAGGGTGAGCATTCCGACCGAACGGACCGGACCGACCGAAGGACCGACCGGACCGGTCCGGACCGAGACCGGACCGACCACATTCGGTCCGGTCCGCGGTCTTGGCATTTGGGCTAATTCGGTCCTCGGTCGGTCGGTCGGACCAAAACCGAAGGATTTAGGCTAATTTGGACCGGACCGACCGAATGACCGACCGGACCGGACCGACCACATTCGGTCCGGTCTTGATCTAGGGTTTATGCCGAAGTCGGTTTTCGGTCCGGTCCGGTCTTGGCCGGTCCGGTCCGGTTTTGAGACCATGCACAGCCCTACATCTAAGTAGGGGTGAGCATATGACCCGATTGAACCGGACCGACCGAAGGACCGACACGGACCGAGACCGGACCGACCACATTCGGTCCGGTCCGCGGTCTCTGCTTTTGGGCAAATTAGTCCTCGGTCCGGTCCGGTCCGGACCAAAACCAAACGAATTTGGCCTTGTTGGACCGGACCGCACCGAAGGGACCGGACCGACGCCACGGACCGAGACCGGACCGACCACATTCGGTCCGGTCTCGGTCTTGGCTTTTCGCCGAACTCGGTTTTCGGTCCGGTCCGGTCCGGTTTTCCGACCGTGCACACCCCTGCATCTAAGTATTAGAAAAGTTAAAGGTTGCTCAATAGTCAAAATGTAATCTCATATATCATTTACCTTAGTTATGATTGAACATTTGTAAAGTGACAATTATGTTGTTTTATAGGAAAAAAGTTTGAGTCCGTTTGGTTGGGGGTAATGAAATAAAAGAAAGGGATTTTTTTGGAAAGTTAATTGTTTGGTTGACGTGAGTAATGCATTGATAGTAAAAATTGTTTCAGAAAACCATTCAATTCATTCCATATAAAATAGGTGTCTTTCTTCTCTCTCCTATTATAATTATTTTTCTGTCATTTTTTCTTTTTCTTTTTTCACATTTTATTCTCTCTAATATACTATTCAAATGATATTTAATATATAAAATTTATTATAAATTATTTTTAAATAAATATAATTTCTCTCTCCTAAACCTACCCCAAATCCAAATTTTATATCAAATCCAATTCCTAATCCAAACCCATTTATAAACCACACGGACCCTAATTTTTTTTGTATTGTCAAGATTGACGATTGTACAATCTTTTATATGACATATATACTTTAAAATATAGTGATAGAACTAGATGTGATTGATGTATCTGATGCAAGTCATGGCATATTTTTATCTCGAGCACTTACATAGTTAATGCTGATATGAAGTTTTGAACCATAGTTGCAACAATGATAGGAACAATAATTAATTTGGACTTTGAAATGTATCTATGCCATGAGTTAGATCAATATATATCTCATATTTGTCATATATCTAATAAATTAATCTTAGCCATTTATTTTTTATCAAAATTAATAAAAGAAACCATTTTCACCATTTTTTTAAAAACATCATATCTTGCAAAAGGTAAATCTTCAAACTACAAAAAATACACCATCGTGACGACAATTAAATTATCATTCTATAGATATACACTTCTTTATATTTTCGACAAACTTATTTTTTCAAAAATTCCGCCCAACAAAATCACTTATAATTTGTAAAATCATATATGATTTTCAAAAATCATATGTGATTTGTAAAAATCAAATCACATGTGATTTTTTCAAATCATATATGATTTTTACCAATCATATATGATTTGCGAAAATCATATATGATTTGTAAAAATCGAATCACATATGATTTTCACAAATCATATATGATTTTTCTGGACCGAAATTTTGAAAAAAAAAAATCGTTAAAAATCTATAGAATTGCATATCTATAGAAAGATAATTTAATTCTCGTCGCGATGGTATGATTTTTTTCGCGTAACGATTAACCGTTTGCGAGATATTTAATTTTTAAAAAAGGGTGAAAGTTTATTTTAATTTTTATTATTACCATAATGAGTGGCTATGAATGGTTCATTGGATTTATGATAAATTTGAAATCTATATTGAATTTTTGCTTGAATGCCATATGTCTGACAATGATTATAAGGTTGGAGATGGCTACTACCTTTTGACACGCAAAAAGAAAGGAGGTATTGCATTTATCCCACATAGGTCAAACAACAAAAATGTTGCTAGGTTATATATTGAGGTGATTGTTCTTTATTCAAGTTGATGTTAACACATTGTTATTCTTGATAAAGGTATGTGAGGGTTTAATGTTATTAAAAGGGTTAATTCCATATATGTCCAATTCAAACTTTAAAATGTCATATTTACCCACCTAAATATCATAATGTCATATATACCCGATTTAAACACCAAATTTGTCATATTCACCCATTTTATTATAAAATAATTAAAAATTAAACTTTCATCATTAAATTCCTATTATACCCATACAATAAGAATAACATCATTCAATAATCATAAATTATGTGATGTTTTACCATTCAATCCAAATATTCTTAGAATGCTACTACTATTATAATATCAGAAGATGAGGAAACAACGCAAACTCTCATTAAATTGTGAACCAAATAATCATGTGAGAATTGCTTAGTTTAGATGATTTTATTAGAGGTCTAGTGGTTGTGGGGCGGTTCCTAAATGAACGAATACAAGTGCATAGAACAAATATGCGGTTTACTCCAATGATGTTTGATGTTTTTTTATTTATTAAGATCATGTTCCATATTTATTATCTACATATTTTATTACGTATGAAATTGTTGTTTAGTTGTGGGGTTAGATAAGTTAGCATAGGTCCTCGACGTTGCTTGTTTACTATTTAATAATGGAGGTAGATGTAAAGTGAAACCGTGGAATGCCATGGTATAGTTTTATGTTTCTGCGCGCTCTCTTTGTTGCAAAAAAAAAAATGATGGTTACTTGTATAGTACTGCTTGTTAACACATTGTTATTCTTGATAAATGATTGTTATTCTTGATAAAGTGAAACAAGCAACGTCGAGGACCTATGCTAACTTATCTAACCCCACAACTAAACAACAATTTCATACGTAATAAAATATGTAGATAATAAATATGGAACATGATCTTAATAAATAAAAAAACATCAAACATCATTGGAGTAAACCGCATATTTGTTCTATGCACTTGTATTCGTTCATTTAGGAACCGCCCCACAACCACTAGACCTCTAATAAAATCATCTAAACTAAGCAATTCTCACATGATTATTTGGTTCACAATTTAATGAGAGTTTGCGTTGTTTCCTCATCTTCTGATATTATAATAGTAGTAGCATTCTAAGAATATTTGGATTGAATGGTAAAACATCACATAATTTATGATTATTGAATGATGTTATTCTTATTGTATGGGTATAATAGGAATTTAATGATGAAAGTTTAATTTTTAATTATTTTATAATAAAATGGGTGAATATGACAAATTTGGTGTTTAAATCTGGTATATATGACATTATGATATTTAGGTGGGTAAATATGACATTTTAAAGTTTGAATTGGACATATATGGAATTAACCCTTTTAATAACATTAAACCCTCACATACCTTTATCAAGAATAACAATGTGTTAACATCAACTTGTTTAACATAATTGTACAATATATTTGCTACAAAAGAATAAACTGTGTATGTATAGATGAGAATGATTTTATCATATTATTAGGGGTATAATAGGAATACAATGATGTAAACTTACTTTTAGTTGAATTTATAATGAAATGGGTATATTTGACAAATATAATGTTTATATTGGGTGTATATGGTATTATGATATTTAGTTAGGTAAATATGGCATTATAAGGTTTAATTGGGACATATATGGAATTAACCCTTATTAAAATTAAACCTTACCTTCATATATTCATTAGCATAAAAATTTGTATAGATTGTTGACCTTTTTTTTTTTTTTTTTTTTTTTTTCATATTATCTTATTGTTACTATTATAAAAATAAATGGCAAATATATTTCATGTGCTAATTCCAAGAATAATGGGTGACACAATTGTAAATTGCGTTGGAATAAAGAAAGGGTATGAATAGGTTCTCCAATAAGAAAATTGCATCATATACTATCTTAAATAATAGAGATCATTTTAATAATTAAAACGTTTTGCTAATTATAAGGCAATGCGTTATGGTTAAGTCTACTAGATCTAAAATAACTACTACTATAACTGAAGTCAAAATTTGTATTCAAAATACAATATTCCTTGCTAAAAATGCGTTTCTTTTCGTCCAAGCATCCGGAAAACCCATTGGCTCAATAGAAATATTTTGCGGATAAAATGTCAAGGGTTCGAGTCGCGCCTATTGCTCACTCTAGTTGATGCCCCAATGGGCTAAGAGAGTTGTCGGAGCTATTTCTTGTGAGGTGGATAATGACTGATGTCAAAAAGCACCAAAAGTCAGAGTGTTTCCGCTAATTCACACTTTTTTTAAAGGTATACTTGCTATGAGTTCATATAGCTTATTACCACAATATCAACAACTAATGATCGAAAATATCTTTACTTGAAGGCAGTTGCCGCTTTACAGTTTTACTCAAGTGAGACAAAGGAGACTGGAATTTAATGTGCAGAAACTCGGAAAGACGGATACACTACAAAAATTTTGCCATTTAGTGACGGAAACATTTTATGACTGATGATTAAAAACGTCAATAAAGCCATCACTTTAGTCGGCTAATAAAAAACACTAGAAGGCAAAGAAAAGGTAACGAAAAAGGTATATAAACAAACTTCCACGTGCAAGGCACATTACATCCCATCTCAAAAAAAAAAAAATAATAAAAAAAATCTAACAATTCAACACCTTCACCTCCGGCCACCTTACTCGCACCGTCTCCGGTAATCTTTTCCGCTTATCTCACCGTCTACGGTCATCTTCTCCGGTTATCTCACCGTCTACGGTCATCTTCTCCGGTTATCTCACCGTCTCCGGTCATATCACCGTCGCCGAAGGTATTATTTCTCTAATTTTTATCGATTTGTTTAAATCACACCTTTCCTTTCATTTTAATTTGATCTAATTTTTTACACAAACAAACAATCTTTGATGTGTTATAATAGTTAGGGTTTCATTTACACTGATCCAATAATCGCTTAATTCGAGCTTATTTCGAGCTGAATTTGTTAGTTTAATCTCTGATTCACAGTATTTTGATGATTAATTTGTATAGTTTTTGTTTGATAATTGATCGATGTATGTGTTTAGGTTATGAAATTGAGGAATTATTATACCTGATCGTTATTTGTTGCTAGAGTTAGGTTTATGTTTAGCAAGGAGCTTTTAAGTGCATTTAGGAGCATTAAGCATTTAGCGTTTGGCTTTTAAAATTGAAAGATAGTTTGGCAATGAGCATTTAGGATTTCGTTGGTTTCAGTTTTGAGGCCTTGGGGAGAATATTTATTGATAATTTTTTAATGTGTATGATCCTTTAGATTTAGGATTAGTTTACGGAATGATTTTATATTTGAGAAGAGATGTTGCTTATCATGTGCGTTGATTGATTATCGTGTTATAAGATATGGATATAGTGTTATATGTATTTTGTAACAAGAGAAGTGCACAATTGACTTATTTGACCAGAAATAGTTCAGACTTTTCGTATTGGAATAAGGCTTGTGGGCTACGTTGCCTACATCTCAATGGTCATAGTCTATGGGCCTTCTTCTTTTTGTTCTTAACTTCTTCTGCATAAAGTTTGAGAAGCTTTGTTATTCAACATTCCCATTCTCACACTCCTTTGTTCTTGTTCACTCCCGATGAATATAAATATTTTTGTTGGCACGCATAAACTATAATCCTGGGAATATAAGGGGCTGATTTTTAGAATTTTCAAGTTAAACGTAGGATGAAATTTATGTTTAGATTTCCTTAAAGGCTAATCGATCACATGCTTGCTTCCTTTATTTGTCACATTAGTTATTCTCCTTTGGTATGAAAATTGTCAAGTTAGATGGTAGCTTTAATGTCCTTGCAGATAATATCTGGCAAAATTATAAACTAGAAGTTGTACTAGTTAAAGTTGAATTAGTATATGCTTAACGAGGTTTAAATCACACCTATATTGCTATAAAAAATAAGCAGATTATATTAGATTCATCAGCTAAATTTGCAATCTCCAGAACAATAGAAAAGGCGAGTAAAAAAGCTCGTAATGAAAAAATAAGCAGATTATTCACATGCTCTGTATTAACTTAATATTCTCGCTTTGTATATATAATATCTTCATCGGACGTGTATGCTATTCCATATGTGTGGATGTGCATGCTTATAACATTAGAAGGCTAGATGTTGAAAGAGTGTTGAATTAGATGTAATTTGAACTGAGCAAGACTCCATCTTTTTTGCATTCTTTGGTTTTTATTTTAATTCATTTAAAGTGGTACAATTGTCCATAAGTATTTTCCTTTCTGAATGTTATCTCTTTACCATATATTTAAGCCTGCCATCATATGAAAAAATTTACCAAAGGGTTATGGGTACAAGTGTCACTTGAGACAACAGGGGTATTATTAGGTGTTTGAAAAGTGTGTTGTAAGTCTTCACCTTTCAAAACAAATACATGAGATCTTCTTAATGACAGTGAAATATCAGACTCAATAGTCTATACCATTTTAGGTGCTAATGTGATATAGATGGGGAAGTCCTTACATGCTCCTTGAAAAGTTCAAAATAAGAAAACTAAAATTATAATCAGCTTGCTTAAAAATGTCTTCAAGTAATACGATTCATTATGGCTTCAACTTGCTTAGCACAGAACACTTGTGTTTATAATAATGGAGTTGAGAACGTCTTTGATGTCCCATAAGACTATGGGGTTCATCTTTAGTCTCACCACCTAGTGTCAGATTTTGTTTTTAATTCTTGTTTCTGTACTCCCCAGATAGACATGTCATGAAACCTCTTTGGGTATCCATTGAGTTTGATAGTTATCTATTCTAGATTTTGTTTTTGTGCCATTAGCTTACTCTCATTATCTGACAGTTATCAAAAATCTGCAGGGGGTGGTCAAGAAGACGAGTCATATTTGAAGGGATTAGCATAGATTTTGCAGACTAGTTATATTAGATGAAACGGTTACTGCTAGTTATATTACTGCTTTTCAGAGTATTACTACTGCCAAAGTCTCATTTGCTCTTGTTATATCTTCTTTACTTACTTTTATTAATTTACCTTTTTAATGTCTTCTGTAGATTTGCAGCTGTTTGATGCAGTTCTTGTAGAGCATTAAACGTGTCCTTGATAATTTGCAGAAGAAACTTGATGAGGTAAGCAGGGGTACAAGGGATTAAAATTGATCTGTGTTTCTGTGTCATAACTCATAGGCCATTTTAGGCAATATAATGCTCTTTTCTGATGAATAAAACCTCTTGCTTACAGCCTTCCCTGTCATAACTCATAGGCCATTTGTTTGACGATAACCCATCAACCTCGACATCCATAACACTTATGTTCTACTGATAATGTGTGTGTCCTCTATGGACTTAACAATTGCTTACTGCGATGGTACAGGCTCTTTTGCACCGACATTTACTAAAAGCTACAGCTGCTCCTATGGTAGACATGGTCTTATCAAATATGGTAACATATTTGAACTCTGCATCTTACTTTAATTACCTCATAGCCTACACGTTTAACCTAAAAGACTGGCATGATTCTGGTCCTCATCAGGATATGCTTATTAAGTTGAAAAATGGTGACGATGTTCAAGATGTCAACGACGCAGAATGTGCTCCACTTAGCTCTAGGGATCGAATTGCTCTGGTATGATATATGTTATATTGTTGTAATTTCTCAGCTATTGTGTCTATATACTTTAGATCCTTTTTGCTTTTTCAATCTTGTTGTGATTATATTATTAATAGATCTTTTTGTTGTATGGTAATAGGCAAATTAATTTGACGGGCCTCTATCTGTAAAAGCTAATGCCGTTGTTAAAGCTTTGGATTTTTTTAAATAGTGGAAGGTCAGTCTCTATTCAGAAACTCTATTCATTACTTTTGAATAGTGGATTTTTTTCTTCACATCCTGATAAAGCAATGTGTAGATAAAGCAATATTTGCAACTGAAGCTCTGTTTGTGCCTTACGCTATTCCTGTAATCACTAAACCTTAAGAAGAAGGGGTTATCCGCAAACACTGATAGATTTAAACCAAGTAGTTATTCGTTCTTTGCCACTCCACCTTATTAGTGTTTTCTGAAATTGTTATGCTAGATTAATTAACTTGATTGGTTCTACTCCACTTTAAGTGACTTCTTTAAAGGCATAGAATTTAATGTTTTCTCTATTGTTTTTGTGACAGCACGTTGACGCATATATAATGAGCTTATGTAAGTATTTGGTTTTTTGTATTAGTTATATTGATACTGATCCTTATTATTTTGACTTTTCCAGTAACAAGATTTGACCACTTACTGTTTTACACAGCTTGGGTGACAACATGTGGGATGATGGGAACTCACTTGGTCCTAAAGAGGTTCACAATTATCTAACCCGCATGATGTACAATCGCCGGAACAAGTTCGACCTGTTATGGAATTCGCTCGTACTTGGTGGCTTAAAAAATGGGCAGAAGTATCTTCGATGTGTATGTTCTTTCGTATAATTTTGTTAAATAATTTTCAGAAAATCTGGCAAACTTGAACCACTCACTTATGAGTAGTTCAGTTTCAGTTGTGTATCATCTCAAATGGATCAAATAAGCCTTGTAGCTAAAACGCAGTGGGTCAAATGGGTTAAAACGGCAAAAGTCTATATCTAATTGTACAACCTCCTATATTGCAGTAATTTAGAATCTTATAGTAATGGTATCATTTATATGATCATAGGTGCGTATTAGTAAATTAATTGCCAAAAAATGGCAGTAGAAATGGGAAAAATGCAGTGGGGATGGAAAAATGATTGTTCAAGACTTTTAGTGTCTGATATAATTCAGTCACTAAGAAACTGTTTTAAGTTTTTCTTTTGGAACCTATAGTGACACATAACAGTCAGACACGAAATGTAACAGAACTTTTGTGACTGATATCAAGCGTCAAAAAAGACCTTTAGTGATGGGTCCGTTAGTGTCTCTTTTTCTTTCAGTGGGAGAAGGCCAAAATGCCTTTAGTGACTGATTTTATGCTTTTTCTGACACTTTTTTTCAGTCACTAAATGTCATTTATCTTGTAGTGATATAAGACTATTTCATAACATCAACACATATCAAGGGCATGTAGTCATGTCGTGTGCAAAGCGATTTTTTGTTTGTACAAATCACATCTCTTCAAATAATCACAGTTGTGCCTAATTCAACAATATATGACTAAAAAAAGGTTTCAGAAAGAAAATGAAGTCAATAAAATGAACTATTAACTATTGCCTATGGTATCTTACCTTCCAATTCATGCTCATCAATCTACATGGAACCATGACAAATTTCTCCACAACTCCACCAGATTTACGAGAAATTAATGACCTTCACAATAAATAAATAAAAGAATTCACAGAAAATCTTAAATGTTATTGACATTATGCAAAGTAAGCAAGGTTTGTTCAATGATAAGAGTGTGAAACTAGTCTTCAAAAGCTCATTGGACAGATTTTTATAGCAACTTTTCCTTAATATATTTGATGGTTTACAACAAACAAGATTTATCAGTTATATCCTATCATTTATAGTCTAAAATATTTAAAGGAACATCCAACTATTTCACAGAAATATTTATTTCTCTTTCAATATCAGAATGCATAAATACTTAGTTTCATATCGAATCATGTTCATATAGTTTAGGTTCATTACATTGATGAAATCATATCAATTTACAACTAAGCATAAAATGAGTCATCATATAGCAAGAGAAAATTTAAGTAGTTCTGGTGCTCGTGTCCATTTATATGACACTGTTAACAACTTTTATAACTGATTACTGTAGAAATTATATATAAAATTGTTTGATGAAGTTGATAGCAAGTGAGTGAAAGAATTTAAAGGTGTTGTATGCTACCAAACAAGTTATCAATGAAATTGTGAATTTATGTATTGCGTGATATGATTTGATATTATATATTTCAGTACTTTGTCCCACATATATAGAAAGTAAAAGTGATGAGGTCTTTATAACTCTCAATTGTGATTAACAAGTAAATGGTAAGTGTACTGCACAACAAAAATTGTTTGTTGTGCTTATTCTTAGTTTGTCTTTTTTTCTTACTACATCTATATATATATATGAGGCTACACATGCCACGTGTATAATGCTTACGAGGCATTTTAATGTTGACATGGCGCGTATATAATGAGGTGGAAATAGTGACTAGGCATAACATCCAGCTACATATTAAAAAAATTGTCAATTTCAAGGTTCGAACTCTGCTCTAGACGTCCACACAGGAGCGCCTCAACCAGTGGAGCATACAACAAGCTGTGATACAAAATTGCATTCTCTAATTGATATTCAACCAAAACCATTGCCAGTTTCCCTTCGCCTTTCATTAATATCAGTTAAAACTGTGTAACCGCCTCCCCAAATCACGCATTTTCTAATAATCTATACCATGTTTGACCCAAATTCAAATAACCTAAATTTATGATATTGTTTCAATCTTCTCTCTCAATCACAAACAAATCACTCATCAAATTAAACCCACGATCATCAAACTAAAACCAAAACCCTAAATAATGGGATTCAAAAAACACGCACAAAGATCTGGTACTATCATCCACTGATCCGAGGTATCTTTTTAATTAACATATGTAAGGTCATTCTTATTTTGATTTTTGGTCTGACTGAATCAAATTAGGTTAGCCGATCAGCTTTTGTGTATGATCAATTGAGGATTAGTTTTGTATACATTTATGGATTTTGATTGTTAATTTACATGTAGTTACAAGTGTAAATACTTCTCAAAATTTTCGAGTCTTCTTTGCAAGGTTGGCAGAAGAAATGGAAGTCACTCTTGGGGAGGAAGTGGAATTTTGTAAATACTCAGTAAGTCTTTATTTGAAGTGGAATTATGTATTCATAGACGCTATATGAATAGGATGGATTGCATAAGTCATGCATGTTTACACACTATAGCTTTAGTTCTTGTGTTTGTTCATTCCAATGGAGAGTTACTTAGAGAAATGATGGATTATCCTCTTATAAGCAAGTACAGGTGTTGGTTATAACTGACTATTCCTTGTAATATCACATTTTTTGAGCTAAGGGTGAACGATCCATAGTGAGGGGAACATGAGTCACATTTATTGCAATGGTTACAATGGTTTTGTTTTGCATTTTAGCGACCTCTATTTTTGTTACTTGACATCAATATGTTGTTTTTCAATGTGATTATGGTAGATGAAGCTCTTGAGATCCCTTTGAACTGTATATTGTTGGGTCTCCTGAAAAAGGTAATCGAAAATGATTCAAGATCCATTTCAACCATCTAAAACATGTATAACTATTGTCATGTTAATCCGCTAACTACTCATTTCATAGATACAACGATGTATTTATATATTTGATCAAATCAAGTAGGCTTTAAGAAAGGAATGCTAATATGACTACAAAACTATATCATTATTAAATATATGTTACCTTTTCTATGAAGTGATTAGAATGTTTTGAGCATTAAACTACTTGGCTTTAACTTTCAACTGTTTCCTTTTAGTCAAATCCTTTAGCTTAAATTTAATTGGGTTAATCTATTAAATCACCTATTAGATCATTTTTTTATCGGTTGGGTCATGTGATTGAATAGGATCAGATGCTCATATCTAGACTGAGGCATCATGTAATGTCTTGATAAGATGAGACTGGTGCATTTTCTTCGTGTCGCGATTTGGGCATAAAGTTACATATTGTCATAGTCATCCTATGTTTCCTTTTATTATGGGCTGCAAAATTTGTGTTTTGTTAGTTTTTGAAGGACATTTAGACATTAGTCCTAATCTTTTATCAAGTTTGAATGAATATTTTACAGCATGTATTTCATTGAATAACTAACAACTTTTTTCTTATCAAGTCTTACAAATTTCTCCTTATTTGGTCTCGCAAACTCGCGGGGTCCAAGTGGATATAGCACCCAGTTCACAGTTTGTATATAAATTGCTCCAAGAAAAGTAATATAAGCTGTTCTTCTCCTTTATCATAATAATTGCATTGGTGGCATCATAACAAAATTGGTTTCTTTTTCTTTTGTTTTGTTTTTGAGAAAAGGTGTTTTAATTTTGTTTCAGATATTATCACAATGTAAAGATAAAGCGATCAATTGGGAGAAGGCTCTCGATTAAATGAGCCCAATTAAGGTGTGTGAACATCGCCTTATTACTTTATCATACGGCCTGATTTTATTCTTCTGTTTAACATGCCCTGATCACTATCGGATCGAGTATCCATAAATATTAGTTAGCATCCAGGTTTTTTATGCAAAAACCTTATATTTATGTCATAGTGATACAAGGCCCTCATGTGCTAAAGTTTGCTTTTTGCTAGCTATATCAGTAAAATATAGATAAACTTAAGGTTTTCTACTTTAGCTCTCTTTATGATTCACATTTGATGCTTAGTAACTATTCATTGGTGTTCTAGGAGTCGTGAATACATTGCAAGTACCATAAAAAGGTAAGGATTCTTTCTATCATGATCATTTTTTGTTTTTCCGGTTGTGAACATATTAGTTTTTTTGACAAGTGATATCTTGACGATTTGACAACAGAACACATCGGATAAATATTCAAGTAAAAGAAGAGAGTTCATGGGAGGGTATGAAAACACATTTGTATCTTATGTTTTTCTATTTTTTAAGATGGTTTTTGTAAAGTGATTATATTGAAAAATCATTTTCAGTAAAAATGTAGTGTAGTAGATACTGTTTGGGTTTGCCCCCCTGCTGTTTAGAAGTTGTAATGGATAAAATAAGGTTATATAAGTAACTTTACTCAACCTTTTGATAATTAATATTGTTGCAACCGTTATTAAATTGATTTATTTCACTCTAGAATAATCATAAATTGATTTATTTCACTCTAGGACAAAAGTGGAATTACGCGTAAGGCAGGCAGAGACAAACAGAATGAGAATCTTGAAAGCGTATAGGCAAAGCAGGGCGACTTTAAGGGAAAGAACATCTCAATCTCTTTTAAGGAGTATTGCTTGAGAGAGTAAGTATAAAGGCGTGTTTGTCTGCTATCTCTCGTAAGGCGGTAAAAGAAGAAAAGATTAGGATTATTGAAAGCGACATGGAAAAGCACATGCTAGCCTTTTACAAGTCGAGCGGTAGCAAAACGGTTGCCAAATCTGTTTTGTGCCAGAGAAATAGAAAGGAGGAGACAGAGAGATTTTGGAAGAAAAACTACAAAGGGTATATTTCTCTTTGATTTTATTGCTCTTCAATGTATTCATGTTTTTTGTTTCTGAACTTAGCTTTCACAATGTGCTGGTATGCAAGCAAAGAGACAGAGAGCAGAATATCGATCACGAGAGCAAAGCTACATAGTTCTGTTGGCGTCTATTAGACCAAGAAAATGCAGAATCAAGCTGACCAACTTTCTAGAAAATTAGCAAGGTACATCTTTTAATATACCAATAATTTAGTTTTAGTGACATGCACCGAGTTAAAAATGCAAGATGACACATGAAGGAGATAATACTGATTTGACCCATGATATGAGAGCTATTCAGATTCAGGTTTGACTGCTAGCCCGATTGGTGGGTTGGTAACGACTTATAACAGATTTGGGTTTGAGTGCGATTTACCTTTACTGTCTTTGTTTAATGCCATCAGAATTGTTGCGGTGCATATACACTTTAACAAGAATGATAAATTAAAAACACTGTTATTCAGGTAGCTACTAACATTTTTGAGGGATTGTTTAAAGATAGGACACAAATACATTTATGTTTTTCTTATGCTTTATAACGGAAATGAAAGTTTGCCAAACTGAGTAAAGACTGATAAATCCATATAGGTTCATGATAATTCGGACATGCTTAAAAGGCTTCAACATTCAAGCACCTAAAAGCTAGAATTAGGGTATCACCTTGATGCTCACACTTTTGCTTTCCTTCTTATAGGGCAAAGGATCACTCAACGTTATCGCGGTGACTTGAATTACAGCATATGTAAGTGAAATTATCATTGTGTTATGTGAAAAAGTAGAAATTATAGCATATGTAAGTGAAATTATAATTGTGTTACTGTGCAGCGGCTTGAATTATAGCATATATGTAAGTGAAATTATCAGCGTCTAAAACACAGTTGATGGTGCGGCATGGAAAGCGGTCGATGGTGATCGTTCGCCTTGAATTATAGCATATGAAAGCTATCTATTTGTATATTGTTTGGTGTTCGTTTCGCTATTTTTTTATTTTTTGATATTTTTCTTTTACCAAACTAAATAAGGGACCAAAATAAGTAATTTAAATAAAAACTAAACTTTGAAACGCTTGGGAATAAGCTGTTTCAGCGCTTTTTCCAACGAACTTCAAGGGTCGTTTGGTTTAGTGGCAGTCATGAAAACATTAATAAGCTAAAAAGAATCCCTTTGTTGCTGCTGCTGTAGCAGTGGGATAAACAGCCCACGATGGGATTTTGCACTTAAAAATAAGCTAACCTACCAACTTATAAGGCTGAAATAAGCTTAACCAGTTAAACTTCATGCACCCTAGAACATAAAAAGCCACTTTGGATAAGTCATCAACCTTATTTGAGCTATGAGGGCTGAGAAAGGGACATATTTTGAGCTTAACGGTTAAACTTCATGTCCCTTTACGCTACAATAATAGACAATTGTTTTCATCAGTGGCTTCAAATTTCTGATGAAAACAATTCGACTGGTATTCTTTTTTGGTATTGAATTTTTATATTTTCTTTACTATTGTAAGTGTTTATTATGATGTAGGTTTAGCTTATAATTTTAGATTAGTGGGCGATTAATTGGTTTTATTTTTTGTTTGTGGATGCATTAGTTATCTTGATGTGGGTTAAGGGTGGAAATAAGAAGACGACAACATTTGTGATTAACCACTCTTCGATCTCGCCTCACAAAGCTCCAGGTTGCTTCAAATTGATCATTTTTACCATCTCACAACAATAGTTAGTCTTTCTGATATGTTTTCCATTAGTCAAATGTACCTTGATAATAGTCAGTGTATCGTTCAATGTATAGATAAGTATTGCTCATAATTTTCAGGTGGTAAAACAATTTTGGTAACGCAATGACATGATGGGTGCTATTAGTGCTTGCAAAAGTTGCGGATCATGCTGTGAGTGTTCATTTTTGTTTTCTGTATTCTGATAGTTTGTGGTGTTAAATTTCTACCTTCGATGCTCAAGCCTCTAACTTATGTTCATTTCTATATTCAGGTACAAGCAAATGTAATTAGTGTTATGCTAAACAACATCGAGTCTTTGACATTAGATCTGTTCTCTTTGACATTAGACCAACTAAATCCTCATTGGACGGTGACGTGGAAGATGTTCGGTTAATATCAATAGATACCACAATATGTTGTTGAAGCTTGTAATGATTTTATTTTCTATTATTTTAAAATATGTACTCATTCATTCACAAGCAAACAATTGTCACGACCTCTGATTCTTAATACTCCTTACATTCTATTCCACACAAATATTAGTATACAAATTCTAACAAATAATATAATGAAGCTAGCCCGCCCATTCGGGCGGGCTATGAAGCTAGTTAAATATAAACAACTTTATTATATTTGTTTCTTTACGCATACTTGTTTCACGAAATATAAACATAACATACAATTTCTATCAACGAGTGTTTTTCTGCGTGAATTGCAGCGGGTAAACCTCACCTATACTATTTGTGGTTTCAACTTGCTCTTTTGAGTATTTACTCCACTTGATCTGAAAAATGTAATGAATACTAGAATACCATACTTGAAGCCTGAAAACGATAACAAATATGTGCCTGGAATATAACTTAATATTTCAGGTCGGTTTCACTAGTTACTCGGGGTTAATGATATAAACACACATTTTGTTGTTGACATCGCATTCCTGTTTACAAGAATTGTGTGTTGTTACTAATCGTTATACATATAGACATAGTTTTCAAAATTTCTTAAAAGTAATAAAATGCGCAACTGAAGCTAAAGCAAAATGCTTTCTAGGTGAATAAAGCGTAACTAGAAGGCTAGAACACTGAGTAATCAGATGCACAAATTTCTTTTACGAGTATAAAGGAAAAAAAAAGTAATTTTTTGTTTGACATATTAGTGGATAATATTTATGTGACACCAAATTTTGAGACCGAGTTCATTTTAAAATTTTCGAGAATTTTTACAAAAATTTACACTATGCGACAAGCATCCATCGGGTTCTCGTTAACCCGAGAACCCCATGTCCACCCCTGATTATGCATGTGGATTGGTTTTCGTTTGTAGCATTTTGGCTACCCTCATATTTATTTTTTACAATAAAAACACTTTTTTCGAGATCAAAATACATAACTATTAAAGCATGAATGGCCGACCATCAAGTTTTTATAATTAGTAAACAAAAGAAGTTAACAATGTTCACACATCAGAATACAATCACATACTCATATTAGATATATTTTGTGTTTCAAACATATGAAAGATCCCAATGTTTATAAAATTTCGATTTTTACCATTGATGAAATGTCAACCGATGAAGAAGTCGTGCTAAGATTTCAATTACATACAAAGAGGTGTTTCAAATACTTTATTTTTCAGCCTTTATTGTTTATTTGAAATTGAAAAGGCTCATGAGCTTTCTTCTTTTGACCTACGACTTCATCAACATGAAATAATGACATATTTAATTCGATAAACTCATATAAAAAAGGTTCATAAGCCAAAAAACAAGCGCTTATGAGTTTTCCTGATTTCTAATAAATTCATCAAACAAGTCAACACACTTCATAATTCATATAGAGTCTTGCTATCATTCACTATAAATAGTAAAGTAACACGTTTCTTACTCGAATAATCTATTTTTTAACGGCATTTATTTATTAATCCTACTATCGAAAAAATATAAAGATAATGGAAATCTAGATATTATTAACTAAACGGAGGAGTTACACTACAACTTACAGAAATGAACGGAAATGAGTATGTTGATAGTATTTCACCGATTGATCTTGTAGCTAATATAAAAAAGAATAATAAATACATTTTAGTACCGATTGATCCATGCCAATTTTTTACAAGTTTTATATTTTTACAAGTTTTTCTTTTATAACTTTTTACAAAATTTTCTTTTCAGTTTTATAACTTTTTACAAGTTTCTACAAGTTTTTTTTGTTTCGCTGTGTTTATACAAGTTTATGTTTATAACTTCAAAAAAAAAAAACGTAGTCGAAAATTTTTGAGGCTCAGATTCGAAGGTTGCAAAGTGAGATTTTATCTCACTTTACCGTCCATTCGGTTTCGGTTATCATCATCGCCTCGAAAAATTTTAAGGCTCAAATTCGAAGGTTGCAAAGTGAGAGAAAAATCTCACTTTACCGTCCATTAGGTTTCGGTTATCATCATCGCCTCACAAGTTCTAAATTTTATCTCAAACTGCAGCAAGTTCACAAGATTCACAAACTGCAGAAGTTCACAAGTTCAAAATTTTACACGTTTACACGTTTTCATTGTGCAAGTGGTAAGTAAGATTCCCAAACTGCAAAAGTTCACAAGAAAGCAAACTGCAGCAAGTTCACGAGTGGTAAGTACGATTCTCAAACTGCAGATCATCATTGCCTTTCTTTTTAACAAACTGCTTATTTCACAAAATCTGCTAATTTAACAAAATCATAATTGCCTTTATTTTTAGCAAACTGCTTATTTAACAAATTGCTTATTTCATTGAAAGTTGCAAAGTGAGATAGAAACTCATTTTACCATCCAGTCAAGAAACTGCTTATTTCAAGAAACCATCATCAACTGCTTAAGCAGTTGTGATAGTTTCAAAATAGCTTAAGCATCACACCAGCTAGCTCACCAAAGTACAAACACTCCCTAATGGGGTGTTGCATTACCAAACAACTTAAGCATCACACTAGCTAGGTCATGCTATTGCAACACCAAACAGAGGGGTAGTCTAATGAGGCACCTCATAAATTTCAAGATCTAAAAAACTTTCAAGATCTAAACACTTGTTAGATCTAAAAAAATAAACAACGAAACAAAACAAGTCTAAACTGTTTTTTAGATCTAAAAAAAATAAGCAACGAAACCAACAACTTTTTTCACCACCGAAACCACCACAAAATCTTTTTTTAGATCTAACAAGTTTTTAGATCTAAAAAAAATAAGCAACGAAACCAACAACTTTTTTCACCACTGAAACCACCACAAATAAGCAACAAAACCAACAACTTTTTTCACCACTGAAACCACCACAAACATCACCACAAAATCTTTTTTAGACTAACAAGTTTTTAGATCTAAAAAAAAAGCAAAAACCAACAACTTTTTTCACCACCAAAACCACCACAAACATCACCACAAAATCTTTTTTAGATCTAACAAGTTTTTAGATACAAAATAAATAAGCAACGAAACCAACAACCTTTTTCACCACCGAAACCACCACAAACATCACCACAAAATCATTTTTAGATCTAACAAGTTTTTAGATCTAAAAAAAATAAGCAACGAAACCACCAAACATCACCACAGAAACCACCAACGAAACCACCAAACATCACCACATAAACCACAGAAACCACCAACGAAACCAAGATCTAACAAGTTTTTTACTTGTTAGATCTAAAAAGAGAGTTTCGTTTAGAGAGAGAGAGAGAGAGAGAGACAAAGTGTGATTATGCCAGAAGTGAGAGAGAGTCAGAGATATGAGTGAGACAAGGGGTGGGGTGGGGTGGGTAAAACCTGGGGCAGCACACGGTTTTCATTTTAAAATGCGTTTTTATTTTATTTATTTTTTTTGCAAAATTGGTAAGTAAAAAAAATGTATACAAAGTTGTTAAAAGATAAAAGGTTTATGTGGTGAAAAGTTTTTTTTTTATAAAAGTACACAAAGTTTAAAAGGTATACAATTTATTTATTTATTTTTTATTATTATTTTTTTTTAATAAAAGTTTAAAAGGTATACAAAGTTTTTTTTAAATAAAAATTTTATTTTTATAAAAGGTAAAAAGATTTTTAAAAATTTGTAAAAATAAAAAAAGTTGTTAAAAAATGTAAAAAAAAGTTATAAATTATCTGTTAAAAATAAAAATTATAAAAGTTGTATTTTTTATTTTTTTTAGGTGTTCCCTGATGAGGATGTTTTAACTAATTGGGTACAATCTATTGCTCAATCAATCAGTTTTCTTATTGCTAAAGCAAGAACCAAAACAAATAGGGGCTATAAGTACTCAATCGAATATAAGTGTTCAAGACATGGGACGTCTGCACGTGAAGGTTTAGAAGATGAACTTCAACGGCAGACTAGTACCGCTGAAACTAATTATCCATTCAAATTACTGGCGAAATATATAAAAGGTGAAACTAATGGTTGGATCTTGAAGGTGAAGTGTCTAAGGCATAATCATGATTTTGTAGATTCATTCCATGGTTTTTCACACGCAATGCGATTAAAAGATCATGAGTTAGTTTTGGTGGAGCAATTGACAAAGCATAAAGTAGCACCATGAATTATACTTTCGTCACTAAAGGAGAGCGATCCAGATAATGTGTCTAACATTAAAATGATATATAATGCACAAAACAAGATACGCTGCGCCATTCGTGATGATAGAACTCCAATACAAGTCCTTTTAGCTCATTTGAGGCATCAAGGTTATACATATTACCCCAGGGTAAATGACCGCACTAATGAGCTTGAAGAAATATTTTTTGTTCACTCGACGTCATATGCCCTATGGAAAAAATTCCCATAAATCATGCTGATGGACTCCACATACAACACCACGTTGTTTAAACTGCCATTCTTTACAATTGTTGGAGTTACTTCAACAAACAAAACATTCTCAATGGTGTTTAGCTTTTTGAACTGTGAAAAAGAGCCATATTTCAGATGGGTGTTGGAAGTGTTAAGAGGGTGATAGAAGAACAATATTACCCGCGGGTTATCGTCACCGACAGAGATTTAACGTTGCTTGGGGCATGCAGAGCAGAATTCCCAAACGCTAACAAATTACTCTGTCAATGGCATATTAATCAAAATGTGCTCAAGAATTGCAGACACATATTCGATACGGAAGAGAAGTATGTGTCCGTTAGATGGTCATGGGATTTGATGGTTGAAGCTCTGACCCAAGATGTGTTCATGCTCTATTATCAGCACCTACAAGAGTTATTGGTCCAAAAATAGGGTACTTAACTATTAATTCATTTATTTATTATTATTTAATAAATAAGTACCCGAATTGTTTTCTCACTTTACTAATTCATTTTTTTTTTCAGACGTTTTGTGGTATTTTAATAACTGGCTGCAACATTACGACCACATGTTCGTGTCATATATTACCGATCCATATCGCAGCTTTGGCCAAACAACAACATGTAGAGTTGATGGTCAACACGCGTTGTTGAACTTATACTTTGGTTCCACACAGTCCAACTTAGACACGTTGTTGAGTTCGGTCGATAAGATTCTAGCTGCGTAAGAAATTGCGATAAGAGACTCTTTTAATACAAGCATAACCAAGAAACTGCATGTGTGTAAGGACACACTATTTGATGAATTGCGGTATAAAGTTTAAAACATGCTTTATGATATGCGTACAACGCGCGTTCGGGGTCAAAAGAAACCTCCTTTTCGTCGAGCAAGTTTTCAATCACCTAGGCAGTGAACCTAATCGTTGTAGTGTAGTATTAGGGTAAGCCTCGGGGATTGATATCGTTCTCTAGAGGAATAGGAATGCTAGTGAGAAATTACTACGCTAAGGTTGGGGTTGAGGAAGATTATTTTTTATCTTTTTTTTATATTTTTAGAAAATTGAAAGGTACGAATCTCGGGGTATTGGATTTGGGGGGTGGTATTTCTACCGATTACTCTACTATTATCTAATCTAATTACTAAGCTAAGAGGTAGTCTATGTCTAATTGATGTGTGCTCGTATGATGATTAAAGATGTGTTTATCTAGATGCTATTACTCCCTAATTATCTCCTATTGATGGTTGAATTGTCACGTCCTTATTCTTAACGAGTTGTGTCTTCTAAGGTCGTAGGGTATGCTTTCTTCCCTAACTCTTTGAGACTACCTTAAGGTTATTGCCTACAAAATCTCTAGGATTCATAAACTAACTCTAAGGTTATATTTGGATTTTTAGCCTACAACAACTCTAGGCGATTATAAACTAATGTTCACAAAGACTACTCAAGCATTAAAAACACAACGATGACCTATCGCAATCCTAGGCCAATTACAATTAAGATAAAAGACAACCAATCAATATTCAATACCTAGGTTTCATAGATCTATGCAAACACACAAGTAAATTAGTCGGACATGGTGAACATGCAAGCATACACACATACAATTGAAGACATAATTGAATCAATGAAGTAAATTACTTATCTTGTTGTATAATAGGGTATGAGAACCATAAGATACTTGCGACAAAAAATCGTATTAGGTTTTACTCCACAAAACTACCTCTCCAAAAGTCTAAAAATTCGAATTCTATATATAGAGTTACAACTGCGACGGCGTCACTCTTTAAGTGTGACGTCGTCGGATCGCCGCCATTAGGGTGTCGTCTTGACCACGTCAACTTTGTGACGGCGTCACCTTGTGGTTGTGACGCTGTCGGCTTCATCTTCGACGCCGGAATCGAATGTAGGCACCGAGTTATGACGCCCTACTCTTTAAAGCTTGGCGACGTCAAGTGCAAAATAGCAAATTCGCTACTGAGACATCACAATTTTTGGAGCATGTTGCGACGGCGTCGCCCTCTGACTGTGATTCCGTCACCATCAATTCCATCAGCTTGAGTGTCTCAATCTTGACTTTGGCCATTTTCTTCATATATTCACGCCTTTTCGTCCAAATAAGTGTCATTCCAGCAATTTGCCTTCAAGAGACCTAAAAAGTGAAAAGGAACGAAATTAAGCAGTAACGGATATAAAGGTGGTCGATTAATGGCTCAAATGACCCCTCAAAAGTGTACCTTTTAAATCCTTATCAAATATTGATTCGTTGGTGTGAGTTTATGGTGAAATAAACACAATATCAATATATCAAATTATCCGTAAAATTCAACAAATCAACCTTTTAGGAAAAGGGTTAACGTGCCAAACCTTACGGGTGTGATAAAAGTGATACCGGAAAAGTGATTTCCCGGGTCGTGTCCCAACGAGGTGTGAATGGAAGGATTCGTTGAGTTTTGTGATTTATAACTTGAATTGGTTTTGATGATTTGTTGATTTGAATTACGTTATCTATGAATTAATTAACGGGAAGGTAATTAAGGCAACTAGAACAAAGTAAACTACAAGTTATATACTACTAAGCCTAAGCTAAACTAAGTCCTAGGGTGCTAAAACTAAAAAAACGTAAAAAAAGGGCAACCACCCGAGCCAAAAACGTAAACATTTTGAAATTTAAGGGCTACGAGTGTGAAATCAATTTTCCTACATTCTATTTGACTAAAAATAATTTTAGAAAAAAACCGGGAATTTTTTCGACTTTTAAAATAATTATTACGAATTAAAAACTAATTTAATCTAATTAATTAATAAAAAATACTAAAATACTTTGGAAAAATCTGAAAATTTTATGAAAGCTACTTTATGATAAAACTAACCTAAGAAAAATATCAAATCTGAAAAAGAAGTTTAGAGCCAAAATGTGTTATAAGCTAAAATATAAAAAACTAGGTTAAATAATTAACTAGTGCAAACTGAAACAGTGAAGTCCCATGGGCGAGTTGGTGTTTGGTTATGTGTTGCCTGCTCTATCGGTGAAGAGATCCGGGTTCGAATCCGTGGTACTCCTTTTTTTCACAAGTTATTTTTCTTGGAAAATTTTCTTTTGGGGTTCAAAAAGCAGATCCAAGCTAAGTTTTTTGCAAAGACTTTTTCTTTGAATCTTTCTGAATAAGCTGGAAACAGCTTATTGGTCAACTGCTATGGGCAATCCAATAGCCAAACACACCTTTAGCACCTCATAAAATATTTTAAGCTAGATAAACATTTTAACAACTAAGCAATGGTGATTAAGAGTAAACTAAGAGCCACTAATTTAAGTTGAAATATAGGATAAGCAGTAGGTATAAGGGACTAACTAAAGGAATCCTAAAACTAAGTAAATGGCAATTAAGTGATGAGGACTACCTATAAGCACTAATGAACTAACTAGTCTAAACACACTAATTTAGCATGTAACAACTGAAATAAGCTAGTCAAACTACCATTAAGCTAATGAGTAAAAAAAAAAAGAAATGGTGTGACCCGTTTTGCTGCTGACTGCAGGTTCACCAACAGCCTGAGGGGCTTCCTTGGAGCTTAATTTTAAGTTGAAATGATGACTTCCAAGGCAGTTAACAGCAGTAACAACAAAGTTAGGCTAGTAGACATTTATAAAAAACTAATTGGGGCCCTAGAAGACACTGTTTACACCTTGAAAATAAGCTGAGATCAGCTTCTTGTGGGCTGTTTTTGTTGATGCAGAAAAAAAAAACATAGAAAAGACATTTTGCAATTTCAATTAAGTTCAGGTTAAAGGTGATCTCAGGCTAATCAAACTGACCAAACTTTGAGATTGGAATACCAATACTTAGAAAAAACTAAAGTTACCAAATGTAAGGATTAAGAGAGCTAAAAAAAACACCTTGAACAACAGCAGTGCTGCTATTCTGTTCAGTAAACTGTCTCCTTTTTTCTCTTTACAAAAGCTTTTCAACCTAAATGTAGACTAGAGAAATTGATTGATGAGCAAAAACTTGGTTTGACCTTACAAGTCAAACGGGTTAAAACATGGATTTGACCACCTAGTAGCTTGAAACAAACACCCTTGAAGGGACTGATTTTGATAAAAACTTCTTGGGGGAGCTGATTCTTTTGTTTCTTTGATAAACTACAACTGGTAATTAACATAAAACCTTGAAACACAGCTTTAAAATGCTTTAACTGCCAAAGAACATCATTTGTAAACAAAAGGTACTTTTCATTAAATAAGAAAAACAGATTACAACTTGAATTTTAAAAAAAACTGAAAACTAAGTTAAAGCTAAGACTAGGGGTGCCTTATAACTTGGCTACATCAACTCTATTTATACTAGAGATCCTAGGTCTTCACTTCTTCAAGTGTGCTTTCTTTGGAGTTAATCACCACCATCAATTGCTCTTGGGGATGCAGCCCTTTGATCCACGCCATTGATTTTTGGAGCTCCAATGGGATAGAGGAGGATTACCACCATGGCTGGGTCACATGTGATGGGTGGTTTGACTCCTTTTGCAGCTTCCAATACTGAGAGTGACAAGGGGAAGGTTGAGTGGGTAGTGACTAGGAAGTGAGTGTGTTTTGGCGAGGTAAGGGATTTGGGGATTTCTGGTTTTTTATTATTTTATTTATATTTTTGTGTTTTTTTCTTGGTTTTGGGAAGGGTGGGAGGAAGGAGAAAGTGAAGGTCCAAAACAGAAATGGGAGGTCAAAAGGGTTGTTTTGTTTTTATTTAAAATAAAATGTATTTTTGTAGGTTTAAAACTTTTTTATTATTTTATTATTTTTATTTTTATTTATATATTTTGAAAATAAAAATTGGTTTTAAGAAAACTAGAATTTTCAAAATTGGGTTTTTAAAATAGATTTAGGGTTAAGAGGTATTTTGGATGTTATCGGTATCGGAAAAATGGTGAAATGGGATTTTTTTTGGGTTCGAGATAGATTTTAGGTTGTTTTTCCCCCTGATCACTCTCAAAACGTGTTTCGGTCATCAGAATTGTAGAAAATTGCTTCCGGCTACGTCTTGACCGCACCTTTTCCAGTTTCAACTCGATTTATCCCGTTTTCGCTCTGTTTTCAATTCTTTTGTACCTGAAAGACATAAAACACACTCCAAGGATATTTTTAACATATTTTGAGCGTATTTGGGTGTTTTTAGTCAATTTTGAGATCTTAGGAGGGTAAAAACGATGAGTGAACAAGCACTCATCAAATTCCCCCACACTAGGCAATTGCTAGTCCCTAGCAATCAATCATGTGAAGTAATGAAAGACTCAAGATTACCAAGACTACCCTGTTTCGAATTTTTATTTGATGCGAGAAACTTAAACTGGAATGTAAACAACATGCTTGATTATCAAAATATAAAGCGGTATCATGGAGCGGATTCACACAAAATGGGTGTCTCCATGGAATTGTAATCGTCATCCTCTTTTTAATACTCCCAAACTAAGTCTAGACTTATTGTGCAAATGTTTTTGTAAAATGCTAACACTACTTATACAAATAATCTATGTAAGTAGAGACTTAACTTTTTCTCCCTTAATTATTATAAGTCAGGTGTGTGTGTTGTTTTCAAAACTTTGATCTTAAAAATCGGCACTCATCACGGTTGTTATCTATTCAAGTTGATATTAATTCACCGGAAATCTAAAAACTTAAGGTTCGAAAAGGGCCTTTTCCTTGTAGCGGCTTTCTTCTTGGCACATCCCAAACCAGTTGGTTTTAGGTGACAGGGCTTTTGACACCTAGAGAATAGTCACGGAATCATGGATTTCGATTCCAAAGGTTTAGAGACTTCCGCTAACTTAATATTAAGACTTGAATGGATAACAACCAACGATTATCTAGAGATTTGAAAACTCAAAGGCCAAATTACTCCATGTAACGGCTTTCTTCTCGGCACATCCCAAACCATTTGGTTTTAGGTGACCAGGCTTTTGACACCCCACAGAGAATACTACCGAAGCTTTCTAGACCTTTGAAATTAGTAATCTCTAAATTCCCTGCTTTTAAGATAAAATTGACGAATCCGAGTTCAACTCCCGATTTAAATTTAAGAAAAAGCAAGTTTCGTACATTTATTCATAATGTTTTTATTTCACCACCATTTTCATTTTTCATCACTTTTTTCACTTTTTTTTTTTTTTTTTTTTTACTTTTTGACTTGCAATTTTACTTTTGCATTATTCAAGCACTTTTACGATACTTTCATTTTGCAACATTATTCTGATTTTAAGAAAGTATGCTTTCCCAAAAATTTAAACAAAAAGTTGAATTCTAACTCTTTATCAAAATCGCTTAAAAATTTTATTGCATAACAAAATGATTTTTATGTTCAAAGGCTTGAAAACAACACTATATTAGGTTCAATTAAGAGCTACTGGGAGAAAAAGCTATAGATTACTTATATAAGCTCTAAAGAGAACCAACTACTCCACGCTTAGCATTTTCATTTGCACAACTCGTAAAAACTTAGCCTAAATATTAAGAGAGCAGCTAGATCAACACTCTAGCAGAGTCAGGATTCCCTTTGTTCTAACCTAATCAAGACTAAACTTTCATTAATACCGAAGCATTAACACTTTATTTTCGTGCAAAATTTTTTAAATTTGGGTCAAAACGGGGGTACTAGGGACTAAAGGGTGCAAATGTGACAAAATTACAATTTCCCCCACACTTAGAATTGAATATTGCCCTCAATATTCAAAGTCCCGGCCGATACTATCGAGCGGAAAAAGGCAATACCACTAACAAAGTGTGTGGGAAATCTGTTATTTTAACACAAAAGGATTTTTGAAAACATATCCCCAGATAAAGTTAGCAACATTGATCGGATATTAGGCTGAATTGAAAACAAAGGCTCCAATCATCACGATCAAGGGGATTCCTGAAAACATGAGCAAACACACAAGAAGCAAACACCGTGGGGATTTCCCCCCACACTTAGTTGTTAGAAAAGAGAAAGAAGTCAGAAACATAGGTTGACACCCATGAAATGCTACTCGTTTTGTTAACCGAAGTCGCTAGCTTGACTCGATCCCGAATTCATTGGTTCATGGGGAAGGTTTGGAGATCCGGGACAACCATGGATGAGTACGCCCCTCCAAAATAATGCTTCAACCTATGTCCATTCACCTTGAAGTTTGGCCCGTCGGTTTGAGATAACTCCACGGTGCCATATGGAAAAACTTTGGCAGCGGTGAATGGAATCCAACGGGTCTTAAGCTTCCCCGATAATATTTTCAATCTAGAATTGAAAAGAAGGACTCGGTCACCAACGTTGAAAACGTGGTTCTTGATCTTTGAGTCATGGAGCTTCTTTGTCTTTTCCTTATAGATCAAAGAGTTCTCGTAGGCTTGATCACGGAGTTCATTTAATTCATTGAGTTGAATTTTCCGGTGATCACCCGCGGACTTGAGGTCAAAATTAACATGCTTCAAGGCCCAATAGGCTTTGTGCTCGAGCTCGATCGAAAGATGACACGCCTTTCCGTACACAAGCTTGTAAGGAGTACACCCGATGGGTGTTTTGTAAGCAGTACGGAAGGCCCGAAGTGCATCTTCGAGTTTATCCGACCAAGAGGCACGGTTTTCACCTACAGTTCTCTCTAAGATTCTTTTCAAACCACGGTTCGAAACTTCCACTTGCCCACTAGTTTGTGGGTGATACGCGGTAGAGAGACGGTGAGTGACACCGTACTTAAGCATGACTTTTGCGAATTGGTCGTTGCAAAAGTTTGATTTCATAATTCATTTCACTTTTTCTCTCAAATTCAGTTTATCAAAAATTATTGTTAGTTAAAACATGTCAACTGTGTAATATCTAGTTAAATCATCTATCATTGTTGTTAACTGGTCGACGACTTGGATCGCTAATCCTTATGATGTTGTCCACTTATTGTGGATGTTTGATGTTTTGGATTTTTTTTTTTTTTTTTTTTTTTTTTTTTTTTTTTTTTTTGTGCTTCGTTATGTTTTGGTTGTGTGCACTTTAATGTGTCTATTTTTGGGTCAAGTTTAGATTTACACAAAAGCATTGATCAGCTATCATATAATCATAGAAATGCTAAATATTCCTACATTTTCATCCTACAAAGTGTCCTACATTTTCATCCAACATTTTCGGCCAATGCCCAAATAGTCACAGGTAGAGTTTGCTATAAAATGGGAGTCCCAATAAATGACAAAAATATGATCTCGTGCTATCGTGGCATCCAAGATGGCTACATTAACGCAATCCGAAGAACTAAGTAGTTTATCTGTACTACATCAAAAACCATAACTCCTACATTAACTTACTGTGCAAAATCAATTGGCTTTTGGTCATCCCAAATCGAGCTACGAAGAAAAGCAGCTACAAGATGTTGTGTTTAAGGGGGTGTTTGGGATTGATTATTGAGAACCACGTTTTCATATATTGCTTTTGCAAAACCACGTTTTCAAACTGCATGTCCCTAACTTTTGCAAAACCACGTTTTGTTTGATTTGAAACACAAATAAGTGATTATCTGCTTGTGTTGCCAAACACTTCATTTTAGATTATCTCCATTTTCGAAACGCAATAAGTAGATAAGCAGGCTCAAAACGCAATAACAAACACCCCCTAAATAGAAAGGGAATGATACCATCACTTTTAGGCTAGTTGATGTTTTCAAATGCCCTTGGTTAGAAAGGTATTTAGCATGTATATTTATATCAACCTCAACTTATACTAAGCTTAGTAATATAAATTCTTATGCTGAAGAACTTTTTGACGTGGCTCTTTTTTGAATCTCAAGCAGCTTTACTAATATTATAAATACATATGCTTTTGTTTTAGCCCTTTTGATTGACTTGCTTCAGTGTCCATATGGCTGGTGTCAGTTCGTACCGAAGAGGATTCTGGAGGGTTCATGTACAAAAAGTTATTGAACTATTTGCTTATTTGCATGTACAAAAAATTATATAACTATTTGCCAATTTGCATTAGCTAAACACGCTAAAAAGTTTTAGCTAGCTTATGTTTGTAAATTAACCAAACATTATACTAACTCAAAGCCCTCTATATAATAATAAGCAAGCTATAGAAGCTTCTTAAATAAGCTCATAAGCCATCAACTTATTCATTAATTTGAATGAACTATATATGTGTGCTTAGCTAACTTTCACAAATATAAAACCGTTGTTCTTGCGACATTACTCTGGTTCAAATATGAAGTCTAATGAAATACCAGATTTAAAAACCTGATTTGAAGCATCAAGTCATCAACTATACACGGGTTAAGCAACGGCCAAAAAGATTCCCCCGTTAGAACCAAGTTTTTTTTTTTTTTTTTGGAAACAATATATTGAAACACTAAATTAACGTCACAAACAAATGGCGTTCCTCCTCTCCAAACAAGACAACTAAAAAGAGAGGAACCCAGACCAGAAATACAATACAAAGAAATACCGAATAGACAAGTATGGTTATTAAGTTGGTTCCGTATTCTCCCACCAAAATATGTTTGTTAATATCTTTGTAAGAGTATTAAAATAAAAATTAATGAACATTGGTGATTACAACTGCAGAATGTTATTGTAGCTTTATTCTTTAGTATGTACATGTGTAGATCGCGATCATGATATTCTACTTGAAGTAAAAATGAACTGCCTTTACAAGTTATATGTTTTTATTTCCGTGTATAAAGATTGTACTTTGCTCATGTCATAGTTAAGTCTTGGGTGTTTACGGGTTTTATATTGGTGAATTGTCTAAGTCAAGACGGCTATACGAACTGAGCTTTCACAAAAACTAGATACTCGAAGATTTAGATAGAAGATGTTAGTAAGAAAACTTGTTTATGTGAACTCAAATGTTCGTTATGTTGTTCAAGGAAAGTTTTCTAGTACTGATCTATAGGTTAGTAGAGCACCTAGACAAAGAAGACAACATGGTTACAATGTCGTTTTTCATCAAAAGTTGAAGCTCCTCAATGAAAATCTTTTTCAACCATGGTGCGTGAGTACAATTCTCGTTCTAGCTCGAGAGCCAACTAATCCAAGTGAGGATTTACAAAATACGCTTGGAATTTACATGAACAACACATGAATCAGTAACTTAAGTTTTACTTTGTTACCAATGACTTGAAGATATTAAAAACAAGCAAAACACCATATGAAAGCATGGCATATTTAATCTAAGCATGTAACTTGATCATGCCACATCGCTCTAGTAAGGAAAGTAACTATAGAAAGCTGATTATAAAAATAAGGCAAAAATGCATATATATCCGTCCCAAAGTGAATAATTGCATATATATCCTTTGTACAAGTTTTTTATGCACATAGTACAATGATTTTTATGCATGCTTTGGATATATATGTAATTTTGCATTTTCAGGGCTGATTAGAATAAAGGGCAGGGTAGTTGATGTTTTTAAAAGATGCCATCATCTTCGTAGTGGCTTATAACTCTAGCAATATGAGTCGAAACAAACACATAACACCTGCATGCACAAAAGTAATTTACATGGGTCACACGACCAAAGATCGAACTACAGACTATAAACCACAACTAATGATCTAACTACAGACTGATAGTCGTTTGTACTTATAGAAACTTACGGTAACATTCTTCGAAAAGATTTAGAACTTTATATGCGGTGTCCAGCATGTCCTTTCATTCTAAGTCACTCATTCAGGCCTAGTTGATAAAATCATGGAAATTATGGTGCACTTTGTTCTTCTAATCAACCATCTCTAGTTATTTGCCTAACAAATATTTAAACACAGACTAATTCACAACAAACTAAGTAAAATCATAATACTAAAAACAGAAGAAACCGCTACATACGAGCATTTTTCAAAACTCCTCCACTCTTGCCTTATTCTCATCTTCCATTGCCTCCATTTCCTCAATATTATTGTACTTTCCTTCTTAACCGCTTTTATCTTCACCAATCACCACGTAGTCTCTACGCGCCTTCGATAGGCTGGATTGAGCTTGTTTCGGATTGTTTTAAGAGGTCCAGGTGTTTGGTGGTTGTTGTGATGGCTGAATGTGGTGGTGGTTATGTGCGTAGGAGTGTCGCATATTCAGTAAGTTTTGAATCTAGGGTGTCTTTTGAAACTTTCAAATTGCCTTATCAGTAAGTTACATTGAACTAAGTTTGTTTAATTACTTTTAACCTTTTAAAATAGGGGGAATTATATACATCCCCACATACACACCAATATTTACATATTTTCCCAAATACAAGTTTTTAATGCATGATGTACAAGCCTATTAAAGCAAGGTTTGGAAAAATATGTAAATAGTGATGTTTATGTGAGGATGTATGTAAATGGCCCTTTAAAATAAAAGAAAATATATACTTTCAATACAATGTTGTTGTCAAAGTGGGTGGGGTTGTGATTATAATCACCCGTGAGTACTTAGAAGATAAGTTTTTAACTTTTTTTTTTTGTTTTTTGTTTTTTGTTTTTTTTTTACTTTTTATGTTTTTCTTAATGTAAATTGCCATATTTTAGAGTAGGGCTGAGCGTCGGTCCAAAACCGAACCGAACCGACAAAACCGAAAACCATAAAAAACCTAAACCGAAACCGAACCGAATATGGTCGGTTCGGTTCGGTTTAGTGTCGGGTCCGTCGGTTCGGTCCGGTTTACGTGTGTTTGTGCATGTTTTTGTCGGTTTTGGGTCGGACTCAACCGAACTGAACCGAACCGAAACTGAAAATTGTAAAAAATCGAAACCGAAACCGAACCGAAGGGTTGTCGGGTCGGTTCGGTTTTTGTCGGTTTTGTCGGTCCGGTTCGGTTTTGAACCTTCCATGCTCAGCCCTAGTTTAGAGTGAGAAACTAGTCTTTAAAAGCGACTTTTCCTTACTATATTTGACGGTTACATCAAATTTTAATAGCGACTTCTTAAAGGAACATCCAACTATTTCACAAAATATTTATTTATTTTTCTATATCAGAATGCATAAATGCTTAATTGGGTAAAAGTAAAAAATAACTAATGCACCTTTCGATTTGTGTTAGCATGATTAACATACTTTGTAAATATCCATTATGACTAATGTACTTTCAAGCTTTAACCAATATGACTAACCATTTGACATGATAATTAATCGTTAGTCCCTAATACATTAAACAATTGCACCGTTGGTCCCCAATACAAAACCTCGGTTGCGCTTTCCGTTTTTGTTTCATCATTTTTACATTCTTTTGTTTTCATCGTTTTCACGTTTTTCTCTGTTTTTCATTTGTTATTTTATTTTTCCATTTTCTTACCTTTTCATCCGTTGTTTTAGGTTTTCATTTTTTTTTTTAATTTTCATCTGTTTTTTTACATTTTCGACAACTTTTTAAGTTTTCGACCCTTTTTTTACGTTTCGTTTGTTTTTTATGTTTTCGTCCATTTTTCCCGATTTTGCCTGTTTTTTTTTACGTTTTCGTCTGTTTTGTTTTTTTATTTATGTTTTTGTCTGTTTTTTCTGTTTTCGTCTGTTTTTTTTATGTTTGCAACCGTTTTTTATGTTTTCGTCTTTTTCTTAAGTTTTTGTCTTTTTCTTACGTTTTCATCTTTTTTCTTACGTTTTTGTCTGTTTTTTTTACGTTTTCGTATGCTTTTTTTCGTTTTAGTCCGATTTTATAGGTTTTCGTCCATTTTTTAACGTTTTCATCTATTTTTTAGGTTTTCGACTATTTTCGTTTCCGTCTATTTTTAGGTTTTCATCCATTTTCGTAAGAAAACGGACAAAAACATTATCGATAGCGATGAAAATAGATGAGCGTAAAACTTGGAAAAACATCAATGAGCGGTCAGCGAAAATGTAAAATGGTCGAAAACTTAACAAAATGTAAAAAACGGCCGAAACAAATAAAAAAATAGACGAAAACATAAAAAATGGTCAAAAACGTAAAAAACGTACAAAAATCAAACGAAAACATAAAACAGCTAATGAAAACGTAAGAAAACGGACTAAAACGTAAAAAAATGGACTAAAACGTTAAAAAACAGAAGAAAGCATAAAACAAGGGAGGAAAACATAAGAAAACGTACTAAAACGTAAAGGAAAGCGTAAAAAATAGGCAACGAAAAATGATCAAAACATAAAGTTAGGCAACGTAAGCGAGGTTACGTATTGGGGAACGATTGTTACAATTGTTTAATCACTTTAATGTATTGCGGAATAATGGTTAATTACCATATCAAGTGGTTAGTCATATTGGTTAAAATTTAGAAGTTAAATAATCATAGTAAACTTTTTGAAAGTATGTTAGTCATATTAGCACAAATCAAAAAGTACATTAGTCATTTTTTACTTTTACCCTCAATTTTATTACATGGAATGAAATCATAAATATGCATCTCGAAGAACCAACTGTACTATGGTATCGGTTCAGTCTCAACTCGACCATGAACCGAATTCACCTTTTGTAGTAGCTAGCGATTCAAACCTTTTGTTACCTAAACAACTTATTTCATTGACCACGTTGCTAACATCAATGAATCATTTTAACATAGAACTAATCAAAACTATAAAAACCAAAAAAGAACACGACATACAAGCATCTTCGCAACTCCTCATTCGCCACCTCCCTCTCCACCGCTCTCGTTTTCTTCTCAAGCCTTTAGCTTTGCTCCTCTCCTCACCTTCAACCATAACAATATAACAATGTCTAATAAGTAACTGAATGCACGCACAACAAATTTGTTCGTGCATCAACAATGTTTATATGTGTTGCACGTATGATTGTTGTCTAATTAAAAATCGAATGTGTTTCATTATTTAACAACTTTCTAGTTGGTGTTAATATAAATGAAAAGCAAAACGACACTTGAATGACTTGTAACAATGCAATGTTGTTCTAATCGGAAATAAATTTAACTCTTTAACTTTTTAGAAGTGATCTATCAAGCATCTATCATGTAAACTACGTACAGAATATTTATTATAATGATCACATAGTTGCGACAATGATCGCAACAACAATAAATTTGGACATTAAAGGAGCCTTGTGTCCGGGAATGGTAATAACTAATAAGGCTAGCTAGAGATGGCTGCTACATTTATATGAACAAAAGAAAAGGTATGCTTTCATCCCACATAGTTCAAACAAAAGAAATGTTGCTAGTTTATATATCGAGGTGAGTGTTTCTTATACAAGTTGATTTCAATACAGTGTTATCATAAAGGTACATGAGCTTGTGGTGCTATTAAAACTGTAGACTTTGAGATCTTTATGATAAATTTGTATAAGTTGTTAATTTTTTATGTATATTTTTTTAATTTTTTTAAAGATATTGTATGTTCTGATTTCGTAAATAATGTGCAATGGCACAATTATAACTGTTATATCGGAACGACAAAATGGAAAAGATTGAATAGATTCTTAAATAAGCGAAATACACATAACATTTCGACCGTCTAATCCAAATCAAAAGAAATCGTAGCTGAAAAATTATGTGGTTACCGTTGAAAAAAAGTAAGAAAACATGTTTATTTTCTTACTTGGTGTAACCCTATAAATAGAAAACCATACTTGTATTTTTCATCTGTGTCTCGCTTTTAAGTTTGAAGCCCAATAAAGAAAGGAATTTGGCCCTTTTAATGTGACAGTGGAGACCAGGGCCCATGTGTGTGATTCAATTTGCTTAATCATTTGAGCATCAGTTTTGGTTTTTCTTCATTTAACTTATTAACCCATTTTACGGTCCTTAATCACCTTATAAAGGCTATGTTCATAATAATAATAATAATAATAATAATAATAAAGGCTATGGAGATAGGGACAGATCCTTACGACCGGCTGATATATTACTTTATTCTTGATATGGTGGGCGTGATGTATGTGTTGATCTCACGAGTGCGTCGCCCTTGACGATGGGATGATTGATTTTATGCGAGCGGCGGTTATTGATGCCGCACAACGTAAGCGTGTCAATGCGATGCTAAATTCGTGGATATTGGATATGGTTTCCTCCCTTTCTCATTCTCTTCTTTTGGAGAACTTGAGAAGGATGCAGTAACCCTACTAAAGCGTATTCGACGATTCTCTATGACTCAAGACATTGGGGCACGTGCTGCGGTTCATATTTTTAATAGGATTGGTTTTGCTATTGCTAGAAGTGTGGGGGCCCAGTTGGTTTCTCGGCTTCCCACCAATTTCTTGTAAATCCCACCAATTTCTTGGATATGGGTTCACCCCTTTCTCATTTTCCTCCTTAGGAGAACTTGAGGCTGACGCGGTGACCTTACTTAAGCGGATCCGGATGTTCTCTATAACTCAAAGACATTAGGCTTGGCATATCTATCTTGATGAGGATTAGTTTTGCCATTGCTAAAGGTGTGGGAGCCAGATTGTTTGAGGCTCCCACTAATTTCTTGTAATCCACTGGCTTTGTTTCTAATGAAAGTGATGTTTTATTAAAAAATAATAATAATAATAATAATAATAATAATAATAATAAAATTAAATCACCTTATAAAGGCAACCAAATACTAGAACCGAGATCTAGACTGTTTAGTATCAGTTCCCTTACCATTTAAACCAGTTCAGTCTGAAACTGGGCTTAACTTAGTGATTAAAGTTTAACTTCTTGCATAAACAGTTTCATTCTTTCTGTTACAAAAATAAATTTCTACAACTAAACTCCCAGTTTTGAACTAAACTGTTCTTATATATCGACCGATAACTGGACTTAAATAAGCAGCTCATGATCCTATCAATAAATTTTGAAAAATGCTTGTGTTAGAAGAAGAAAATGGAGGGATGGCTAGATAGAACAAGGGTTTATTTTTGAAGTTGATTGCAAGTGAGTGAAAGAGTTTAAAGGTGTCCCACATAGATAGAAGGTAAAAATGATGAAGTCTTTATAATTCTCAGTTGTAATCAATAAGTCTTTAGACATCTACGAAATATGCATAACAAAAATTGTTTGTTGTGCTTATTCTTAATTTGTCTTTCTATCTTATTACATTATATGTATAAACAATTTTTTTATACTTTTTTCTTTACACATACTTGTTTCACGAAATATAAACATAACATACAATTTCTATCAACGAATGATTTTATGCGTGCATTCTCGCAGGAAAACCTCCCCTATACTCTGTTGTTTCAACTTGCTCTTTTGAGTATTTATTCCGACTTAATTGAAAAATGTAATGAACACTACAATACCATACCTGAAGACTTAAAACGAGAATTAGTATGTCTTAAACGACACTAATTATTCAGGTCGGTTTCACTAGTTACTTGGGGTTGATAATATGTATACTACTTATAATTGAGGGATGACCCTCTCTCCTATTTAAGGTTTTTAATGTTTTTAAGATTTCCAAAATTAAATTTTAAGCAAATACTACTATGTAAAGCACAATGTCCAACTATGTAAAGCACAATGTATATATACAAACAATAGTTTTCCTTCTCTACAATTAATACACCCCATCACCAATTAATACAAAATGTAAAGCATAATGTACAAATCTATACTACATTATAATAGAGAAAGACACTTCCCTCTTATTAATTAATTTTTTAAGACTTCATAAAATAGATTTTTAAGCAAATACTTGCTTATAAGCATTATTTACAAGTATTTAAAGCACAAATAAACTAAAAAAACACTACTCATCCAATACATTTAATACACTATTAAAAATAGCTCTTCACTCAAAAATACAACTATTTAACCACAATGTACGATTTTTAATGACTTTTACAAAATTCTTGGTGCAGACATGATTCTTCCCCCTCTCCATATTCATGCTTCCTTCGATAAAAATCTTTTAAATATATGCATGCCTTTCCCTCCATATAAAACCTGAAAATCAGCAAAATACTATTTAGACTAAAAACTTGAGAATGTAGAAATATAAAAAATCAGTTAAGAAAGTCAAATGAAAATAGAAGAAGTCGAAGAGAGGAACGAATAATATTCATCACAAACACTTCAACAACAACAAATCCAATCTATCCTAAATCCCAAATGACAAAATTCACCTCGTAACATCTAATTGACTCAAACCAAAAACGAAAAAGTAACAATAAAGATCTCAGTTATGTTTTCTTAGTGTATATCTCATGAGATTACAAGACCTTTAATGATCTTTTATACTTGAAAACAAAACCATCGTTGATCTTTGAAGAGCATAGCTCCTTTAATATTTGAAATATTAAATAAAGAACAAAAAAAAGAATGTTTTATTCTATCTTTGTTTCGTTTATACAAACACAAGAACAAAATTAAAACAACCTACTCGAGACCTTTTTCAGATCTTGAAGCCGTTGTCTGTATGTGTTCGTTTGAGTGATGAACCGTGGTCTCCAAAAGCAAAAACAATGGGTTTCGACTATTTATGGTTCGATCGAGTGAATATATAATTTTTAAAGTTTTAAGGGTATCTGTTTGGGTGTTCGAGTAGCAGAAAGAATGAAGAATGAAGTTTTTGCTGTGTTTGGTTGTGTAATGTTGATGGAGGCTATGTGTGTTGGTTAGATGAAATATGTGTAAGATGATGGGGGCTGCATATGGAAGAAATGGGATTAAGGTTACTGAATAAATAAAAATTAGGGCAAGCACTTATTATTCATCAGTACTTGGGTCATAATTGGTCATTGGTGGATTTGGGCTAGCTTGAATACTTAACCGAAATTTTGGATTAATATTGGACCTATCCGAAAATCCGAGTTGGGCTGGTAATAAGGATTATTCTTTTTGGAGCTAAATATTGTTATACCAAATTTGGTTATGCCAAATTTTATTAATGATACTTAAAGCTAAAGTTAAGTTGTTGTTTGAACTAAATTTTGCTAACAGCACTAAGGTTGGTTTTGGCCATTCTAATTTCACGAGGTTAACTATTTCATATAGTTAAATTTTATACGTTAACGAAAATGTGCCTGTAAAACACATTTCGATTCGGGTAACCGCTGATATTTAGAATAAAAACTAAAATTGAACCGCGATAAGATGGTTTATCCGATTTCTGGTTTTCTCAGATTCGATTTTTCTTAGTTATCATTTTTTGTGGTTTCGGATTGAGCGGGTCGGATTGGTTTGTCGGTTTCACAGATTTATTTAACACCCGTATCCATAAAACTTAGTTTTATATGAATCAAATAGATATTTTGAACGACGAAAAAACATTGCTCGCTAAAATATTTATTATCACAATTGTATAATGAAAAAGATTGCCATTAGTTAAAGAGTTGAAATATGTCACACGAAATTCTTGATATGTGAAAATTTATTGTTAAAAAGAAAATAATAAACTAAAATACATGATTCGCCAAAACATTTTAGTTCAAAGTACCCGCCGCCGCAACGCACGGGTACCCTGCTAGTAAAGTTATAAATACACATTTTGTTATTGACATCGCATTCTTGTTTAAAAAAAAGTAGTAAACCTGCAAAGAAACCGGAGGATGTATCAAATATCATTCTGGACACGGTGAGATTAAAGATTGCATCGATCAAGTTCAAGGAAAGTGCTCAAGTGGTCAAGCTCAAGCAGACATAGAAAATTGCGGTTAGAGATACAAATTCCTGATTTATTCTTCATGTAATCATATGAGCTTTTAGGTGTTTTTATCTTGGTTTTCATAGATCGAGGGTGTTTGGTCCATGTAGTTTTTGTTCTAAGAGTATTTCATTGCTACTCTTCGTGTTCTTAAATTCTATTTATTTTTATATATTCACTGCTTATTATCCCTTTACAAAAAAAAAAATGTTTAATTTCATATATACCAAATTTAAACATCTAAATGACATATTTACCCAACCAAATATCATAATGTTATATGTACCCAATCTAAACATCATATTTTTCATATTTACCCATTTTATTATATAACCAATTAAAAGTAAATTTACATCATTAAATTCCTCTTATGCCCTTTATATGATATAAAAATCTAAATCATCTTTTCTAGATACAAACAAAAAACCCACACCACTTTATGGAACAAATGTCTAGAACCACAACACCAAAAGAAACCACCCATAACCTCTAATCTTAAACAGAATGTGTCAATTTGTTTGTTTTTTTAAAAAGAAAAAATAAAAAAATAATAAATAAAAAAAATAAATCAGCATTTACATTACAAAGAGGGATCTAAGAAATTTACACCATCACTTTATGTACCTACATATACTGCAATAGAAATTTCACAATTATTGAAGCCATTGAATAACTATCATATGAGCAAAAGCAATAGGATTGAGTTCCTATATGAAACTATGATCATGCACTAACGGACGTTGTTTTTTTTAATATGATCAGAACTCATATACAAAGGCAAAACAATCTTATGTAAACCAAAATGAGGGCAAAAAAGAGTGAAGCGTTTAACTCTTTAATATAAGGATATAATAGTCAATTTGATGATTATTAAGAGTTTAAATTTATTTTTCATGAATAACACTAATGAAATGATTATATATAACAAATATAATGTTTAAATTGGGTATATATATGATATTATGATATTTGGTTGGGTAAATATGTCATTTAGATGTTTAAATTTGTTTAAACTGAGTATATATGGAATTAACTTAAAAAATAATGCGTTGTTACTAATCGTTATACATATAGACATAGCTTTCAAAATTAACGGGCTAGCTCAGTTTACCATCAAGGTTTTGTTAAAGTGCCTTGAGGAGGGGATGTTTGGCTAGGGGAGGTCTCAAGTTCAAGTCTCACTCGGAACTTTTACCTTTTCATGCGGTAAAGGAGGATTAGGCGGGTCTCAGGGTTAGCATACTGCCCAATTGATTGTCACTGTTGGACCTGAACTATTAACAACTAACAATTCTAAGAAAAAAAAGTTTTCAAAATTTCTTAAAAGTAATAAAACGCTATGCTTTCTAGGTGAATAAAGCGTAACTATGATTCATCAAATAAATATTTCACATCATTAATTATACGTAACTTTCGAAAATTATATGCAAAGACTAAACATGCATGATTGAGTTATGTATGTGGACTTGTTCTCGTTTATGGCTTTTTGGCTAGTGGCTATCATATATACCATCATTTTTATTTTTTGACAACAAAAAACACTTTTTTCGATATCAGAATGCATCACGATTAAAGCATGAATGACCGATCATCAACTTTTTATAATTAGTAAACAAAAAAAGATAACAATGTTCACACATCATAATACAATCATATACTCATATTAGATATATTTTGCGTTTCAAGCATACGAAAGATCCCAATGTTGATAAAATTGCGATTTTTACTGTTGATGAAGATGTCGTGCTAATATTTTCATTACATACAAAGAGGTGTTTGGAATACTTTATTTTTCAGCCTTACTTGTTTATTTGAAATTGAAAAGGCTCATGAGCTTTCTTCTTTTGACCTACGACTTCATCAACGTGAAATTATGACATATTTAAGTCGATAAACTCATATAAATGAAGTTCATAAGCCAAAAAACTAGCACTTATGGTTTTTCCTGATTTCAAATAAATTCATCAAACAAGTCCAAACACTTCATATAAACAGTCTTGCTATCATTCACTATAAATAGTAAAGAAACACGTCTCTTACTCAAATAATCTATTTTTTAACGGTGTTTATTTATTAATCCTACTATCAAAAACACATAAAGATAATGGAAATCTAAAAATTATTAGCTAAACGGGGGAGTTACACAGTCATAATTTTGTACAACTTACATAAACGACGGAAATGAGTATATTGATAGTATTTCACCGATTGATTTGTAGCTAATATAAAAAAGATTAATAAATACATTTTAGTATGTGAAAAATAAAAGCCTTCCCAAAAATAAGAAGTATGTAAGAATAAAATAAAAACAGCAGAATTACCAGCCTCAATAAAGTTTTTCCTTACACAATCTCACTAAATTATCAACACTCTTAACAAAGTAAAAAATCCCAAATGGGATCCAAAATTATTTCATAAACCGGACCCTTCCACTCTCCAATCCTCAAATAAACAAAAAAGCGAGAAAATCCAAAAAATTCAAAATTCACCTATTCACAATGGAAGCAGTAAATAAAACAATACCGGCAATGGATGTAGACACCATTCACAGGTAGGTACATTCATTTCCCCCAACTTTTTTCCGATATTCAAGCCAACGATACAAATGCGATAGCAGCTTCTGATGAACAATGTTTATAACAATGTCTATTAAGTAACTAAATGCATGCGTGACAAAATTGTTCGTGCATCAACAATGTTTATATGTCTTGTACGTATGATTTATGTCTGATAATTAATATCTGAATGTGTTTCGTTATTTGACAACTTTCTAATTGGTGTTAATATAAATGAATAACAAAATGACACTTGAATGTCTCGTAGCAATGCAATGTTGTTCTAATTGGAAATAAGTTTACTCTTTAGATTTATTAAAAGTGATTTATCAAGCATCTCCCATATAAACTACGTACTAATTATTTGTTATAATGATTGCATAGTTGCAACAATAATAAATTTGGACTTAAAAGGGCCCTGTGTCCGGCAATGGTAATAACTAATAAGGCTAGCTAGAGATGACTGCTACATTTATATAAATAAAAGATAAGGTATGTTTTCATCCCACATAGTTCAAGCAAAAGAAATATTGCTAGTTTATATATCGAGGTGAGTGGCACTTATACAAGTTAATATCCATACATTGCTATCCTAAAGGTACCTGACCTTGTGGTGCTATTGAAACTACAAACCTCAGGTTCTTCGTGATAAATTTGTATAAGTTTTTAATTTTTTATTATTATTATTATTTTTAAAGATATTGCATGTGCTAATTTCGTAAATAATGTACAATGACACAGTTATAACTTATAAGTTATATCGGAACGACAAAATGGAAAAGATTGAATAGGTTCTTAAATAAGCAAAATACAAATGATGTTTCGACTGATTAATCCAAATCAAAAGAAATCGTAGCTGGAAAAATTACGTGTTTACCTTTGAAAAAAACAAGAAAATATGTTTATTTTCTTACTTGGTGTTGCCCAATAAAAAGAAAACCATACTATGTTTTTCATCCGTGTCTCGCTTTTAAGTTTGAAGCCCAATAAAGAAAGAAATTTGGCCCTATTATTGTGACAGTGAAGACCATGTCCCATATGTTTGATTCAATTTGCTTAATCATTTGTACGTCATTTGGGCATCAGTTTTGGGTTTTCTTCATTTAACTTAAATTAACCCATTTTACGGTTCTTAATCACCTTATAAAGGCAACCAAATACTAGAACCGAGAGTGATACGTGGGCTACTAGTACAAGTGGCACATCAAGTTTCCTTTAGATTTAGTGTTAGTTTTCTGAATTATTCTTGTTTCATGAAATATAAACATAACATACAATGTCGTGATTAGGGGTGTTATTCGGGTTGATCCGGTCGGGTTTGGGTCAACTCGGGTCTGGTCAAATCAGGTCAAGACTTAAAAAAACATACTCGAACCCGATCTTGTTTAGAACTCGAGTCAACCGGTCTTACGAGTCAACGGGTTCGGGGTCAACCCGATTGATCTGAATATAATTACGAGCCGATTGACGGCCGGACACGTGACATTCGGGTGGGGTTGAAGTTAGTCGAATGACACCCCTAGTCATGATTATGTAACTATATTTATTTTCTTACTTGGTGTAGCCCAATAAAGAAAAAACCCAACTGTATTTTCAATCCGTGTCATGTTTGCAAGTTTGAAGCCCAATAAAAAAAAATGTTGGCCCTTTTATTGTGACAGTGGAGTCCATGGCCCATTTGTTTGAGCTTCCGTTTTGGTTTTTCTTCATTTAACTTAAATTAACCCATAAATCACCTTATAGAGGCAACAAAATACTAGAACCGAGAGCTAGACTGTTTAGTACTTTAGTATCAGTTCCCTTATCATTTAAGCCAGTTTGGTCTGGGCTTAACTTAGTGATTGAAGTTTAAGTTCTTGCATAAACAGTTTCATCTCTTTCTCTTACAAAAATAAATTTCTACAACTAAACTCCTAGTTTTGAACTGAACCGTTCTTATATTAATGACCGAGAACCGGACTTAAATAAGCACCTCATGATCCAATCAATAAATTTCGAAAAGTATTTATGTAAGAAGAAAATGGAGGGATGGATAGATAGAAGTCTAGAAGAAGGGTTTATTTTTGAAGTTGATAAGGTTCAAAAGTGGTTTAAATGAGGGTTGAAACGTGGGTTAAAAAATTGTTGATAGAGTTCAAAATACGTAAAAGGGGTTCGAAGAGGCAACAAAGGTCCAAGCAAATTAGTGAACTGGGTTTCTTTAACCTGGTGGGAGGGAGTTCACCTTTATTTGAGAAGAAGCAATGAGCTTGGTATGGATGGCGGAGGTCCATATCTGATACAATTTGGATCTTTTCTTTAATCGAAGGAAGTTCCGATCAATATGAATTCATAAACCGGGTTCAAATAAAGATTAACTCAAATTCACTTCCACTGATTATTTGTTAAAAACATGATTAACAAGAAAGAGCATAAAGTAACACCTTTTAATTTGCTGAATTTTTACTAATGACAATAAAAAGCTAGAAACTGAAGGCTATAGACACAACATTTGTTAAATATAACATACATTATTGTTTATCAATATTGTTGTTCCTGAATCGTTATACATAGTATTCAAAGTTTCTATAAAGCAAAAACCATATATGATTGAGGCTAAAGCGATACGCTATTTAAATGTATTATGTACAATACATTTTTTAAGGTTAGCATATGACTGTTATAGCAAAGAAAATATAACAATGTTTATAAGTGATTGTTGTAGAAATTATATGTAAAAATGTTTAATGAAGTTGATTGCAAGTGAGTGAAAGAAGTTAAAGATGTCGCACATAGATAGAAAGTAAAAATGATGAAGTCTTTATAACTCTCGGCTGTAATCAATATGTTAGACGTTTATGTAATAATCATAACAAAAATTGTTTGTTGTGCTTATTCTCAATTTGTCTTTTTATCTTATCACATTATATGTATAAACAATTTTTTTATACTTGTTTCTTTACGCATACTTGTTTCACGAAATATAAACATAACATGGAAGCTTATTATGCATGCACTACGGTGGGTTAACCTCACATATACTCTTTATTGTTTCAACTTGCTCTTTTGAGTATTTACTCTCGCTTATCTGTAAAATGTAATAAATATTGCATACCATACTTGAAGCCTGGAAATGATAATTAATATGTAAAAATGTTTGATGAAGTTGATTGCAAGTGAGTGAAAGAAGTTAAAGGTGTCCCACATAGATAGAAAGTAAAAATGATGAAGGCTTTATAATTCTCAGCAATAATCAATATGATGGACTTCTATGAGATAGAGCATAACAAAAATTGTTTGTTGTGCTTATTCTTAATTTGTCTTTTTATCTTATGACATTAAATATAAACAATTTTTTTATACTTGTTTCATGAAATATAAACATAACATGCAATCTTATTATGCATGCATTACGGTGGGTTAACCTCACCTATACTCTTTATTGTTTCAACTTGCTCTTTTGAGTATTTACCCTCGCTTATCTGTAAATTCCATACTTGAAGCCTGGAAATGATAATTAATATGTGCCTAAAATAAAACTTAACATTTCAGGTCTGTTTCACTAGTTATCTAGGGTTAAATTAATAATAAAAACACACATTTTGTATTAACATCACGTTCTTGTTCAAAAAAATCGTACATTGTTCCTGATCGTTGTTGCTGATCGTGATACATAAAGATATAGTTTCAAATTTACTTGGAAGTAATTAAATGCACAATTGAATAATATGATTTGATATTATATAGTTCAGTACTTTATCCCACATAGATAGAAACTAAAAGTGATGAGGTCTTTATAACTCTCAATTGTGATTAAAAAATATAGAATTAAGATTCTTGCACAACAAAATCTTTTTGTTATGCTTTACGCATACTTGTTACATGAGATATAAACTTAACATGCAATGTCTATCAGCGAATACTTTTATGCGTGCATTGCGGTGGGTAAACCTCACTTATAATCTTTATTGTTTCAACTTGCTCTTTTGAGTATATATACTCGAGCTTAATCTGAAAGATGTAATGAACACTACAATAGTAAGACTATTGCACAACAAAATCTGTTTGTTGTGCTTTACGCATACTTGTTACATGAAATATAAACATAACATACAATGTCTATCAGCGGATGTTTTTATGCGTGCATTGCGGTGGGTAAACCTCACTTATAATCTTTATTGTTTCAACTTGCTCTTTTGAGTATATATACTCCAGCTTAATCTGAAAGATGTAATGAATACTACAATACCATACTTGAAGACTGAAAACGACAATTAATATGTGTCTAAAACGGCACTAATTATTCAGGTCGGTTTCACTAGTTACTTGGGGTTGATAATATAAAGTTATAAATACACATTTGTTATTGACATTGCATCCTTGTTACTAATTGTCAGGGCCGTCCCGTGGATTTCGGGGGCCCTGTGCGAAAACTTTTAAATAGGCCTTTGATCATGAAAAAATATAACTATTCACTAACAAACTATCTCGTGCTCAGACATGTTTGAATGTCGTTGTTGTACTAGCAGATTATCTTGTGATTTTACGAGCCTTGTGCCATAAGGTGCTACTATGAATACCCATTGTCCACTTTCTACATTCTTCGGCCCACTCTTGTTTATACTACAACATAGTTGTTTTATTAGTTTTTGTTTTGTATTTTATGTCAATTTAATACTTTTGACTTATTTTACTTTCTATTTTCTGTTCCATATTTTCAGTTTTATAGTTTTTTAAATTTAAACAAAATTATAAAATAAAAAAATGAAAAAACATAAAGAGGGTATTGTTGATGTTTTAAGAATACTAATAGCCCATCCCTATCAATCTATAATGTATATTTTTTAACTTGAAAATTATCAATGGTTTTAATATTGCAGAAAATAAGTAAAATCAAAGTCTTCAACATTTGGCCATTAAACTTATAATATTGATTTTATTGGATGTATGCCTTTAAAAGATTGTTTTGGTAATAAGGTAGAAAATGCTTTCTACTGTTTGATAAACAAAAAAGAATCTATGTTTTCATCCCACATAGGTCAAGCAAAAGATATGTGACTAGCTTACATATTGCGGTGAGTGTTCTTTACACAAGTTGATACGAAGACACCGTTATCATGCATTGGCTCTCGATGTAGTGATTTCAAATGACATCTATAGTGCTATGATTATAAAAATCATTGCATTGGGCAGCAAATGTATGATAATTTGTACACGTCGTTGACTATTTTGCGTTTATTTTTATTTGTTGATCACTTACTGTTTATTACCTTTTTGTTATAGTTATAAAAGTAAATTGCATTTACTTTATTTGTGGATCACTTATTGTTACTATAATCGATTACCTTATTTTTATTTGTGGTTTCAAATGACATCTATTGTTACTATAATCGATTACCTTATTTTTATTTGTGGATCACTTATTATATATATTAACTAAAAGGCGGGGAAGAAACAGTAACAAGCCAACACATTAAATGCAAACTTTCTCAACTTGGCAGAAATAATCCCTGATGTTTAAGTGGCGCTGCAAAATTAGTCATGCGGCATTAACTGTTATCTATAGCAATCTGGCAAAAATAGTCCCTAAGGTTTAAGCGTGCTTTAGAAGGTATTCTTTTTGCTGATCCGCACACTGCCAAATTATAATTTCCTACACCAGATAGCACTATCATCAACAAAAAACTTGATACATCAACACATATCAAGGACATCAAGTAATGTAGTCTCTACCAAGTGATTTTATGTTTGTACAAATCACGTCCAATTCAAATAATCACAATCACATTTTTTATGGCTAACATATAATACGACTAATAAAAACGCTTTAACAAACAAAACTGAAGTCGCTAAGATGAACCCATACGGAACTATTAACTATTGCCTGTGCGTATCTTAACTTCCAAAATAGTCTCTCATCCCACATAGATCAAGAAAAAAATGTTGCTAGTTTATATATTGTGGTTAATGTTCCTAGTTCAAGTTGCTATCAGTACACTCTTATTGTCATATGTATGCGTGAAGGTTGTGAGCACGATCCTTTTGCACGCCTTTGACGATAAATTGTATAAGTTAGTTAACTTTTTTGTCTTTTTTATTTGTATATTTGTCCTTTTTTTTCTGTTGGTAGATTGCCTTATTTTAGAGCGTGATATTAACTTTTTTTTTTTTTTTGGCAAAGGGATAATAATACCCGATGATTCGGTGAATATATTAAAATAAATAGAGTTTAAGAACACGAAGAGTAGCAATGAACTACTCTTAGAACAAAAACTACATGGACCAAACACCCTCGATCCATGACAACCAAGATAAAAACACCTAAAAGCTCATATTATTACAAGAAGAATAAATCAGGTATTTATATCTCCAACTGCAATTTTCCGCGTCTGCTTGAGCTTGACCACTTGAGCACTTTCCTTGAACTTAATCGATGCAATCTTCAATCTCACTGTGAAATTGACTAGTTTTCAAAAGCTCATTGACAGATTTTTAGACCGATTTTTCCTTACTATATTTGATCGTTTACATCAAACAACATCTATGAGTTATATCCTATCATCTTATAGTCTAAAATTCTTAAAGAAACATCAAGCTATTTCACAATTTTTTTTTTTAATTATTATTATTATTATTATTATTATTATTATTATTATTATTATTATTATTATTATTATTATTATTATTTTGTAAATTTTTAGTTTCATTAAAAATTATGTTCATATAGTTTAGGTTCATTACATTGAAAGAAATCGTATCAATACAACTAAGCATAAAATGAGTCATTGCAAGCAGTTCTGGTCCTCGTGTCCAGTTCATATTCTTTCAAGGTTTACTCATGTCCAATTTTACCGAAACTAAACTCATTGTTCAGGGCATGGGAGACATATCTAGTAGTTCTGGTCCTCTATACAGCTTGGGTGTCCCCTTTTGAATTTGGGAAAAAACGTTGCGTCAGCCACTCTGGATCATTGACAATGTGGTCAATGGGTTCTTTGCGGTTGATATCTTTCTTACCTTGATAGAAGTAATGATAGACTCAATTCCTAATTCAGTAAGAAATAAGGAATTGACAATCAATTAACCAGAAATCCTAATGAGCAGAATAGGATTTGAAGTTATTGATTAGTGTGTGTTTTGTGCTATTTTTAGTGTGTGTGTTGAGAGAGAATTGAGAGAGAAGTTGTGATTTTTATTCCTGAAATGAAATGAAGTACAATTGTGGTATTTATACAAGTTGAGAGGCAGGGAAAGGTTTGTAACAAACTTTCCTTCCAATTTCTTGGAAACTTCTAGAAACTTCTTCGTAACAAACTACTACTACTGCAAATTGTTCTTATCAATCCATCCCCTTTGCATTCTGCTTTTCCTCAAGTAGAAGTAGTAGTTTGATCCAAATAAAATGTAGGAACTCTTTGAACAAAGCTGTCATAAGGTTCCCTTGTAGCATCATCTTTATCACTATTGTTCCACTGGACCAACAAGTAGACCACTCCCTTGTTGCCTTCTTTTCCCAGCTTCCTATCTAAAACTTGAACTGGTTCAAGCTTGATCAATCCTTCTGTATCACAAACATGTAACTTTCCAGGTTCTGCATGCTCACTTTTTCAAATCTTGAGTTGAGATACATGAAACACATTGTGTATCTGTGAAGTACTTGGCAGTTCCAACTTGTAAGCCACATTTCCCACCCTTGCACAGATCTTGAATGGTCCATAGTACTTAGGTGAGAGCTTGTGTTGTTGACCTTTCCTCATGCTCACTTGCCTATGTGGTTGCAATTTCAAATACACCCACATACCAACTTCAAAGCTTCTATCAGTCCTCCTTTATCTGCAAAAAATTTCATTCTGTTTTGAGCTCTTTCTAAATGGAACTGTAGGACCTCAATAGTCCTTTCTCTTGCAATCAAAGTCCTGCCACAACTTCATTTGCATTGTCACCAGCCAAATAGGGAACATGATAGGTAGGTGGCTGGCCATACAAGACCTCAAATGGGGTGTTTTTGGTAGAAGTATGGTAATTAGTGTTGTACCAATACTCTGCCAATTGTAACCATGCCACCCAATCCTTTGGTTTATTCCCTGTCATGCACCTTAGATACACTTCTAAACACCCATTTACTACCTCAGTCTGCCCATCTGACTGAGGGTGATAAGCTGTGGAGTAGTGCAAACTGACTTTAAGCTTTTTGAACAACTCCTTCCAAAACAAACTAAGAAAGATCCTGTCTCTATCACTGACAATTGTTGCAGGCATTCCATGCAGCTTATACACATTATCCATGAAAGCTATAGCCACACTGGAAGCTGTATATGGATGTGAGAGAGCAATAAAGTGAATGTATTTGCTAAGCCTGTCAACAACCACCATAATCACTGATTTTCCTTGTAACTTTGGCAGCAGCTCAATGAAGTCCATGGAGATATCATTCCAAACTTTGTCAGGAATGGGCAAAGGTTGCAACAGTCCAGGATAAGCTGCCAAGTCTGACTTATTCCTCTGACATATGTCACATTCAGCCACCAATTTCTTGACATCACCCTTGAGTCCCATCCAATAGAACACTGCCCCAATCCTTTTGTAAGTTGCCAATACCCCTGAATGTCCTCCAACTGAATCACCATGAAAGGAGAGTAGCAATTCCTTCCTGAGCTCAGTATCTTTCCCAATAACCAATCTTCCTTTTCTTCTTAACTGTTCATGCACCCATGTATACTTTGGACAAGAAGCAGGATCAGCCTTCAACTTTTGAATGATCTTTTGCACCTTGTCATATCTTTCCCAACTTTGGAGCACTCTAGGTAGCAAGTTAGGTTGCACATTAGTAAGAATCAAAGCTGCAAGCTCACCACTGTTTTGGATTCTTGACAGTGCATCAACTGTAACATTGTCCTTTCCCTTCTTGTATGATACTCCCTCCGTCCCATTTTTATTGTCTCGTTTGACTTTGACTAGTCTTTCTTATTTAACTTTGACCGTTAATATATTTATTTGTGTTATATAATACTTGATGAAAATTATACTAATGAAAAATACATTTAAAGCCCAATACATTCATATATTTTTCATCAAGTATTATATAACACAAACAAAAATATTATTGTCAAAGAAGTTGAAGAAAAGACTAAAAAATCA